>JAFIDM010003189.1:40870093-40904297 GCA_023159025.1 Thereuonema tuberculata | reverse complement strand
TTGTTACTATTTATTAACAAATCTGCTACCTTTCACCATGTATATCTCGGCGCCCCAGGCAGCCAAATGATTTGGTTGTCCCAAAGGTCTCCTGCGTTTTTTAACAGAATAACTTCTTTGGCAAGTATGTTAATCTACAGTGACTATAAATAAAAACAAAATGGATTTTAATTATGTATGCTATTAAATGATTGTATCTTTTCTAAAATAATCGTGGATACTTATTGAAAAAAAAAGTTTTGTATATATGATTGAATAGTTTTATTCTTTTTTGTTTTTTATAGTGTGAAATCCTGATATTTTATCTCCTTTTTTTTTTTTTATTTTATGAAATAAAGTATCTATTTAAGTGGTACAGCTTAAGACAGATAAATCCAGATATCTTTATATAGTTCATTTGTTGGATAATATGTAATATATAAATTAATTCATATTTTATATAGTTATTTAATTTCAATGTATTCTTACTGAAAAATATATTATCTGCATAATTTTAGACAATTCTGTTTATTTTAGATTTATTTTCAGCAACAGTTGAGAGAAGTGTATATTTATCTAATCAACTTTTATATAAATAAATAAATAAATAAATCTGGCATTAACCCTTCAAATGTTTTGTGATTAAGATATATGATTTTTCTCCACCCACATATAAAATTATTTCTATATTTTTAAGAAGAATTTTCTGTATAAACAATGTTTTCTGAATAATGTAGAATAACCTAAACACATTTTCCTATTTTAATATTATAAAAATTTAAATTGACCTAAATCTGGGATAAGTTTTTTTTTTGATAAATCATTTTTTGGAAAATGATATTCATTGTTTTTATTTCATACATGGTTCCTTATAAGCGTCCTTTTTTTTTTTTTAATTTTTTGATAGTATTTTATTATAAAGCCACGGCAGTGAAAATTTAGATTTTACTTGTCAATATATGTACAATAAAATGATTTATATATATTTATATATATATTTCTGCTTTTTATAATATTTTTGTTGATTGGTCTTTAGTGGTGTACTTGGTTTATCACTGTTGAATAAAAATTATCCATGCTTTTCTAATACTTCACTGCAGTACAATAACAGAATAGTGCCATACTGCCTTTGTATTTATAGTCTGGTAATTTCCTATTGAAGCAGTGAAGAATATTTTGGAATGAAACACTCGACCACAAAGTGGTCACAGCACAGTTACAAACAGGTTAGCTCTTAAGAACTTGGCCAGAAGGCTAGCTAACACAAAAAGGTTTCACAAACTGCCATAAAAAATCATTCAAAAGCAATTTTTATTCCAAATTATGGAAAACAATTCATTAATCAATACTTAAGAAAATTTTATGAATCATTATTAATTAATTCCAAATTCAACAAATGTTACAATACTGAATTGTCTATAAAAAATGTATTGCATTATCAGCTCGATTAACTATTTTCTATTGTTTTATTAATAATTGGCTAGCATTGATATTTGATACTTTGATATTATTGTAAAATGTAATCCAAAATTTGTAAAGGCCTAATTTGCTTCTGTTATTTATTTATAGTCTGATGAAAAGGCCTGTATACGATGCCTTGTAACATGTAACGAATATGAATTTTTTAAATGTTTTTTTTATATCTAGTAGTGTGTTTGGTCCCATTTTTTCAATTATTCCCTCCACACACTGTATTAATGAATAATAAATAATCTTTGTTTGGAAGTTTTTCAGCAGATGATGATCTTGCAGTTTTCTGCAGGTTGAAAAGTCCTGGCTTAAGGTGATTTTTTTTTTTTTTTGTTATTTTGTAAATGTGTTTGAAATTAGATTTCGCGCAACTGAGCCAAACATCAAGGGTAAATTCTGCTGATGATTCCTAATAAGGATGAAACAGCTGTTCAGGATTCCCGTTGATGTTGGCTCAGTGTGCGAAGGAATTTTACTTGTCCAGTTGTGATTTTTTTCTCTATTTATGAATTATTATGGACTTTTCATCAAATTTTTTATTTGTTATTCGATTTTTATAATAAATAATCACACACAAAAAATGCAAAAATTTCAAAATGAATTTGGAATTTATTTGTCTTTTTTCTCATGAATGTTAAGATTAGAAAACTCTAGGATAAACAAATAATTTTAGAAAAATATTTTATATCTTGAATAACAGAAGAAATAATAACTGTTAAAAGTAAAAGAAAACAAGCAATAACAAAAAATTATAATAATAAAAAAATCTCCCGAGAGGATGCATTTCCTTTCTTTAATAAATAAAGGAATTAACTTTTTTAACATTGTCATCTTCCAACATACACGTAATTACAGTATTTACAAACCCGACAACAGTTTGAAACAGGTGACCTGAATTTTCGGTTTATCTTACATTATTTTATACATTTAATTACAAATATATATATTACAGATGTCTGCTAAATAGATTAAAAGAAATAAAATGTTATCAAGACCATCAGTATCTTTTTTTTACTTTTTTGCTCCATTAGTTTCTAGGAATACCCTTCCTTTACAGTCTGTTTAAATTTCTATAGGTCATAGTAATTTGAATTTCAAGGCAAATATTGAAGTTCTGATATACAGTCAAACCCCGCTGTAGTGAACTTCAAGGGACCGAAATTTCGGTTCACCGGGAGTTCACTATATCAGTTTCGTTATACGTGCATTGCACGGCAAGGGACCAAACATTTCGTTCATTATATCCGGGAGTTTATTATAAGCCATGTTCACTATAGCGGGGTTTGACTGTATCTTCTTGTAACGGATTCTGCCATCCTAATTTCTATGGCAAGAAAACACTTTGCTTTTGCTTGATATAATGAAAACAAATTATACAGCTCATTAATGCTGTCTAAAATGACAAATATCAAATGTTTAAATAAATGAAAAAAATACCAGAATAGCTAATATTTTGGGAACAGTATCTGCAATATTCAAGTGAAAAACAAAGACAAAAAATCCAGACTGTTTACATTCTAAAAAACTTGCATCGTCACTACAAAAGTTAGGCCAATTATGAGAGCAGAAATAAAATGTACACTGCAATTAAACACACTAAATAAGATTTCAGATTTAGGAAAAAAATTTATAACAAACTCAGCTTTTGCTAAAAAGTAACATTTTAAAATTTAAATATATTTTTTTTATTTCAATTCTGTTAATGCTGATTTCCAATTGGCAAATGAGAAGGAATAGAAAAATCTTATAACACAATCATAAGATGATCATTTAAGGTATTTAAGTATGGGAGCTGTTAATAAATGGTAAATCTGAAATCCTTTAGCCAATAATTTTTTTTTTTTTTTATGGATAATCTGTACACTTATGTTTCTATAATATTTTTACCACTGTTTTTCTTAAGTATCAATTTGAATTTTATAAGCAGAATACTGTTTCCAAAAAAAAAACCAAAGAGCAAAAAAGAAATAGTCTTATTAACTTTATTGTATATAAAATAATTACACCTGCAAAAAAACTATATTTCAACATAGTCGGCATATTTTCATTGAAAACTGGAGGCTTAAAAGTTATTTTCAGCAATTCTTAAAAGCTACTCAGAAAAAGCCATAAGCAACAAGTGAATATTCAAGCCAAAGATATCATTTAACGAAGAAATAGAACATAGCTTTCATATTATCAATTAACTGATCAACATGATTGCAAAAGCAACACTCAAAATAGCCCAATATATAATTTAAAATTTCTATTCTCCATTTTTTTTTTTTTTTCAAAATTTCTGAATATAAATGACATATTTTGCTTCATGAGAAAGAAAGTTCAATAATCATTATTATATTGTTATATAAGTAAAATTTGTAAAAAACCTGATAATAGCATTAAGAAATAGAAAAAAATATATATTTTAAATATCAGACATGATTTCTGTTAGATATAATAATTATAATTAAGAACAATTATCTAACGAATTTTAAATGTTAATTTTCTTATTCATGATTCTGATAATATTTTCTGTTTTAACAATTAACATGATTCTAGACTTTGCTATTTACAGAGGAATTTAATTTGTGTACAAGAGATACAAAACAATTAAAAAAAGGAGGTTATTTGTATAATGCTTTATAGTTGAAGTTAATACAGCTGTCGAAAAAAAACAAAAACAACTTAAAAGATCCATGGTACAATATTTACATGTATACAAAGCCTATTTACCAAGGGTTTTAAAATAGACTTAATAACAATTCCAGAATCATTTTTTACATCATTGAGATTTTAGAACAACATTTTTATGATCACTATTACTCTGAATATAACCCAATATTAGTTGAAACGAAATGCTTTAAAAATATATATATATAGAATAAAGAGGGACAAAACATCATTGTTTTTTTTAATTTTTTTAGTGTTGCTATGAAAAATACTTTCAATAACACTAATTCTTTTTATTCTCTTATCGATTATGAAAATTTGAGCAATAAATGATGTTTGATTAGGTTTTTTTATATAATATATCTAAGATGGGTAACGAAAAGTCAGTATGCAATCAAAATCAGAATTAAGAGCATTTTTCTTTAAAGACTAATGGAATGAGGTTAAGGAAAAGAAAACTAAAATCAAGAAGCATTGAGTTATATTTAGGAAAGTGGATTAAAAACTTGAAAAGACATGATATAAGAACATTAACAAATGAATATCCTATTTAACAGCTTTTAAAGCAAAGTATTCTAAAAGATAAAGAGAGGGGAAAAAATGTATTTCCATTAACAGCAGTGTGTTCCATTTTTAATTTGGACAAAACATCACTTTTTTTTTTTTTTTTAAAAGCACTGTAGAGCAGAACTTATTTGGGCAGTTTATAAAAAAGATAACCTTAAGAGACTGCAAAGAAAGTTCACGGATGGTATTCATTGGTTTTACTTAAAGAACTGTGCTTCTTTTTTAAAGATTATTTCTGTTATGAATTTATTGCTTTGCAACAGTTTAGTAGCTTTGGAAAATCTCTCAAAGAGATAACATACAGGCACAGAAAGAAAACAATCTTGTTTTAAGAGTTTAAAAATACTAAAATCATAAATTATGAATATTAATTTATAATCACCCTCCACGTTTTCTTTTAAAGCAAATTCATAGAAAAAGCTAAAGACTTATGTTAATCAAATTCCAGTTTATCTTTTAAGACTGCATTAATTTTGACAGTATTTATTAAATAAGTTTTAACATTCTCTAATATCCATGTGCATTACGAGTATTATAAATAATAGTTATTAGAAATCAAATGCTATGCATACAATAACAAGAAATTTTATTTGGAGAAATGAAAGGGAAAACAGTGTAAAAACCCAAAGGTGGACACTGATATTCAAAGTAGGGATTATTCTGGTCAAGAAATGTTAACATGTTTGTTTAATAATCAATCATCATTTTAATCATTATGTAAGATAAAATAAAATAAAACAGCAAAAAAAATATTAAAAAACAAAAACAAATCCTGACTTTTTCCCCTCAGAAATCATTTCACTTTTTTTATTACGTGTTGTATCAGAGCTTCTAAATTTCCTATAATGAAAAGCTTCTAATATTGGTAATAACTGATGTGAAAGGAACCAAACAAAAAGACTCAATTCACAGCAAATTGCCGTACTTTCTTTTGGGAGTCTCCATCCAACATTACAACATTAAGTAAAAATTTATTTTTAATATTAATAAAACAAAGTATTACAAAGCTTAAGCTTTATATTAGCTGCGAAGAAGTATTTTTGCTGTACAACAGCTTTATAAGATATCCAGGTAAATTCTATATAAGAAATTAATAGAACTTAAAACAAAAAATAGAATACCACATCTTAGTACATCTTCCTTAAAGGACTAAGAAAATCAAAGGAAAGTTAAATGACTAGATCTCCTTCACTTTTTAAAAATTAATGAAGCAATTTATTTAAAAAATTAGCACCTGAAGTAAGTAGGAATATTTTAAATATATCTTAGAAGTGAAATTTGAAATATAATTTTTGACGGTAATTAACCGACTTTTAAATAAAATTTCGATTGAATTTTAGCCATTTTTGAAAAATATTATTCCTCAAAAGGTAGAAAGGTTGATTTATGAAAGGACAAAATTAATACACCAAATTTGAAACAGAAAACAAAAAAGGAACTAGGACTGAAAAGATTTCCTTCTGTCTTATGGAGAAAAATTAAAGGAGCTAAATTTGAATTTGAACTAAATTCAGCCAAACATTTAGCATTTCCAAAGCACAGTAAAATAATAATAAAATAAATGTATAAAGTGCTAAGAAGCTAACGTCCCAATTCTGTTATTTGAGAGGAGTGAAGTTACCTGCTCAGGAGGTCCAAGATGTGGGAATGTGACAAATTTGGCCTAATTACACAATTACAAAGATTAAAAATTTCAACAACTTAACGAAAAAGAAATAAACCAACTTTTGTGCAAGCTAAAATTAATGCTACTAAACAAATTGGCAGTGCATTCATTAAAACTCCATAAAATAAATCAGTAAAGAAATACTACTATACAGTTCAAGCATCTGCAGTTGTTTGCCGTAATCATTTGCTACATTTTTATCTGCATAAACTGATAAATAAAACAAAGGGGAAAATCTTTGATGAAATGAAAAAAAAAAAAAAAAAATTACCTTTAAATGAATTTAAAAAAAAATAATAACTGAAAATTTAAAATCAACGAAAGTGATGGAATATTTTAAAATAATTGTGTGCTTAGTTAAAGAAGAGATAGGAACAAGTGATGAAAGAGAAAGAAGACATTAAATTCCCATGTTTTTTGTTTACTTAGGACCATTACCTTAGAATGAAATCACAGCAAACAGTATCAACCAACTCACCAATTTAAAATTAACTTAAAAGCAGAGAGGGAATATCATGGCAAAATAATGAGGAGATGAAAAGGGAACTTTGGAAAATATGAAGAACAATTAATGTTTGGAGGTAGGTAATAACAGAACTTGAAATAGATAAGTTTTTATCTTTTTATCTAACCAAGTGATGGTTTAGTCATCTACCGTAAGCAAAATTATTTTCTTTTCTGAAGCACAAATAATGCAGAAACCATATACATGTAACAGGAAGCTGAATTATAATTGATCAATAGTTCAATGATCATACAAATTCCTGTGCAGAGAAACATATGTTTTCCATTCTAACTTGCTTGAGTTTATTACATGAATTAGGTTCTGTGACTGTAATTAATGGGATATTATACAATATCACATTAATAACAAACAGAGAAAACTTGTTCTAAAGTAAAAAGCTGCTGATACTGCATCTTCATATTATGTGCGTAAAATCATTTATATATTCAGTTGCAACATCTACTATTCCATCTCTTGCTTCATTAACAACAGATATTATACTTAATTCAGCTCTGCAATTTCGTCATGCAGGTTTTTAAAAAACTGGAATCAATTTTTTCTATTGTTTACATTTATATCTTTATGACTCTGAAGAGTCGTTGATCTCTGAAAAGGAAATGAGACAAAAACTGAACACCAGAATATGAAACTTTTGCCTACTTAGGAAGAAACAAGGATTTACTACTATTTGCTGTCTTCTTTTGTCGTTTGCAAGAACGATATATTACAAAGGAAAGAGCCAACAGGAAGATAGAACCTTCTTGAATGACCTTAACAAGCATGATAATGATTTAAATATTAACATCACTAAAAAAATAAAAAAAAAAGCTAAAGCAAAATAATAAATGTAATTAAAAATATACATAAT
Source organism: Thereuonema tuberculata (assembly GCA_023159025.1). Taxonomy (NCBI): domain Eukaryota; kingdom Metazoa; phylum Arthropoda; class Chilopoda; order Scutigeromorpha; family Scutigeridae; genus Thereuonema; species Thereuonema tuberculata. Next base: position 40,896,593 of record JAFIDM010003189.1, on the reverse strand, counting down.
TACCAACAAACATACTACCAACATCTACTGTCAAAAATCCTAATCTAATAGCAAACGAAACATTTTAGTAATTGCAAAGTTCGTCCTACTAATGTGGGTGATATTGTTTGCATTTATTTGTTGTTATGTAATCCATCTGTAAGGAATGGATGGTTTATTTGGCATCAAAAAAGATAATATAATTTAAGAGTATATAAACTTAGCTTGGAAAGCAAGGTAAACTTTTCTTTGAAATACACAATTTAGAAATGCTTTTCATTTTTATTTCACTGGCATGATCTCTACAAGCAATTGGAATTTTGTTAAACAATTTATCTTAACTGTATTTGTATTTATGGGTTCATGAATATCGGGTAATACTTTAATAATTTTAAAAAAAAAGAAGGATATTTCAACGTTATTTAAACAGAAACTATTTAAGTAATGCATAGTATTGCAGGGATATTTGCAAAGGCAATTTCATGATTTTTAAATAAATAAATACAGAAAAATATATAATGAATTTACTGTTGTTAGTAAGAAAAAAAGCTTCTAACATTCATTCTGCATAATTTGCTTATAGTCAGTCTATGTGCAACACATTCATGTTTCACGTAACAATCAATTCTTTTAATATATGCTGAGAAATGATCTTTTATTACGTAGTCTGGAAAAGCTACTAGAGTTCAAAAGCACAGAGTGGCACACTTTCATCAAAAAAATTAAGATCTATTATCATATTATTAAGTTCTGCTCGATAACTGCTTAATTACTGCATTTCATTTGTGTTTGATTTTTTTTTTTTTTTTTTTTTTAAATCTGCCCAAAGCTGTTATGTGAAGTATATGGACAATGTCTGTTACCAGACCTTTTCTCCTTAATATAACTTTGTTATTGAAATACCAAAAAATTGAAGAGGCACTAGGAAAATGAAGCCAAAAGTGGCACATTTCAGAACTGTGATACGGCTTTTCAGGCCTCCCACCAATTTAGCTATAAACGGTTTCTCAAAATTTCGATTTATTCATATTCTCATTATTCACTTTTTGATATCTTTCTCTTTCTTTTCCTTTTTACTGAAATATGGTAGCAACTTTTAAATTGCAGGATCAACCAGACAATTTCAATTTTTTATATATATATTCCATCACTTCTCCAAAAATTTGCTTGTTTCCTTTTCTATAACGATTTAATTTTTTTTTTTTGAATTGGTGGGAATCCTGTATGTTTAATACAAGGAAGACAGTGCAAACATTGCAAGAAGAATTATAGCTATTCCCACAGATCATGAGTAAGAGAAATTGTTAGCATTGAATAACAGCTGCCGCAGAGGTGTATTGTTATACACGTTAATAACAGAAACTCATTTAGAAAAACAACAACAACAAAAAAGAAATCAAGTTCCCTAATTCACATCACTCTCACCTTAACTAAATCAGACTACCACTTAATTATTTATACTACCTAAGTGTCTATTTTCAAATTATCTAAAGTTCTTTTTATCAACAACAACTTGTAATCTTCTGTGTGTGAAAATAAAACTTTTCTATTTTCATTAAGTACTCAAGAAAACCATCTTATACATAATGTACATAATTTTTTTTTTTCTTAAATTAACAGTCCTGATGTATCAGGTAAGGTGAGAATACAACTCACCTTAAATCCTCTTGAGAGGATTACAATGGACTTCAGCCCTCGACGGTGAGCCTGTACTGTGGAAGGAAAAGCCCAAATTTGGATTCAATTCCAGAGAAGACTGGAAGAGCAAGACGATATCCACCTACGTGATCAGGATTGTCTGATTTAACTTCACCGGGCTGAACAGGAACTTTGGCTTCAGAACCTTGTGGACGCCTAAAAATAAGATGAAAGTTGAATACTTAAAAAAATAAAAACTAATATATTACCAAAATCATTTTACTAATAAATAAAACTGCAAAATAAATTACTATCTATTTTATATATACAGTAAAACCTCGTTAAGTCGTCACTCAAGGGACCAAACATTTTTGACGACTTAAGCGGAGTGGGAATTTTTGAAAAAACAAAATAAAAAAACACTGAAATACAGTATTTTTTTGAATTGTTGTGGGATTCGGTGAGAAAGACAAGATTTTCAGAAATCAATTCATGCAAATGAATGAGTGGAAATTAAAAATAAAAACACTTTTTATAGTTACTACATTGTAATTGTTTTAAAAGAAAGGCAATGTCTGTCTTTGAAACGTTCCAGCCAACCATTGCTGCCGCTGAAATCTTCAATGTTCAACTCCTTAGCAATTTCCATGGCTTTTTCTTTGAGAATCATGGCTGAAATTGGCACATTTTATGATCTGGCATGTTTTAGCCATCGAACTAAAACCTCCTCGATCTCGTCAAACTTCGATTTCCTCATTCTCTTTCTTTTGTCTTTGCAGTCAGCTTCTTCAATTACTTGTTTCGATGAAAGAATATCGTTTAATGTAGTCCTGGGAATACGATGTTCTTTGGCAAAAGCTGTTTTCGAAACTTTTGATTTTTCAAAAAGTGCAATTAAGTATTTTTTTTTCTTTAAAAGATAATGAGGTAAGTTTTCGTTTACCTGGCATGTTAAAAATGTAATCGAACCATGAAATTGGAAGAGAAAAAATAGCCCTTAGAGCGGGGCTTACTCGCTATGAACTGAAGTCACATTCAGGAGCGGTTAAGAAAAACGTCCACACTCAACAGAGTCGCAGCGAGAAGTGTGCTTTGAATGATTAGCAGCGAGATTCCAAGAACCCGAAGGGGTAGGAAAGGAATGAAGTGACAGGTGTTGTCGAAAATTCCCCGTAAAGGCTTAGCTTTCTTAAAGTGATGGAGCGGGGCTGAAAACACAATATGATGGCATGCAAAATGGAGAAGGAAGATGCTTTTGGTCATTTTTGAGGGCGACGAGTTATCCGGAGTAGAATTAAATTTGGTGTCGGGTAAAGGAGGGTTATTTTAATTATTGTGTACGAGACCTTGTCAGGACCAAAGGAAAACGACGACTTGAAAGGAGTGATGACTTATCCGGGTGAGGACTTAATGAGGTTTTACTGTATATCAAACGGGCAAAACTCAAAGCAACCTCTTCGAGTTTTGCAAAGCAAAGATTTCAATCAATTATTTGCAATTTAGAAATTTAGAAAGTATAGAATATAAGAATAAAATTAACTTATATTAGAGATTAGATTAGATTAATGTTGGGATTGAGGTTCCAGACCCCGTGCACGTCAACCTAAAAGATTTATTGTGCTCCCATTTTCGCGTTGTTAGGGAGTTCCAATACCGGTGAACTTTATAAGTTCCAGTATCTTACTTCCCAATCTTGCGTCAAATTCATCTCCCGGCTGTTTGCCCTCAAATACCCTTCTTCTCCTAGGGTCCAAGGATTCGCAGTCCAGGAAACTTATATTACTAAACATATAAAGCCGGACAGTGATTTGGGATTTGAAAACTCTAATACCAAAAAACAAATCACTGTTTCTACGGAGATACGGCCATTATATTAGGCATTACATATAATGCCTAATTTTGAAGTTTATGTTTCATGGCTTCTTATTAAGGTATTTACTTATTTTATTTTATATTTCATAACTTTAGCTCAATATTAAAGAATTTTTGCTCTTTTTAATTTTAAATTTAAATATATAAAATTAAGTAAATTTAATAAAATATTAATTTTAATTTTCAGTAATAAAGAAATATGGCGTCTTTATTACTTTGTTTTTATTTAGTAATTTTTGCTTTTAGATTTAGGTAATTTAGTTATTATATTGGTAATCTTTTTTAATTTTAACTTTTAAAATGTTTGGTTGTAGTTTTGTTTTTAATTTTAAAAATAGCAAAGTCTTGGTATATTGCGTTTTTGTTTTCTAATTTCGCAGTTGATGATGTGGAGATAATTTGGCTATATCTCCATAGCAACAGTGATTTGTTTTTTGGTATTAGCATTTTCAAATACCAAATCACTGTCCGGCTATATATATATATATAAAGTAAAAGTCCGATCAAAAACTGTTATATATCATTTTTGAAGCATATTTATTGAGGAATCCCGTGCTCATATATATATATATATATATACACACACACCGTACATGCTCCAATAAACGCCGAGGCTCTTATTGTTGCCGGTCTCTAATAAGCGCAGAGCTGCAGAGGGGGCACGGCCAAATAGTAGCCGGGTCTATGATATTTGCCTACCACTACTAGTGTAAGCGTCCGTATCTTTATAGTCGTGCATAATACCTTACGGTACACTGCCTTACAAAATGCTGACGAAACGGTCATTTGACATTGACTTTAAGATTCGCGCGGTGGAATATGCGAAAGAAACTTCCAGTGAGGCGGCTGCCCGTCATTGCGGATTCGGACGACGAACAGCAGCAAAAGGTACAGAAAGACATTGCCATTTATCTTTAACAGTCTTATGTAGCATGTGAAATTCAAATAAAGTAACTGTTTGTAATATTAGCCGGTATTTATGTGTAAAAAATATTGGGTTCTGAAGGTTTTTATTAATAATGGCCGGCCTCTAATAGCAGCCGGTCTCTTATTAAGCACCAGGTGCCGAGGCTAGTTTTGCAAATCAACGCCGGGGGCCTCTATTGGAGCATATACGGTGTATATATATATATATATAGGGCGTCGCAGATCGATTGCCTTTGCTCACATCACGGGATTCCTCAATAAATATGCTTCAAAAATGATACGTAACTTTTTTTGATCGGACTTTAACTTTTCAAGATAATCAAGGTTTTCTGCATCCAGAAGGGATGATCAAAAAGTGTTTTTCTCAACAGGCGATTCAGTGATAAAAATGTTCTTGGTATCATTTGAAAGCTAACATTATATAGATTATTTTCATAACAATAACTTAATAATGATCAATGCTTACAGAAAATTATAAAAATCGATTCTTGCATCGAATTACTTGCTCTTTTCTGTGCCTCATACTAGCCATCATGTAGAGTTGAGGCAATTTTGCTCAGAGGGTGGTCATAGCTTTGAACTGTGGATTGGATTCACTTATTGCAATAAGCTTCTCTGTAGCTTAATAAATGGAGAGTCAAATGACATAGTGTTTTATTTTAAATACTTGTTGGTCCCAGAAAAAAAATTAAAGAAAGTCAGTCGAAGCCAATTTTTATCTTCATGTTAAAGTTTTTGATTTTTATGATTTTCTGTAAGCAATGATCGGATAAGTTGCTATCATGAAAACAATCTACGTAATGTTAGCTTTCAAATGATACCAAGAATAGTTTTTATCACTGATAAAAAATACTTCTCGACCATCTCTTTCAGATGCAGAAAACCTCGATTATCTTGAAAAATATAAGTCCGATCAAAAAAAGTTATTTATATTTTTTGAAGCATATTTAATGAGGAATCATGTGATGGAAGCAAATGCATTCAATCTGCAACACCCAGTTTACATGTAATAAATATTTAATAAATGAAGTGTTGAAAGCTAACAATTTATATAAGATTTTTATTTGTTTTTTTTTTTATACATATCACCGATATAGATTGATTTGAATAGTGACAGGAAGTAGTCAGTCTTTTGCAATTTAGAGCCTACTTGCATGAAATATTCCAAAACCATTAATTGTATTAATTAAAACTTATTTTAATTTTCTTGTCCATTACTGAAATTTCATAAGGGGAAAAAATAAGATTTCTTTGTCACATTTAAATAAAAGATCTTACTGTAGGAATTTAAATTGATTTTTACGTATTGTTATTAAACAGCCTCTATTAATCAATCTGTTTGAATGTTAGACAAACATTAATCATAGGAATCAGAGCAAAGATTTTTTTTTTCTTTGAGCTTTTCAAATAGTTTTTGAATAAATTTTACATATTTAGACGTTAAAAAGACATATTTAAATTTATTTGATATTATAAAACTGTAATTTTTTAATAAATAAACAAAATTGATCAAATATTTTCTGTTACTTACTTTCCACCAAAGTCGATATAGAAGAGCCGTTGTAGGACTTCATAAGTAACAAGAGTGACACCAAATTGAGGTGAAGAGCGGAAAACTCTTGCTGTAAATGGATAAGAAGTATTTTAATATCAGTCCAGATATTAAACATTAGGAAAAAGTTATTGTGATTGAATGTGTAAAAATAAAAAAAATAAATAAATGCAAATTTACTTTATGGCAACACAAATTGGTAAAACTTAATTAATTATATTTTCTAAATATGGAATTGCTAAATCTATTCAGTCCACATCTATGCATATATGAAATCTAGGAAAAAATATTGAATAATATAAAAGAAGATTCATAATTCTTTTGTTAATAAGAACTATAGAAATATCTCGCTCTAAAGGTACACAACTACAGCTTATAATCTAATTACTATGCATATTTCCATTTATACTGGAAAAAAGCTAAGTTTCTTAAAAAGAAACATGACTTAGATAGGTAAATCATCAAGGAAGTAATATCATCTGAGGTAAATAAACAAAACAAAAACATTGAATTAATTTTGAAAAAAAAAATATACTAAAATTGATATGAGTTTGTTATAGGTAAATGGCCCTGGTAGCCGAGTGGGTTAGGGCGCTTGGCTGCGGGTTGGAGGTGGCGGGTTCGGTTCCTGGCCTCGGCGGAGCGCGGAAATTTTTCCATGCTCCTTTCTCCTCCAAACGGGTCCTAGGGTCTACCCAGCCCTCTCTAGAATGGGTACCGGGTTTCTTTCCCGGGAGTTAAAGGCGGGCGGGCGTTGGGCTGACCCCCGACCTCAACTTCGTCTCGTTATTAGGTCGTGAATGCTGGAGCCTACTCTCCAGCCACCCCATAGGCCTTTGTAGGCCTGTAAGTGGGATACTTTAACTTTAACTGTTATATGTAATATATAATGTTTGTTTTTATCATATGGTTATTATCTAGTTTGTCTCATTCCTTTAAGTTATTTTATTGTTATGATTCGTTTATGATTAGTATTGTTGTAGGAAAAAAAGATTTCTTTTCTCTTTTTCTTTTGTATGATTTTCTTCATGTAGGGTTTTAAATAACCTTGAAAAAGTTCTTTGTGTTCTTTTAGCAGATATTTATTTCAATCAAAGAAATGAAGCTGTTTCATAGTAAATTTTCAAAACATTGAGACTTAAAAACACAAAGTTGAGTTATAATATATTTTTACTTTTTTATTTAGGCAATATATTTATAATTGTGTAATTACTTAAAATGAACCAATCAATGTGATAGTTGCAAAAATAGTCACTTTCTTCACTCATAATAACATTGTCCAATGGTTCTTCAAATAAATCCACAATTTCATTTTCTGCCAAACCTTGTCTGCTCATTTTGGATTTTTTTTTTTCAAGTTACCAATATACACTAGTAATACAAAGAATTACAGTAACAATACTGTAATTAGTTGTAATGTAATCAGGCAGAGAAATGCAGAAAAACATACTATAAAGAATGTGCTGAGGTACTTTAAAAAAGAGTAACGTGAGGGTTCGCACTGGGGTAAAACTTAGCCAAGATGGACAGCGATTCAATTTGGTGACAAATTGATGGATGACCTTGACTTCGACACCTGCACTAGTGGACAGTCCACTGAAAAGGTATTCAAGGGGTAGGCCGCCTAAAAATACCCATATCCTATAAATAAATGCATTTCTTCAACACTAGGGTAAAATTTTCACTAATGCCGGTTCTCGAAGGTTAACATTTAACAATGGTCTTACATTGTAAAAAAAAAAAAAAAAATTCTTGTGTACGGACATTTGCACCCTAAACTATTTTGCTGGAAGTAAATTAGGATTCTTCCAATAAATGGTTGTTATTTTCCTGTTCATAATGACACCACCATATTTTGGATAAAAGTCACAATTTTTAACAAGTAATGACGTATGTACTTGAATGAGATGTTGCAGGACAGCCCATTTGTAAATTCTTTGATCAGCAATAAAAATATGCAAAATCCACTGAAATCTTCTTCCATAGTTAAGGATCTAATGGAATCGACATCACTCTCCATTCATTAAAATGGATGAAAATTAATGACAATACCATCTACACTGATGCTATTAATTTTCTACAATTGTGGTGATTTTTCAATGGTAAGACCTTAACATATTCAATCTGATCATTTGAGCTACTCTCAACTTTGGCGAACATCCTTCACCAATCTTAAACAAGATTGTGTATTCACATATGAATTTGTAAAGATATCAATCAAAAGTGAAACTGTTTTGATGGATTTGCTGTTTGAAAGTTTGAGTTTATTTGATAGTACAGCATTTAAGAAATGTCTCTGTAGTAACAACTATGTTTCTGTACTGCCATCCTGCTGGTTATACTAAACCATAACAAATACAGCTGGTGTGCCTTTCTATGGGTTTCATCAAACAAATCTCATAAAACATTGATAAACTTGAATTATCAACACAAAATGCCAGAAACACTCCTAGATATATCAAGGTATTAATCAATTTCTTAAGATAAAAACAAAAAATTATGATCTAACCTGGTGCACCCTTCCAGAAGGCTCTCCCGCCTTCTTCCCGCCAGATTTTTCTTGTTGCATCCAACACTCCTGAGTATGTTGTCTGACCTGCACGAGCTTGAACTTGTAAACGGGTTTTAATGACATCAGCAGGGGTTACTAAAGAAGCAGCAGGTATGCCTGTAAAAGAGTAAAATGACAATTATCCTACATTTAAAGTCTTGGTTGGTTGGTTGGTTGGTTGGTGTTTAATGGCGCAAAAGCAGCTGCGGCTAAGCTGCGCCAAGAAAGGTAAAAAGGAAAAGAAAAGAAAACGGAATGAAAACTAACTACCTAGCTAAAAAGGACAAAAACAAGAAAAGAACAGGTAGTGCACAAAGCAAGATGATAGGATATAGGTAGAATACAGATAAAATGATAGGTATATAGAAGAAAAGTAAAAATCTGAGAATTACAATAGAGTGGCAAGGCCACATTGATGAATGAAGTGTAAAACTGATGAAATGGGTAAAAGATCATTATCATTTAAAAGCAAGGAAATATGAAAAGGAACGTGAAATTTAAAAAGAGGATAAAAGCACTGATGATGATGTTGAGTAAAAGCAGGACAGTCAATTAAAATATGATGGACGGTTAAAACAACGTTGCACATAGAACACTGGGGAGGTGGACGATTGAGCGGTAAGTAGTTATGTGTCAGTCTTGTATGGCCGATCCTCAGACGCACCAGAAGAACATCCTTCTGGCGAGTTGGAAACAGTTGAGTGGCAGGAGAGGATAACGAAGGACTGACAAGACGAAGTTTATTGCCGTGAAGAGCATCCCATTCTAGTTGCCAGGCAGATCGGAGACGAGAACGTATAAGTGCGTAGATGTCAGAGGCCGGAGTAGAGATCCGTCGCAAGGGTAAACTAGCAGCAGACTTTGCGTCTAATCAGCGTGGTCATTGCCGACAATGCCGACGTGGCCTGGGATCCAGCAGAAAATGATAGTGCAATGGTGAAAACGCTGTAAAAAATCTAAAATGGATAAAACAAAAGGGTGACCCTTCAGGGTGTGACTGCACAGTGCCCGCAAAGCGCTCTCAGAATCACTGTAGATAAGTGTGTGCGTAAACTTCTCCTGCAAAGCCTACTGTAAAGCTAGAAAGATGGCATAAAGCTCAGCAGAAAACACAGATGCCTCAGAAGGAAGATGAACAGCATGACTGAAAGTAGCAGTGTAAAAAGCAGCTCCAACATAATCTGCACCTTTAGATCCGTCGGTATAGAAGATGTTGAAATCAGAGTGACGGGACAAATGATCTTGATGCAGAGACTGAAAGACTGTCGAGGGAGTGTTGATTTTCGCAAAAGTACGATTTAAAGTCTTATATTTGACTATTTAAATTATTATGGTGCCAATTTCAACTTTTTTTTTTTCTTATTTCAAGAAGCATTTCTTTTAAAACTGTAGTAAAATTAAAAGAAAAACACTTTATTATATAGATTATGTTTTTTTAAAGTCTGTATAGGCAATAAACATTTCATTTCTTTTGACATAACACTGATTATTATGAATGTTACTACATCATTCATAATTACTTCTCCAACTTTTCTGGCAGCATACTGTTTTGAAACTTACAAATAACCTCCATTAAGTATCACTGTCTAAATTTCCACAACCTGTAATCTGCTGCCAAAGATAATAACTTAATAATGAGGCTGATAAGTGATAGTTAAGGGACTGTTTTGTTATAGATATAAAATCAATTACAATCTATTCTTCATTAAGTGAATATCTGTTCTCTGCCAATCCTGATACTTTCAAATTATCAAGGAAATTTCAAAGTACCGGTATCAAGAACTAAAACAGCACAACATGTCTTCAGAATTTATCTATTCCAAATTCCCAAGGAAAATCTTATTGGAAGACCTAAGTATATTTTAAAGGAAACTTTTATGTCATTATTCTCTGCTGTCCCATCAGGATAAAATTAAATTCCTCGAATTTGCTAAGCAATGATTCAAATTTGAAATTGCCTGTTAGGCCTAATAGATCAGGTGAATAGACAGAAGTTAGAAAATCCCTTCATGATTTATTCTCTAACTTTTCAAAATTAAAAAATAAATCAAGAAAAAAAAAATCAAAAGCAATTCACAAAAATACAAACAACAGAATCAATAAAACTTCTTTTTTTTTAAATAAATATTTTTCTTAGAATTATTATTTTCCTTTTTTTTTCCTTGGAGACTATAAAACCATTTAGTAAATTAAATTCCTCCTTTACCTTTGAAGTTCAGTTCTAAATTAGTAACATTGTTTCAAACATTTACAATTTAAGTATTTTGAGACTTATTAAAATGGGGCCTGGTGGGCAAGTGGTAAAATGCTTGACTGCAGCCTGGAAGTGCTGGAGATTTTTTTTTTTTTTTTCATCATACTGAATTCTCTTCCAGGTTCCATCCAACTCTCTGAAGAATAGATACCGTTTTTGGTTTGTTTTTTTTTTTCCAGGAGGTAAAGGGCGGGCAGGTGTTGGATTCACCATCCAACCTCAACTTAGTCCCACTGGTAATGAAATAATGCGAGTCTTAGTTCCTGCCACCAAGGGCCTACATAGGCTTGTAGTGGGATATTTTAACATTAAGACGTATTAAAGTTATTCTCCACCATGAATGGTTGCATAAGTAAGAAGAATACTTTACGATACTTTGTAAATTATCTTGTGAAATGAAGAATAATTACAAATATGAAAGGGATTGTGTAATTTAAATTTGAAAATTTTATTATTATTTTTTTTTCCTCGAACTCTGAAATATAAAAGGCAAATAGCCAACATATTTTCAGTGAGGATACTGTTCAAGAGCTAATAATCTTGAACTAACAGTTTCTATGTAATGTACAAATTTATCATCATTTTGCAAATTTGAAAATCCCAAACAAAAAATTGCACTAAGTTCATCAATATTCAAGGAAAAAAAAAGTGCTAATTATTCCAGAAGAAAAGAACAGCAAAATTCTATAGTGTAATATGTTTGATTTTTTACCTATATGAAATCTTTTATCATTCTTGAATGTATCAAACCAAAGTAGAGGATCTGTATCTTTTTGTATAACAATTTGTAAAAGAGACAGTGTGAAACTTATGGTATCAAACGAAGTGGTCAAGAACAGGTAATAATCTTAGCAAAAAAAAAAAAAGGAAACTACCTAGCATGATGGTGAAAGAGCCATCAGCTGCCTTGCCTTATTTGTAGAGCAAAACAAAATCCAAATAACAGGATAAAGAACTCTGCCTATGAGCCAACATCTGAAATAAACTAAATTTTGTGCAAGAACTATTTTTTTTTTTTAAGTTGTACTTATTTCAAAAGTGATTTGGTCAGTTTCACATATGAAGAAATTGTTCAAATACCGTAAATTGCCATGTCATCTGTTCTAGGTTCTTGAGAAGTGTTGCAAAGACTTCTGGAGCTTTAAGAATGGCTATCAGATTAATAAAGATTATAAAAAAAGAAAAATATTATTACAATTCAATTTTTTGAAGCTTACTGATTTAGTGTATGTCGCCAGAAATTAAAACATTAAGATTGTTGTCATAATAAATGATAGAAAAAAAACAAAAATATGATCAATTTAAACATCTATATGAACTGTGGCAATATAATGAACTAATTTATCCTAATGAGATACTGCTGAAAAATTTGTTTTGTAAATCCATAACTGACTTTATATAAAGCAAGTCTGTTGCCTGCTCACTGAATAACTTTGAAAAGATAACTTTGTTTTTGCAATTTCTGAAAAGATAGGAATGAGAAAGTTAAGTACTAACTTGAACTGAATGATGTGCATTAAAAGAACCATGGAACCTCCACTTTTATTGGGAAAACTTATCTTGCGAAGCTGAATCTAACTGACAATAAAACCAGATGATATTGAACTACACCTATCTCAGAATGACGACTTGGAATTTATAGTAATCCCACTTTTAATAGATAATCACATCTCAATTAAAAAAAAAATACATTCCAATGATTTTGTAGGAAGGTGACTGGGTAAGTTAACTATTCTACAGCCGCTGTTCACAGTCATTTCATTGTGACTCATCAAATATAGAAAAAAGAAAAATTAGAATGGTAGGACTGAATGTGAAAACAATAATGCAATATTGAGCAAAATCTACTGCAAACACTTTTGATATGTGATTTAAAGAATGTTTAATGAATTGTTGTGTATCACGCCATTTGTCTAAACGCAATCTATTCATTTTGAAAATGCCTATAATTTGAATTAACCTTTCTATAAGAAGAAAGATCTTTATCTAACAAACTGAAAATTATAAAGTCAACAATTCTAACTGTGATGAACAGCTTACCTGCTAACGCTGCTGCCACTAATAGGGAGAAAGCACCATTATAACCATCTTCATCAGCTAATAAGGTTTTACAGTGGGCATAGGCAGGAAAGTAAATGGCGGAGAATGGGATGTCTCTCAGAAAACATGCTCGTGCACCCTTGCAAATTAAGAAAGGAAAATTAAATAGTGAAAAACAAATGTTCAAAAGACAAAGATTTATTTTAATGAGTAATTAGATTTTGGATAATACAGCATTTACAATTGGAGAGTTATCGAATGTTGCATTTTTCTATTTCTCATAATTTAGAATTCATATATTTTTTTTTAATAGCCTATAGGAATAATAATGCTAGACAGCAGAATTATTTTAATAAGTATACAGTCAATGATATAACGAATAATTAACTTTATTAACATAATTATTCTAGACAGAATTAATGTCACATGGCCTCATTAACATAATTCATTTATTTAAGCTACTTCAAAATTTTTATGGCTTTTTAAAATCAGCAATAGGTAAATTCCCTAACACCTAAAGCATTCAATAATTTGTCTAGAGCAAATACTGTATTAACTAAAGCTGTAAATAAATTTCTATTACTTACCTTTGACTTGCTTTACAATAGCTGAATTTGCTTGAATGCTTGTAATATTGTAAATATATAGTAGTCTTAAGTTACAATTCTGCCTTTTGAACCTTTGTTTTGTTGCTAATTACAACTGAAATTTGTTTTCTTGTCATTTTTGAAACTAAAATAGTGTCATTTAGGATTCTGAGCTTTGGAAGATAGAAGAGGTAAGAATGATCTACATTCATACTTTTGTTGTACATACTGATAGTTTTTTTTTGTTTTGTTTTTTTTTTTTTTAAATAGAGGGCAAAAAAAGAAATTAATTCAATGCAATAGATGTGTGTGGTGAATTAATTACAAGTAAAAGTTTAGAAGAATAGGCAGAGTGAGATTTAACATTATTAATTATGAACAATTTGTTTGTAAAAGTTGTTAAAAAATAATTTGCAGGATGCGCGGATTTAGAAGAGTAATAATGAACTGAAAATGACAATGACTCCCTGAAATATACAGTAGAACCTCATTATAACGGACTAATAGGGGCTGAAGGTTGTCCGGTTTAATGAAAGTCCGGTTTATAACAAATAATTCTTACAGGGGTTTAATGCAGCAGGTGTACATCAATGAAAATACAATAGTTAGCTATAAAAAGTGTTTATTATATATCAAATAAAAAACAGCCTTCAACATAGTAGGTTGAATTGAAAAAGATGTTAATGTGTACACTGCATTAATTTTTAGAACAAGAAGGTCCTGGTTCATGTTGATTGCTTACATTCATTGGTTTGAAAAAATAATTTATTTTCTACTGGGTTTGTTTGCTTCTTATTTCTTCAGTTAATAACTGACATAAGTATTCATAATATGCAAACACATTTTCATTTGCCAATTGTTCAACATATTGAATAACAAAATTTAAATGGTCTTTCACTTCGCTCACCTTAATTGTAGGCTGAGTAGTGTCTCCTACCTCTTCTTCCTCGTCCTCCGAAGATTCTGCTTCTTCAGAGTCATGCAGCGTATCCATGTTAACGCAAAACAACACAACGATTGATGTTTTATCGCTTGCTTCGAAATGTAAAACTCGTCAGATAAAAATAAGCATTCTTCATTATTACTACAATTTTTTTAACTGTCCGTTATAAGCGATGTCCGTTATAATAAGGTTCTACTGTACCATGAGCTCTATAAAATGTTTATCCAAATCTGACACCTACAATTTCTTAACTTAAACCTCATGGGAATTGAAAAAAAAAAAAAAAAAAATCCCAATGGCTTTTCTTTTTAAGATTCTACGATACATATATTTTAGCTGTATAGAATTTGAAAGACCTTGGACTAACATTCTTGCAGCTATTACTGAAGGATTTAAATTATTATTGTTATTATTATTATTAAGCCTTAATGGTAATTGGAATGATTCAATCATAACATCCTTAATTATAAAATTTGAATGATTTCTTGGACAATAAAGAATAGTGATGTGATAACAGTTGATATCCCCAAAATTCAATACAGAGAAAAAGAAGCAACTTTGTTAGCCTTACTTAATTGGAAATGTGAATCTCCTAGAAAAGTATGGTTAACTGTAAACTTGTAAACTACTCAAAACAGATTTAATTAATTCACACTGTAAGAAGATTACCAATGTCCTATAAAAATCAAGTTTTTCATATCTTTCACCAGCAGATTAAAAAGAGATATTTTTGTAACATTTAGTCAAAAGTAGTTTTTCCTGGAGGGTATTCCTTCCAGCCTGTTCTCGAATTTTTGACGATTTCTGGGTTCCTGAATACCAAGAAAAATTGGTCGGGACATCGGGAAAAACAGGAAAATTGCTCTTTGAACCCGGGAGTATCCACAATGGGAAATAAACACTATTACTTGCAGTATATCCCAATATACGTTTCCAAATTAATGTGATCCAATAATTAGAATCTTTGTAGCACTGTTGGAAAAATCACATGGAAACTCCCCAGGAAAGTTCAGAAGAACACCAGCAGATATGCAAATGCAACACCAGAATCAGCTATAACAAGGCCAGCTAATTTTAGCTCTGCCAAGTCAAATGCATTCGATCAGTTTGTTTGAAACCTAGTTCTATGCAAGCAGTTAAAAATATTTGTTTCTTTAAGGAATGAAATAATCTTAAATGAAGCAACACATTCTCTCTTGAAAAAGAATGATAAGGCCATTTTAAATTCAAAACGTTACTGCTTTAAACAACCAATATCAACAGATAAGCAGAAAAAAATTCAGCTAAACACAGGATCCTAACCGTAATTACTATACACTGTCTAACAACAAGCAATAAATGAAGATATTGCTGAGTGAACGAAAATTTATAATTTTTATGAAAATGTTGGTAATTTTAGATCTCAATAAAAAATTGTTCTTTCGTAAATTTTTAATTGATCTATTAAATCATTCAGTATTAAAACAAAAAACAAACAAAAAATGTAATTTAATATATGTCAAACAATATGCGATTGTGTATTGTACAGTACAGGACAATAAAAACAACACTGAACTGCGATACCCCTGCATTTCAAGCGGTGTGAGCTACATCATTCGCAACTGAATGTATATTAATAGAAGGGAACTTGTCGAGTCTAATCCTTTACATTTCAGTGTAGCAATGGTGTTGATGTTGGAAGAAAAGAATATTATTGTTGAATATTATTTTTGTTCATATGGAGTTAGCAGAGTAAAAGTCTAAGCCTACGATATGTTTAAAAGGAGTTTGTTCATCGATTCTGTATGTGTGCCCCAAATAATTGTGTCATCTTATCGAGAGGTTTCATCGTACCAGGAGTATTCTGCTGCAATGCAAAGGTCATTCGGGGAGACCACGAACACAAACGAGAATCAAGGGCGTGTGCTAGAGCAAATTTTATAGTCCCCAAAATGCAAACAATGCAGAACAGCAATAAAACATGGGATACCAAGCATCTACTACAGAGAATCCGTAAGGACCTGGATACCTTTTTGTAACGTCATTTGGATAGGTCAGTGTTTAACAGCAACAATTTGCACTGCATGACAGAAATATTACAAATGCGTGTTAGCTTACATCTACGAAGATCCATTCTTCCTCCATAATGTCTAGTTCTCGGACGAAGCGAATTTCCATCTAAGCGATCATGTAAATAGTTGAACCAACAGGTTTCTTGGTTTCTCGAGAGATGAATGTGCAAAAGAAACCTCTTCTTACAAGAAGGTAACTACATGGATTGTAATTGAGCCCTACTTCATTGAAGAGGATGGTGTCACCGTGACCCTAAATAGCAACAATATGTCAAAAACCACCCCAGTATCTGTTCCCTAGTAATGGGCGGTTGGGGAGCACCTTACCTTGTGACAAGGCGTTGGCCTTTAGAACCAAAAAAAAAAAATGTCAAAAATGTGTTGGATCCATTCACTTAACAGGATTTGCACAGAACGTGTCATCCAGAAAACATTCCATTTCGTGCATAGGTATTCCAACAGGACAGTATCACTTGTCACATAGTTCTAGAGCCTATTTATGAGAACACTTCCCTGGGAGGCTCATTTCAAGGTTCACAGAATTCCTGCACCCTTTCCCTACTCCTGCTCTCATAATGCTTGATGAATTCGTTTGGGATATGTTGAAGAAATGGGTATTCCACCATGACCTGTCTTTCAACCTTGATGAACTAAGGAATAAAATTATCGTTGGTTGTGTTCAGATTCACTAACTATAGTTGATGGTTTACAGTGGATGGATGAGCTGTTGAAGTCAGAGTTGATGCCACCTCCACAGAATATCTGAATGCTCTAGTTGATGCTCAAAATGGCTGACATTGTCATCGGATTGTGTATTTTAGTTAATTTCAGTTTTAATAAAAAGTTAAAAAGATGAATAGAACGATGAACAAGTGATATTAGCAGTAGGCTATGCAAAAAATATTTATTGGATGAAAATAGGCAATTATGCAGAGAATCTAATCTTTCACAACATAATTAAACAGTGAATCAGGAAAAGTGCCCTCTCTGAGTATCACGACAACTACAATATAAATACACGTTGTGAGTACATTGCCATCTTGGTTGATAGGATGATGTGCTATCTTGACGGTTGATGTAGTTGACAACCAGTGACAACTGAGTTGATGCCAAATGGCATATCCGAACGACAGTGCAGTTCATCAACTGTAATACTTAAACGGCCAGTTGATCAACCTGTCAACAGGTTGATGTCAACTGTGAATATCCGAACACAGTCAAAATGTCCAACAATTCTCCAACCCTTGTTCTCCAAGTTAACATAACCTTCACATGCGCTATAAAACCCATCTTAAAGACAAGATGCAGAGAGTTGTGAGTTTACATATCATTATGTGTAAATATATATTTGTATATATCCATTTACTCCCTAACATATATCTTTGTAGTTAATTATTACTGTGTGGTTTTTTTTTTTACACCTTACTGTACAAACCAACATGAAATAAGTCAATGGAATCTCTTTCCAAATAAAACAATTTTATGACTAAAGTTTTTTTGTTTTTGTTTTTTTATTGACTGATAATGATAAGTTTTATTATTCAACTTACACATTTCTGGTTGTCTCTACATGCATCATACTAATGATGTGAGAGGAGAAGAAAGAAGATATGAGAAATAATATACTAAAACACATTAAGTTTAAAACCTTTACCGGTAGGAAATGGCAAGGAAATTCTCAATGAATGGCTGTCATGTGGTTTAATAATTTTCAAGGTTGAATCCATCTCAACAAAATTCTTCATTTTAACTGAACTAAATATCCTTTTGCAATTATGATCTACCTTGATAATACATTCTCATACTTAATAATAGATTACAATATTAAAGAAGGCAAAAGAATATACTTTTATTTTTTTATTTTTGTAAAACATACCTTGTAAAGGCCAAGAAAGCCTAAATCTTTCATAACAGTCAATGCACTGACCCTTGCTGCACTGGCAATTTCACCAGCAACTTGTAGACGAATCTTCACAATCTCAATGGGATTTGTAAAAACTACTTGGGATGCACCAGCCTAAAAATGTAAAATAGAAATTTACATCTTAAATCTATATTATAAAATTAAAAATTTTAAAACAAAAAAAAAAAAAGCAATAACTGTTAATTGTTAGGGATTCAATTTTAATTGTTAGATAATAATTTTTTATTGATTTTAAAATAAAATAAAATAACTTAATGCCCCAATCAAATTTTGCAAAATAAAATTATTAAACTTGGTTTTAAAAGTTATTATTTTAGTTTGGAATAAGAGAAAGCTTTTTTTTTTTTTTTATTAGTACTGGAACTTTAATAATATTTAATCTAGCAATTTGTGATAACTAGTATAAATCAATGCACATTTCAAGATAAAGGAAAAAAATAAAAAGATATGATAGTAGAAAACTTAGAACAAGGCATAGGAAATAAGTATTTTTCAAAAGACAGACTAGAATCCACAGAAATTATGTTTGCACTGATGTAAAAGATTCTATCAACAATGAAGATTGCCCAAATTCAGAAATTAGGTTACTTGCAAGATAGCAAAAAAACAAAACAACTTTAAACAGAATCTACTCGACACATATCAAGCAAGCAGCAAATCCTGGCAGATGAAATGACCATTTGCTTAGATCGTGCATCTGCTAAATGTATGTCATTGAATTCAGCTATTTTTGAAGAAAAGAGATGAAATGTACAACAAGGTTATAAAGATAAAGTTTTAAGAAATATACTAGTTTAAGGATGAAGAAACAAAGTCAAATACTTACACATCCACCAGCAACAATTTCACTCCACAGTGGAATATCACCTCTTTTTGTCGTTAATTTATCTCTTATTAAATCATTCATCTATATAAAAAATAATAAGTTATTTAAGGAAAATTAATCACATGAATATGTTAAGATTAATAATAATAAAAAGTAACAATTAAAAAATAATCCAAACAAAACAAGAACCAATTTAAACACTAATGGAAGCAACATAGATTGATAGAATGACAATTATGCCGCAACATATAAATGAATTAGACAAATTTATGAATTTTTCAGATTTCCCTTTAAAAAATATTAAGAAAAGTTAAAAGTAATAAAACTTTAATGTATCAAATTTTTCTTCAAATTAAAGTACGATGCAGTTTCACTAACAATTATAAAAGAAAATAAAAATTAACAAAGCTTGTTGACTAACAATGATAACAATTCATTACTTACTGTTAGCTTGATGGCCTTTTCAGGGGCAACTCCAATTAGTTGAGGCACCAACCCACGGTATAGACCAAATACACCTTCATGCCGAATAACTTTCTTAAAACAATCAAAGCTATTTTTATACATCAACTCTCCAATGTAAGAGCCTGATCTCTGATTCTGAAGTCTAGTTTTTACTAAATCAATGGGATACACAGCTGTCGCACCAGTAGCTGAAAAGAAATAAGAAAAAACAAAATTTTTACAATTAGGGTGAACAATAAGGACAATAAATAGGACAAATTGTCACATATAAAAAAGCATGTTTTGCCGTTAGTATGTAGATTTCTTTTAAGAGATAGATTTGTATCATTTGTACAGACCAATCAACAAATGCAATTTTATACTGATGGAAGCAAACTTTTTCAAGTTAAAATACAATCATCTTTTTTGCCGATCATACATTTGTGAAATCTTATTAACTTAAATTCATCATATGTAGACATCTGTTCAATTAAGAACTTCATTGACTGTATGTAACATCAAGTTAGCCACTTGGGCACAGCCAAATGGTCTGCCATGTGGTTGATACACCTGAACTTGGGTTCAAATTCCAGCATGGGCTTGGATGTTTCTTCACCCTTTGGTAATTGCTTCTCTTCCTTTAAAATATTAGGATCAGTACAATAGACCTAAAAAGATCGCAGTGTGAGTAGGGTGCACACACACACACACACAAGCTGTTAAAAATATACAACCTAACATCAACTTTAAATTCCTCCAAACAAAACAAATATTGGTTTTGATCTAAAATGCCGATTGAAAAATAACAAACTTTCCAAAAGATTGGTATTTGATTATTGCTGCTTATAGCTATAAATAAATCAAAGCTAATCATTATTTTTCTTACAAAAAAATGAGAAAAAAATAGTTTAATTCAATTCTAGGTAATGAAATTTCAAAAATTACAGTTTAATTTTAGAAGGACTTGGAACCAAAGTTGGTTCACTTTTGGAATAAAAACTTGGAATTTAACAATTATTTTTAGGAACTACCTAGAAATTTATGTTAAGCTTTTCTTCTTGAGTGAATGGAAAATTTACATTAAGGATTATTCTTACTTGATATATTGGGTTGGCAGATGAATTTTTCTGCCCACCAAATATACAAATAATAAGAATTTTATTTTACAAATTAAATTGCAATATAAATGAATTTATATTCTATTTTATCTTATACTAATATATAAAGCTGTAGAGTTTGTATGTTTGAACGCGCTAATCTCAGGAACTACCAGTCCGATTTGAAAAATTCTTTTTTTTTTTTGCGCTAGATAACCCGTTTATTGAGGAAGGTTGTAGGCTATATAACATCACGCTACAACCAATAGGAGCATAGTAGTACACATAAACATCAACCAACAAGTGCGGCGCGGGGAGGCTTCACCGCACAATGAGAACCGAACATTACCGAGAAGGGCCGAATTTAATGCGGGTGACATCGCGGGGCACAGCGCGTATATTTCTTATTTTTCTTTACAATTGCATTTTATTTTACAGAAATAATTAGCCGATATTCAATATTACTATTTCTCTCCATTCTTCTACAGAAATACAGAATGAAACTGCCATATTGCTAAACAATTTTAAAAGTTAAATTTAGCAAATAAAATATTATGAATTAGTAGGTTCACTGAACAATATCAATCTATTTTTGAGAATTCTTAATTAAAAAAAAATGACAGTTGTTTATCATAAAACAAATTAATACTTTTTTAACTTTGTTAACAAGAGTTAGAGAGACACTTATCACAGATTTTATGTACACAATTTCTGCATTTTATTGAGTGCTTTTAAACATGTTAAATCAATGTTCAAAACATGAAATGTCATTATCAAGTTGTATTACAAAGATCTAAAAAAAGTGCCTTAAAACTCAACAATATTTATACAGATTGTCAACAATACTGCTACCGGTTGATTAGACCAAAGTGTCCTAAGCTCCTTCCTCTATCGGAGTCGACTGGCCTGACTCTGCCTCCCCACTGCAGCCAAGAGGCTGGCAACGAGTATAAGAAGGGAAGCAGAGTCAGGTCAAGGCAGAAAGTCTTCCTATAGTAGCCCAATCGCCTTCAGAGGAAGAATAGAATTGGTCAGTGGCACCAGCCACAAGAAGTAGGAGCCTTCCTCCCACTCAAGAGAAGAGGAGAACATTTGTGGGCAGTAGCCCAGCTGCAAAGAAAAAGTCCTCCTCCCATTGAAGAGAAGAGTTAGTCAGCAGCAATCAACTATTAGCGGTCCTCCTACACTACTCAGAAAAACATAGCAAGTCTTTAGGCAAGGAGCCTAAAAGCCAGTAATAGAAGGAACCACCCTTGGAAAGAAAGCCAAGGTAGAAGACAGCCCACCTACCGAAAGAGGTTCCAGATTTCGGACAAGATCGGAAGGCGGCAATCAGGCTGGAGATATAGGACAACAACCCAGGAAGGTGTCAGCCCAATTGACGAAGGATCCTGATTTGGGATGACAATCAGGAAGGTGAAACCCAACAGAAGTGAAGAAGAGATTCGACAATTGGAACCAGGACAAAAGACGGTTCAAGGAAAGTAAGCTGGACGCCTCATCTACAAATGCATTGGACTTGGATTCATGACATAACTATTTGGAAAGGGAATGAAACCAGTGAAAGCCTCTGTTCCACAAGAAGTCCGGTGGCCGAAGAAATTTCAGCTATTAGACGTTTCCCAATGTTATTGGTTCTTTTCATCTATTTATTGCAATCATCCCATTAAAACTAATTATTTTTGTAATCCCCAGCTTCGTAAATTGAAGCTGCAATATATGTAACCAATGAAGAGCTATTCAGAATAAATTCCAATCAGTGGTAACAATAAAACCTAACCTTTTTTTTTAGGCATTTTTAGAAATATTTATATACCATTTAATACATCTGCATAAATCTTAGTTTTATTTGTTGAAGTTAAAAATTATATTACCAATTGAATTCACTGATACTAAATATCGTTATAGGAACCTTTAACATCTTTGGGACAAAATAGTCTCTTCTGTCTCTCTCTTTTTTTTACTTGAAATTTTTGAAAACTGAACACTGTGTGTATATTTAAGCAGTTGCAAGTGTTGATTTCAGAACATACATAAAGGTTATCTCTGTTTTTTACTCTGCTAAGTTACATTTTCCTTTTTTTTAAATTTTTGTTGAAATTATTTATATTTCATCACTAACATTAATGCCACCAATGAATTAAGTGTCGTAAAAAGAATGAGAATAATTTTCCAATGGTAATACTGGTAAGAGAAGAAAATGAAGACAATTTACAAATGGGAATTTCTTTGATAGGGCGGGATAAAAGTAAACATTTGGAAATTTTATTGGAAAATCTTCTTTTTTTCCCAACAACATCATAATTTAATTAAAATGTAATTCATAAAAATTCTGCAAAGCCAACGAGAATGAAGTTTATCAATGCATTTGTTTACTTACATACCTCCAGCTATAGAACCAAGAGCAAATCTGTAAGTACTCTCTAAAATCTGGATTAATACACCTCTCTCTTCAGGACTCTGAAAACATCAAATAGAATTCCATGTTAATTTTCAGTTCCTCAAATTTAAAATTATAAATAAGATTCAGATTTTATTTGCAAATAAATATATAAGCCTAATTTTGAAGTTGATAAATCATTGCTTCTTATTAAGGTATTTACTTATTTTACTTTATAATTTATAACTTTAACTCAATATTATAGATTTTGCTCTTTTTAATTTTTATATTTTTAATCTTTAAATTTATGAAGTATTTATAATAAAGTACTTATTAATAAATAATAAAGAAACCATCTGTCTTTATTACTTTATTATATTAGTACTTTTGTTGTTGTTTTTAGATTTTTATGTAATTTTATTAGTTTTTGAATATAAAAGAGCAAAGAGTCTTGGAATATTGTGTTTTTGTTTTCTAAATTGTTTCTAAATTTTGCTGCTGATGACGTGAGGATAAATTGCAGCAACAGTGATATGGTTCTTGTAGTGGCATTTTTGAAATTCCACATCACTGTCCGGCTTTATATATATATTTCTATGCTTAAATAGTTAAAATGTTTACAGCAAGAGTAATCTAATCAAATTTATCCTAAAATAAATGTTTTATGTATAATACTATATTAAAGTATTAAAAATTTGTTTTCAGTAGTTTAAATTACATTTTTAATACATTTATTTTGAAGTGTACTATAATGATAAGTTTCAGTTAATTTTTAAAGATAATATCACCGATTTAAATTAGTATAGACACATACTGAACTATACATTTCAATATCTGAAGATAAATTTTAACCGCCTTTGAAAATACTTATCATAAAAAACTGCAATAAAAAACACTATAGATCAAAAGCTTATATGTATAAAGTCAGTTATTATGATCAAAAAGTACTGAATAAAATAAAAATTCTGGTAAATAATATTTATTAGATCTTTATTAGAAGATCATCATATGTTGTAGCAATTGCTGTTCTGCCATTTATTTCCCATTAGTTTATCAATCTGATATAACAATGGTGTAAATTTCTTATTGATAAGGTGCAACTGAATACTACATGAAAAAATAATGTTTTAATCTGAAATATTTCTCTTCTAATGAACTTACTTAAACTTTTTTTTACTTAACTTAATTCATGATCTGTTTTTAATAGAAATTTCCAGCTATAATTGTAATTAATTAATTAAATTTATTTACTTAATTTCAAGCAATCTAACTAAAGGATTAGTGCCTGATCCCAAAAAATCACGAAGCCTTGGGAAACAGATTAGAACAGTGTTTCTCATCTCATACAATACAGTGCAAAATTCTGTAATGGTTGTACAAAATGGTATAGAAAATAAGAATGCAATTTTTGATTGGATGGTTCCATTGCATCGTTTTTGTAATTTCCTTTGCTAATTATGGAAAGGGTTCCAATAACTATGTAACAGTCAAGAAAATTTGGGAACCATAGTAAGAACCATATTATATGGTAACAATTACTAATAATTACCTAATTTTGGATGAGAAATGGGCTGCAGATGTATTAAGTTTTGTATCCATCAACAGAATAACACGCTTAACAAATGTAAAATTATATAAGCAGCCAGAAATCAAAGTTATCTCCCTTCCTTTATTCTTCAATTGGCTCTACACTAGGCTATTTGTATTATCAGATCGTCTGGGAAGTAGAGATTTAAGATTATAAACTCATGTTTGTGAAAATTGCACACCATGAAGGAACCATCAGAATGGAAGGAAATTTATTACGCATATTACTAACAGTGATACAAACAAACGATTAAAGTTTCAGAGCAATGCAACAACAGTACTTGCAAAAAATCAGTATGGTGTAAAGCCTCCGTGAGCTCCAATATTGGCTGCAAGATGATAATGAAGGCTAGTTGAGTGATCATATTACCGACATGTTTCAATAGGTGACATAACGGGCGAACATGCAGGCCACGGAAGAAGGGGTATCTGCCTGGACATTTCTGGCAACATGTGGTCGGACACTGTCTTGTTGGAATTGTGGATCCAGGAATGGACTGAAGGAAGGGTACAACTTTAGTGATATAGTTGTTGTTGAGAGTGCCCACAATTCTTAGCAGCCGAGATCGCCTATGATATCCGATTGCTCTCCAAATCATCACGCCTATCGTTCGTGCAGCATCACGCTGGACCAGGGGCGTATATAAGGGGGGGGGGGGCCAGGGCCCCCTCCGAAATAATGAAGATATGTCCTCCCAATGTTTTTTTTTGGTTGAATAGATTTTTTGCCCCGGGCTCCCCCTTATAAGGCACCCTTTGATGACGACGAGGCATACTGACTCCAATAGGCATGTATACAGCTCACAGACGATGAAAAATTACTTTTCAGGATCCAAACAGAACTCTACTTATATGCTCTTACACGACAGTTCAGAGGGCGCTGCCGAGTCTAAGCATGTGCAATCATTCCCAAATTTTAATCATTTGCAGATCATGCTCTGCTTTACATTTCCTGTAAGTTTCACTTCATTTGCATGTTTCCTTCATGGTGTTGCATTTTTCACAAACTTGAGTGTATCTTAAACGTCAGTACTGTATCTAAAATAACAATGACTGTTTTATGGAATTTCTGAGGTAGCCTAAAGCTGAGTGATAACATATGTCACTAATTTCTATTCTGTGCTTTATTTCTTTGTGCAGAAACATTTAAGGTTGAAAGATTCCATATTTAGCCGAGTATAAGTTGAATTAATTTGGAGAATGCAAAAGTTCTTCTCCCAAGTTACTTTAAATGTTATCATTGTAAAGATATAAGGACTTTATATTCCCCACCTATATTCAAAGTCATTCTTCATGGACCTTTGCAGCAAGGTAGAGATAATTTTGCACACCATCCCTTTCTCCCAGGCTTCTATTGAGCATATTTTTTCAACATCTCTTAGCTGTTATCCCATCTCTTTAGATCTCTTCTCCCATTGGATTCTTTATCTATATTGAATCATTTTCCAGCCTTATCGTGCCAATGCCCCAAGAAAGTTTTAAAATGCTGTTCTTTTCTTTCTCGCTGACTATTAAAGAAATCTTGTTTAGTCTCATACTAATGTTATACAATTTCTGAAGATCTGAAGATTCAGATACTAAGATATATTATACAGTATATTCTCTTACTTCGTACTTTATTTCCTTACTCTTCAAAGTCATGATATAGAAATGTCAATCAAAGCAAAGCAGAAACTACTTTAGAACACATAACAGCCTATCACATATCAAACATTTTTGGAATTAGCTTTTTTTTGATTCAAGCAACTGAAATGACAGATGTTTATAAAGAAAATAATTTAATATCTCCAGTTTCTGAATTCATGAAAATTCTGAACTTTATTATTAAAGTTAATAATCTTTAAAATT
>JAFIDM010003189.1:40823973-40861888 GCA_023159025.1 Thereuonema tuberculata | reverse complement strand
ATTATATATATATATATATATATATATATATATATATACAGTCGGACCTCTATTTAACGAAGTCGCTAAATCCCGAAAAAAAGTTCGTTATATGGAAATTTCGTTAAATAGAGATTCACTTTTAAAATTACTTTAAACTGCATAAAACAGATTTAAAATACACAAAAAATAAAATTATTAAAAAAGTAATAATTTTAAATAATTTTTAATTACTTAAAGTAATAATTTTATGCTTAAATAATGTAAGCATACATTACCACATGCATACTTAAATTTTACTAATAAGTCTGTTAATTTTATCTGAGTTTTTTTTTTTTTTGAAAAAGTGTTTTCGCTTGTAGTACGTCTCGCATCTTTGCAATGCACCAAAAACCCCTTCAAAAACCCCTTCAGGCGTATTTTCTTCAAATTGTAATCCGCGTCGAATTTTTTAAAATGATTTTAGCGTTTCATCACACGAAGGTTTTTTTTTATTTCTTCATCATGACCATTTCCATTTTCATCATCTTCATCTTCATCGCAATTCATAGCTGTATTGTTTTTATTTTTCACACTGTCCAAAATATCCGATTCAGTTAGTGTTTCCGAGGTCTCTACTTCAAAATCAAGTGAAAGATAATCATCAATCAGCACATCATCGTTAATTTCTTCTTTTTCCCTCAGCTGTATCCACATTTCTTTCATTTCCTCTAAGAGAATATTAATAATAAAGGAATTTCAAAGAGAGAGAAAAAAAAAAAAATAGATACCACGAAAAAGTTCGTTAAATAGAAAATGCACTTCGCTATTTGGAGGTTATATTACGAAAGAAATTAGCAAAATGTTCTTGGTTCCAAAGAAAAGTTCGCTAAATAGAGAAATTCGCAAAATAGAGGTTCGTTAAAAAGAGGTCCGACTGTATATATATATATATATAGTTATTTTTGAATGATTAAAATAGAAACAAAGAAAGTTATATATGCACTTATATATGTTAATTTCTCTTCAAATTATTATATTTTTTTTTAAATTTATACAAAATTTTATTACTTTCTTTTGCAAAAATTAAATCAGAAAGACCTTATTTCTTTTAAAATGATCTATTCAGAATAAAATATCAGCAAGAACTAAAAGCTATTTTATTTATTACAAATTGACCTATTAAATTGAAAATAGTTTAGATACCAACCAGGAGACAGTAAGCAGATGAAAGAAAACTTATGTTTGAACTTGGATAAATTTTGTATTTGTGTTCAAACTGTATTTTTTTACAAACAGAAGATAACATATAATGAAAGAAAAGTAATAAAACAGTAAAAATACAAATAATTCATGTGAACAAATCCCTGTCCTTAGTCATAACACTTTAACAGCAAAATCATCATCTTTTGAATGTGATGTTTGAACGTTCACTTTGTCAGTTTCTTGACGTCTGGTTCATATTTGGTTACACCCAAATCTTGCGACTCAAATTTCTCCACAAGCGACCAAAAATGAACCACAGGATTATTTTTTATCTCTGTGGCCATTCCCGGAATCGTGAATGCTTTTCCCTTAGCTTTCGTGCACTCTGAGCCAAACATCAAGGGTAAATTCTGCTGATGATTTCTAATAAGGATGAAACAGCTGTTCAGGATTCCCATTAATGTTGGCTCAATGTGCGAGGGCATATTTACTGTCCAGTTGTGATTTATTCTCTATTTAAAAATTGATATTAACAAAAATAATTTACAATAAATAAAACAATTAAAATAGTCAAATTAAATATTAATAGTATGTTGTTAATATTCAAAAAATATTTGAGCATGTGGAATAGATCTCTATTTTTAAAAAGGCTTTCCATGTCTCCATTTAAGTGGTTTTCATTTAACTGCTGTTTTTGTGGAACCAACTATTAGCGTAAATGGAGGGATTACTGTAATTGAATTCGACTCAGAAGCCTCTTTTCTCAAATAACTATTTTTTTTTTTTTCACTTTTTTTCTCTTGTGCAAGA
Source organism: Thereuonema tuberculata (assembly GCA_023159025.1). Lineage (NCBI taxonomy): Eukaryota > Metazoa > Arthropoda > Chilopoda > Scutigeromorpha > Scutigeridae > Thereuonema > Thereuonema tuberculata. The sequence continues at coordinate 40,859,914 of JAFIDM010003189.1, read as the reverse complement.
AAACTGTCCAGTTAAGAGATATTCATTTTCACCACTATTACAGTTGCATTGCAGTTTCTGTGTCATACAAAAAAAAAACCCTACTATAACAACAAATGCACCAGACTTGTCTTTTGATATTTCAATTCTTACTTTTATCTGTTTCCTGTTAATAATAAATTGGAAGCTTTCATCAACTGAATGACAACTGAACTGAATCAACAAGTGCAGACATAAAATGAACTATATGCCATGGGACAACATTTTGAAAAAGGGGAACAAAATACTTTAAGGTTTTTAACGCAAACCTCTTATATTACAAGAATTTACCAGTACAAAAACATATGTGCTCTTATTTGCTTGAACAGCTCATTCACCAGAAGATTCTTGGCAAATCGGATGTATGTGTGTGTGTTTTGTTTTGTTTTTTTAAATTAAAGAAAAAAATATTTTTATTACTTACTAAATGATACAAAGCCTGAGCCATTTGTGTCAAACATCTGAAATGCAGTTTTGTATAGCGAATCTGGTCCACATAAAATAGCTTCAAATGCTTGAAATTCTGGAAATGAGATAAGCCTATAAAGGAAAGAAAAAGAAAAATTTTAATTTTTGTTAGCAAATCTCTTATTGTAAAAAAGTTTTTTCATGATGGGTATCATTAGCTTGAGGAAGTTTATTTAAAAAAAAAAAAAAAAAAAATCCACAAAGATCAATTCAGAACTAATTACATTTGTAAAACAACCCTCCATTGCGAAATATCTATTATGCAAATTCTGGCAAATCACATTTAGGTTTTGTTAACAAAGGAAAAAAAAAGCTATGCTTAAGAGGACTGAAACAGGTTTAAATACAGAGGTCCTCATTATAAATATTAATTATGTTAGCTAAAATTAATATTAACTCTTCCTAAGCTGGTCTCAAGTCCAGTTGCAAAAGGAGGAGGGTTGAACTATAGCCTAATTATTCATTCCTGTAAAACACCATGATTACCAAAATCGCGATTTCTGTTTTTATGCATATTACGGAGGATTGATTCATGTTTAATCGGTCGATTTCAAGGGCGCATGTTATCTCACACATGCAAGTGATGCAGCTTTGTTGCGTTCGAATCAGAGGTCATAAGTCTGTAGTTGATTATCTGGTAGCTGGAATTGTGTTGTATTCTAAATATGCCGCCAAAAATCCCAAATTGGTGGAAGGGTACATAGTTGCCCTTTCTGATGCTAAATATGCCGCTTCAAAAATTGTGGACATGTGCAAACGTCGAAATTTTCATGTTTACAAGTCCACCGTCAACCGGGTAATAGCACAAAGTTGTATGAAGCCCATCAGCCAAGAGCGGGGTAAGACACTGGCTCGAAAACAACACCCACAACCGGCAGCATCTCCTAACGTTATTACGAAAGTGAAAGCTATGATTGTCGGAGAGAACCCTAGCACCCAAAGGGCGGTTGCCCAGGATGTAGGAGTTTCTCAGCCAACGGTTGCACGGATAAATAAGCAATTAGAAAATTAGAAAAGCATCATAAAGCTCGCGTTCATCGCCTACTTCCTCGACACGTTGCTGAAAGGAAGACCAACAGCCGAAAGTTTTATGAGCACCACTTATCGGGAGAAAAATGGAAGTATGTTACTACTTTGGACGAGGCATGGATCTACCTTCGTGATACCAAGAAGCCAAGGGCAATATTTTATCGCTCTTTTGATGCCAAAGGACAATCTTCATTAATTTTTTTTTAATTTTCCTGTTTTATTTTTATTTTTTTCATTTCATTTTTCTGGGGCACCATGCAGAGCTCAGGGCCCATGTGCCTTGCACCCACTGCACCCCCCCCCCTTGTGGCCGACTCTGATACTAGGGAGTGCACTGCGATTTACGAGATCCCCCATGATGGTTATCTAAGCTGGAATTCTCTAATGATGAAATTTCCAGGTAAAAAAGAAAGGAGGAGAGTTGGATGGACAAACTGTACGCAATCAAGAGTAGTGGCTCTTAACAGGGAAACAGAAGATTGCAGCCGTATGTGCCATCTAGGCACGAAAAGGATATGTATGTATGTATGTATGTAAAATTAATATCGGCAACATACAATTTGTAGCCATCATACAAAGCTAACTAAGGCCCTCTCGCAATTTTTATTAACTCATATTTATAGTCCACAATTTACAATATATTATCATCAAACAGTATAATAATGATAATATATTTTAATTTGTGTTAAAAAAAAAAAAAAGAAGTTACAAGGAAGTGTACAAAATCTCTTGAGCTCTTCGTTTAGGCCTAGTTTGTGTTTGACCATTAGTCAGAGTTCCAGGACACAAGTCCAATCTATTTCAGTGAGTTCGGCCTACTAAAACGTGCCCAAGGAAATCGGCGTTGCAGCACACTTGACAGCCTTTAGAAAGCTACAAAGAAGGAGTGGTCCTATATTTCCACAATATCCTTACAATGGAGTCTTCTACAATGGAAACTATGCTCCAACGCAATTGTCCAATGTTATGGTATATATATTGAACATAACAGATGGTGTGGAATAGGAAATTCTCTTAGAGATATGTCATGTTGAATTCATTATTATATATAGCTATCAACCATCTATTATGTTTTTGGTCCGTATTCTCTATTTGCATAGCATCTGTTATTAAGTTTCACACATTTGATATTCTAACGATGTTCTCATCCATGTTTTCAATAGTCAATGCAAGAGCCTTGAATAGTTTTAAAATCAATGGCATTTTAATACGAGTACATGAATAAAGGCTCTGAATGTCTGTACATAATGGAAACAATGAGAGCAAGTCTCTGATATTAGGAATAACATCCAATGTTTTTTCCTAAAATGGGATACAAAAAGACTTATTTACTTTCGTTATATATAAACAGAAGTGTGAACAAAATAAAATTAAAAAAAAATTACAAAAGAAACAAGACCATATTTACTTACCCATCTTTACTTGTATCTACAACTCCAGCTAATAATTTAACTGCATTGATATTATAATTAGGTTCTTGATAGAGGCCTAAAAAGCCTCTTACAAAATCATTAGCATTTAGAAAGCGCTCCCCTTCAACTTCTACCGTAGAATACTGTGAAGAAGAAAAAAATATCGTAGCAATTTAATCATCTATTTAAAAATTAAAAAAATGTCAGCTTTTCAGAAACTAATCAAATTTTATCAAAAGGGATTGTTACAACAAGCAAAAGACTCAAAACAACACCTGCTACATTTTGTTGTAATAAATTTGGATTCTATTAATTGTTAGAATTTTTTTTTTCCAGTTTTATAACAGACTGAAAAATAATTTTATTTGAAATTTAAAAATGTTATTTTTTTAATATTTATTTTATTCAAATTTAAAAAGGAATTATGTATTGGATATCTTTCATATTACATCAAACCAACTAATAAACCAAGTAATTAAACATCATTTTATTTAATATTTCAAATAGTTAACTGCAATTTTTTTTAAAAGAAATTACATTTTCATCAAAAAAAAAAAAAAAAAAAAAATGCATGTTTTTAAATTTTTAATTTTGCATTATTATATTGTTAGACATAACCTGTTTATAATGTAGTTTTCAATGAAACTACAATGAAACATCTCTGTTTATAATGTAGAGATATTTCATTGTTAGATAATGTCTCTGTTAAATAAATAACCAGATGCATTTTTTGTCAGATCAGTTCCATTCAAGAACTGATTTGACAAAACATATCCGTTTTTAATAATAGAACTCTTATTTTTAAAGCTTTTTATAGATATTTGCATTATTGTTTTTACCAGAGGATGAGAAACAATTATTAGGTTAATTATTATGTTCAATTTTAATTTATAAAGGAGAGACAAGTACTATCTGCAGTGTAAATGAAACTGGGATCAATATCTTATTGAAATAATTTTTCAGGGAAAAAAAAACAACAACCCTGAATTACAAGTGATGTAAAATATTATAACATAATAATGTCGTACTTATTTATTTATCAAATTTATATATCATTCATAAATTGTAGACATTGGAGGGAGGAGAGGGCTTGGTTTTCTTTTACAAACTGTTATGATCAGGGAGGATCTTTAATTAGTATGACCACAATGGCTACAAATGCAAAATGACTGAAAATAAAAGGAAATGACAGAGACAGTGAAGACTAAAAAACTTATAACTTTTTTTTTATTCATGCAATCAATATAGTGAGAAAAAAAAAAAGAGGGTACAAACAGGATCACAGCTAGGTTATAACTAGGTGCCTATATGTAAGATATTTCTATGGTATTCTCAACACCAATGAAATTTTGTGCATCCTACCATATCTTGATGAAATAGTACACAGGCAAATTATCACCAAGACACAGTGCACCACTGAGCGTTACATATAAGCTGTAAATGCGAAAGCTAAATGTCAGCTTGGGAAAAAAAATACCATCAAAGTACAACAATAATTTGTAATAATATAATAATTTCGCCTGTGACCATCCCAGAATGTCAACGAATTAGCACAGCAATTGGTGGCCGTTTGAAAGAAATCCCACACAACACTATCTGCCAACTAAATCAATCAATGCCACGTAGGACAACAGCTTGTATCCAGGCCAGCGGTGGACCAATGCCATACTGACCTGCTCACTTTATGTAGCTCTTTCTGTTCAATAAAGCATCCAATTGTTCTGAAATGCTAATCATTTCGTTTTCTGTACATGTACATTAAACTTACCAAATTTTGTCTCAACTGGATAATTCCTTCTTGGTGCATCAATTTTTTTTGTCAAAGAGTGTATGTATAAATTATTTAAAATAATATCAAGATTTGGGAGAATCAGAGTTTGCTTCTCTGTAAACTTACATAAATCTTATTCTCAATTGATTATTGAAGTTTATGTTAAGTTGTTCTTTATAACTCTTCTCAAACAGCCACATAGAATCTTCTTTAGCCTTCAATGTCTTTTGTCATTTAGTCTGTTCTCAGTTTCTGTCATTGTCTTTTAGATGTTTCTGGGTAGATATTCAAAAATTGGCACGCGAACTATACTTAATTTTTTGTATGTAGAACTCTGAATAAACATGGGCGAGCATTGGAAAAACAATTCATTACTGTATTAGTGATATGTACAAAGTAATCTTTGAATTTTATTAATTATTCTTAAGATAGAAACTTATGCACACAGGCCATGGAAAAGTTGATCTCACATTGGCAACAATGTGTTAATCATGTCTAAACAATGATCATTACACACAAGCTTTTTGATAATAAATCCTGAAAATGTATTCTTTGTTTTGTATTTATATTTTGAGTTCTTATGTCATTCTGATCCAAATTTGAACTGTTTATGAAATAAAATAATATATATAATAAAACATAAAAGCTACTGTGAAAAAAATAAATGTAAAAATGTTTTTTTAATCAAGACTCCTGAACACTGAAACTGCCCCTGCAGAAGAAAATATATCAGAATGCAAATTGGTTGACATGTCCAGACAAGTGGATTCTGAAAATAACTTGAATAGATTTAAAAGGATAAACACAGGCCACCGAAGCCATATGTCCCATGATCCAAGTATACAGAATTAAAATAATGGAGTATTTATAAAGTTCCTACAGCTTGAACAAGGACCAAAAATGCCTTGTAGACCTCATTGCCAAATATAATTGCTTGATGGGCCTCTTCTTGGTGACAAGATTGTAAGTTGATCTAAAGCTGGTTAGATGATTTGTCAAATTATGGCCCATGTATATCATAGTTAGAATAGTGGCAATTGGTTGAGGAAAATACTGCCACTTATCATAATGGAACTAATGCAGTGAAGTGTATGTGAGTGGGAATTGAATGGCATATTTATCACTCAGCAATTGTGGAGCCACAAGCTATTGCAAAGAACATCTGGTAGGCTGAACAGTGATGATTGAATCCTTGTCACAATTATGACAGTTAAATGAAGATTGGCAGGATCAGGTCGTTACTCCCCAGAAGTCAATGATCATTGGGCGCTAGTGATTTCAGTACGAGTGATGTTAAACTACAGCAGCTTGATGTGATCAGCGATGAGTCCTGATTATGCTTCATTATCAATTACTGTTAAGTTCCTATTTGTAATGATGTGGTCTCAGGGAGGACCTTTGTCAACCAGACATCCTTGCTTGGAGTGCCACAAGTACTGTTAGCAGATCACTTGTTCAAATGGAGTACTAATAGCCAAATAGTATGTGGAGGATACTTTACAACCCATATTATCTATAATCCATTCTCCAGAAGATAATGTTGATCCACACAATACTGACATCTCCTGAGAAGTCATTGTTTTCATGGTCATCAAGATTTCTAATCTATCATTCACTGAGCATCTAAAAAATCTCAATGGATGAGGTTTACAAGCATCTCCTCAGAATAATGTTGATTACAGGAACCACATTCAATATTGCATGGTCTTGGATGCCCTCTAACACCATTTTTGTATCACTCTGTGCAGCATGCATCTGACTGTACTGCATACATGATGGTCAGACAATATACTGACTGCTCACAAATATTTTTCCTTTTAAAGAAAGCATTTTGCTTTAGGAAGTTTGGATTTCCATTACAAGCCATTATAATGAGAAGACAGAAAGTGTATATATATAAAGACCAAAATTAGTGTTACATAATTTATGGATGTAATTTCTTAGAATTCCTTATCCTTCCTTTATCGAATTTGGCCAACTAGGGACCACGGAATTAGCTCAACCTGACAACGTCCGGGTGAAGCTAGTGATATTTAAGAAGGGAGGATGAGATTTACATCCCGTCCAGGATAACTCTGAGATAGTCCAAGGAAGAAATGGATGAAACACAGAAGAAACAAACAGCTATGCCAATACTGGGATTCGAACCCAGATTCTGACACAACGGGCATACGGCAGACCACCATCTAGACCACTCAACTGAAGCTTTAATTTTATACATTCATTTATTTTCAAAGACCTAAGTGGAACTCAAGTTATGTTACATTTCTTAAAAGAAATAAAAGAATGGTGGGGTTTCAAAGACATGTATTTTCTGTATTGCTTAATGTATACAGTCATGACACCTCTCAATTGGAAGTTTAACTGTCCAAGTTTGATTGGCATCACTCAAAAGTCTCTCAATATGCGCACCTTTCATCACCCAGCACACATCCAAGCAGTAGTCTAATTCCTGCCAGATTCGATGAAGCATGTCCGATGTGATGGCCTCCACAGAATGGTGATCCGTTCCTTGATATCACTGATGGATCTACACATTGGAGAAACATATGTTGTCCTTCATGTACCCCCATAGGAAGAAGTCACATGGTGTTAGGTCTGGGATCATGGTGGCCATCGCAGGAGGTGGATGTTTGCATCTGTCACATGTCCAATCTAGCACTCTAAGAATATGATTGAGGAGGCTTCTACATTACGACGGAAATTGGGGGGGGGGGAGCCCAGTCCTGTTGGAAAATGTAGTCATTGTAATCACTGTCCAAGATTGGAAACAGCCAGTTACTGATGCTTCGGCAAAGAAAAAAAAAGGCCTGAACACTTTCGCATGCACTCAAAAGCCACTGACTTTAGAGGAATCACACTTATGGTACCTTATGGTACTCAATTATTGCATGTGGTGGCTCTGTCTCCCAGATACAGACGTTGGGACTATTGACCGTTCGGCTTCTGGATCACCATTTTCATAGTCAATGTCACCAAGCAGGCATAGACAGAAACTTGAACACCTGGCGTGTTGACGCTATGCATACATTACAATTCGTCATTGGACATGAACGACATTACACAGCTTTGAAACCCCATATTCTTTATGTTCACCCTGTAATAGTCAAATCCTTTTTTTTTAAAGGCTATGTTCTATTAATTTCTTATAATAAATTTACTTTCTTCACACACAGGCAGTATCACTGAAATTTCCCATCACATTGCACAGCAGCTTTCCATTTCAATGTCTTGGTTTTGGAAAACCAGTTGAGACTTAAAATCATAAAAATTTTCATTTTTATTTATTTCATTTAAAAAAAGCTCATAATTACCTTTAGAAAGATTTCATATAACTTCTCGGTATTTGCTCTCTTAACAAATGCAGTGCTCTGTAAATTGAAATATAAAAATTTAATTACAAGTTTATGAATTTTTATTAATAAGACATTAATTGTTAAAATATCTTAAAACTTATAATGCAACATATCGTATATATTTTAAAAGATAAAAGAAAAAAGGCGGAAATCATTGTGAAGTTGTTGCAAAATAAATTGGAATAATATAACTACATAATAATATAAAAAAAACAACAACATAATAAATATATCAGTATAAAAATGCAACTTAAAAAGCAATAATGATAAATGATAAATTAAATAAATAAAATTAAATAATCAATATATTTTTGAACCAACTTGTAATCAATTTTTTGTGTAAATGAAGTGACTCTTTATTTAACATCACAAGTTCAAATTACATCCTCACTTTTACTAATTTTTAGAAGGCGATAACTAGTTGACGCAATAAATCGCACATTCTTTGTTTGACATTACAATAGCAATTTCTTTTCATTATTAAAATGGAAAAATATAAATACAATTTCATATTTTTTCATTGTAGTGAATATTAAAATCCAATTTTCACAGTTTGTTATTGCAGGTGTTTATATCCTCAAATATTTAGAATACAGTAAGCTCCCGATTATCCGCTTTGAGGATTATCCGCGGACCTCTCCGGTTTCCATTTTTTTTAAATATACAATAAATTACGGAATTAGCAAAAAAAATTTAAAACTAGATTAAGGTAAACAATAAAGAGGCAGATTTAGCGACGTCCAAGTAAGGGTTTTCGTGGTTCGACATGAAAAAACAAACAAAATTAACCAATTTTTTTTGTTAAAAAGTAAGAAATTAAAGTAAATTAAAATAAAGTAATTGTTTATAATGGCGTCGGGCTGACCTCCCGACCTCAACCTAGTCCCGTTGGTCAAGTAATGCCGGGAGCCTTACCTCCCGCAAGCCCTTGGGCCTGCATAGGCATGTCGTGGCATCCTTTAACTTAACTAATTGTTTATAATGAATGTACTACCACTTTAATGTAAATAAAACATGTTAAAAGCATTTTTGTGTTGATTTTCGTCCTTTTTCGGATTATTCGCGGAATTCGCTTATCCGCGATTGCTGCGCCACCCAACTCCGCGGATAATCGGGAGTCTACTGTATTTATATATAATATATATATAATGAAACACCAGGGGTATATATAGGATATATTTAGGGAGGGGAAGCGAAGTTTAGGAAATCGACCTCTATTACAGTAAAAAGGTAATCTTCAAAACTTCAGGTAGGAGGTGGCCAAGGTCCTCTCAACTGGCCATCTAACCAAAAAAAAAAAAAACCCGAAAGAAATTGGAATATTCTATGCATTTCGAGGTTTTGGGGGCTTCTCTAAATATTCTATGAATTAAACATTTATTATCAAAAACATATTTTAAAATGTACTCCTGATAAAATGAGAAAGAAAATTAAGTTGTATAACATTCTGGGGCAATTTAATGTCTTATTTGTTCTATGCAGGTTTGGATTATTGGATGATATCTCTTTTTGAAATCTAATTTTAGATCTACAACAATAATAATAATAATAAATCATTTTTGCCATCCATCAACCTCAATCAATTAGTTTGTCTATTAACTTCATCAATGCTGGATCTAGCTTGAAATATGGTATGAAGTGGATATTTTCTTCCACTCCATGATGTTAATGGAAAGGTAAGAAAGTGAAAATGAAATGCACAAACTATTATAAACAGGTAAATGGGAATTATCCGACAGTTGCAGAATACTTAATGTATTCCATCATCAGCAAGGCACAAATATTTAGAACAACAAAAAACGAAAACACACGCTAACCATCCAACCGACTACTGCTAACCCACCCCACACCATCACTACGTGTTTTCGTCTTGTGTTGTAAGGAATGTTTGTTCTATCCCTTTGGCTTTTTATGTACTCCTGAAGGCAAGAACAAACAATTTGCTGTGTAATTTTAACATCAATACTGAGAGTCTTAATAACAACCACAAGTTAAAAGTAAATTAAAAAATAAGGAATATTTATAGATAATAAGTACAGAAATTCATATTACAGTAAAACCTCGTTAAGTCGTCACTCAAGGGACCGAACATTTTTGACGACTTAAGCGGAGTAGGCATTTAAAAAAAACAAAAAAAAAAAACACTGAAGTATAGTATTTTCATGAATTGCTGTAGGATTCGTTGAGAAAAACAAGATTTTCAATACATGCAAATGAATGAGTGAAAAATAAAAAAAAAAACACACATTTTATACAACCACATTTTCTTTTCTTTTACTGGCATTAAAATAATGATCCTGCATTTGCTATGAACCCTGCATGTCAGAAACAATTCGAAACACTTTGTAATGAAATGGAACTCCAACTTTTGTGCACATAGTTAATCGTATCTAAAACCGAAACTTCTAGCTTTTCGTTCTTATCCAATGCTTTTATCATGTCCTTTACAAGCATTTTTTTGTACTTTCGTTTAAAGTCAAGAATTATCCCTTGATCTAAAGGCTGAAGAAGTGCAGTTACATTTGGAGGAAGAAAAACAATTTCGATCGCTTTTAAATTTTCGGGGCTTACTCGCTATGAAATGAAATCACACTCAGTAGCAGTCAAGAAAAACGTCTACTCTTTGACAAGTCGCAGCGAGAAGTGTGGAATTTCCCAAGTGAATTTCCCATGTGAAAATTCCCCATAATGGCTAGGCTTTCTTTAGAGTGAAGGGGCGGGGCTGAAAAGATAACAGGCAAAATTGAGAATAAAGATGCTTTTCGCCATTTTTGAGGGTGACGAGTTATCCGGAGTAGAATTAAATTTGGTGATGAGTAAAAGAGGGTTATTTTACATTATTGTCTATGACAGTGGTTTCCAACTTTTTTCAGCTGGCGACCCACCTTTCCTTATCGGAATACCTCCACATACACACGAATAGAAGAATACAGAATAAAACCATATTTGCATCATATCTCTTCCTTATATATGATCGATTTTCGATTTTTCTGATCTTTTCTGATGGTTTATTTGATGGTTTCTGATAGTTTTAGGATCAAGTCGCGACCCACCTATAATCCTTCCGCGACCCACCAGTTGGGAAACGCTGGTCTATGAGACTATGACCAAAGGAAAACGACAACTTAAGCGGAGTGACGACTTAACGAGGTTTTACTGTATTTCATTGTGATAAAATTTGCTGACAAATATTTACTTCTGATTCGATTTTTGAAGAGCTGTAAACATTTAACTTCAACATACAATTGGAATTACATTATCTGGCAGAATAAAATCAAAATGTACAAAGAATGATAAAAATAACAACAAGTACCCCTATGAGTGAAAAAATCTGTAAATCCTATTACTTACAGGAAGAATATTTCTTAAGCATTTGTTCATTTTTTTATTGAATTTGGCATAAATGTCCAAAGAAAGCAACTTGAAATAAATGAATGTAGTGTCGATTTCCATTTTCAAAACACTATATGACTGCTAGGAAATATGCGTTAGAATTCAAATCTATCTATTCTAATCTCCAAATTTTTTTTTTTTTTTATGTTTCGTATTTTCTGTTTTTGCAGTAATGTATTTTTTTTTCCCTTTTTTTTCGCAGTTCTAAAGCAGTTAGTGGCAGCTCATAAGTTCTAGTTCTTCTAATGCTCTTCTTAATTCCTGTTTTCCTATTCAAATTTCTTTGGTGTCATTTTCTGCTTCTTATTTACATCAAAACTTGTAGGATACAAGGCTTACTTGATTTTCCTCTCTTATTCTATTTGTTCTTTTGTTTGATATATTCTTATTTGATGCTGTTCCATGGCCCATTTATTGTTTTAAAAGTTACGTTTCTGTTGGGCATGTATTTCTATCTTGTATTTCATTACAACATCTTAAAACTGCATCTTGTTAAATAATTAACAATGGAGTGACTTCAAGTGTTCTTTCTGTTAAAACTTCTCTGAAATGAATGGTGCGTATCAATACTCCTCATCCAGATGATCTAATAGGAAATAAAAAGTTTATTTCTATCATATTGTTAGCTATCAACAATAGACTCAAGATATTTTAAACAAATAGAAATGCTTTGTTAGAAAAAGCTCACAAACACACATATATATATATATATATATAACTATTTTCCACGATCACAGTGATATTCTACTATTCAAATAGCAATTATGATGTAATAATGTTCCAATTGGCTATGAATGAAAAGCGATCTTCATTCTCCAAGCTCTAACTACGGTAAAGTTTGCAGAAATTGTTAAACAATTGATTATTTCTAATATTCCTTTTTTCTTATTTTCTATTCAAATGTGAAGAAAAACATATGATCTGCACCAGATTTCTGTGGAGCATTGTTTGATGCCTAACAATAACACTAATGCATGCTTTCTTACTGTAAAAATCATATAACAATGAATTGTAATCTTGATTGTTGTGTGACCTAACAGAAGAAATGAGCAAATTCATTTTTAGCCACCTAACAACGGTCCACCAGCAACTACATCAGCAACCAACCAATTAACAATTCTTGCCGATACTAACAAGTAAGCCGTTTATAAAATACTAATTTCTCTTGATTTACTTTTAAATTCCTGTCATTCCACAATTTTGTCTTTCAAATCTTTACGAAATCAAAGTGGAAATAACAAATATGCAGTTTAGAATAACATAATTATTTTTATTTAGTATAATTGCAAGACCTAACTGTTATAATAATGTACAACTTCATTTTAAAAATTCTAGATAAATTGGATAATTACAAATTAGTTTGATCACCTTTACTAACTATTATAAATAAAGTAGTAGTTTGCAAGCATAACTACAGTAGCTCTTAACTTAATCTTTTTTTTTTTCGTTTTTGGTTTTCCAAATTTCTAGATTATTAAAAACTTGTTAATTTCAGCTGAGAATGTTAAACTTTTTGATTGGAAAACTGTAAACAGCTTGCAGGCTTTTACAAATTGCAAAAATTTATTACATAATTTATGTATAAGCTTCTTAGATTGATAAGGCATTATGTAATATTTTCTCATAGCAGAAAGTGCTGATAATTCTAAAGCATTTCAATTAAATCTCATATCAAAACATTTCTGTTAAGATTTCAATCCAAAATAAAAATAAATATTACAAATTATTATATTTAAAATGCAGATATCTAATTATAATATTCTTCACTGTATTTTCTAGATTAATTTAAAAAGCAATAATTTAAAATGGTATAAAATTCAACAACATCACAACTTAAAATCAAGGGATTATTTAAATATGTTTTGCATATTTACCCAAATAATGAAAAAAGAACCTGTGGAAATCTTAAAAACAGTATAATTCTTACGAAATAAAGATTTATAATAATAATAATAAATTAAACCGATCTTTAACATGTGGCCTACCTGATCTTTCTGAAAAAACTGTGCCATTGTGAAGTGAATATTTGCTTAAATAAAAATCGCAACTAAATTGCAAAGTTACCAAAAAAAAAAAAAAAAAAAAAAAAATAAAAAAAATCTTAGCAAACAAGAAAGCTTTGTTTTTTCATGGTGTTAATCAAAGCTCTTGAAGAGATCTACAAACGATCTAGATAATTATGATAATAAGTAACACATGTTGAAAGCTATTACTATTGGCTGCTGACTTCCTTAAAAAAAATAAAAAATTAATATTTACTAGTAAGAATTAATTGTTGCGAAAAATATCTTTACATATCTCAAAAATATTTATTTTATTATTTTTAAAAATCAATGGCAGCAAAACTTTCAACTTGTAAATATATCATCAATAAAAATTTAGATTCAATCTAACATATTTAGTTTTCATTAAACAATATTTTAAAAATAATTCTTATTTGTTTTTCTTTTAAATTTAATATTTAAAATTAGACTTATATAAATTTTTCTGGATAATAAAACATCTACACCTAGGGCAACTTCTTTATCACATAAATCAACAACCAAAGTTCAAGGGCTTCCTTTATCTGAAGAGCATTGACTGAGAAACGTGGGGCAAGTGTGACATATTTCTTTTCAATTCAAAACTTAAACTTAAGTTTAATATATTTTATTTTACGTTAGCAACATAATCTTATTTATTTTTTTAAGAAGTAACTTATATTTTTGTTAATGATAATATTTATCACTTAAAAACAAGATAGCTAATCAAATAATTCTTGCGTTTTAATTGCATTTTTTTTTTAATCTCATGAACTCTTTGATTTGAAGTAACAGTGAATTGCAAAACAGTGCAGACTTTTTGGCTGTTACCCACATTAATATTAAAAGATTTCTTATTTAAATACGAACATTTTAAGGAGAAGAAATTAAACAAAAATTTTACACTAATTTGTATAGGTAATAAGAATTTGCAATATGAAGATCTTGTAAATATATTGATAGCTTATACATTATTTTATTCATCCACTGATTGTAATGAAGCTATGTATAAATATAGAAATAGTGCAAAGTCTTTCTTGCTTTTAATCCAAATAATATCTACCATCAGTGATTATTATCAAACACGAACAGAAATCAAATTCTATAGATGATTCTAATCTATCCTTGTTTCATTATCAGTTATTTAATAATACTGTTAATATTAAATATATTAGATATGAATTCTAATCATATAAAAATGAACATAGTGGTCATTCTAAAGTGATAAGATTTTTTTTTTTTTAGTTCAAAATAATAACAGTAACTGAAGAGATAACTGCTTCCATGTAAGTATTTTATTATTTTTTTTTTTTTCTCTTTCACTTGACTATTAAGAAAGGAATCCCAGAAGAACTGTTTCATTCTTAAGGCATTCATCAATTGGGGATAGCAAAGTTCCTTTAACTCAACAAGGTTTTATTAATCTTTTTATTTCAGAATAAAATTAAAAATAAAAACACAATCATTCATAATAACTTTTCAAAATATAGCTATTTTGATGCGTCTTACAAACACATATTATGCTGAATATGTTCTACTCAATTCTAGAATTCGCAATGTATTCAGCATAATGTGTGTTTGTAAGACGCATCAAAATAGCTATACTTTGAGAAGTTATGAATGACTGTTTTTATTTTTAATTTTATTCTGATTTATTCTTTACACAGAAATTTCGAGAATCTTTTTATTTGTTTTGTTTTGGACTCTGCATACAGTTAATAAATAGTCAAGATTTACATTCTAATTTAACGATTTTTCTTCTGAAAAAAACTTGGATGTTATTTAATGCATGAAAATTAATTATTAAATATTGTAAATTAAAGTTATTATTACCAGTAATGCCAACAAACATTCTTTTTCCCATTTTTCAGATAATTTTCATTTGTAGCTACATACAGGATAAACTTTCTCACAAAGAAGGTACGGTATCTGATGAGTTGTGATAAAACTTATTACTGAGCTTTTTTTTTACAAAGTACAGATCATTTTAAATATGTTTTTATTTCTTTTGTGTAGGCGAATGAATAGGAGCTGAGTTGCTTTCTTCAGATGAATAGGAACAAAGACTGAATATCCAATCTCCTAATCCTGATAGGAACCGTAAGGTCAGTTAAATCTACTTCACTACAAGCTAAATACACTGAATGTAAATAATTAGAAACACATACGAATGCCCAAGATTTTACATTTTAATAAATGATCTAATGATTTTTTTTTTTTTTTTAAGGCCAGTTTCTGATTTATAACGTAAACAATTACAAAGAAATGCCATTTTTCCTATTAATTGTCCTTTAATCTTGTTTTTTAGTAGGTCTTTCTAAAATTACTACACACACACATACACATATTGGCTGATCGTAAGTAAAGTACCCCTATTAAACACTGTCTAGAGCGATATGTAGCAGTCCAAATATAATGAAATTTCGCAGGGTGATATTTCAGGATATGCGGCTAACATTTTCGAAAAATAAAAAAGGATTAGTCATCCCTAAGCCACTTGTGGCACTGCAATAAATTTGCATAAGCATACATGTTGGTAAAAGTGGCCACAACTGCTGGATATCATTTGTATCAGCTACGATGCCCATCACCTTGCCTGAATGTGCATTGCTTGTGAGGCTATTTTTATGAAAAGAACAGCAATGTTGCAGCTTCACTTTAGGAATTCTGCCATCATAAGCAATTGCATTGAGGACCTTTTGACTCCACAAGCTCTCAGGAGAATGATCGCTTTGATTCGAGGAAACTGGATGTCTAGAAGTTCAATCCAGTCGAGAGCACAATCCTAGCACTTCACAAGTTGTTGAAGATGCTACCACTGCTGTTGTTGAACAGTCAGTGAATAATGGCATATTTATCATTGCACCATTCTTTTTTGAAGAAGCTACTCAGTCCTGTGACATGCTCTGTGGTAGCCCAGAGATACTGAGAATGCTCGACCCCAACTGTAAAAGTGACATTGTTGAAGTCAACCACTTTCTTGCAAGATGGAGCTCCTCCATATATTGGATGCTGTGAACAGCGGGTTTTATGACAGCATTTCACCAAGAACTGAGTGATTAGTCATGTATTTCCTACCACCTCATTCTCTGCATCTTAATTCATTTGATTGTAGGGCACCTAAATAGTTTAATCTATTGAAGACATGTTACAAGTTTGGCAGACTTGAAAGACTGTATCACGTTGGATGTGAGAAGCAAATCATAGTGGATCAGTTACAGTTGACCGTTTAAACAGTGATCATTGACTTCAGGCTTTACACCTTCAGATTGGGAACCAAATTGAGCAGTTTCACTTGCATTGCTAAGGGCAACACTTCTGTATAGCATATAGTCTTTTACAAATAAAATATTTATTGCTTGCAGCATCACTAGTGGCATAGTGGTGACTTTTGATACTATTTTTCCTTTTTTCTTCAGTGTGTGTCCTGAAATATCACCCTACCAAAAGTCGTTGCATTTCGATTGTTACATGTCACTCTAGACCAGTGATGTATAAGCCGGGTTTTCTTGGATTTCTAGTTGTAATTGTTATCAGTCTGAAGTGCTAATCATCCCCAAACAGTTGAATTGTATATTTATTCTTCTGTTATCAAGGAAGTGTTAGTATTTTTATACTTAGCACTGTCTCAGGTAGTCCTGTTGGTCGAGAATCCTGTTGCGGTACAGTTTAACTTAAAATTTTCTTTTACCGAGAAAATTTTGTACAATGCTATCACCTTCTATTGTCTGCTTCAGAAGTTCTTTTTATTTATTTTAATTTTATATATAAGAAAAGACAAAAGTAACAGTAAATTAGCATTTTTCTTCATCAGCACCTGTTTTCTTTTTAAATAAATAAATAAATTGGAGGCTTTAATTTAATGACAAGCTTGCACTTTTTTATTTGAGAATGAAATTTTTCATTTTTATTTACTATCACAGTGGGTTTTCCATATAAATAATACAGCATAATCATTAAGATAGATATAAAGCAATTAATTTTAAGATTTGATTATCAGAATTTGGAACAGCAAGATGCTTTCAAACGAGGATTAACATAAACTTGGCTCATAAAGAACTCAGACAGCCTAATATATCCACGTCAAGCAATGCTATAAATTCAAGTGAAGATAGTACAATTACCTGGTCGTCTTCATTGTTCCCAGCCGCCTCCTCAAAACTGAGTAGGCAGGGGATAATAGGAGGTTTGGTGTTAGGCAGGACATCAGGCTGAATGGATGGAACAGACTGCTTTTCCATTGACCTGATCTCAAGGCATACATCTTCGGCAACCTCACAGATGGTATTAGAACTAACACTGAAGACAGGAACAGGGTTTAGTAAGAATGGGCATACTGGCTACAAATGATATGCCACGATATAGCAAAGGACACTTAATGCAACACTGCAGTTGTTGACTTTGTATGAACATGAATATTAATAAATAAAATTTGTTGAAAATAGGAAAACTTTTGGAGAATAAGACAAACCATGTATTGTTTATCGTGATTTGACATCATAAATTTCTTTTATTACCCTATTATTTATTGTCTGATTAATATTACATAATGATGGTATGTTAAAAATATAACAAAAGTATTTTTTTTTTATTATTTACTTAGTAATTTATTATAATATTGTTGGGATATTCATAATTGCTAATGAGTAGATGCTGAAAAATATGCATAAAAAACTTATATTGTTTTTTAATTATGGTTTTACCACATTACTCTCACAGTTGCAGTGAAAATAATTTAATACAGCAGATACGATAGCTCAAGGTTCATGCCTATAGGTAGATGAAATAGGCTTAATCCCTGATAAGGGTTGAGGATTTTCTTTTTCCTCCAATTGTTTCTCCTCTAGATAGATCCTGAGATTCAAGTGGGATTTAAGTTCTTTCTCGGGATTTCGCAGGAAAGTATTGAGCTAGGCTCCTAACTTTGTTTGTCCACTGGACTGAGAAGCCTTTTATCTCTCTTGACCCAACAGATCTGCGATGGTCTACATAAAGGGAAAAATCAACTCGTTGTAAAAGAAGACATCTTGTTCACACTTGAAGGTCAGAACTTTCATGAAGCTTGGAAAGACTACTGCTAATACCAGATTTAAAAGCCATCAAAAGAGGAAGCATGAATAATAGTCATGAACTTCCATTCTAGACACCTGAGGAATCGTCATTTACTATGACTGAGATCATGACAGAAAAGAGTGGTCTCAATGCGCAGAGACCAAATCATAAACTTGCTTTCTAGTAGCATTAAAAAAAATGTAAAATGAATTAATCGGTTCTTTTGAAAATTGAATGCATGGATATTGATGAAACACTTTATAGTTTATGTGGAAGTTGTATGAAAAAATGCTTCCGTAACTTTACATACCCTTTTTCTGCTTCAGAGCAAAGTTATCTACAGTATGCAGTCATTTCATCTTCTTTTTATGAATAAATATCAATTAATAACGAGTAACTTTCATTATTTTTCAGGCATCCATGTTCATTACAGCTGTGAGTTTAAAGAAATTCTGACTGAAATGTAAAACAATACACATTAAAAAGTTGACACCCAGTGTTTTACTAGGTGACATCTCGGGTTAACTATTTCCCTCTCATAAGTGATCATCAGATGAGAATAGTAACCAGCAAAATAACAAGGTCTCAATAAGGCGTTGAACAGAACTTGAATGAATTTTCTATTCACTTTGTATTGAGACTTTGTTGTTTTACTGATAACTATTCTCAGCTGATGATTGCTAATGAGAGTGAAATAGCTATCCTGAGATGTCACCTAGTAAAATACTGGGTCTCAACCTTTTAATGGTTTGATATATATTTTTAGGCGCTTTATTTAATTGCACATGAAAAATTCATTGAGGCTAGCACATGAATTTTCTATATTTTATTTTTAATGTCTAATTTTTGTTTTTAGTTAATTTTTGGAGGTACCATATTCCTTTCAACTAAGTAAATAGAAAACTAAGTTATTATAAGATTGGCAAGTAATTTTAAACAGAAAAAGTGAAATGTAAGCTTCATAGACTTAGAAAGTATCCAAAAATTAATTCAATATACAACAAAATGGATCTCAGATTGGGATAACAATGAAATCCATGAAAGAAAAATAGGTCGTAATGTTCATACAAAGTCAATTTTTTCCTTCTTCTGACAAAGCAGCTTCACTGAAGCACAAAGTGCATCAAACTGGGAGTAAGCAAACCAAGCAGTGCCTGTTAATATGCCTCAAACTCAAAACGTATGTAATATTATCTTAAAAAAAAAAAAATAATGTTAAAAAAAAGTCTTTTCAGTTCAATTACTATTTGCTTTTATTAACAATAAAAAAATGATCTGAATTTTGGAATATTTTTGTTGGAACAAAGCTAGCTAAATTACAGCACAGGTGCAATAAAGTGGGAAAGCAAAGCAAGTAAACAATGCCAATACATGTGCCTTAGATTATAAAAAGAACTGCAACTTCATTACAAAAATAAATAAAAATGTAAAGAAAAACTTTCTACGCCACTGGTTCATGGTATGATGAAGATAAGAGTGATTAAGTATGTATATATCATACACTGGAATGAACTTGACATATATGAGTGTATTCTCAATTGATTTGAGATGTTGCATTCCATATTTGTTTATTTAGTCTGAGCTAATGCACAATGCCTTCAACATTCAGCACTGCAAACAATATGATACTGAATGTCCATTATTGAATACATTGTTTCTGTCATTTATGTGCCGTCCTCATAAATGCCACTATTACTGGAAAGCAAATGCTACAGTGTTATTACTAATTTTATTATTGAACATCATATATTTTGTTATTGGCAAAACTTTCAATTCCATATCTTACTATTGTAACATACTTAGAGATTAACAAATTGCAATCTTCTGAACCTTTTATTTTTCTTACGTTTTTCCCCTTCTTCCTTGTTTCCTCTTTCAACAAAGTAAGTTAAACTAATCACTGACAAGAACATATTTTAAATAAACATATCAATCTTTCTTTAACCAGACAGCCATTTATAGATATTCTTACTTGCAAAACTGGTATCTTCTGTTTCCGAACTGAACAAAAATTGCACATATAGCCATTGTATATTAAAAAGTCCAGTCCTACTCTACAACCTATATTGTGGTTTGGGAATCGCTATGTGCCAATAAACAATGTTGAACATTTTTTGGTTGTCAAGTGGAGGATTTGGAGTAGCATAGACTAATGGCTGCTTTACATGCTCTCGAAAAATTGCCTCAAACGCGCTCGAAAATATGCCGCTGCTTGACTGAAAAGCAATCGCTTTACACGTGTTAGTGGCAAATCGCGTTTTGCTCTTGTTTAGAACACGATTTACAATACTTGTCTGCAAAGTGAAGAAAAAGTTGATTTTGCAGTTTTGTTTTGCTATTAATTCTCATCTCGTTTCACAGCAGAGTTTAAGAAAAAGGAAAAAAAAAATATCCCTGAGGAAGAGAATGCGGTGAATAAAGCCATGGATTGAAACCATGAACAAAGAATATCCAGATTTCAGCGTGAAGTTAACACTGTCGTAGTTTTTAAGTAAGTTTTCTCGTCGCCAAGAGCGCTGGTGCTGACCTGCCTCTAATATTTGTCTGAATTTAGGACTTAGTTTTATTTAGAGCAATAGGCATGATTTTCGGGCAAGTGGTAGATTTTCGAGCCACTTGCTGGTTTCAGGCAAGTTTTCAGGAGCATGTAAAGCAGCCATTAGACTAAACCACATTTATCAAAAATAGAAGATGTACTGTTTTTCAATCATTTCGGTGAATAATTTTGTTGGGGCTAAATATCGTCTTCATTTCAATTTTAGTGTAATCATAAAAAGAAATTTTTCACAAAAGAAGTTTTCACTGTAAGTTTGTAATTTACTTCATTTTTAAATATAAAACACCATTTCTTGTGAGCTAGAAACAACTTCTTCATTGGTATCATCTAAATAGTTAATCTCCTATGATGGTGAAACAGTGGGCTCCTAGTCCAAACATTGCCCGAGATTAAAAGAAGCCTTTTGTTGGTAAAATATGCTCAAAATTTTAAATTGGTATATAAAAAAAAACGTAGAATAATACATTGATAAGGAATTTCTAGAACATTTTCTTTCCCCTTCTATCAAATGTAATATAAGAAAGTAAAATTCAAGTATATCTGATGTTAAAAAGAACAATATAGAGCATTTACAGTGCAATTTCTTTTATGATATCTAAGGCAAAAGATCAAATTTTTATCGCACTAATGCATACTCTTTCTTTGTCTAAAAATATACATGATTAGTCATGTAAATACAGTGAAAACTCGATTAACCATCACCATTGGGACCGGGACTGTGACGGTTAACCGAAGAGACGGATAACAGAAATTTCACAATAAACATGTACAGTAACGAAATTTCAATGCTGGTTAGGGACAAAAGGCAAACAATAAATTAATACAAAGAAAAATCTATCAGTAACAAATAGATATCGTCAAACACCAAACAAATAATAATAATAGAAACATAAAACAGTACTGGATAATAAGGTTTATATGTTAAAGCTGTAATCGGTCATCTTCTTCTGTTTCTTCGAGTCTCGAGCTTTTTTTCACGGCAATGTCCCATATTTTACGGAGAAGTAGGTTTTGCGAACAATGGCTGATAAATGAGAGTGACGGTTGATCGAGTTTTCACTGTATGTACATTCTTTGTGTATAAAACTGGGTATAAAGTTGTATTAACTAAAGTACTGGAATCAAAGTAAGAAAACTGAGGAGTCTTATCTTTTGTTTTTCAGTAATCAGAGATGGCAATTTTTTTCCCTGATTCCGTAGCCCTAGTACAACCTGAATGGTATGCCTGAAACCCATCATTTTGGGAAGAGGCCTTACTCAACTAATGCTCTATGCTCATCGTTTGCCATTTTCAGTCAACCAGAGAAATTGAATTACTTAGGAACAAGTGCAGCTGTCTGCTTCCGAAATCTATAATCTCAAGAGAGACAAAAAAAAATAAAATAAAAATTCTTTGTTATGCCAACAATTATAATTAGAACATGGAAATAGCTCTAATTGTTTCATTTCATTCCAGTCCTGTCCTTTTCTAATATCCTGGAATCAAACGTGGACTTTCAACCACTTAGAAAGTGAATCTGTGGTTGGGTAGTAATGACAAACACTATTTCCATTATTGTATAAAAGCCATCCTTCATAGTAGTTTACATACTGAACAACCTTTAAATAAAAAAGATCTGGATGCAGCCAACAGTCCTCAATCTCAATTATATATCATCATCATTGTTCATTATAGTATTTTGTATTTGTTATAAAGAATTTTATAATCTTATATATTCTCATAACATTAATCACAAAAATCTATTCGGCGTATCTTGGCATTTTTCCTCAAATCCTTAAAGCACTGCAGGACATCTCTACATTTTTTAATCCACTGCATTCACCTAAATGATTTGAAACTGTGTAACGACCTGTTAAAATTCAAACACATACTGAATATAGTGTATTCCCTTTAGTTTGCACTTCCAGACTGTATCTTCCAGGTAAGAAATCAGTTCAAATCGATAGAGCACTACACTTGCCAGCAGAGTGAAAAGTTTGCTTATAACTTGCCCAGATTATGATATAGCTAATTGATTTTATTACAGGACAGGATAATGTTGTTACCCAATTTGAAAAACTAAAAAATATAATATAAACTTGTAATATAAACCATTCAAAGTCCAAATTTAGGTTTTGTAGTTTTAGAAGAGGTCGTGTTTTTGCTAGACATCCTGCAGTATTTATGCTTAACAAATCCCACTTACATTTTTCAAGAGGAATAATATGCAAATACTGTAGGAGTGAAACTATGCTGCTTAGTTTTTTGAAGGAATCTAATTAGAGTTGGCATATATTTTTATGCCAGAAAACATTACAATATAAATGTGAAAAATATACTCATGAGCAAAAGTATAATGATTGTTCTCTTTCATTAGGTGCGAGATACTCTTTCACAAGCATTTTATATGGTTTGCACTGTCAGACAAAACTATATTTAACAGTGTTCCCATTCGTCTGATAGGATTCCTTCAAAGCATACCCTTCACGATTACTTCTATGTAGTTCCGTGAAATTCTTTTAAGTTTGTGCTACTACCATCATGTTTTTACACTACTTTTTCAATTCCCCCCCCCCCCCCCCCCCGAGTAATCTCATGCACTGGCTGGCTAAACAATATTGCATAAATACTAAATTTTCTAACAGTTCGAAAAATCATGAAAACACATACTACAGAAGTCATCATTTTTAGGAAACTGAATTTTCCAAGACTTTCAAGAATTAAGAGTTTCTTGTCTTAAACGTATCACAGAAATCAACCACTTTAAAGATGAGAAATCAACCAGGCAGTGAAAACTTCAGTCCAGTAAGACAGTTAAAAGTTCAGCACCTGGAAAAGGAAGCAGCCCTTGGCAGCTAAATTAAACAATACAATTTTTAATAAAACAAACCAACAATAATATTCACCTTCAACCAATGTAGGTTTTTCCAATTGAACTGACACAAAATAAATCTTCAGAAGACTGGTCGATCTACATCATACATTTCTGTTTGGACCTAGAAACTCTTCGTTAATTGCCTTTTATGTCTAGAGTGGAGCATCAAGTTTACTCAGACATGTCTATTGTTCGATATGTTACAATGAACTATTTTTAATTAGTCTTGAGTGTCTGGCAGCTGACTGTTTCAAGTTACCCATCAGAAAATTATCTAAGTGTTGAAAGCTAATAACTGTTCCTTCTTTTCTGTTTTTAAGTAAACATTAAAAGAAATGAACAATTCATATTTCCTTGCACAAATCCTTTTTTCATGACAATCACTGGAGCAACACTGCCACTAGTAGAAATTTCCAGATAGTAGCGCATGTTTAACATTGTGGCTAAAAACAATCTATCAGAATGCAAATGCTGGAGTTGATGACCTTCACTCCTCTGACCAGACAGCCGTGAGAATTAGGAATTCAATTTTTTACTTCACTCTTAGCACGACAAAGCTTCTGCAACTCGTATTTTCTCATCCTACAGCAAATATCCGAGTGAAGGCACAAACTTATTGTGATTTAATTGTAATTATAAATTGCAGCACTGCCATAACATCTTGACATTGATATTATTGACAATGATTATTTTTACAGTGCCCCATACTAGAGACCTGAGTGTTCAGAGATAACTGGTCCTTAATGATGATTGCCAATAAGCCTGAAATAGCTGTCTCACGATGTCACTTGTGAACACAAGGTCTGAATTTTATTATTAGCTTATTCATTGTAATTAACATATAATAGAAACACAAGTTTTAATATTTGAAGCTAATTTCATTATTAATTACTATAAGATTTATTCCTTCTCTCTGTGTTCTTTAGCACAGTTTAATTCTGCTTTTTTTTTTTTTTTCTTTTTAGAATGAAAAGAATATCAAAGCATTATCTCTGATAACCCTTGAGCAACTGATAACATTTTCAAAGAATGTTTGAGACTTTAAGGCAATAGAATTACATGTGAGTAATGGTTATTAATATCAAGTTCCATTTATGAACGATGTAGATATAAGGCACAATAGCAACTTAATTTATTTTCTTACATTTACAATGACTAACAAATTCATACCAGTTAAAATATAATTAAGATGATATTTTAATAATAATATTATGTCAGCTAAAATATTTATTAATTTACAGTATTTTTACTTTCCCTGTCCTCTCTTATTCTAATTTTGGAACTGAACCACCTAGCTTAACAACACATTAAAATTCTTCTAGAAACAACTAAATTCTGTATTAAGGGCATCTAAATATATCAATTAGCATAGAAACCTCAAGAAGAATTGTTCAAGTAACATAATAATTTATCAAAATCTATAAAAAGAAAATCAAAATACACTATTTTTCGTGAGTTCGGAATATCTAGGATTTTTATCAACATTTTGAAAATTGATATGAGTGTTGATAAAATTTGAAGAAAACTTGTAATATATTATTGGCTTTTAAGAATAACAATGGGATAATTGAAAAGCAATTTTAAATTCTAAAAATAAATGGCAAATTCCATTACAAATGATGTTCTAAATGACATCATTATGAAATTTGGAACTCTTACTATAATAGATACATCAGATTCTTTGCTTTGTTGTACTTCTTCACTGTTCAGACGTTCTCTCAGTATTACTTATCCACCCAAAGCATTGATCATAGAAAAGTCTTCAAATTGTTACTGTGTTATCCATATCCACAACCTCGGTGTCACGCAGTTGCAAGGATGACTGTTATAGAAATTTCCTATTATTTATTGAGTTTATCTCTTAATTGGCTGTAGGGTATAATCCTTTTATTAATGCTCAATTACTGTTGACTGGATCACCTACATTTCATTCTTATTTTTTTACGTTGCTCTTTTAATTGGTGTTATTTTCTTCCTAAAGAAAAGGTTATTATAGAATTATGTGTATATTATTATCCAGTAAGTGCATAAATTTATTAAAATTATTTTTATCAATTTTTCCTTTTATTTTTCATTATTTATTTATTCCTTAATTTTGTACATTTGACTAAATTAAAAAAAAAAAAAAATAACAATGGAATAAATTATTTTGTCCTTTTTTATCAGTGCAATGCTTTATTCTTTCTTTTCAGGATTTGCTACTAATCAAAGTAACAACAAACATCCGTCGCTCAGCGTAGTTTATTCTTGCTCTTCACTCTTCTTCTTTTGTGTAGATTTCCTTTTTATATATTAAATAATTTTCTTTCGTATATCTGCCATTATCTTCTGTTAATCTATATATTTAAGACTTTTAGAGGCAGTTTATGGCTCTAAATATGGAAGTTTCATTCCCAATTAATTTCTATTATCTCCTATTGCTCTATTATTCCTTTACTGCTATTGAATTGTTAAGTTATTACTTTAATAAGACACTTTTTTACTAGTAAATTGGTCTTTTGCTTCGTGAAAAATATTTCTCAATCAATCGATACTGTTTTCTTTGTGATTAATTTCTGTAGTCCTGCCTTCTGAGATCATTTCCAATATCTGAAATTAATATGAATGAATTTCATCTTAATCGAATGTCGAATAATGTTTAGATTCGATCATTAATTCACACAGTAGTTAAACAAGGTGAGGAAAATATGATATATCAGTTGAACCCTCATTGAAGTGACAATATTAGATTTAAAGGGGTGAAATACAAATCCCTTGATTCACTGTCTTAGAAAAAAAAAAAAAGTGATTTTTGATCAGATAGACTATTTATGTTCTCAAGCAAGACATACAAATGTTGTTATTTGTTTTTTTTCCTGAATAATGTTTTTTAAAGTTTATGATAAAGATCGCATTTGTAGAATGTGTGAAATTCACACGAGTTCTCAAAAACAAGGTATCTTTACACCAAGTTTTTAAGAACAGAGAAAACAAGAGTTAAAGAACACATTTTTTTGCAAGATTTCACACTTGCAAAAAAATCTTTATTTGGTGTAAAGATACCTTGTTTTGCTGTTGGAATTCATAACTGGTGCTAATTAATTGCTTATATCTATTGCAGATATTTTAATAAGGGTTCTAACAATATACTTGCACTTTTGATCATGAAACACAAGGCAAATATCAACAAAAGAGTTGAATTTGATTGGGAAAGCATGTTGATGTCATTAAGATGTACTGTAGTATTAAAAAATGAATATAGCTGGAACCTTATTCTTAAGAAGAAGAAAATATTTAAAAGTATGTGCCATTAAGATGAAAGAAAAAATCAATCATTAAAAAATAAATATTCCTGGAACTAAATTCTCAAGGAAAAAAAACAAAACAAAAGAAGGAAACAAACTGTTCAGTATTAAAGCAAATTGGGAGATAGTAATCCCCTGATTTTCTGTTGAAATCTTTTACAATCAATGATGAGGAGTAAGGTAGTCCACAGTCCTTAGTTTAGGACAAATGCTGGCAATGGTAAGTCTTACAACAGAATTCCAGGAAAGCAAACGCTGTTTCTGATGTGGAAGTTTTATTCAAACCATCTAGTTTTGGTATTTTTTTTTCTCTCCTGTCCTTGATATTTCTTCTCTGGAAGTTTAAAAATATAACTTCTTTTCTAATAGTTCATTGTCTATCGAAATGCTATTTTATTTCTGAAATTAGAACATTCCTCTTTCATCCTATCTTCTTGAACATCTGTTACATCTGAGATAATTATGTACATAAGTAACAAATAAGTATCACTTATCTCTTTCACATTTATACATGATGGAATTGAAAATGCAACACCCAGAATACAAAATGTGAAAGATTAGAGGCAGACAATACAATATTACATTGCATAGCCAGTGTCATCGCTGTCCCTATTCAAAAGACATACGCTTTGATGTTAAGTGCCTATAGGCAGTACAGAACCATTTGTTTCGGCATCCACATCTTATGTAATATTCTTGTAACTGTGTATCATACTTGGAAGATAGAATCATGCCCCATTCATGCAGTTGTCGGAGTTTGAATGGGGCCGCATTGTGGGAAGCATTACATAGTGGGTCATACAATTAAACTGTAAAAACGATTGGATGGATGTGTCTACAGTGGAGCGATGGTGGTAAGAGAAAGGTGTACACACATAGAGACCCAGTTCCTGACAGCCCAGACAGACAATTATACGTGAAAACTGGCACATCTGCAGGTTGACTGTGACAGACTGAGCGGCCACAATGACCCTCATCCAACCCTTGTAGCACTAGGGCCATTCATTCAAACATCTGTAATTGTCTTTTGGATGCAGAATTATGTGCCACTTATCCCTCATCATTGCTGGGCAAAACTGTAGTAGGCAAGGACGGACTGCTTGGAGATCTGCAATCTTCAGAGATGAAAGCCATTTCTGTGTGGATGAGTGATTATCAGGTACATGTCCAACAGATCTGGAGAGTGCCAACTTGCAGTGTATTTGGCCAAGACACACAAGCCCCATTCCAGGTGTTTTGGTGTGCAGAGCTGCGAGCTATAATGGAATCATACACACCTGGTGTTTGTGGAAGGGACATTGGTTGTGGCTCTCACTTCCAAAACCACCCAGTCCTAACTTTTGTGGCTGGGGAATGTGTTATTCCAGTAGAACAAAGTACATTCCCTTGCAGCTCGTGTGTACTCAACCTGTGCTACAGCATGTCTGTCATCTGCCATGGCCAGCAAAATCACATGACCCCTCTCTCATCGAACATGTCTGAAACTGGATGTTTAGCCACCGAATAAGAACCTCAACCAATTTATGGCTGCAGACTGAACAATCATGGAATGACATTCCTTAAAAGGATATTCAACACTTCAACGATCGTACATAAGCCAGAATGCAAGTTTGCATTACAGCAAGAAGTGACTATATCCAATACTAGTCCGAATTCAGTATTACATAATCTTTGTGCTGCATTTACCATGCATATTACATTCTATTTATAATCATACACTTCACTCACCTACACAGTCTTCCTGAAAATTTCAGTTTTTTGTCATTACTCTGGGTGGTGTTTCAGTTTCTATCAATACTGATTGTTGTCTATTTAAATGACTTTAATCTTGTATAGTGAATACAAGTTTACAGTAATGCACTTTAAAATAGAAAAAAAGTAAGATATTTACATAGCTTAAGCTAAAAAAAAAAAAAAAAAAAAAAATGCTTAAAATAATTTACTGATTAAAAAAAAAAAAAAATCATAATAATTATATCTGGTGCTTAAGAAATACAAACTTAAATCTACTCTCCAAAAAAATAACTCAGTTGGTCTCTATAGCAATAGAATAGTTTTTTCTTTTTCTTCTTCTAAATTTATACATAAATTTTGGCATTCATGCAGGCCTAAGCTTATTTCAAAAATACAAAAATTATAAAATGTTTTTCATTTATTTTATGTGTGTATTTATTGATTTACATTGAAGAATTAAAAGAAACCAGCAGCTAAATATACATATACCGTGTATGTTATCTGTGATAAATGTGATACTGTTTTTTTTTTTGGTTTTTTTTTTCAATATATGAGAAATAACCTATTCTGAAAAGA
Organism: Thereuonema tuberculata; assembly: GCA_023159025.1. NCBI lineage: Eukaryota > Metazoa > Arthropoda > Chilopoda > Scutigeromorpha > Scutigeridae > Thereuonema > Thereuonema tuberculata. The sequence goes on along the minus strand of JAFIDM010003189.1, from coordinate 40,830,388 downwards.
AAAAAACAAAGTGTTACATTAATCGAAACAATACTGTTAAAAGAAGATTTCAAATCTAATGTCTCTGGCCTGATTAAGCAATAAATCTGTCCTGTGTTGTTTCAAAGCTTTTGAGAAAGATACCTTCTTTCTATGGAGGAGATTCAATATCGAAATTTTTGAAGTACAGTAGTAGCAAATTAATTATGAATTAATGTTTTCAGTGTAAAAAACAAATCCATAGAATGAGAAATCTGAATCGTCTTATAGGCTTCTATACAGAGCATAGCTCATAGCAGGAGAAGCCTTATATCTCCGCTCTGTCTGTGCGAGAAATTCATATGCCACAGGAATGACATATGCTAGAGACATGATCTACGCGTTGTTAAAAAGGTCTTGCCAAGACTAGCTCATAGTTGTTGAGAACTTGTTTTCCATCTTGTGTGATTCTGAAGTTACAGGTCTCCCATAGAATTTGATCTTAATTTATTAAGTTTTATTAAAATCTGCTATATTATAAAAAAAAAAAATTAATTTTTTTTTATATTAACTTCAATTACAATTATTAAATGAATTGTTATATGAAGCCAATTTTCCTTTTCTCTTCTTATAATAATAAATAAAAAATTATAATAAAAATAGAGCAATAATTGTAAGATTTATTATTATTATGGGATCCCAAATCTATGGAGAGCTTTATTTTTTCTGTAAGGTTTTGAAGAGTTGATAAGTTTCTGAGATGAAAATTTTAACACTTGCTCTGTATAGAAGCCATGGGGCATAATGTGATCGCTACTTCTACCTTGTTTTACTAATGGGATCACAGAACAATGTTGTTATGAGATCGTTACCTAAGTTATCAATTGATTAACAGACGAGATTCCACTTTCTGACAACATAATTGGCAGATAGACCTTTCAAAACCTGTTTTACTTCTCACATGTATTGCCAGTAAGCTGAGTTAGATCTATTGGCCAATGGGCTACTACAGCTACAAGTATAATGAAGAAGGAATGAGAATCAAACTTTAGGAGTTTGTATTTCATATTTAATACTTTGTTTCGGAGTTTTGGTTTACTAATGTTTTAAGATTTGAACTATATCAAATTTTTTTTATTACTTAAGCAAATGATTAAAATCGCCTACAAATAATTCAACTTATCTAACATAATTACAGCCTGCCACATTTGAGCTTATAAGCACAGAGGCCAATTCTGTAAGGACATCATTAAAGATTGTGGAAAATACAGTAGAACTATTAGCTACCCACACACGGAGGGTTTTTTTGGGAGTTTTGACGCTGAAGGGCGAATCAGAAGGATGAATCACTTACGTTAAGCTGAGTCGGGGAGGTGGTATATGGGGGAGGAGATTTCGCAGGTAGTTGGCAATTGACCTGTCACAGTTCCTATGTTTGAAGCACGGCTTAACGTAAAGATTTTTCAATAACGATCAGTTCCTTTAAGGATTTCATTTCGAACTTGCCAAGACTAACTTTCGAACATGAATGACAAATAATTGTAGTTTCTGACAAATTGATTATGTAATTGGCTTTATAGTGACAGTATCACTAAATTTATAACTATATTTTGAACTTTGGTAGGCATTATACATTTGATAATTGTAAACACAGTTACAAGAAATAGTAAAAAAAAAAATCTGAATTAAAGTGAAAAGTAAATTATAAATCTAGTCAACCTGAGGATTTATATTTATTACTAGGCAATTTCTGATGAGATTTTTTTATTAAATTGATATTTTAGAAAATTTTGGTAATTTTTTAGATTTACTTTATTTATCACATCCGGTAGTAATTTATGTGTGGCATAATTATTAAAAATGTTGGTTATAAAGTTACATATATCTCGAAGATTATAGTTGTATTCGAATTTGTATTGTTCATATAATGTAATTGAAAATAAGTCTTTATTATTAAATTGTATAAAAAGTTCGAAGTATGTATTTTATTATTCATAAAGAATTCCCTTGCTATTTTATTACTTGAAGTATTTTTAGAATATATTACTAATTTTAAGATTTTTTTTTTTATTTCGTAAAATATTTATACTTTTTACATTTTCCATTATTTGTATTAGATCAGATAGCATTTTCATAATTAAATAAGGATCAAAAAAAGAAAAAAACTAAGTTATTATTTGGTAATTTATTGGTATAATATTTTTATAATTTTTTTTTCAAGAAATTGTATTTAATTTTTGTTGTAAGTTTTAATTTAATTTTTGTTGCATCATTTAAAATAATACCCAAATATTAGTCTTTGAATGATATTATAATTTGTTCATTTTTTTAAATTTGTTATGTAAATATTTGTTATGGAAACACAGTTAAACGGCTACTAGAGCTCTGTGCTCCGCGAAGGATAACTTTCAGTCGGGTTGGAGGGTTTCCTTCTTAACACAGAGTTGTGACACGCTGCGGAAGTAAACCGCTAACCCTAGGGGTAAAACTATTGCTCGTTAAGCCGTGAGAAAAGATTTGTTCCCCAAGGGGTAAGTATGTGAAGGAGAGACGAGTCTCCCTCAGAGGTCATTGATCTCTCGATCTGTAAGAGAAGACCCCTACGTGTGTGGGTAGCTATTGAAATCTCCTGTCTGGGTATGGCAGACCAGGTTGTTTAGAAGTGACAGAACTTGGCTGACAATTGTGAAGCAACTATCTCAGGATATCATTTGTGAGCACAAGAGATCTGCAATTATTAATATATTTGATAACAGTAAAGAATCAAAAATTGAAAAATATATAACAGGGTGTCTACAAAATCTGAATAAAAAAATTCCCTGATTTCATGAACAATTTCTTTTAAAATTCCCTGATTCTGTAGACACCCTGTATAAAGTGCAAATCGCCTATATTGCATTAAAACTTGTAGACATATTGTAGATAAAAAAACAAAAAACAAAACTGTAGATTAGAACACTGATATATGCATAAAGCATATATTCCCTATCATGATCTTATAAAGGAGACAAGTAATTAAATAAACTGAATATAAAGTTGATCACATAGAGACTGAAAAACAAGGAATTAAATCCAGGAATATGGAAAAGATATAATCTATGAATGCAATGATGTCAATCAACACTGATTAATGATAAAATATCTCACAAATTATCATCTTCAGGAAGAAAAAAATATCTATAGACCTTAATGAAACAGGCCATTTATTTAAAGAAGGGGTTGAAAAGAGAAGTTGATTCATATTAAAGAAAAAATTAAAGTTAGAAAACCTGTGGGACTGGTATAAAACCTAATAAAATGTTGAAAAATGAAAACAAAAAATATTACTGAGCAGAAAGACTTATTACGTTATCATCAAAGAAATATGGATTCATGTAGAACTAAACTACGAAATTAACACTTCTATTATTCGAAACAAATTTCCTAATTGGATATGGAAGTATTTAGACCTTAGGCTATCTTCTCAGAATTCAACAAAAACAGTGACTAGGTGGCCAGCATTCCATAATCTTCAGTGCACGGACCAGAAATTGACAGATCAATGGCTGATGTAAGTAAGGAACTATTTAACCTCTTTTATGCTAATCAACTTTAATAGATCAAGGAAGAAAGGCTTTAAAGCAGTAGTGTCATTAGTTTTCAAAGGACATAGTATAAGGATATTTTCCTCATGGTATAAGGGTAAGGCAATGGAAAAACAGAGAAAAAATAGGAGTAAAGTATAATGCATTTGTCATACTCATTAACTCCTTCAGTTTTAGTGAACTAAACAATTAAATAGTTATGTAAATTTCCTGGGTTTGTTATAGTCAATGGGAAGCAACTGTATATTAAAGAAGATTTAAATGTTTTTTTCTATAAAATTATAACATTGTAATTTCCAAAATAAATAAAGATTTGGATGTAAACTTGAAATAAAGTCCACTGAATAAATAATAGACGTCATGTTCCTCAAAAATATATTTATTTAAACAAATTTTTGGAACATACACCCTGGAAATGTGATATCTTGATATTTAATTTATCGTTTGATATAACTTGAAAAAGGAAAGAAGAAAAATTTCCGAAAATTTATTTAAATAAATCTATTTTACAATATATTTTTGAGGAAGATGACATCTGTTATTTATTGAAATGCAAATAAGTAGAAAGGATATAAGAGAAAAATATGGACTTAAAAAATAAAGTCCACTGATCAGGATTTCTTAGTTTAGGTTTCAAGAAAATTTAAAATGGCAGTCTAGGCAATGGATTTAAAGCAAGAAATAGAAAACTCCATTCTATTTAAACAAAAAGAAAGAAAAGCTATGAAATCCACTTCGTAATATTAATATCTTTAGAAACTCGTAATCTAACAAAGTAATAGATATATCATTATAAAGATAAATTAATGAATACTGGTAATTTTATTTCCAAGTCTTATATCTGCTTGTATTTTTTTTTCTCTTTTTCAATCGTACAATTAACTTAAAAATAAAGACAACATTATCTTCGAAATGATAAAGCTTAGAAAAGGATTTTTTTAATTTTTAATCTATGACTTTGAAACAGCTTAAGTTGTTAATTCTTAAGATATGAAAGAACCATTTTTCTTTCATAACTCTACTGAAAATGAATCGCACCTTCTCCACTAACAATGTTCTCCAATGAATGATTAGCAGAAAACATAAATGAGATCAATTCAATTTTGATAATCAATTATTCTTCAGCACACGAGAACAGTAATCTTAGAAGATAAAGAAATAAGACACAGCCACCATAGTCTTTCTGTCAGTTTCATCCATATTCAAGATCTACATTGATTCCATTTCAAAGAGGGAGTCTATATCCTTTGTTGGTGATTTGTATGTTATTTTTTAAGTTAGATGCTATGGAGTTTCTATGAATCTGAAAGGACACAACTGATACTCAGAGCAATGAAAAAGGAAGGGTATTAACTTTGAATACATTTAAACTGTTTTAATTTTTGATATATGTGTTTTACATGTTTTACAAAGATATATGTGTGATTCATTCATTTTTATTTTTTGACAAATATAAAGGATGTTTTCAAATATAGGCACATTAAGCGATATAGTTTTTCACAACTATTGAAGCAGCTGCCGCCTAAATGGATAAGCAATAACAATTGTTATAAATAATATGATTTGGTATGAAATTCATAATATTCTTATTCCAACCAAAACCCATACACACACAACTGATTTCAAAATGTAAAAATATTACATTTCAAGTAAAAAAGTAGCAAGCTTTGAAGAGCAAACAGAGGAATGATCGGTAAGATAATAACCTATTGTGTTTCATTACTAAGATAAAAACAAAACAGTGCAGCATACAGAAGCTCCCCCTTCCCATTACAATTGGTTAAAACGTGCTAGAAAAGAAAAGAGCTACAATGAATGAGAAGTTCTCAAAAGTTATTTATAAAGTGAGGACTGGCAAGTAACCAACTTTTTAAAATGTGAAAGTTTTTTGTCAATGGAAGAATGCCAAAACTTTATCGACAAAGATCTATACATGAACCATGTAGTGCAACAACCTAGATTCTCAAAACCATAAAAAAAAAAGAAAAAGAGGGCAATAAATATTAAGTCATATATTTTAAAAATGATTTAGAAAGTTTAGAGATATTGCGATGAAACATTTCCACAATTTATCAAATGCCTGTTTCTGAAATTAAATTTATATTCTGGGAATTCTTTTCTAATCAGTTATGAAATGTTGTGCATTATATAAACTGCTAAGAAGAATTTGTGAATGGTTTATCTATTGACTTTGATTAATGTCTTACACAATAATTTCTACTAATATGCATTCTATATATATATATATATATATAAATCAATATTGTTAATTCAAGCATTTGCAGTCACTGCAGTAAGACTAATAATAATAATAATAATAATACAAATGAGGCAAAGACTAGTGTTTCAATTTTATTACTATGTGATCATTGCTACCAAGACTGAAGATATGGAGAGCAAGATTAATTGTGATAATATCTATTAATTTATGAAACTTAAAAAATATTTAATACCAATTGTATAAATTATGGATTTTTTTGTGATCATTTCATTTTATGTTGAATATTCCTCAACCAAATTTAATATTTATTATGTAATAAAAATGAAGGACATGAATAAATTTTATGAAAATCTACTCTTGTCTATGAATTCAAAATTAAATGAAACTTAATATTTTGAAAATGTGAACACCTTCAAGGAACAACTGATAAGCAGATGATTCAAAATATTTGATACAATCTTGTAGTTAAAATCAAATATATATATAATCAATTTAATTTAGCAAACCAAACTAAAGGAAATTTGAAAGCTAATTTTAATATAATGAGAAATATTTTTAACTAAAAAAAGAAAATAAATTATATAAAAAAGTAACAAATATTCAAATGAATCAGGGGCGTATATAAGGGGGGGGGCGAGGGGGCCCGGGCCCC
>JAFIDM010003189.1:40810966-40820973 GCA_023159025.1 Thereuonema tuberculata | reverse complement strand
TCCCCCCCCCCCCCCCCCCGAAAATATATTCTATATACGCCACTGAAATGAATAATCTGCATAGGAACAATTAATTAAAACCGTAGAAACACCAAACGCACATTGCAAATACTAATTCCACTGCATTACTACAATGGTAAATATTTGGGAAGAAGTTGATTTTCAACACTGAACAAAATCTCATACATATTCTTGAAATGTTGATGCTTTCAAATACATGCAGTACAGGAAATGAAGACTACCAGCATATTCTAACAAAAATTTCAGTTCATTTCTTGTGAAAAAGGAAATCCCAGCAGCTGCCATGTATACATATTCATTGAGATGTTAGCATTAGTGTCAGCAGATAGCTGAAACATTATATCAATGGGATTAGACACATCACTCAAACTGATGGAGAACTACTTCAAATAAAAGCAACTGACGAGTCAAAAAAGAAAATTAATAAATTGTAGTCTTAGAAATAGACATACGTTAATGTGAGTCATCGTATTTCTTTTTATAAGAATATTCATATGAATTCTTTCATCCATCTATAGTTTTGGCACCATCAAGCAACCACCAACAATAAGACATCATTGAAATTCCAAAAAGACTTTAACATAAAATTTGCTCCTGTAATTAACTGAAATTAAAAAATGGGTAGAGGAAATGTAAAGTTGAAGAAAATCTTAAGTCATCAAATCAAAACAACCATGTAAGGAAAGAATTGATCATCAAATCCATCCACTTACTTATAAAATTTAGTATACTGCAGAATGGATTAGAAATACACCGGGAAATAATGGAGGAAAAAAAAATTAATCTACACATCTGTACTTAGGAAACTCATTATTAATGTAAATTATTGGTATTGTTTTTGGTTATTTAAACTTACAGGTTTGTTAGAATATCAATAAGCACAAAAGATCTTTATATTCTACTAGGACCATTTTGAATGTTTTCAGAATAAAAAACAACTGTGAGACAGAGTACTGAAAGGTTATAAGAAGTACTTGGAGATCTTTTCCCTTAACAAATCTTAGTATTTCAGATGGTTTAATGAATTCTGGAGCACACAGGATTCCATTTAGACAAAAGTAATTCTGGAGAGCTTGCTGGAGCACCAACTAATGAAATGCTCTCAGATGGGGAACAGATGTTGAGAGAAGAGCCATGGTGCATGGATGCAAAAAGTCAGGAGATCCTAATATTGGGTCAGCAGTAAAGAGATCTTGGGATAACAGGAAGATTTCTAACAGCAGGATTTCTTTACTACTACTGATAACAGAAAAGGAATTAAGTGAATTTGTGCTAAGAAATGATGTAGAGATTTGATGGATATTCCAAGGATACATTTAATAACATTCTAATGACGAAAACTAGAAAAATCAGGGTCGATCAGAAAAAAAAGTTTACTAAGCTCTAGAAATTAAATTTGTGAGTTTGTCATAAAGCTGGCAGCTGCTGAAATATCCAACAGAGGGTTGTACTGATCAGTGCCGAGTGATCTTTCTCGTATGTGTCATTGGTGGTGCACACTGTCATTTCAAAATGGCTACCACCTTAGATAACTAGTCTCCTATTGAAACCTTAAAAAAATTGCACAATATCATCAGGAAGAAATGTCTTGTCTTCTAAATGACAATGTGATCCTCCATCATGACAATGCCAGACCACAAGTTGACGGAACACCAGAACTTGCTATATGGCATCTGTCTCAAAATTTCCACTGGAAAATTTTGTGACATCTGCCATACAGTCCAGATATGGCTCCCAGTGATTTTTTTTCTGTTCCTTACCTTAAAAGAGTACATATAGATCAATGCTTCACATGCAATGAAGAAATCCAACATGCTGCAAAAAAGTGGCTAGAACAGCAGGCCCTGACTTTTATGGGATGAACAAACTAATCAAATGTTGTGACAGATGCCTCAATCGTCAAAATGACTTTGTAAGCTTTTTTTCTGATTGGCCTACATACATCGGTATGATGCAGAAACAAAGCAACGTTTATCAGACTGGTCTTCCCTGTAGTAGTTCCTCCAAATCAACGAGTAAAGACTAGAAAGTGTCAGGAAGAGAATATCTCGTCCTTTTCCTCTGCTAGCAGCACCTTTCCCTTTAAGCATCAAACAAACGCTACAACATCCAAGACCTTTGATTAACTGAACAGCAAAGACAAGTATGGTTGGAATTCTGCTGCATTACGACAAAAGTCCAACCACTCTGTAGGTCATGGAAGAATAAAATGTGGAATTGATTTCAACATGCATCCTGCAATCCAGATGTAGTCCCTAGATCTCACTTTTTTTGTTTACAAAATCGCTTGCAAGAATAGGGTATTACATAGTGTATGTTGAAGAATACTTTGAGAAATGTAATGGTAAGATTTCAGTTAATTACTTTTACGGATCTATTATCAAAATCTTCAGATAGATACATACATACATCTTGTCTAGTGAGCTATCTCTATCCCCCTCCCCCATCCTGAAAATGGAAGTTTTGTCGTTCACCAAATTGTTTCTAAGAAATGTCATTGCTCTACACAGTCAAAAATCTGTGAACGAATAATAAAAAAATGAAGCATGCAAATTATTCATATGATTTTAAGTTGAGTGAACTTTTGCTTGTAGCACATGTAAATATTTTCAAATATTTTAATGGCTAATTTTGAGAGATACAACTTTACTTCTTAATGAGAAGGCTTAAAGTGCATTGATGAGATAATGTATCTCGAGCTACCTGGGACAAACATGTTATTCTTTATCCACACGCATCAAGGAACACAAACACACTTTCACTACCAAAGACCTCACACATTTACACATTACAACCTAACTGGACACACCTTTAACTTGCCAAACCCCTCTCCCACCATCTATTTGCTGAATTTCCCATATAATCCCATCACCAGCGAGCAAAACTATCGTCACTACTGCTAAACCACTCCTCACCTTAACCACGTCCCTGAAGATAGAATACACCCAACATTCTGAACTGTTAGTATTTTATCACTATTTTTGCTGTTTATTTGATTTTCACAAGTGCATTTCATTTCCTATTAATTACCTTTACTTGTTAATGTTTATTTAAAAGTCTCAGAAAGTAATTATCCTAACTAACTGGGAAGGGGGTTTACGTTAAGGTTCCTTAATATGTGCTACTAATAGTGCAAGATTTAGCCTCTGTTTATTTAAACATCTAAATTTCATGAAATAATGAAATTTTTTATCATATCAAAACTGATAGCTTTCTTGTGACTCAATGTCACTAAAAAAATAAAATTATTACTAGTGGCTTATTCTTATTAAAAACAGTCTCAGTTAAAAAATCTCCTTTGATTTTTATTTAATATATCATATCATTGTTACTTTATCATAAAACAGGACAGTTCAAATACTTCAACTTTTTTGTTCTTTCATGACCTTTGGATAACCTTTGGTTTTGAATCTCTCATTATGAAATGTGGGATTGTTACAAACTCAAATTTATTATTTTCGTTTGAACTCTATTATGTTGGGGAATATTCAATTCCATCATTGTGTATTTCAGGAATTTAAAGTTCCTCTGCAGTACTAATAAGGATTGGATTAATCCTATATGCAGTCCTAGTTTAAAGCCCCCCCCCCCCCTCCAGATCTTTTTAATTTAGCCTCTGTCCAGAAATCAATGTTATTTTGTTTTGGTAGCAATAAACTAAACTGGTTGAAGAAAGATGAAACTCGTGGGTCATGGATTACTACTTCCATGAATTCTCAGTGACATCTATCACAAAGCATCATAAATAATTCTTATATTTCTGCAAATCAAAGAAGAGAACGAAATTTACGTTTTTATTTTTATTCTTTGCATCTGTAACATACCTATGAATTGTTGTTATTATTTTTATATTAGTCACATTTTTTATAAATATCAACCATATCCAAAAGACTTCAGATGTGGAAAATGAAATGCACGGACGAGGAAAAATGACCGCATCCTGTCAATTTTCGCTCTTTGACAATTCTCTTCAACATCAAACAGGACAAATTTGTAGCAAAAGCCGATCTTCCTAGTAATTCAGAAATACATATTCCAACCCCCTGACTCTTAAAATAGTGGAAAAACGTTCCAAATTATATCTGCAGCTTTGCTGTGCAGGTTTTACATGCTCTTACAACGCTGCCATATTGCTTTCTGCAGTAACGAGTTCCGGGATCAACTAAGTGAACAGTTTATTTCCTTATAAGGTAATTCTTCTGTGTCTGAGTGTAAGTGTTACAATACTGTAACAAAAAGTTTCCAATGATTCAAAATATTTTCATTAAAAGATATGAAAAATATGTTACATGTAAAACCTTCCATAGAGCAGAACCTAATGGGTACTGCATTGTGGATGCTAATTGATAAGGACAAAATGAGGATGTAGACAGGAAAAATACTTTAATGTGCCTTACATATGCTTGCTTTCGTGAGCATGTCTGCTTAGCAAATCTTCAGCTATAGTAAATCAGTGATTCCCACACTTTTAGGCATCCCGTCCTCCTCTAATAAGTGTAGAAAACCTAACGTTCTCTCCAATCATACTAAATATAAAATAATAAAAGAATATAGTGGAAATTGCACCTAAAGATGACTTTGTGAAAGTTAGTAGAAGGAGTGTGACAATTAGAATGGATTAATAAACCTTAAATTTTCCTTCATATCTGTTTTGTTTATGTTTCTTTTTTTTAAATTCCAATAAATATATTTTTCTCATTTTCTTTGTTACGAATTACCAAGCTAAGTCTCTTCTTTAAAAGAAAAAAAAAATCATGTGATTTAATGAAGGTCATGCTTAAAACGTTTTGTCAGTTTACAAATAACAAAAATATATTCCCTCCTAACAAACTTTCCCATTAATAAAATTTACCCAAGCATGATACGATGCAATATTTTTCGTTGTAAATTTTAAAAATTCTTTTAAAAAAGGGACGTTGTGGCTACTTGGCAGCCATTTTCAACTGGTATGATAAGATCGATTTGAATATTTCGTAACCATGTGATTGGATATTGCATTGCTCAATATAAGGAAGTGGATTATATGCCATGATCATATGTACGACGAAAAATATTACATTGTATCGTGTTTGGATAAATTTTATTAATGGAAAAGTTTGTTAGTAGGATGAATTATTATGTATCCCATTTTTCATTAAAAAATATATTCCTACAATGCTTATTCTGAATGAATTCTTATTAAACAGTGCCCCAAACCGGCAAAGCAGCAATTTCATTATGCATTCCTTCACAGTTTATAAAAGGTAAAATAACATTTGATAATTAGTAATGCATTTCAGAGAGTCAACTATCTAGTGAAATTTAGGTACAATTTCAAATACTGAAAAAAAAAAAAAATAATAAAAGTAATTTTACAAATTAAACACTGAAAAAAAAAAAATAATAATAATAAAACCAGAAAAACATAAGCATTATATATATATATATATATATAAAGGAAATACAGAACTGCTGAGTAAATTGAATCTATGACTATTTCACAGTTTAATACTGGGCCAGAAGATTCATTTTAGTTTTAGCATTATTTCCACAAAGATTTAAAGCCCTAAGATTCTTATGTATTCTGACATTCAATCATTATATTTTAAAGATTTCATGTTATTGTTTATTTAAATAAAATACCCACAACTACTTACATGAATTTGGTTTTTATTATAGTTAGATTATGTGATTGGCATTTGTGATGATGAAGATTTTATCATTTATAGTGATCAAATGTAATCAAAAATAAAAGTGAATCAACTGCATTTGTGAAAGACAAAAGGAATTATACAAGCATGTGTAAGTGCTCAAGTCAAACAGTTAAGTATAAGGTAGATATTATACAACATTGCTACTCCTTGACATAAAAAAAATAATAATAAATAAAAAAAAAATGATAATAAGAAACAAACAGTTGTAGAATAAATCAACTGAAATGCTGATTAGAAATCGTTTATGTAAATAGGAAAGAAGCTAAGTCAATAACTAAAAACTAAAGTAAGATCATTGAGATAATTATAATTTTATGACTATCATTATTTTTTCATGAAGCTTTAAAAAAAATCATGGAAAGGATATACTTTAAACAAATCGAAAAGAAAACAGTATTTTTCAGGAAATAAATAATATATATAAAAAAAAATCAGATTTCTCTATGTTTAAGGTATTGATGAATATTAAAATATGATGCCATTTTAAGGTTGTGCATTTTGCTTCACAGAAAAATAATAATGCGAAAAAACGTAAAATTTCCTGTTGGTTTGATGAATCACGGATGTAATCTACATAGAAGACAATGCAAAAGACTAAATTTATCACTAGTTATGAATTGCTAACTTCATACTTGAGAAAATACTACACTAGTATTTAGGCGTGGAAGAAGGTGCTAAGGTTCGTCAATCACTAGTGGTTAATTGCAGATTCTTTACAAAACAAAGAATAAAATAGATAAATAAAAATATTTAAAGTTGGAATCAGTGAACGTTAATTTTAAACTTTTAAATTGCTGATTCATGCTGAGAACATAGGCTGCTAATTTGGCCTATTGGAATAGTATTTCTTATCGATACTAATATTAATTTTATTATTTTTATATATATAGTAATTTGAAAGGAATATCATTGTTATTAAGCATAATGTAGTCGAAGTATTATTACTTAAAAAAAAATAAAAAACTGCAACAGCGATGCACCATTTAAAATGATGAAAATAAATGTTGCATTGTATTACCGACAAGATACAGAAATTTTATTGATTCCATCGTATCCAAAAAGAATCGTAATAATTAATTCCTAATAATACTTAGCATCTTCGAATTGCATTGGGTTTTCTTTAGGTTATTATGTAATAAGAAGAACGAGTCTTACATTTTTTTTTTCCAGCAATAAGATTTTATTTTCAAAGCAGAAAAAAAAAAATAATCGATGGTAAAATGTAATAAAAATAGAACCAACAACTCTTAGGCATAATGAATGAATCTACTTTTCTTATCTAATGTCTTGAACCGAAGTAGGGTGTAAGAAATAAACGCACCTGCAAAACTGACCATAAATAAACTGGCAGAATGGGATCTAACCATAAATGATCATAATGCTCAAAAAAATCGATGTAGAAAATTATGAAAAATAGTAAGGAAATCCCACATTTCTTCCTTCATTTTAAAAGTTGCATTTATTATATCTGATTTGAGTTTTGCACTTTTTGATCGCAAACATTTTCTAAATTCTCTGAATTCATCTGATATGTACATATTTTGTTTCTTGGTGTTAAGAATATAGCAAGGTGACATTTTTCTACTCAATCCGAATTAATAAAGAGTCAAACTTTATTTACACAATCTGTCACGCAAAATGCAATTTATTACTGAAACTTTCTGAAATTGATACTCATCGGGGGGGTAAATAAAGTTCCTACCTCCTGACATGAGGCAGTGGTGAAGATCATTTTAGTCAACCAAACTTTGAACATTCCAACCTAAAACAAAAAGAAAGAAAGAAAGAAAAGGAACGAATAACAAAATCAAACAAAACATAAAAGAGCTAAGTAATCGACAAAAAAAATGGTAAAATGGAACTGAAAAAAAAAGAAGCAAGGAGTTCGTTTAAGGACAGTGAAAACCATATTTTTACCATCCCATCCTGATTGACTTCTGACTCGGGAGCAGCCATGTTGAAATGCTGCTCAGCACGTGAACATCTATCTGTGATTGGTTAGTTAGGTCACGTTACGTCACAAATCCGGACGAACGGAAGCGAGGCTGCAATTGAAAGAGTGCGCGAAAATCGTAAAAATGGCGGGTAAGTAGATAGGCATAGGCTAGTTCTGTACGCTTTTCTATATAAAGCCACTTTCACAAAAGTTTTCTTTAACATACTACCCAACGTAAACTGTCTTGCTCGGCAAACTTTGATTACTCGCTATCCAAAAGAAGTTAGGTTGGACAAATTGCTTGAAGTCATGCCTTGGTCCGGTTGGTTATGCATTTGTTCTGGATATTTCTATTCTTTTTCTTCCAATTTTGGAGGGAAAGTAAAAAAGAATGTCGTCATTATTGCTTACGTTTAGTTTTATTAGTTTCTTTTTTTTCTTTTTCTCTCTCTCGCTTAGGATAAATTATTATACAGATTCTTCAGATTCTTACAGATCGTTTTATAGAACTAGTAACTACTTTGACAACACGGTGAAGTGAAAACAGGAGAGTTATGTTAAGGAATGTGCTTAATTCATCAGAATCCTGAAATATTTTAATATATGTGCTTTTGTACTTGAATTTTAGATAGTAAGGTTTTAAAGGTTAAATGGAAAGACTTAGTTAAATCAGCTTCTGTCTTTATAATGGGCTGCCACGGTTTTATTGACCCCAAATGACATTCTTCCGTATTGAGAAGTTCTAGAGGGCATATTCGTTCCAAAAGGCTTACGTTGAGCATAAAAGCAAATTTACATGTTCGCTTTGCTAGTGCACACTAGGAGGAGTAATAACGTCTATGGAGATAGGTTTAACACATTTAACCTATCTACTTCATACTTAACCATATTCTGAAGATTCTCCGTTACTTTTCAAAGTCATTTGAGTTATTGTGCAAAGGACTGCGAATTACCAAAACTTCCAAGTAAAGAATGTTGCTACAAATACGTGAAAATTAAAGAATTATTTTAGTAGGGCACTAATAAGTAAATTTGAAGAATTATTATTTTTTTTTCTGGTATCAGCAGACAATGGAATAACCAGAATGTTACTTTTTGTAAATTTTAATTTAGTTTTGATTGACGAGATATTGCAATTAGCAATAATAAATTCGGGTATACAGTAGAGCCCTGATTATCCGCGAGTGCCGCGAAATTTTTTTTAATTACGAACCTCAAAAACCAATTTTAATCCAAGCCGACAACAGAGAAAATGCAATAGAACCTACAGTGCTAAGGTTGAAAATTACTGACAGGTTTATTGTGCATCGTGATCCTATAGGCCTTCTCGGAATTTCTGGATGCAAACGTAGAGCAAAGGTTTCTGCTTTACTGTATATATTTTAAAAGTTTTACATATTATGTTTTTTGTACAATTAAACGTAGTTTTTAATGGTGAAATTTTTTTTTTCCGGGTTAACCACGATTTTCGTTATCCGCGAAGCCCTTGCCACCCAATTCCGCGGATAATTGGGGCTCTACTGTACTTTAAAGAAAATAGGAAGAATTCGTGAACAGCATAAAATTTAATGTTATTTCTCATTTTCCATCTATTTCTAGGTATGTCAATTCTGAAAAACAAATTGGAAGCATACGTTTGTTCTGCAAATAAAGCCTTGGAATTCAAATTGGGTAAGTAATTGAAAAGCATTAAATTAGATAAAAATAAAGTCCCCTACTTATTAAATTTTCTTTTTGTTATCTATAAAAAGTTCCAAGCTGCTCTCATAAACCTTAATGGCCTGTGTAAGTATAAATACTTAACCTAAAATAAATATAGCTGGTTTAGTAAAAATCTGTTAAAAAGGGACAAAATGTATATCGTATCCTTCATTAAGGCTTAATATGGACATCTTTTTTTATTTATTTATTTAATCTTAGTTCAATGAAACTGGTGTTTGTAAAATATAGAAAAGATTTATATATATAAAGTGTTTGATGATCATTAAGAATGTTAATAAATTTTACAACTAGAAATACAGTAATTTTATTAAGTTTGTACTAGAATTTACAAGCAACTCAAATTATTTACTTTTATAAAATTAATGAAATACAATCATTCCATTCTTGCTAGTTTCTCTTTCAACAATTATTTTTGATGTAATTTTCTTTCAAAGGAATGTATAAGGTATTAGGTAAATCTCAAATATAAATCTATATTCATTTGTTCGGGGTTGCATCAATCAAGAAAAAATGAAATAAACTGTTAGATGATGAATTCTGCTGTTTTAGGTCTTTTATGTAATTATGTGGTTGTGAAGATTGCAACGTTCTCTTTAAAGAAAGAAAACAGTTGTACTGCGTGCTTTTTAAAATTT
>JAFIDM010003189.1:40791604-40803614 GCA_023159025.1 Thereuonema tuberculata | reverse complement strand
CCTTTCATCTAGAAATAACGTATCTACATTATTTCCATACGCCTCCTTAATTGTATGCCGATAATTCAATATATTTAAAGTTGAGAAATCTTTTATATACAGAGGTGCTTTGGTAATCTTAGCATGTTTTTAGAAGTAACACATCCACATCACGTGACTTTTCCAGCCTCGACCCAGAGACCTTAAACATCCCCATTGGGTGCCTTGGATCTCTTGAGGCATCCTTGAATTATTTGCTATCTAGGTTACTGCTTTAACAGAGCTCAAGATTTAATTTTTTTGTTTCTATTTATCATTTATGTGTTAGCATATTAAGTTCTTGTCATTTATTTTGCATATAAAATTTAAATTCTTGAAATTCTCTTTTTTTTTTTTTTATAAAAAAAAGCAAAGTAAATTAATAAATTTGTTTAAGAGTATAGTTTATATTATTCTGAAATGTATGTGGGTTTTCTTATATAAAAACTTATGTAAAGTTTCTTGAAATAAACGCATATAAAAAAATGCACTTTTAAATTTTTTATTTATCTAACTCGGCATGTTGTCTATATTTGCAGCTTTGAAAAATATCATGTAAATGGAGACCCACGCTATGCAATTGTTGGATACACAACAGTATATCATTACTATGCATACCCAAATAGGATTCGGCCAAAGATCAGGTAAATTTTATATACATAATGAAATTATTTTAGCTTGACTGCTGAGTTTTAAAAATGTAGAACCCTACAATGGAAGGAAATTCCAATACAACAGGGAATCAAAGAAATGAAGTCACTTAGAAATAAGTGGAAGAAATTTTAGAATAACAGAAGAATAAAAATTATGAAAATACTAGATTTTAAAAGCAGGAAAAGTACGAAGTCTTAGTATTTCATTTCACTTCAATTAATTAGAAATATATGATAATTTCTAATCGCAGAATTCTACCAAATAAACATGTACTGTGTATATAGATCATTATTTATTCTAACTTGAGAATACATATGGAATTCTGTAATACTTTTAATAGCTTTACAGTTTAGATTTGAGCAATGGAATTGGTTTTGAGTGAGTTGATAATTAATGTTAAAAAGTTGGAAGTATCCCAGTAACAGGTCTTTACAGATCCTTGGGGCAGCTGGAGGTTAGGCTCCAGCTTTTCGTGACCTAATGGGACAAAGTTGAGATCAGCCTGACACCTGCCCGCCCGCCCGCCTTTAACTCCCGGGAAAGAAACCCAGTACCCATTCTACAGAGAATGGGTAGACCCTAGGACCGTTTGGAGGAGAAAGGAGTGTGGAAAAATTCCTGCACTCTGCCGAGGCCGGGAATCAAACCCGCTAGTTCCAACCCCCAGCCAAGTGCCCTAACTCACTCAGCTACCGGGCCCACTGATAATTAATGTAAATTTCAATAATTAGACAGTCTCTTTTTGGATGTAGGTTTGATTCTGAATGAGTCTCGGCCGTTTGCTTTTTTTTTTTTTTTTTGTGTTCTGGTAGTTTGACATTGTCAGGCTTTCCAGTAGTTTGAATTGAAAGGAGGACACTAGTTGAAAATGAAATCCTATTATCATTTCTTCAGAACCAAGTTGGATGACTCACTTTAGTTCTAAAAATTCTTGGTCATTCGTATTTAGCATGGGACAAATCATACATATTTGAGAAAAAGAATTGGTATTGATAGGCTTGATTGAAATTTAGTACTTAGATATTGATCTTAAATGAGATTATCTCATTCGAATTAGACCACTGATAAATAAATTGATAGATTTTATCAAACTTGAAAATGAATCATATTGACATACAGTAGAATTCGTATTAGAGTAAGGGACTTAAGCTCCGCAAACACCAGTCAATATTTATCAACCAGTTCTATCCAGACATGTTTTTATGATCTGATCTTTTCGGCCAAGAAAGTAGAATACGGTTGAGCATGCTGACTGAGAATCCAACCAATTGGATTGAAGGATTGAAGTAAGTCACTGGCGACATCAGTCGTATTTTGCTCTACTGATAGCTCTCAGTTTAACTGCACTTGAAATCATCATAAATCTACATAGTAAGATCATTATTCGATAGGAAACAATCTTTACACTGAAATGTAGTAATTCTGTGCATCATAATATTCTAGAAAACATTTTGAAAGAGTTTCAAACAATATTGAATGATTATAGAAATTTCTCCATAACTGCACTATAACTTTCATAAAATCTTTTAATCGTGATATTTCGCATATTTTTTTCAAATTTGCTTCGTCGGACGTTTTTTTTAAAAAAACTCCTTTTTTTTT
Source organism: Thereuonema tuberculata (assembly GCA_023159025.1). Classification (NCBI taxonomy): domain Eukaryota; kingdom Metazoa; phylum Arthropoda; class Chilopoda; order Scutigeromorpha; family Scutigeridae; genus Thereuonema; species Thereuonema tuberculata. Next base: position 40,801,340 of record JAFIDM010003189.1, on the reverse strand, counting down.
TTTTTTATACAGAATACACAACAATGATGTAGTTTACACAGAAGCAAATTTGAAAAAAATATGCGAAATATCACGATTAAAAGATTTTATGAAAGTTATAGTGCAGTTATGGAGAAATTTCTATAATACAAGGTGAAATATTTTTCAGTTTTTTAATATTGAATGATATTATTAAACATCGTCCACCGGAAAATAAATTATAAAACATCGTCCACAAGAAAATAAATGTCATAAACTACATTTATTAACTGAAAAAAAAAACGAATTTTCAAGGAGATAAAATTCACCGTCTCCCCTTCTTCAAGCCTTTTTACATTATAACAATAGACGAGATTCTTTTACTACAATGACTTTAAAATATTGATATTAACAATTAAAAACGTTAATACAATAATAATAAAAGATCATACTCTACAATACAATAATCACATATTATTAATAATCACAAATTTAACACTTTAATTTTTCAATTATTACCTTTTTGTTAGAGGTTACAAATTTTTTGTTAATCATTTCTCTAGCCAATTTTACCAAATTTTCACTAACTTTAATTCCATCACATCTATTGAGATTTTTTTCTTTTGAATTTCTGATACATAGGCTTTCTATTGTTCTTCTAATTTTTGTATTTGTTTCATTATATAAAATGTTTACTTCACAATTGATACAATGTTGCTTGTCTTTACAGTGTTCAGCAATTTCTGATTCCTTTACTAATTTTTGTCTAATATAATATTCGTGTTCCCCCATGCGTTCTTGAACTGTTCTTTTCGTCTCCCCAAGATAGAACGAATCGCATTTCAGGCAATCTAATTTATAAACAACACCCATTTCAAACTTCTTGTCATTGCTTTTTATCTTTTTACACAAAATATTTTTTTAATTTATTTCTATATTCAAAATTTAAGTTTACTCCATATCTTTTACCAATTTCTTTTAATTTCCAGCTGTTCTTATTCAGATACGGAATGAAAAATCTATTTTCATTATTTTTATCTAATTCTTTTATCTTAAATTTATTATAATTTCTTATTGAGCTATCTATGAATCTGTCAGTATAACCATTCTTTTTTAATTTTAATTTCATATCACTTACTCCTATATTAAAATCTTCTTCATTACTGGTATTATTATCAATTCTAATTAAATACTTTTCAATTATATTCCTTTTTATTTTCATATTGTGTCCAGAATCAAATTTTAAAATATGGTCACTTTTATAATCTTTAATGTAATGTTTCATTGTTATTTTGTTATCCTTTTTTATTAGTTTCAGATCAAGAAAATTTAATGAGTCATTGATTTCTTCTTCCATTTTGAAATGTATGTCTTTGTGTCTCTTGTTAATGTCACTAAAAAAATTACTAAATTGCCTTTTTGTTCCGAACCATAATATAAGTATATCATCCGCATAGCGATAATATTCCATTCTAAATTTAGTATCTTTCAATAATTTTTGTTCAAAAAAATTCATATAAATATTGCATAATGTCGCTGACAAAGGTGACCCCATAGGGGGAAACCTTTGACTTGTTTGAAAATCCTATCTTGGTGTTTAAAATATGTGTTCTCGGTTATTAGTTTTATTAACTCTAACAATTCATCATAATCCATTTTAAGTTTCTTCAATTCTTCCCTATTCTCAAAAGCTAAACTTTCTAAAATCATCATAGTTTCATTTACAGGGATATTCGTGTACATGTTGTCTACATCTAGAGAAAACATGTAAAATTTTTTAGTATTATTAAAGAAATGTCCAATCTTATTAATTAACTCTTTTGAGTTCTTAATAATTACATCTTCTCTTGGTAATTTGAAATTTTTTACAATTCTATTTGCATATCTGGCCAAGTTGTGAACCGGTGAGCCATCTTCAGTTCTTTACTAGTGAGCAATCATTGATCCCAGAATTCCATGCAAACCCACAGCTGATGCTGTGAAATTTTGAAAAAAAATCTTGTTTTTAAAATACTGTTATATTCTGCCGCATAAAATGTATTTAAGTGCAAGCTTCATTTCTTTTCTAAGATAATCTCATTAGTGTGATGAGAGCAACATTCAGATGAAGTTGAGACAAATAATGATATGAATGTGTATGACATCACAACTGATGTGTTCATTGCTTCATTGAGATTGGTTGTGAGTTGTTTATGCAGAAAAGTGTCTTGAATGAAGTAGAGTATTTCATAAGACCAAATTTTGCCAGACCAAAAGACATTTGTTACATGGGGCTGCCACTCGAGACCAATTTTTAAATGATAAGTAGTCTTTGTCTGACCATGTTTGGGAAGCTTGAGACTATGACTGATAATATAACACACACACACACACACACATATATATATATATAGAAAAAAGAAATCGTCTACATAAATACCTAATATGGCATAGTGAGGATAAGTGATGGTTAACATTGTGGTTTATTGAAGTTCTACTTTAGTTGTATTGTAGTTCCAATGGAAATATTATTTTTGGTGTGGCTGAAACTAAAAAGATTCTGACTTCTCCAGTATGAAATGTAAAAGCTGTAGGTGGATATGTTATACCTGTCTTGATTGTTCTCTTAAATTTAACAAGTTATTTAAATAACATAATTTGTTTCCAATGACTATTTACAAATAAGCCTTTAGCTTATGAATGTTACATTGAAAAAGTTTGTGTTATCCAGTATTCATTTTTTTTTTTTTTTTGCTGTGAATGTCCTTATAAAAAAATTAAAATTTACATCCAAAGGGCAAGTAACCATTTGAAATGTATAGAAAAAATTCTTACCTGCTCTTCCCATATAATTTATCTATATAATCTTTGTATTTCAGTCAGATGATGATATTTCCCCAGTTTCAGAAGCAAGGCTTGGGTGCAGAATTGCTTCAGACAATCTACCAGTCATACATTAAGGATTCCAATGTTTTGGATATTACAGGTAAATAAAACCTTTTTGTTTCATTGATATTCTGCTGTATATGAAACCAGTAAACAGTGAAACCTGTTAAGTTGACCACCCAGACGATAATGGAAGTCTATTGTTGAGCAGGCTAAGACTCGTAAAGGGTTGTAGCCATTTAAGAAGATAATAAACTTGGTGTACGTATTAAGGGTTTTGTACATCACATATACTATACTGGAAAGTATAGTACTTAACACACACTATACTAAAATTCTGGAAGTGGTCAAATTTTGGAAGGTTTTGAGCTATGCATTGTGACAAATTCTACCTAATTACCTGGTCAACATACAAGTTAGACAGGTGGTCAACTTATAAAGGGTTCACTGTATTACATTTAATAATATACTTCTTGCAAAAATTTCGTTACGTTGTGACTTGCAGTGTCCGGCCACTTTATTAGGTACACCTACCTAGTAGCGTGTTGGACCTCTGTTAGCCCTCGAAACAGCCTGAATTCGTTGAGGCATGGATTCCACAAGATGCTGAAAACGTTGAGGTATTGTGTACCATGCAGACATGAGTGTGTCATGCAGTTCCTGAAGATTTGATGGAAGTGTAGGCCTAAAGCGAACAGCCCGTTCCAGCTCATCCCACAAATTTTCAATTGGGCTGAGGTCCAGGGACTGAGCGGACCACTGCAACAAGGAAAAGTCATCTTCATGTTCCTCAAACCATCCCATAGTGATACTGGCGCATTATCATGCTGGAAGTAGCCATCTGCATGAGGATAAACTGTTAATATGTATGGTTGTTAAAATAATACTTTGTCAGCTATGATGTTTAGGTATGCTCTAGCATCCTGACATGCTGCCAGAGGTATCAATGGACCAAATGTGTGCCAGGAAAAACATCCCCCACACCATGACACTGCCCCACCGTTTTGAAGAGTTGTTGTGAGACACGATGGGTCCAGACATTATTGTGCACAGCAGGGGTGTACCTCATAAAGTGGCCGGACAGTGTATATGTCTAGATTCCATTAAATACACTGAAGCTTCCTTCATCAGATTTTATTAATTGCTAGTTTTATCATACTTGCTGTTTCCAAAAATTATTGCTTCTGCAGTGACTTACTTGAATTTTAAATCTTGTGAGCATCCTGAGACAGATATATTTTATGATAATTGTTGGACATTACTGTAAGGTTTCAAATTTTTACCCAGAAAGTTTTTGGGAGATGTTCAATATTGCAAGCAAAAGCAACTTGATCATGCAAATGATAAACACACATGACCAGATAGTCATTGACAAAGTGGCAATGAAATAGGTTGTGATTTGCAGCTAGCCAAATATTTTTCCTTCCATGATGAAATAAACGTAAAAATATATTTCGCCCTCTTTATTTTAGAAAAAAATATGAAAAAAAAATCATAACAATCCAGTTTATAAAGTTTGTACTCAATAATACCCCTGCTAACTTTGTACACTTTACTATTGACATCATGGTATTTGCTGTCTGTGCCATGTTGCTGATTGCTATTTGCTGTCCATCATGGATATGAGAACTCCACTTGGCAGAGTGCCAAGAACAGTTGATTTGTGTTGAAGAGGAGTAGGGATTAAAGGACTACAATATTTTTTTATTGTATTATAAGAAAAAAAAAAAAATTAACTGTTAAGCAAAATAGTTACAATTTTAAAAACTATAATATTCACAAAATAACAGCTAATTTTCCAATGTTTAATAATAAACAAGATGGATTAACTACCCTATTTTGAAAATTGATTCACATGTAGAAGTGTCGAGGGTCTCGTATCCATGGTCAAACAGTAGTATGGAAGCGGTGAAATTTTTCACTTAGAAAAATGCTTGCTGGAATGTGCTGCAAGCAATGGTTCATTTTCTGCATTATATGCTTAGTTGTTGAAAACACAGTTTGTTTCCATCGTTTATTTGTTCCCAACTAATAGTGGAAACTTCTGCCACAAATTCTGTTTGTCGAATCAATTCAGTGATCTTAATTAAGCATTTGGAGCTAGAATTTTTAGTAAATTCAGGCAGAAGTGTAAGACATGATATATATTGAGGTAAGCTATCTTGTTAATAAAAGTTACTCTCAAAGATGACAGTCCTTTTATTGTAATATTGCAAAGTGAAATGACAATTATAAGACAATTTTATTTGTAAATATAAAATTTCATATTAAATCAAATCATTAAAGATTTTACATCGAAAAGAAAAAGAATTTCAGTCATTATCATTTGCTATAGATAATGAGGGTATGATATAATACATATATTCTTAATATGCTATGTAGTTTGTAATAATATGAAGAGGAACTTCATTATTCTACTGCTTTACAGACACAGAAGAAACTAAAATTTGTTATCAAGATAGGTTTGCCGCATATTGTTTTTAAATTATTTAGTTTCAGTTCAGATTTTCTTTCCCAGTTTTGATTTTCATAATTATAGCTTTATTGCCAACAATTACTTGTTTTTGTATAATATGATAAATCATTTAGTATTTTGTATTTATTATGATGTGTTTTTATTTATGTACAGTGGAAGATCCCTCTGATAATTTCACAAGGTTAAGGGATTTTGTGGATGCTAAAAATTGCTTGAAGTTGCCCAGTTTTCAGCCACAGAATTTATTGAAAGGTTTTAATGATTCTATGGCCGAAGAAGCACAGACAAAACTTAAAATTAATAAGGTGAGCGATTTTTATTTATTTTTTTATTTTTTTTTTAAATATCCTTAATTTGATCTAGAAAGCAGATTTTCCTAAGTCAATAATAGTCTGTTCTAGATTTATAATATCAAAGTTTAGTAAAATGAAGGATTATATTAACATTCAAATTCAAGATAGCCAGAAATGTGATTGATGCAAATATAATTTGAGATGGATAAAAAAAAAAAAAAAAAAAAGATTAATAAAGAAACACTATTGTAAGAATAATAATAACGCTGTTTACAATATAAGCTATAAGAAAATGTGAGAATATTTAGAGAACAAGTAAAGTTCTTTACTGTCTGACAGATGCCATAGATTGAGGAAACAAGTATTATCACTATTCATACTAGAAATAAGTAGAAAGTGATTCAAAGAAATCTCGTGCAGGATTTTTTTTCAGACAATAATTCAAAGGATGGTTTGAGTTGTAGCTTCACATGTCAGTTTGGCTGCTTTGGTATCATAAATGAAAGTATAATGCTTTTGGTTTTTTTTGTTTTTTTTTTATGATGATAATCCTGCATAATGTTTTAGCTAAAACTCGTATTCATTCCTCCTTTCCTTCAGAAATCCATATAAATCATCCCCTAATTCTTATAATTTTCAATTTAGTTTGCACTCAGAAGTTAACTTGCTCTTGTGACATTTATTTTCTGCTTTTTATGAGTAAATAACTTAAGGAGATTGCTAGTCTCCCATAAAAACCTCCAAACCTACCTAGAGAACTAAATGTTGTCTGTCGGGGAAGATTTCCTTAAGAGTTGCTTTCCACAGTCCCATCTACTCATGATTTTTTAATTGGAGTTTCTCCTAATTACAACAAATTCCGGCTCTTGCAAGACAGGCAATAGGTAGTGTTTTGGGAAAGGAAAGCTTCGGGGGCCTGTTACAAAGGAGCCTGTTTCAAGTCAGAAAAAGCAATGTCACTCAGCTTGGGAATCTTAGTTACCAACCATGTACTCAAAAATAAAAAATTGACATCAGTATGCCTAACACCTTGGATACATCGATATTGTAAAAGTTTCAAGTTTTTAAAAATCGCAATTTTGAAAATGACACAAATTTAAGAATAGATTAGTGCCATTATCAAAACATACCCTTTGTTGACTAAAAAAATAAGTAAAACTTACACAATTCTTTGGATATTTAATGATTTCTTTCGAGTATTTGACTAGATGTGATTATAACTGTAATTTCCTGAGAGCTGACAGAAAGCCATTGTTACTCTTTTGGTGAATTCAGGTGATAAAAGTGACCAACCTGGAGTTGGAATCCGAAGCGCTGCCAAGTGCCTTAACTTGATCATCAAAATGATTTCTCAATTGTAAAATGAAAAATATAAAAAAAAAATGTGCTTGCGATTCAGTGAAAATGGCAGATAAAAATTTCAAAGTACAGGGTGTCTACAGAATCAGGGAAATCAGGGAATTATCAGGGAATTTTGTTATTCTGGAAAAAATCAGGGAATTATCAGGGAATTTTGAAATTATTACTTAAAATCAGGGAATTTTTTGGTTGAGCCGATCGTTTTTTTTTTTTTTTTTTTTTTGTTTGTTTAGGTTGTTTTTTTTTTTTTTTTTTTTTTTGGTTGAACAGATTGTTTTTTTTTTTTGGTTGAACAAATCAGGGAATTATCAGGGAATTTTAAAAGAAATTGTTCATGAAATCAGGGAAAAATCAGGGAATTTTTTTATTCAGATTTTGTAGACACCCTGAAGTATATTAAGTCATTTGGGGTGATTGTAAGGAAAACTTTCTTCCTAGGCTGGGATGTATTCTTTAACTTAATGTCATTAAATGGTTGTGAATGTTTTTTCAAACAAAACTTTACTCTAGTGGTAATGAAAGGGGAAAATGAGAAAGGTAAAGGCTCGGAAGATGCAGTGATTATAGTTTATAGCATGTCGTTGACTGCTTAGGAAAGATGCATGTTACAGTGAGCTTAATATAAATTAATGGGAAAAAATTAGAGTTGATCTATGCCAACATACGCAACTGTCGTATTGCAGTTAAGTCATATGTATGAGAATTCAGAACTAGCTTTGACTAAGATTTCAGAATTTCGTATTTACTTTTTTCCTCTATCCTGTTTACTTTACAATGTTGCTAAGCTTAATGAACCTTAAGACCACTTTAAATTTATTAGAGGTTTTTTTCAGTAAATATTAATGAATTTCTTTATGATAGCTATCTTTGTTGAACTTATTATCATTGCTCTATTATTTTATTTTCCTATTCTATAGAGACAAGCTCGGAGGATATATGAAATTCTGAGGCTTCATATAACCAGTTTGAATGATGACAAACAATATAAGCAATACAGGATTGATGTCAAACGCAGATTAAACCTTCCCTATCAGGTAACGCTATTTTTTATTACCTTAATGCATTTCATCATTAGACCGTTGCTTTTACTAAAATTAAGCTGAAAATATACTTTATCATTTTCTTTTTCTTTCAGAAACAACAATCAGACTTAATGAAATTACAGAAAACCCTCAGGCCAGAGGAACTCAGAGCAACACTGCATTGTAACAACAGAGAACAGCGTCTTGAACAACTTGAAAGGCAGTATCAAGAATTAGAAGCAGAATACAGGCATATATTAGAAAGACTTGCCGAAGAAAAGTTAGACTAAGATAAATAGTAACTTCTTAACCTCAGTAATTTTGTTTTTCTTTGTTTATAATTTTGTATTTAACATCTGTATTTCACATAAAATGAACTTGAAGCTGATAAATTATATTTTAGTAGATTTATTTGTTTTTTGTTTTTATAAATAAAACTTTTTACCACTTCCAAATAAATATCCAGGCTTCATTTCCAACACATTTTATATTTACAATTAAGCTCGACTAACTCTTAACACTTCCGGGTTGTACCCTTTGCTCCCCTGCAATTTTTGCACGTTTTCAAAGTGTTACGAACACAAGTATAATTGGAAAAACAGTTTGGATCAGTGAGAAAGAGCTAATCTTTGTCTTCAATATTGTATATTATAAATGAGAAAGTCAGTTACAAAGTTTTACAACTATATTAGAAAAATATTACTAACCATAAAATTACAATTATATTAAAAATATAAAAGCAAGCCATTTCAAAATGGTTTGAAAAAAACTATACACAGGCTTCACAAACGCATGGCAGCACATTCATATATTTCCGTGACTTCAGTCAGGATTTCATGAGATATTACTGACGGCAAATGACATCTATTGGTGGACTTTTTAACTATAGTATATATACATTCGTTCTGGATCCGACGCTTGCATAAACGCCTTCAAGGGGAAACAAAGCAATGGGATCATTGTGCCATGAAGTTCCCGAGCAACGTATATTTAGGGAATTTATAGCCGCTCATGGAACCTATAGGGGAAAGACCCCAAAGTGTTAACTTGATCCTCAAGGGATTCAGTGTAAATAGCATTTGCACTATTTATTTATCTTAAATTTATTAATATAAATTTATTCCTGTTTTATAGTTTTTCTTACAATGAATTTAAAATATATACACAAGATATTTTATTGTACATCAATATGTCTTAAGATAAGCTTACAAAAAAATTTAAATGCTACTTGGAAACATGAGCAGTTAATATAACTGCTCAAGAGAAAGGTACTATTATCAAGTTTTTAGTTTAAAACATACAATCAACAATTAAAATCTTTTCTTTTTAAATAAGTGTTAACATTGCTATAAATTTATAATTATTCAGGATTCAGTTAAAATAAAAAACTTGCAGGATTTCTTAATAGCACTAGCTGAGTACAATGACTACTATTTAACACTTCATTAAAAATATTTGTCATTAGTTTGAACCTTCAGTTATTTCTAACGAAGATTTACTTATTAACATGAAGCATCTGTGCAGAATGTAAACATACAGGCTATTATCACTACATGCTAAAAAGTATTGCAGTTCTAAAGGCTTTTAAAATAATTAAGCTGTATAAATTTTGCTCCTTGCTGCTGAACATGTAAAAATTAAGATAACATAAAAATAGCTTTAATATCTTATTATTTGGAAAGAAGAAGAAAAATGAATTTAAAAACTTATATAAGAATAAAAACCCACAACAAATAAAATCACTGAGCTGCTTTTGGAATATT
>JAFIDM010003189.1:40775710-40791504 GCA_023159025.1 Thereuonema tuberculata | reverse complement strand
CTTGCAGCACATTCCAGCAAGCATTTTTCTAAGTGAAAAATTTCACCACTTCCATACTACTGTTTTGACCACGGAAAGGAGACCCCTCGACACTTCTGCACATGTCTCAAGAAGGTGAATCCATTTCCAAAATAGGTTAGTTAATCCATCTTGTTTGTTTATTATGAAACATTGGAAAATTAGCTTTTATTTTGTGAATATTATAGTTCTTAAAATTGTAACTATTTTGCTTAACAGTTAATTTTTTTTTTACTTATAATGAAATAAAAAAAATATTGTAGTCCTTTAATCCCTACTCCTCTTCAACACAAATCAACTGTTCTTGGCACTCTTCCAAGTGAAGTTCTCTTATCTGTGATCGGATAGCAATAAGCAACATGGCACAGACAGCAAGTACCATGATGTCAATAGTAAAGTGTACAAAGTTAGCAGGGGATTTGTAAAGTACAAACTTTATAAACTGGATCGTTATGATTTTTTTTTTCCCACATTTTTCTAAAATAAGGAGGGCTAAATATATTTTTGCGTTTATTTTTAACATGGAAGGAAAAATATTTGGCTAGCTGCAAATCACAACCCATTTCATTGCCACTTGTCAATGACTATCTTGTCATGTGTGTATCATTTGCATGATCAAGTTGCTTTTGCTTGCAAAAAATTTCTGGGTAAAAATTTGAAATCTTGCAGTAATGTCCAACAATTAACATAAAATATATCTGTCTGAGGATGCTCACAAGATTTAAAATTCAAATAAGTCAACTGCAGAAGCAATAATAAAAAGCTTTTGGAAACAGCAAGTATGATAAAACTAGCAATTAATAAAATCTGATGAAGGAAGCTTCAGTGTATTTAATGGAATCTAGCCATATATACTGTCCGGCCACTTTATGAGGTACACCCCTGCTGTGTACAATAATGTCTGGACCCATCGTGTCTCAAAACGGTGGGGTATGTTTTCCTGGCACACGTTGGGTCAATTGATACCTCTGGCAGCAAGTCAGGTAACTAGAGCGTACCTAAACATCATAGCTGACGAAGTGCAGCCATACATATTAACAATTTATCCTCATGCAGATGGCTACTTCCAGCATGATAATGCGCCTGTGTCACTAAGGGATGATTTGAGGAACACGACTATGACTTTTCCTTGCTACAGTGGCCCGCTCAGTCCCCAGATCTCAGCCCAATTGAAAATTTGTGGGATGAGCTGGAAGGGGCTGTTTTCTCCAGGCCTACACCTCCATCAAATCTTCAGGAATACATTCATGTCTGCATGGTACACAATACCTCAACAATGTTTTCAGCATCTTGTGGAATCCATGCCTTGGCAAATTCAGGCTGTTTTGAGGGCTAACAGAGGTCCGACACACTACTAGGTAGGTGTACCCAATAAAGTGGCCAGACACTGCAAGTCACTGCATAATGAAATTTTTGCAAGAAATGTGTATCATGAAATGTAATATACTGGTTTCATATACAGCAGAATATCAATGAAACAAAAAGGTTTTATTTACCTGTAATATCCAAAACATTGGAATCCTTAATGTATGACTGGTAGATTGTCTGAAGCAATTCTGCACCCAAGCCTTGCTTCTGAAACTGGGGAAATATCATCATCTGACTGAAATGCAAAGATTATACAGATAAATTACATGGGAAGAGCAGATAAGAATTTTTCTAAGCATTTCAAATGGTTACTTGCCCTCTGGATGTAAATTGATTTTTATAAGGACATACACAGCAAAAAAAAAAAAAAATAAAATAAAATAAAAATGAATACGGGAGATACCACAAACTTTTTAAATGTAACATCATAAGCTAAAGGCCTATTTGTAAATAGTCATGTGGAAACAAATTACGTTATTTAAATAACTTGTTAAATTAAGAGAACAATCAAGATAGGTATAACTTTTCAACCTACAGCTTTTACATTTCATACTGGAGAAGTCAGAAGCTTTTTACTTTCAGCCACACCAAAAATAATATTTCCATCAGGAACTACAATACAACTAAAGTAGAACTTCAATAAATCACAATGTTAACCATCACTTAACTTCACTATGCCATATTATGTATTTATGTAGATGATTTTTTCCTGACAACCAGCTAAAAAAAAAGGTATGTTTCATTAGGTTATGTATTATGTAATAAACAAGTTAGATGACCTTGTCTATCATATGTAAAATCTTTTTAATATATATATTAATTCTCCAGAAAATTTCACATTGACTTGATGTACTGTACACGTCGGGGTTGCTCGCAGATGGCGCTGTAATCAACAAAAATCAAAATGGGTAAAACATCGTTGAAAATTGGGGATATCTCAAGAAATAAAAATGTAGACGTATATGATATTTATCAAAATGCTATCCAATGACACATGAATTAACCCCCTACCCCCATGCTGTGAGAGTGGGAGAGGCAATTATTTCATAACTTGAAATGTATTCCGTTGTCTCTTTTTCTTGTCTCGCATATCGGAGCGTTTTGTCCAATTAAAGTAAGTGTTCAAAAATACGACCTTCCACTTCAATACACTTATTGATCCAGTCTTCAAATGACTGTACACAGGACATATCTGCGGGAATTTCAGCACAGGCGTTTCTTATGCGTTCTACCATGTTTTCACGGTCTGTTGGCATTGTTGATAAACCTTATCTTTTAGATAACCCCACAGAAAGAAATCCGGCGATGTCAAATCAAGCGATCTAGCAGGCCAATTAAAAGGGGCACCTCTGCCAATCCACCGACCATTGTAATCACGGTCTAATACTTCCCGTGCATGACGTGAGTGATGCGCTGGGCAACTGTCATGCTGATACCACATACTTTGTCGAACGTCCAAGGCAACATCCTCAAGTAGTATTGGTAGTTCCTGTTCCAAAAAATTTCGATATCCGATTCCATTCAAAAGACCTTCAATAAAATAAGAACCAATGAGTTTGTTCCCTATGATTCCATACCAAATGTTAACTGACCAAGGATGTTGATGTTCAACTTGTCGTAACCAGTGGGGATTTTCTACACTCCAGTAATGCATGTTATGCCGATTAATGCTACCATGGTTTGTGAATGTAGCCTCATCTGAAAATAGTACATTAGCAAAGAAATTGGGATTACTTTGCAGTTGAAGAGCCCATTCACTAAATACTACTCGATTATGAAAGTCTTCACCATGAAGTTCTTGATGCAGTGAAATATGATATGGACGATACCTATAACTATGCAATACGTTGACAATACTACCTAGGGACATCCCGGAATCGCGTTGTAATTGCAGAGTGCTTACCTGTGGGTTTTGGTGAACAGCTGCTAGTACAGCTATTTTATTAGCTTCTCCTGTAACAGTTTTTCTACATTTCCTTTTCTTGGTTTGTACGCTGCCATCAGAGATAAAGCCATTCACAATTTTGTAAAAAAAAGAAAGTGTGAACATTATCTGGAAACCGCTCAGCATACAAGGCAACAGCATTCTACTCACGTACAATGAAAGTTTTAGATGCTTTAAGTCCTAATTCTGAAAGATAAGTGAGCTGTGATCGCACTGCACTGCCTTTTATGATAGAGCAGTCCCCTTTTCGTTTTGTCGGAGGAATACAACAACGTTGAGAATGGGATTTCCCATTACAAGTTATGAAATAATTGCCTCTTCCACTCTCGCAGCGTGGGGTGAGGGGTTAATTCACGTGTCATTGGATAGCATTTTGATAAATATCACATACGTCTACATTTTTATTTCTCTGATTTCATATGAATTTTTATTTCTTGAGATATCCCCAATTTTCAACGATGTTTTACCCATTTTGATTTTTGTCAATTACAGCGCCATCTGCGAGCAACCTCGCCGTACAGTACATCAAATTAATGTGAAATTTTCTGGAGAATCTGAATTTGCAATAAAAAAAATGGGGGTTCCTATTTACGTTTTTCTTCTTAACCCTTACCTCATAGGGGGTGGGAAGTCGAGTTTGGTATCATTGGATATCCCACGAACAAATTTTAATCATAAAGTTTTTTGATCCGATTTGCAGTTTTCGGGATATTTCAATGTCTTCAGATAAAATGAACACCCTGAACACCCTGTATATATGTGTGTACGTGTTATATTATCTGTCATAGTCTCAAGCTTCCTGAACATGGTCACACAAAGCTACTTACTTAAAAATTGATCTAAAAATTGATCTTGAGTGACAGCACATATAAAAAATATCTTTTGGTCTGGCAAAATTTGGTCTTTTGAAATATTCTACTTCACTGAAGACACTTTTATGCATAAACAACTCACAATCAATCTCAATGAAGCATTGGAACACGACAGTTGTGATGTCATACACATTCATATCATGTGTCTCAACTTCATCTGAATGTTGCTCTCATCACTCTAATGAGATTATCTTAGAAAGGAAATAAAGCTTGCACATAAATACATTTTAATAAAAATGACAAAACTAAATTTTCAAAATAATATATTTACAATTAAAATATAACCGGTTTCACTATATAAAAAAATAGCTTCAACTTTTATTGAGTTGAGGAAGCTATTTTTTTATATAGCAAAACTGGTTCTATTTTAATTGTAAATATACTATTTTTAAAATTTAGTTTTGTGTGTCATTTTTATTCTTTCATCTGTAATCTGCACACGTAAAAAATTTTTTTTCTTTAAATACATTCTATGCATCAGAATATAACAGTATTTTAAATATAAGATTTTTTTCAAAATTTCACTGCATCAGCTGTGGGTTTGCATGGAATTCTGGGATCAATGATTGCTCGCTAGTAAAGAACTGAAGAATTAAATTCAAATATAAAAAGCCTCAGGATGGATTTGCCAAATTTCTCTTCATTTCAGAATGTGAATTTTATCATAATTATGGCTTTCAAAACTTAAAAATCTTTTCGCTGATCAATTCCCCAAGTAGAAACAGGCACAATATCTTTGAAAACTTTTTCAAAATGTTTTCTAGAATATTATGATGCACAGAATTACTATATTTCAGTGTAAAGATTGTTTCCTATCGGACAATGATGTTATGTAGATTTATGATGGTTTTCAGTGCAGTTAAACAGAGCCATCAGTGGAGCAAAATACGACTGATGTAACTAGTGACTTAGTTCAATCCTTCACTCTAATTGGTTGGATTCGCAGTCAGCATGCTCAACCGTACTCTACTTTCTTGGCTGAAAAGATCAGGTTATAAAAGCATGTCTGGATAGAACTGGTTGATAAATATTGACTGGTGTTTGCGGAGCTTACGTCCCTTACCCTAATACGAACTCTACTGTATATCAATATGATTCATTTTCAAGTTTGATAAAATCTATCAATTTATTTATCAGTGGTCTAAATGAATGAGATAATCTCATTTAAGATCAATATCTAAGTACTAAATTTCAATCAAGCCTATCAATACTAATTCTTTTTCTCAAATATGTATGATTTGTCCCATGCTAAATATGAATGACCAAGAATTTTTAGAAGCGAGTCATCCAACTTGGTTCTGAAGAAATAGTAAATGATAATAGGATTTCTTTTTCTACGAGTGTCCTTTCAATTTAAACTACTGGAAAGCCTGACAATGTCAAACTAGCAGAACACAAATGGCCAAGACCCATTCAGAATCAAACCTACACCCAAAAAGAGACTGTCTAATTATTGTAATTTACATTAATTATCAGTCGGCACAGTAGCCGAGTGAGTTAGGGTACTTGGCTGCAGGTAGCAGGTTCTATTCCCGGCCTCACCGGCCTCGGGCATAGAATTTTTCCACGATCCTTTCTCTTCCAAACGGATCCTAGGGTCTACCCAGCCCTCTAGAATGGGTACCGGGTTTCTTTCCCGTGAGTTAAAGGCGTGCGGGCGTCAGCTGACCTCAACTTAGTCCTGTTAGATCACGAAAAGCTGGAGCCTAACCTCCAGCTGCCCCAAGGGTCTGTAAAGACCTGTTAGTGGGATACTTTAACTTTTTAACATTAATTATCAAGTCACTCAAAACCAATTCCATTGCTCAAATCTAAACTGTAAAGCTATTAAAAGTATTATAGAATTCCATATGTATTCTCAAGTTAGAATAAATAATGATCTGTATACACAGTACATGTTTATTTGGTCAAGTTCTGCGATTAGAAATGAATAATTTCTAATTAATTGGAGTGAAATTAATACTAAGAATTTGTACTTTTCCTGCTTTAAGAATCTAGTATTTTCATAATTTTTATTCTTCTGTTATTATAAAATATCTTCCACTTATTTTTAAGTGACTTCATTTCTTTAAATCCCTGTCGTATTGGAATTTTCTTCCCTTTTAGGGTTCTACATTTCAAAAACAGTCAAGCTAAAATAATTTCATTATGTATATAAAATTAATTTACCTTATCTTTGGCCGAATCCTATTCGGGTATGCATAGTAATGATATACTGTTGTGTATCCAACAATTGCATAGCGTGGGTCTCCATTTACATGATATTTTTCAAAGCTGCAAATAAAAACAACATGTAGAGTCAGATTAATAAAAACAAATTTGAAAGTGCATTTTTTTTTATATGGGTTCATATTAAGAAACTTTATATAAGTTTTTATGTAAGAAAACCCACATACATTTCAGAATAATATAACTATAGTCTTAAAACAAATTTATTAATTTATTTTGCTTTTTTAAAAAAAAAAAAAAAAAAAAAAAAGAATTTCAAGAATTTAAATTTTAAATGCAAAAGACAAGAACTTAATATGCTAACACATAAATGATAAATAGAAATAAAAAAATGAAATCTTAGCTCCGTTAAAGCAGTAACCTAGATAGCAAATAATTCAAGGATGTTTCAAGAGATCCAAGGCACCCAATTGTATTTTTTATGCCATCCAATCCTACACAGAATACATGCTTTTAGACTCTTTAGTCACTATATTACTGTCACTGTGATTGCTGAACACAGCAGTGTAGGTGGAGCCACTGAAAGTACAGCATGTACCTCCAAATGTGTCAAAGACTAATTAGTCAATTCAGTTTGTGTGTGCAGAGGATAAAACTCTGATTCATTGGCAATTACAAATACAAATAGTATATTAAAGTAAAAGACTGATGATTTTCCCTGCTGGAACTCGACATCAATGACATTTTGTCCTGGCTTGGACTTGCAACTCCTAAATACAGCCGATGTAAATTTTCCAGCTGAGGAAGTAATAGACAAATCATTATATGCCCATTAAATCTACATGCAGCAAAACTAACCTTCACTTGCAGGAACAGTGTATTCAACAATTCACAGTTGTCATCAACGGCAAACTTACTTCCCATCTCATTAAAAATACACAATGAGAAAAGGACTATCCTTCAAGTATTTGATATGTTTCATGCAGAAGGAAATGACTTCCTGAACAATTCTGTAGCTTCATATCAACACCATGAATAGTCCAAATAATCCAGCTTACAGCGGAAACATCTGGAGTCACCTTGGAAAAATATTCAGTCCTCTTCTAGCAAGATCATGGTGGTCATCTTGTCTGATCACTAGGAATTGCCGTTTATGAATTTAAGGATCCAGGAGTACCAAAAACTAACAAATTAAACTCTGGATCCTTACATATAGCCATAATAACAAAACCCTGGAAAACTTAGTTGCAGTGCCATCCTTCTGCATGACAATGCTTGTCATCATGAACTGAATGGTACAGCAAAGATTCAGCCGTGTACAGGAGCTTGCTGCATATTTTGTCCATATCTCTTCGCACACGACGTTTACATCTTTCGATCACTGATGAAAGCCATTAGAGCTCACAAATTACATTTGAAAGCTTCTCTGGACAAGAAATCCAATGTTTAATGATACAGTGGCTGTGTTTGGATATCCATGGTTGACTGGTTGATCAACTGGCCTTTCAGATATTACAGTTGATCAGTTGCACTATTGTTTGGATATGCCAGCTGACATCAATTCAGTTGGAGTCAATTGTCAACTATATCAACTGTTGAGAGAGCAGGTTTATCCCGCCAACCAAGATGGTGACATATACACAGCATGTGTTTATATTGCAGTTGTCATGATATTCAAGATAGGGCGCTTTTCTCGATTCGCTGTTTGATTGTGTTGTGAGGAACTAGATTCACTGCATAATTGCCTATTCTTGTCCAATAAATATTTTTAGCATAGCCTACTGCTTATATCAATCATTCTCATTGTGTTGATAAATTTTTATTAAAACTGAAATTAACCAAAGTACACAATCCAACAATAGCGTCAGCCATTTTGAGCATCAACTGTTGTGTTCGGATACTCCGGTAGAGGTTGTATCAACTATCAATTTTGCAGCTGAATCACCCACCATCAAATATAGTCGACGTTTCCGAACACACTAAGTGGAATGGACATCATACTAAAAAAAATAACAAAATAAAAAATTATAATCCATTGACATTCATAGCTATACTTACAGAAGATAAAAGTGCCATTTGTCATCATCAACATCAATAAATGAAGCCGCATCAATAAACCATAAGACAAAAGTTTGAAGCCGTTCATGATAATTAATGAAGCCAGGGGTGGAAGTATCAGCATGATGTATTACATACTGCTTACTTTCTCCAGTTTCTGAATAAGAAATGCAACTGTTTAAACAAACGTACTTTAATCACTAAAAAAAAGAATTCTCAACTTAATGTTCTGTGCATCAGGTTTGTCTTCACTTAAAAATGTAACCCCATCAAATGCACAAAAATCACATAAAACTTAACATGTTCGCTACCAAGCCACTTTTTATGGGTTTTTTTTGCTTCAGACTATTGCAATTACAATAAATGATACTATTGAAAACTTTTTTTTTTAATATATTCGTTAATAAAATATTAATAATTCAATTATATTGGTTTTTTGGCATGACATATATACATCATTAGTCTATCAATAAGATTGTTTTAGTATATACTAATAATGGATAAATTGCACTTGAAGTAAAGTTGTGCAGGTGATGCATATATATGTCAAGAGCCGGATTTAAAGACATCCCATGACATATATCATTAGTAAGTAGTGAACGTATTATGGGTTAACCTGCTTAAGTGTGAATGCCAATGATAATTGGCAAAAAGTTTGAATTTTCATTTTTCCTCTCATCAGTGCACAACTCTCATCAATGAATGTAAGTTGAGAACCCTTACATTGAAACAATCTATAAAAATACTGTATAGATAAGTCAATTACATTTCTGTCAATTGTAATTTAAGAATTGGCAGCTAATAGCATCAAGGTAAAATCTGCCTGCACAATGTATCCTTATATAAGTTTTCAACAATCTCACGTTTAGAAAAACAAGAGCAATAAAATTAGTACTTTAATAAAGAAACATGTTTGCCTAATCTCTAGAAAATTCTAACAAACCTTACTGAGTTTAAAATTTCTACATCCAGGGACACTAACCAAAGCGCAAAGGAAGCAATGCTTCCATGCACCAAAAAGGTTTGAGCATATCTACTCTGGGATATCTAAAACATTATTGATAGCAACATTTGAAATTTTAATAGTGAATAGGATTGATATCTAAGACCACACAATATTCATTTTTAAAAATAAAAATATTCATAGAACCAGAAACATTAATCAGACTTCTGTAATTTAGAAATTTGTATTTCTTCTTCAGATCTCTTAACATAATTTTAGAAGTAGTTTTATTTAAATTTAGAAGTTTATTTGACTTCTAAGACAAAGAAAAAAAAAATGGTGCTTCAATGCAATTAACCCATTGGTAATGCAGCACAGATGAAGGATAGCAAGAGCTCAAATTAATAAGCAAAGGATTATATTCGTTTCTGGGATCAGAATTCATGGTCTAACTTAATGAGAGAGATGAAGAAAGAGCAAACGACGTCCACTCTAAAAAAAAACTTTTATACAAGCAAAGAATTTAATGGCTCACATGCAACATAAATTACAAAACAGGTCATCATTAGATAGATAAAAAAAAAATATATATAAATATATATATTATCTTACAGTACGTAAGATTGATTAATTAATTCCAATGGCAAGTGAATAATTAACAGAAGTCGTTCACTATTTAATAAACCTTGTGCTTCCCAATATGTAGATTAAGTTGTTTTGATAAGCGATTGACATTTAGAGCTTATTATTATATCAAAATTTTTTAAATACCTAAAGACATCCCCAAGGATAAACAAATTCTATTTCCAAAAGCAAAGAAAGTTGTTTTCATTGATTGTATTGGATGGCCAAAAAGTTGGTTTTTTGTTTTTTAGCGCTGAGGTGTCTTTAACATCCTCCGACACCATTTTGTTAGATTACATTCTGACAAGCTGTCATATCAGCGTGCATTTAAAACAAAAAATTATCAAATTGGTGAATTTTGTATAGCCAATTTAATATTGAAGATGGAAGACAATAAGCAACATTTTTCGGCATATTAGGCTTCATTATTTCATGAAAAGTAAAAACGCAAAAAAAAAAATAAAATAAAATTTGTGCAGTGTATGGAGAAGGTGCTACGACTGATCGACCGTGTCAAAAGTGGTTTGCGAAGTTTCATGCTGGAGATTTCTCGCTGGATGATGCTCCAGTCTGGTAGACCAGTTCAAGTTGATAGCGATCAAATTGAGACATTGAGAACAATCAAAGTTATACCAGGCAGGAGATAGCCAAAATACTCAAATCAACGGTTGATAATCATTTGCACCTATTTGGTTATTTGAATCGCTTTGATGTTTGCTTTCCACTGAAGTGCAAAAAAAAAAAGGCCTTCTTGACCATATTCCCACATGCGATTCTCTACTTAAACACAATGAAAACGTTCTGTTTTGAAAACAACTTGTGACGGGCAATGAAAAATGGATACTTTACCAGTGTGGAAATAAAGATCGTGAGGCAAGCGAAATGAACCAACCACATCAATATATGGTGGGATTGGAAGGAAGTCCGCTATTATGAGCTCCTTCTGGAAAACCAAACTATTAATTCCAAAAACTACTGCTCTCAATTAAACCATCTGAAAGCTGCACTCGAAAAGCATCCGGAATTAGTCAACAGGAAAGGCATAATCTTCCATCAGCATAACGCAAGACAGCATGTTTTCTTTGATGACCAGGCAAAAACTGTTACAGTTGGCTGGTTAGTTCTGATTCATCCGCCCTATTCACCAGATATTGCACCTTTGGATTTCCATTTACTTTGCAGTATATAAAATTCTCTTAGTGGAAAAAACTTCACTTCCCTGGAAGACTCCAAAGGCACCTGGAACAGTTCTTTGTTCAAAAAGATAAAACGTTTTGGGAAGATGGAATTATGAAATTGTCTGAAAGATGGCAGAAGGCAGTGGAACAAAACCAGGGTGTCTACTAAATCTCAAACAAAAAATTTTAGGACAATTCCCGTACATTTAAGGACATTTTCACAAAAATTTTAAGACATTAAAACTTGTATCATATCGTAAAATATTTAAAATACCCAAATCCTATTTTAACAACCAAAAAAAAGAGGGAAATTTTATTTTAACAACCAGGTTAAGTTTGCCAGAAACAATATATGAAATTTAGAACAATTCAATGGAAGGAAGGGAAACATACACTGAAGAATGTAAGAAACATCAAAGCCCCTGCCAATATTTCAACCCCGGTTCGGCATATCAGTGCATGGCATACCTTTGTCCACCCTGATGTGCGCAAACGGCAAAAGTATAGATTACAATTTACAGAGCTTATAAGAAAAAGAAAGTACTTATTTGATAAAGACTATTATGAGCTACCACTATGATAAAGAAATGCAAGAGATAACCAAATGCTTAAGAAATTACCTTAGAATATTGATAACTGATATTTATGAATATGAATAGCCTTCATTTTTTTTTAATGTAGCAAAATTGTTTCCATAACTTATAAGAAGTTGTTAAGCTAAGAACGGACAATGAGCTCAGATCAACAATGTAGATCATTACTGTCAAGGAAGAATAAGAGTAAAAGAAATGGATATTTCTAGAGAAATGTTCCAATCACTTATCAATAATTGAAAATGGCTAAAAGCTATTGAGTTTGCTTTTGAAACTGTGCTATATATACATTGATAAATGACTGTGAAAAAGGAATAAAACACGATATGAAAGCAGTGAAGAGAAAAACTGCTCCAAGACAGGTACACGTCTAACAAGACTAAATTGCCCAGTCACAAAAGAGCAGATGACCAGTACAGAGAGAGAAAGAGAAATGGCGGCAATTCTAAGTTGCAAAATTAAATGGTTTTTAAGAACAGGTAACAAACCACTGGAGTTTATGTAAAATAAAAACAAGTAATGATGGAGACACGTTCTTATGATGCTTTATCAGGAGAAAAAGATTTCTTATTTCAGGAAAGACAGAAAAGATTTTCAAAGCATACTATTTACAATAACGCGAGACAGAAATTTTTGCAGTGTAATGTGAAAGTGTCTTACAAAAATAGCTTAATAGTCTGTTTTCTATACATACCGGGTGATGTGACAGAAAAAGAATGGAGAAGCTCTCCAAATGGCTCAAAATTTGCATCTTTATCCAAAGAATTTATAAAATCATCTATGCTGGTATGAAAGTTTGGTTGAAGCTTCTCTGCTATTTGATTTAAGACATCATCTGCCTAAAAAATATAAAATTAATAAATATTCAATAGTGATACCCAATCTACTGTACTATTTTATGTAATACTAGACGGGTACCGTCGCTTCGCTCAGGAACCCTTGCATACATAGCATAAAAAAAAAAACAACAACTTTATTTATCAAATTAATATCGAGATCGGAAAATATACGAGATCCCAGCCTGTTGTGGCCTTCTCCGGATAACTCAGATGTATTACGGGTTGGTGACACACACCTATATATCGATAAGGCAACTTTAAAGCGAAAATATAAATCCTCTTTACTCCCTAACCCGTGGGAATTTCGAAACATCCGGCCTTATTCCTTGTCTACATCATAAAGGGAACTTCTGTGCCACATTTCAGCTTTCTGGGTCCAAGGGTTTGGGCTGTACGTTGATAAGTCAGGACTTTTCTTTTTATATAGGTAGATTGCTAGTTACAGATGTAGAGAAACTTCTAAATCCTTCTCTTACTCAATAACTTTTGTTAATTATCAATAAATAATCTTTAAATATTATGCA
This sequence comes from Thereuonema tuberculata, assembly GCA_023159025.1. Lineage (NCBI taxonomy): Eukaryota > Metazoa > Arthropoda > Chilopoda > Scutigeromorpha > Scutigeridae > Thereuonema > Thereuonema tuberculata. The sequence continues at coordinate 40,778,373 of JAFIDM010003189.1, read as the reverse complement.
ACAACATCTTTAGCTTAGGCAATGAGGCAGGCCAAGTTGTTCATTAAAAAGCCTGACCATCGCTTTGCAATGTCAATCCTAAATTTAGATAGGAAACATTGCAAGATGATTACAGGAGTTCTTACAGGACACTACTCTTAACAGACACCTACATATACTTGGCATTTCCTAAAGTAATTTATGTAGGAAATGTGGAATGGATCAGGAAACTCCTGAGCCCATTTTATGCTTTTGTCCAGCTTTAGCTAGGAACAGATGGGAGATCTTTGGCAAGATTCGTCTTACCACTGACAACATCTCCACTTTTAATATTAAGGTCATTTTATCTTTCTGTAAGTCTACAGGACTCTTTATGACCACAGAAACTCAACCTTACGTTCAAGAATAATCATTGACATCATCAATGTTTTATGAGGGGACACAATGGACCCAAACATGTGGTCTGAGTGACTAACGGCAATTAGCCGACCCTCTACCTATCTTTATCCTTAGCTTAGGCAAACACCATCCAACCTGGTCGTGCCGTTTGAAGTGACATGCCTGACAGAAACGTATCTGATGCGACAAAGGGTAGAACATAGTAGAGCAGGTCTTTTGTGAATCCAACCAAGTACAGAACTGAAATATTTCACTTGTGACATCATTCACAGTTGGCTCCCCTGAAAGTTCTCAATTTAACTGCATCAAAAAGCTATTATTATAATAAAGATCATCATTCGATAGGAAACTATCTTTACACTGAAATATAACAATTCTATGTATCAAAATACACTAGAAAATGTTTTGAGGAAGGAGTTTCGAATGATATTGAGTCTGTTTCTGCTCTATGAATCAAACAGCGAAAACATTTTTAAAGTTTTGAATTTCGTAATTATAGAACCGTAAATATAACAAAATTTACATTCAGAAATTTAATATTTTATTTTTGACTTTTTTAGATTGGTTAGGATTAATTCTTCAAATCTTTAATAGCAAATGATCGGCAATCTCAGAATTCCATGCGAATCCAGCTGATTCTGTAAAACTTCGGAGGGGGGAAAAAAAAAAAATTCTAAATACTCTGATAAATTCTGACACAAGAAATTAATAAGTAATTTTGTAATGCTCTCCGTTCAAATGAAGTAGAGACAAATTTCATAGCAGACTACAATGGGCATGACGTTACAAATGACATGCTCTAATGCTTCACTCTCATTGTTTGTTATCTGAGTGAAATAGATTACATCCAACCAGGTCGAGCACCCAGCAGTCGGCCAACAAGTGATCTTACTTTATCGTCTTCGCAGCCCTTTAAATCAAAACATTGCACGAATCTCAAAAAAAATTTTCAAAATAAATGATTCAGATTCCCACAAACAAAATTTTGTCAAGTACATTAAGACCATCTGAATACTCCCATTCCATTTTGTTGCCCAAAATAAAACACAGAAGAGAATTACTTACTTTCACACCATCAAAACGATTTGGATCCATCTTTTCAGAGTAAGTCATTCCTAAGTAGGTGGTAAGCCAAGAAGCACTGTAATAAAGCTTGATACACAAATCCTTGAATCCCAAAATGCTTTCACTAAAATTAGAAATAAATAAAATAAAATGCAAAATTAAAAAAAAGATCTTGCAACAAAAGTAAATTCCTTAACTAATTTCTAAGTCTGTAAATTTCTTTATCAATGGAAAAGTGTTATCTAATTTATTCCAATACTAAAAAAAAAAAAAAAAAATCACCAGCTATTACTATCATAATCACTTCCAGTGACAGGCTCTATATGAACATGTTATCTAAATCACGCAGCAGAATTTTTCCACGTTTTGAAAATTCTTCCTAAACTTTCTCCTTACGATGGTATATCAACATTACTTTTTGTTATTCTTTCAGAAAACTCATTGCTTCCAGTAACAAAACTGCAAATTTATTATCGGCAAAATGTTTTCAAGTAATTTGTATTTATTTTTCAGTCAGACATTGCAGATTTCTTTTAATAGCTATTCAGTAATAATAGCTAATCTTTTACATTCAATCTCAAAGTTTATATTAACTTGCCTCAAGAGAATGTTCTAGCAAGAATCTTATAAATTCATTTTGTGTATCAATAAATCTGCGTTTACAATAACATCACTTTTAAGAAATGAAGTATGTTTCGATTCAAACCTACGAAACAAATAATGTAGTCACATTTCAATTCACTGCAGAATAAAGATCTCTTTAAATCTTTTCTAATAAAATCCAACAGACTTTCAATTTCATCCACTCATTTATGGATCCACACTTGTGAACATTTTCTTCTTTATTATTTAGAATCCAGTTTAGACGTTTTCCATTAAAAATCATTTCATCTTGCTATATTTTAGTTTTCATTAAGCGAGTATAATGCGAGTTACTGTTCTCTGAAACATTTCGCAGTGATTTTTTAATTCCTACTTGCATTTTCCCAAACTTCTTTCTGAAGTCTGTAATCTCAAAGACCTATCTCATCAATATCCATGAGGATCCGTATCTTTCTTGGTACATTTCCTCAGATATATATATATATATATTAAGGTTGGCATTTCATTGACAATCATTGCGGGAGATGATACCTGTCTCACTAAGAAGCCCTTTGGCTAGTTTTCACTTGAATGATTTATATTATATATATATATATATATATATATATATATATATA
>JAFIDM010003189.1:40648401-40765755 GCA_023159025.1 Thereuonema tuberculata | reverse complement strand
CTTTTACTTCCTTTTTTATACAAAGGTATTATTTTTCCATTTCTCCAGTTCTCTGGAATTTTTTCTATTTTCCAAATCTTATTATACCAATTTAACATCCATTCTATTAATTTATTAGGTGCATTGATTATCCATTCATTTCTAATTCCATCTGGGCCTGGTGTTTTATCTTTTTTTAATTTTTTCACTACTAAATTTAATTCCCTTTTTTCTATTTGCTCATAGAGGGGATTATTCTCTATTTCTCTGTTAACCATTTCTACCTTTTCATACATTTCTTCCTCTTCCCCTACCCACTTATTTTTTTTCTTTGTACAGGAACCCTCTAGTAATTTAAGAAAATGTTCTTCCATATCCTCCTTTTCTATATAATCTGAATAATTTGTAAATAATGTCCTATTTCTGAACTTTTTAATTAATTCCCAAAATTCATTTCCTGTTTTTATTCCAATAAATTTATTTGTTAGTTCTTCATTATACCTTAATTTTTTTTCTTTACAGGTATTTCTATATATTCTAATCTTAATCTCTCTTCATTATATTTTCTAAAGTTCCTAAGACTACTTTTTACTTTCTTTTTTTTTTTCTTTACATTCGTTGTCAAATCAACTTATATTTCTATTTCTTTCTCTTGTTTTATTTTCCTTTTCTTTAATTTTAGTTATTCCCTTTTCTAATGTGTCTTTAAAATCCTTATATTTCTCGTTTAGATCTTCGTTTTGCCCTAACTTTTCCATATGATTCGATTTGTATAACTCCTCATTTTCTTTATTAAAATTTACATCTACTTTATTTATTTTATTAATTTCTTTTCTTTTTTCAGTTTATAATTTTGTATTTCTTATTGTTATTGGCATATGGTCTGAGATCTCTGTTTCTACTATTTCAAAAATAAAACATTTTTCTAACACTTTTTCGTTGACAAATAATAGATCTATTACTGAGCACCCTTAGCCTCCTATGAATGTCCAATTTCCCTCTATATCATTTTCCTTATTTCCATTTAAAATTTCTAAATTATATTCTCTAGCCCAGTTATCAATATTTCTCCATATTTGTTCACCATCTTATCTTTTGAGTTTCTTTCATACATTTCTGTTTCATTATCATTATTACATATACTATTTAGTTCTCCTATTCTACTATTAAAATCCCCGATTAAAATAACCTTATCGTTATTTGCTTGTGATTGGAAAATTTTATTTCCTATTGTATTTAGTGGCCTTTCTATATTTTTATTATATATTGCCACTATTTGCTATTTTTCTTTTTTGTATCTTAAACTAATTATAATACCATCCTCTATACAGGTAAAATTTATATCCTCTATTTCTTTTTCCACCCTATACTAATACCGCCTATAGGTCTGCCTTTTTTTTTTTTCTTTCACTGCAAATTTATGATACCAATTGTAACTATCTTTCTTATCTAACTTGTGCACAAATTTATCGTTAATACACCAAGTTTCTATTAAAATAATAATTTCATATTTTATAATTTCCCAAATTTCTATATTTTTTCTATCATTTAACCAATTTACATTCCATGCCATTATTTCTAACATGCTATTGTTTTTATTTTTTTTTCTCTTCTTATTTCTTCTTTTCTTTCTTTTGATTATTTACTTTTACTATTTCTGCTCCTTTTTTTTCAAATTCCTTTTGGTTCTTTATCTCAGTTGGATCAGTATTTAACATTTTTTCCTCCTCGACTAACAATGTCACTTCTGTCATCCCTTGCTTATTATATTTCCCTTTTTCATCATTTAGTTTTTTTGATCCTCTATATATTGATTATTTTTTTTCACATTTATGTCTTCTCCTGTTTTAACTTGTATATTTCACACCAATTTATCTTATCTTTTGTTTCCACGTATTTTCCATTTACAATCAGATTATCATATTTCACTACTGCTAGATTTCCCTTTTTTTCTTTCTTCAAATGCCATATCATTTAGCTTTTTTCTTATTTCTCTTGTTTCTTCTGAAAAGTCTTCTTTAATCTTGTATGCGGTTCCTTTTAAGTCTTTCTTATTTCTCATTATTTCTTCCTTTTGTTTTTCTGACTCACATTTTACCACTATTCTTCTATTGTATGCTTTGTTTTTTTTGCCTATACGGTGAGCTCTAGTAATTTTTAAGTCTATCTTTAATTTCTTACTTATGAACTCTTTTATCATTTCTTCTGTTCTATTCCAATTTTCTCCTTCTTCTTCCATCTCTTCCAATATGAAATTGCCTCTTCTATTTCTATCTTCTTGCTTTCTGAATTTTTCCTTCAGCTCCATGATTTGTTTCTCTTGATTTATTTTTATTTCATTCAATTCTTTCTTTATTATCTCTTTCTCTTCTTCACTTCTTTCTAATTTCCTTATCATTTCCTCTATTTGTGTCTTGAACATTTTATTTTCTTCTTTGAAACTTTTTATATCCCTTTCAATTCCATTCACTTTTGTTAGTATCTCTTTCATTATTGATTCTATTTTGTCTTCCCTAACTAAATTTTGCTTTTCTGTTTCTGTTATTTTGGTCTCTAAATCTTCTTTATTTCTTTTGGCTAGTGGTGATCTTCCTACAGCTCCTCCTCTTTTAAATGGATCTTCCCTTTTTAATTCGGACGAGTCCATTTCCGCAACCTTTCTTTCTTTTTCCGTTTCCCATTCTCCTAGAGAGCCCGTTCTTCTTCGTCTGCATATAATAAATTCATCCATTTTTTCTTTGCTTTCTATAATTATACCTTTTATATCCACCACTGTTCCGTTCCAATAGTACCTTCTGTTTTGCGTTCTAATTTTTCTCCTACCCCTCGTTTCTCCGCACTCTGGGGTAAGATGAGCACTTTTTAATTTCTTACAGTTCTTTGTTCTGTTCTATTAAATTGTTCACTTCTTTGCTAGTATCTTAAGTCTCTTTCTTTTGTTGAAATTCACTTATTTATTAAATGGTTACAACTTACTTGGGTTGACTTGGAGCTCGGTTTCAACACGTCTGTCTCTGTTCTCGATGGTGGCGCCCTCTCCGATCTAATATTAATAATGGCCCACGATAACAGAATTGATAGTGATATTGGTAGGCAAATGCAGCAAGCAGAAGGTGTTTATCAGTGTCGGATATCTATAATGGATTGAAGAAGAAATGGCAAAGAGATGTCGCGTTCTATGAATCCGGGTTGACTGCATTTTTTTGGTTGTTGAAATAAAGATTTCATTTTTTGTTGTTGTTATTGTTGAACTCCCGCTCCGGGCCCCCAAAGGCATTTAAGAGGTTCTTATTTTTTGGTTTTTTTAGTCCTTAATAGTCCTTGATTTTCTTCTAAGGAAATGTGCACAAACCCTGCAAAATCGAGTTGCAATATTAAACTATTTATCTAGTTCACAGGATATCACAGACTTTATCAAGATAGAAGGAGAACAAGATCCAAGCAATGGAAATGAAGCTTATTAGAGCTGTCTCTCACAACCACGCAAGGATAAAATAAATGAAAGACTAGTAGAAAGTATTGGATTAGAAATCCCATTGAAAGGACAAGACTGAAATGGTTTGGAGACATGAGACCAATTTCAAGCAGAATCATGAAAAGATTATGGTAGGGACTCAAGGAGAGGTGTTGTGGAAATAAAGGACAAGATGGATTCTGTTAATCCATGCTCCCATTACCCAGACTCCAACTGGCTAAAGAAGAATTCAATCCCAAGTTAAAAAAAATTGAAACTATTCCAGAACTTTGATTTGAGCAGCCCAACGTTTTAGAGATCCGAATGAGGGATGCTCAGTCAAAGGCCATGGAAACAACTCAACAGCCAGACTTGGAAAAATGAATGTGAAACAAGGGCTGAAGAAACTTCTCAGAAGGGTACACTCTGACTTGAAAACAACCATGTGCAATCTTAGGCAGCCATTAACTGTTATCAAAAATCTTTGCAGCTCTTTGTCCTCTCTTTAGTTGATCAATCTTTTGAAAGCACATGCATGGAATCCCAAGGATAATTAACTTCAATGCATCTGCAATGTCTAGGACCTGACTATTCCACCTTTCAATTAATAATTGTGCAGTTATCAAAGATACAGCAAACTCAACATTTTTTTTTTCTAAGTGTGATTTACTGCCTTGACGTTTTAAATGAAACAATGCGATAAAATTAGTTCAAAACATAAACATGCTCATTCCATTCTCTGGAGTCAAGAAACTAACTCCATGGCACTACAGCCCATGTAGGACCTTGGCCTCCTTAACAATATGAGCCCACTCTTTTCTATCTTGCGCCTTTCTCCTCCATCCTCGTACCTGGAGCCTTTTCAAATCGCGTTCCACATCATCAAGCCATCTAAGTCGTGGTCTTCCTTTTAATCTTCTACCACCAGGGTTTTCAATGAAAAGTTTCTTAACTCCACGGTTCTGGAGTCAAGAGTTTTCCTGATATATTACACCTCTTCAACTTGCACTCCTGTAATTGTTCATTTTGATAAAATAAATGCTAATTTTAACTTTCTCTTTTTAATCATCAATTTATCTTCAGAATTCTACAACTGTCCATCAAATTTACTTACTGCCAGAATTTTCTTAGTCTTTTCTGATCATGGCTGCCATCTTAAGACAAATCTGACATTATTAAACTTAATCTCCCCATCATTTTTATCTTCAGACTTATTATCTTTTTTTTTTTCAGACACGGCTAATTAATTACAAGCCTTTAAGTTTAGAAAACTGAAATTTAGGCATGCAGATTTTTTTTAGATTAAACCGAATACCGAATCTTTTAACTTATAATTAACTAATATTAGTAACTTGATTCAATTATTCAGTATAACCGATATGTATCAATTAAGATGTTAACAATTTTTAATAACTGCCCTAACTATTTTTCCTTATATTAATAAGTTGAAGGTGATCCATTGCCTTTAATATAAAAGCTATCTAAATAAACTGATCGTCATTATTTTGCAATATTCTTGGTTTGTGATTTACTTCCTAATGCTTCTATGGTGTGGCACCCAACAATCTTTTCTTGTCTTGGTTGTCCTCTACCCAAGTAATGATGTTCTCTTTTTACAAGATCTCCAGGCATATTTTTAGTTAATTAATCCTTTACCCATAATTCACTCACTTGTGGGCTGATTAAAGTAAAGACTACAGTAATACATTGTTGTTAATCTTTATTTTAATGCAATCAAATTCCACTCTATGTTCTGGACAAAACAATTGAAAATTACTACAAACTTTGTTCCAAATAGTGAAAATAGTATTTAATAAGGGAATACAAACCTGTACAGGCTTTATCATTTTGAGAAGTTCTGCTGGAAACCCTTTATATGAATGTTGATAAATATTTGCCTAACTATCCATTTTCTGCAAAATGAAATTGCAGCTTTGTATGCATTGCTTGATATACTTTTTCTTACTGTATGGTCTTCAAATCTGTATATAACCAGAAAACTACCATCCACCAACAAGGCTGAATGCACTTCTTCTGAAGGTCTCTCTCTGATTCCAATTAAAAGCGTAGATGGTTGCCTGAGACACCCATCATTTTTTTTTTTTTTGCTGTTCCACTATTCAGAACATTGTTTCACAACAATCTTGCTTGCATGAATGTAGGCTTTTAGTATTCAATCCATTCTGATTCATTCCTTTAGTTTTTTTTAAGTTGTAGGATAACTGCTGAAAAGTTGCAGTGACCAGATTGTTCAAATCCATAGCTGAGGAAAGTAGCTGTAAAGATGTCGGGATGTATCATTCATTTAGACTAAAAACTTCAAAGTGACAGCCAGTAATAAAAATGCCATTACATGTGACTGAATATTAAGAAAATTTTTTTTGCATGTCTGTAACTTACGAAACTCTTGAAAGTAGCTTTAAAATTCGTGAATATACTTCAGAAATGACAGAATTTTTTTTTTTTTTTTTTTAATGTAAATTTTTCTCACTATTTAATATTTAATGATTGTAATATTTAAAAGATTCTTCCTTTATAATTTCTGAAATTATGTATTAACTAGCTGAAATACCCGTTCTTCCTTTGGGTCCTGATGATGATAAAGAAATCGCAATTGCAAGATCTCTTTGAAACTTTCCCAGTTGGTACAAAAAAAAAATTCAAAATGTCTGATCATTAAAAATTTATATATATCCCGAAAATCCCATAAAGTATCCTCAACCATGTTTGCCCTCCTGTATACACCCATAGTTCCAGGTTATTCACGATTCCTAGATATGAAACATCGAGATCGGAGAATATAAGACTTTACACCCAGTGTTCCAGGTTATTCGAATTTTGTATCATCATAACCATATCACTTCAAACCTTCCCTCAGTTCGTAAAAATTCATCTGACAAATCTATATCTTATCCCGAAGACACCGTTGCTATTGCCACAATAATAATTTAGTTCCAATTATCGCCACCAGGTTAATCTGTGGCACTATTATGCACAATATTTGTGTACTTTCTATTGTCGCCACCTGCTGGAAATGTGGCGCTACTATGCATAACAATAATTTTGTCCAATTGTCGACTCAAGGCTGCTAATGTGCAGAACAATATTTGTGTAGATTTCATTGTTACCACCAGATGCGTATGTGGCACTTTTTCAAGGATTTCATCCCTTTTCAACCCCTGGGATGGTGTCCAGGTAGCCCATTATTTCCACAGGGTCCTAAGAGTAATTCTGCAAAGTTTGGTCCAGATAGGTCAAAGGGCCAAGGAATTAGTGAACAAATACGCACGCAAACCAATAAATAACCTCCTTTATATATATATATATCGTCGCGTTTTTGTTTTTCTAAATTTCTATTTTTGACACTTGTGCCGTTGATGACATGAAGGTAAATTTGGCTATCTTCACAGAAAGTGATTTGTGTTGGCATTTTTCAAATTTCACATCACTATTCGGCTTTTTTATATATATATATTAAAGATAAGATTTCCAACCTTCAGGAAGAACTTGCAGGAATTCACTACTCTGATTAAACCATAACAAAATGGCCTCAATTCAAAGCTTATAGTAGCAGCTTTTATTATTTACATTTTTAACAATCAATGAATGCTGTAAACTTTTATTTTTAACTACATCGTGAGATTTGAATTAGTTTTACACCAATCTTAGAATTCTAAGAAAAATTTTAAAAAAGGTAGTAGGAAAGAAAAAAGAAAGGAAAAGGCAATATAGTTATATTGTGTAAGCCTCAAGTTAAAGAATAGAATACCAAGGATTGAGGCAGATAAAATTGAATAATTTTGAATTGGGCCTATACCCTGTATCATTGCAATATATATCCTATAGCTGATATGTCAATTGTTGAATAGAATGAATAATGCAGTTCTGGGAACAATACATCTGTGCCCTTTCAATGTCAAAATATCTTACAGTGCTGCAACAATGGTTTGGTGATAAGGGCCACATAATCTGCCAACATCATCAACTTGACCCCCCCGCCAAAGGTACTGCCATAACAGGCACCCGAGGACAAAGATAAGTCAGCTGACCACCTGCTACAAGACAACCGATCAGGGCAACGATCACACATCAACTTACCCACCCAACTTTGCATGGCCAACAGTTAGGAATATCACACAATGGACTGATGGGACTTTTCATTCGAAACAACCTTGGCATGAACAGGGTCCACAAAGCAAGTTATCACAAGCTCACTGAAAAGCACATCCACGAAAGCTTCACCAATGCAAGAAAATTGTACGAAAGGTAACTCCCAAGTGACTGCTAGCAGTATGTTGTCACATTGGGGGAGTAAAAGCATGGATGTACCTGGACAATTTGTTGCAAGAGCACCAAGGCTACACTGCACCAATAATGAGGTAATAAATTGAGAAACAGATATCCACTCAGAAAAGAAAGACAAATATCAAATCCAGATTCAAGCATATGTTGCATGGCAGACCACTGTCTTGCCCAGCCAAATCTAGCCTGACCATGCACAATACTCCAGAAAACATGATCATGATGTTATTGGTTACTATGGTTGGAAAGTATTTGTAACTATGGCTGATCTTGTCTTACCAAAGCAGATGAGTTATCATTGCTGGCAGGATGCTGATATTCAAATCGTTACTTGATGAGAAAAATCCAGTTTCTTGCAGAAATAACATTTAGAAACCATCTTGGGTGAATTTTACATTTTTATGGTTGGTATCATTATTAATTGCAGCAAGATTACACATCAACTTGTTTCGTGATTTAGCCATGGGAATTAAAAGTCGCATCATTTTGTACATTCACTATGTAAATACCCAATTAGGGTTTATTGAATAACTTGGTTTGCATCGGACTGATGGATTCTAGATCTACTAATGGCAAAGGGCAGTTTTTAGAAATCTTGGGAATAATAAGTTCTTTATTCGCTGCATAATTAATGCTTAATATCAATGATGCTGAAATACATGGTGAAAATGCTAATAAAACAGCAGAGAACTATATTCCATCACAATTGATTAAAAAAAAAAAAGCACCCAGCTGCAAAATTATTATGAGGCAAAAGGGACCTAAACTAATTTAGATTTTTTTTCTTCTGAATTTGAACTCTTACATCTTATTGCTATCAAAACAAATAAAATATTTTGAATGTCATCTTGATATTCAAAGCATTTACACAACTGCAATTATTGCCAATTAAAACTTTTAAATTTTTTATTCACATCCAAATGATATCAACCTTTTTTTTTTAATTATTAAATGAATACTGTTTAGTGTACATCTAATATTTTGTTCAGACTTGTATGTTAAGATAATATTGCTAAATAACAATGATTTCAGAAACAATAAAAGTTTTTTTTTTCCCCCCCTTCCAATTTCTGTTCTATTATATTTTACTAATATCAACAATGATTTATCGTCATCTGTAATATTGATAAAATAGGACAAAGTTGATTTAAACTTTTCTACTAACACTTATGGTTTAGAGACGAATCTTGTAGACAATTAAAATCTCAAAGAGTTAACTCGAGCTATTGCGTGATTATGTCCCAAAATGTTTATTTATTTTACAAGAATACATTTTTATTCAGTAGCAAATGTAAATATATGGTCAGTGTTTTTTTTTTTTGTTTGTTTGTTTTTTTCAATTTTAATTTTCTTGCAAGACAACTTCTGCTTCTAAATATTTCAATTAATTAATGAAATCAGAAATTTTTCCGAATACATGTTCACTTTTATGTCGCTTTCAAATCGACTCGTTCACTGCAGAAAAAAAAAAAAAAAAATTATCGACTTTTCGGCAGGTGCTTAAGGTTTGGAGTGTATTATTGCATCACCATGTTTCATGAACACTCAATGCCATATAATAGTTATATATTGAAATGACAGAGAAGGGATCTCCACTGATTTTATCAAAAATGGAAAGTTTTTAATCTACCACTTGCTAATCATAATGCATTTGCCCATTATTTCCTGTAAAAGATTGATTACTCTTTTACCTACAATGTAGAATGAATTTAAGGCAATTTCATTAAATGCAATTATTTCTGAAGTGTTTCCACAAAATTAGAATTTTTATTATTGATAAACTAATTAGTATAGTTTCATATTTTACACATATATGCATTATTATTATTATAAGTAAACCATCCCTACTCAAGACTGTCTGGAACATCAACTACTGCAAGAACAGTGCTTTTCAATATAAATAAATAAAAATTGTGGTAAATTTCTGCCTAAATTCAGCAAATACTGCTGCTGCCAAATAATGATGCTAAATAAACAAATCTTTTCTAAAAGCATGTCCAGCTATCCATATATAAAAGGACTTCTGGAACCACATGAGATGCAAGGTAAATGTGGTATCAAATTAAAGGTCCTGATGTGGAGGCATGCATGAGTTATGTTGATTTTTGTTAAAAGTAATTTTAATAAAAAATTGACGCCTCCTGGATCTGTTATTGCACCCTTCTACAACTAGAAAGTGGTTAAATTCGTTCACATCAAAAAATCTACAGTTGGCAATACAGTTATTACTAAGACTATATTTCCAACCGTAGATTTTCTACAGGTTATTACTAATACATTATATTAGTCTGATCTATTCCTGTTATCCTTTAGATCTGCTGTAATTTAAAATCAAAATTTCTTCATAAACTCTGCCACAAAAGTGAATCAGATAAACAGGCTGGGATCAAACTGAACAAGTCTTTCATTGGAGTGTTGGTTAAGATAGTTTTTGTTCTCTTCTGATATCTATATAATATGCACAAGTGTGTTTGTCTTGAAACAACATTGGCATTTCTTAACAGATCTTGACCAAATTTGGCACGAAGGTTCATATACATCCCAGAATAATTGCATGAACAACGAAAAACCGGATCCGAACTAAGGGGTGGAAGTAGGGGAGCAAACAATCTTGAAGGGTATGCATAGCTCCGATATATGATCACACAAATTACAATTCTTCGTCATACACACCAGGACAACTCTTTTGTAAGCGAAGCTCAGGTATTTTTTGCTAGTAAGTTTATAAAAATCCAAATAAAGATGAAAAACTGCCATGAAGCACATATTAATGGCTCTTCACTGACATTCTACTGTACCAGTCACCTTCTGTTAATTATATTTCTGCAAGTTGATAACAGAGTAAGTGTGGGCAATTTTAATTGCAACTGTTCATTGCATTTCTCCCTTTTACGTACATCTAAAATTGGTGTTAACATTGGCTGCATTTGTAGTCAAAAACTTTTTGGTGACCACACTTGCTTTTGAATACTTGTTAAAATAGTTATATAATGTAAGCTCAGGACTGTTTGTATTATTGTCTCTGAAACATCAACCATTTATCTGCTTATTTCAGAAAATAATTATAATTAAAACACTTTGTGGTTAAAAAAAAAAAAAAATCTATCTGTGCTTAGGCTGAGCGCACACCAAACAAGCAAAACAGTTTCAAACAAAAACATTTTGCTTTGGCATGCTTTTGAATATAATCGACGCACACCAAATTAACAAAATGTTCGCAAACATTTTGCTTGTTGAACAAACATTTTGTTTTGTGAACTTGCTCGCTGAGCAAACATTTTGCTTGTTGAACAAACACGTTTGATCATGTTTGTTGCAAAAGCATGGACCACTGTTCCTCCAGCCAACATTTTGAGTTTCGCATCTGCGAAACTTATTACCAAGCAATATCAATACCAAGCAGAAACCAGACTATGACCTGTGTCATAGTCTGGTTTCTGCTGTAACAAAAATGGAGATCAACGCAGAACAGTTTGTATTAGTAGAGAGCTGTCCCACAATTTATAATTGCACTTTGAAGGAGCGTTAACAAACAGCATTTAATATAAAATAAAATGTGCTTATTGGGATTCGTGGAAAGTTTTTAAACTTATGCTCATCCGATTGTAGATCCACAATAAATTTATCCAAAGTGCATTCACCTGTTTTTTGTTTTTTTTTATTTATAGGATGAACCCATATGCGTTCTGTTTTTCCTTCATTTAAAGTTTGCTGTAGTCAGTACCACATAACAACCGTATTATCGCCGGACTCCATAATGGCACTTTATTGCTGCTGTTATCACAAAGCAGAATGTTTTTTTGTTCAGCAAAATGATTTGCTCGCAAGAAAAACGTTTTGTTCAATGAAAAAGCAAAACGTTTTTGCTCAAAACAATTTTGCTTGTTTGGTGTGCGCCCAGCCTAAGATATGCAGATGTAAACTATCATGCCAAGTATAATTATCCTGTCTGCAAAAGTTCAACTCCTGACAGCTCTCAGTAAAGATGGTGTAATTACAACAATCCCTTGCACATTCATAGGTTTCAAAATCTAAGGACGACCACTATTTTTAATTGTTACAAACACAAAAATCAGATGACAGCTTGTGGCAATTTGCCTACCTGTGGACAGTCAGTAGAAACCTGGCACATGCAAATTTGTGATCTTGCATACCGAGGTGACGTGATGGCACAAACAATAAAAAGGCAAACTGGCATGATAGGCGAATTGAGTTTGAAGGTACCATTTGATGTTAAGGAAAGAAGTGATGCACGTGAAATTTTCAGTATGTCACAAAGACATCATCTAGATGATTTCACATGGGGAAGAATTATAGGAAAGCTGGAAGGAGTACCGGATGTTGCCAGGGAGTTTGGAATCGCCCGTGGTGTTGTATCCAGGATCTGGGCAGTGTTTCAAAGCAATGGAATACGTTTCAGACGCATGCAACGGCGAAGACTTTGTCTACAACAATTTAAGAAGACAGTTTTAGCTGTAACAGCAAAATGTAATTGCCGCACCACAGCTGGTCAGCTTGCAAGTCGTCTCAATTCCAGCACAGGAACACGAATATCCCGACAAATTGTGGCTGTAGGCCCGAAGACCTGTAGTCTACGGCTCTATCCAAAGCTCATCGTAGTGCACGTTTTCCGCAGTGCTGACTTCATCAAAATTGGACCAAGTCATCAATGGGCCACTGTACTCTCCACTGACGAGTCATTTCAGTATTCCTCAAATTAGCTGATATGGCAGTAGTGGGGTCATGGTGAGGGGGCATCATGATTGCTGGATGAATTGATATACAGATGCTGGAAAATGGGACTATGGCTGGTAAAAGAAATTGCAACAAAGTTCTTCTCCACTATGTTCAATGATGATGAAGGTGAACTTTCTTTTCATGGATGACAACACATCCCCTCATCATATAAAAGCAGTGCAAACACTCCTTGAGACTGAGGCAATTCATTGCAGTGACTGGTTAGAACACTCCCCAGACCTGAATCCAATTGAACATGCCTGGGAAGCAGTGAGATGAACTGCTGCACGAAATCTCCCTCCAAAACCAAGCAGGGACTCATTCGTGCTCTGAAGGAGGAGTGCCTCAGGAACTTCTGGATAACTTGGTGCTCAGTGCACCTTGTCGTTGTGCGACCTGCAACGCAGTTCGGGTGGCCATATTCCATATTGACATGTCTTTTCCGCTGAGTTATCTGTCAGTACTGTACATCCGTTCATGTCCCTTGGAAACTTGTCTTTTGCCAGCAAACTTACAACAATTTATTTAATACTTCATTTATAACCATTATTTGTGTGTCATATCGTGTTCATATTCTGGCAATAAATCTATGTCCTTATTGGCTACAGTCATGAACTGTTTTTCAAATACAGGTGTAAATGTCACCCTGTCATCCTTAGGTTTTGGATACCCGTGTATATGCAACTGATGAAACTGTTCTTTACTGAAAGCAACAGAAATGTTTCTTGACAATTTTAAAAACCAACAAGTTTCCATTTCCTGCATCAACATAATGCAATAAAATTAATTACATCCATTCTCAAAGTAATTATCTCAAAGTTGAGTGCAAACATAATCTCTGAAAATTAGCATCTGATTGTGTAACTAGATGTTAATAAACAAAATACATTTCTTTAAATCCACCAATTTCGAACTCCCACAACGATATCTTGCAGAAACTATCGTTCCGCTTTGTCAAGTTTTTCGCAAATACAAAAAATATATATAAAAAAAGGAAGACGAAAGCACCCTTCAATGCACCTAGTCAAGAGAACATCAGAAAGGGAAAAAAGAATCACTCATATTGTCTCTGACCAGTTATGTGCTGTGTGTAAATGTCATGGGACCACCTTATGACATCAGACACACACACACAATCTTCGAAATAACCGTCGTAAGGAGAACAAAGCAGCTGCAGGAAGGAATCATTGCCAGGGTACCAAGATCCAAGTTATTGTTATTTGCGAAAAACTTGACAAAGCGGAACGATAGCTTCTGCGAAATATCGTTGTGGGAGTTCGAAATTGGTGGATTTGAAGAAGTGCATTTTGTTTATTAACATACAACAAAGAATCTATTGTAACTAGATGTCAATAAACTTTTTTATAAATCTATTTTAAAACTTAGCAAAATCGTTAATCATAAAATAAATATTTGTCTGCAAAACTGAACACATTGGTTTCAAATAAAATTCTTTTTGAGGGAAGGGAGAGGAGGAAAAACAGTTGCACACTATACCAGGATCTAAATTACTTTTTAATTTCTGATAAAACAGTCCTTCCCAAACATTAAAACTAAAACTCCATAACCAAAGATGTAATACTCCAATGGAAAAACAAGTTATCTCCCATTTGTTTGTTGTTGTTTTTTTTTTTTTTGTACTACCGAAGTAATGTTTGTGGTAAGAATACATTTTCTAAATCCAAATCAAATGGCGGCTGACGTGTCAGAAACTGTGCAACTTAAAAGACAGTAATGGCAACCTTCAAAATGAATATTTATTATTTATTAATTGGACTTTTCCAATGCTTGAATCCACTAGTGTTATAACCCCTTTCTTCCAAAGTTTGATCAAACTATGCAATCAATAAGTGAAAGTTTTTAATAAAACATTAAACCCTTGCCTTACTGCTTGGTATTAAGCTTTCTCTTCACTTCCAAATTCCTGGAAAGGGACAATGAATATTCTTCTCTTTAAAGCTTTGCAGCAAGTGAAAGAACTGACCTTTAAAAAGCAATTCTGCAGATCTGGCTAAATTTACTACTACAAAGTGAATTAAGGAATTAGGACGAGCAAACAAAATTGGGAAATTTGGGAAAGTCGGGCAACATGAGACTATGGTATATTACACCTACACACAAGACCCTTCTTCATCAGGGCGACAAGGCAAACAATGATATCAAGTCAATGATATATTACCTTCAAATTATTTTAACGTTATCAAAAGCAATACTTAAAAAAAACGATCTGTTGTATATAAAAATATTTTAAAATAAAAAAAAATAATAATAAAGGCAGCAACTTTACAGTTAACTAATTTTTATGCAGTTACTAGTAACTATTTACAAATATAATACATAATAGTGTTAAATTTAATGAAATAAAAATTTCTTTCTTTTTTTTTTTTTTCTTCTGAAGTTGAACATAAGTTTTTGGCAAAAATTGTATTTTTTTTTTTTCCTTCAATAGGGAGCTCCGTATAAAACATGTAAATTTCTTAGCTGGGAAAGTTAGGAACTAATAATAACAATTTACACAGATTTTGACGCATTGGTAATATTGTAAAACTTTTTTTTTTGTTCATGTCAAGTTGTTTTAATTTTTTTTTTTTTAAAGCAGTTTAATATATAAAGGTATATATTTTTTAAACAATAAACAAAAACCCAACAAAGATCCAAATATGAAATTTCTGGATCAAAATTAAGATTCTAGTTTTATAACTGAAAGAATGACATCTACAACAGCAATTTAAAAAGATACTACATATTACAAGCTCACCTCTGATATACATGGACTATACAGCTGTTCAATACTGAAATCAGTGACAAATACATTAGTAGAACACGTGGTAGTGCTATCTTTATTTATTTATTTATTATTATTTATTTTTTTTCCTTTTCTTATATTTTTGATTTTTTTTTTCTTTTTTTTTTTTTTCCACAAGTTTTACATTGTGAAGACAGAATATAGCAACTGAAGAGGTGAGACAAGCAAAATAAAATGCGTTTGCAACTTCAATTATTATTATTTCTTTTAATGGAATGATGCTCATGCACACATTTCATACAAAACCAGCCAATTTATGGGAAGAATTAAAGAAGAAAAAAAGAAAGAAAGAAAAGAACGATGATGAAATGAAACATAACATTCTCTTATGAAGAGTACAGAGCAGAAAGGAGCAATGAGCTAATGGATGGAGAACAAGTGACAAATGGCATCGAAAAGGAGCATTCCCCCCCCCCCTTCCCCCACCTCACAGAAACCAAGCACATCTGCCAAAATTAAGGTAGTTAAATGACTTGGAGCTAATACAGTTAAGTTTGAAAACTTTAATAAAATTTACATTCCGTAAAATATAATCAGTGTATTTACGATAAAAAGTTTGTCTAGTCAGACTAACCTAGTGTAGGATTTTTCAGCCTTGTATATGTTTTGGACCAGCCTAAAAGAACTGCAGTTATTATCAATAACAAAACAAGTTTGGTTTTTTTTTTTTTGTTTTGTTTTTTTATAAAAGAAAGAACGAAAGAAAAGGGAAAAAAAAAAGCAAATAATTTGAAAGCAAGTTTTTCTTTTATGTAAAGTTATCACCTCTCTCTCTCTCTCTGAGATAGGATATTTTGCAACCATTCATACACACAATCATACATTAGTTTTTATTAATTTTTTTTTTTGTTTGTTTGGTTTTTTTTTTCTTTTTTTTTTTTTTTAAATATACAAAGAGGTAAGACCACCTTAACTTGTTAAGAAAACTTCCTATACATAATAGTACTTACTATAACAATGACAGCAGTTTAAATACATGATAACATAAAAATATTATCAATATAAAGAGGCTGATCCAATCTTTTTAACTTACATTTCCAGTGGTTGCAGATCAAATCTGTAAGTTTACCCAATTGAGTTTAAAATGGAAATACATCATAAAATAATAAAACAATAATTATTCATTAAATCAAATATTAAATGGAGGAAAAAGTGAGATTTCTGATTTTGTATTGGATGAAGAAAGGGTACTTTTTTCTTTTTTTTTTCTATAACTAATAAAAACTTTTGATGATGAAACTGCTGAAAATGTCAACAGTTAAAATAATTCTAAAGAAAAAATTACTATTATGATGAATCTTACAGTTAAAAAGATGTTCTGTAACCACCGATTTAAAACCACTGTTTGGGAGCTTTAATGCAGATGGACACAAAAAGCTAACAAAATGTATTTTGAACTGCTTTTTCATTCTACCATGGAAAATATCTGGCATTCATTTTAGAAAGTATGTCAGCATCTGGGCTAACATTTTCCACTACAACACATCGATTCCTATTGCCCATTGATTTAGCTGGTTCAACCTTTATCGATCATAAAGGCAACTTCTGCTTCTCCAGCTTTTTCTTTTTTTTAATTATTTTTTTTTTTAAATCTGGGCCACGTAAAGGGACTCCTCCTCCTCTTTCTACTGACTGCTTCTTCTGAAGCTTCACTATGTAAATCTGGAAGCCAATACAACACGCTCACATTAAAACAGTGTTATCTTTTGGCCAGCTTGATAACAATTCCCGGTCGAGGGCTCTTCTCTGCTGGAACGGAGGCTACAGTCCATTCTGGATCGTTTGGATCATCATCACCAACTGATCCAGAGGAGGAACTTGGTGTACTCGGCCGACTACAAGGATCTATTTTAGACTCGGGCTCATTGTTATCGTATGACACCGGTGCAGGAGGCTCCCAAGAAGTGGTAAAGGAGGAATGAGAATTGTTGGCCACTAAATCTTCATAGTCCTTGTCGGCTAATGGAAATGTTCGAGACTCCCACGGCAGAACAGGTTCCTCTTCTATTTCAGGAGTGCTGCTTCGAAAATCCTCGAAGAGACGATCCCTTTTCGTCAGAGATGTAGTTCTCCGCCTCGATCCTAAATTGCTGTTTCCCTCGTCAACACAGGGTGCTGGAGTCGAAGGAGGGGTGGTTAAAGGTGAATCGTGATGTTCAAATGGATAAGGAGAAAGCGGATCTGGTGTGTTTGCACCACTGCTGTCCGCCCTGCTGTCACGGATGCTGCGAGACCTTCCACGAGTGTTCCACTGGGTGTGAACATAACTCATGAATCTCTTTTTCTCCTCTTGTTCACATTTGTCGTGCCTGACAGTAACTGCTTCATCTGAGATATCCTCGTGGGACTATAAATAACACAAAAACAGTAAGTAAATGAAACAAATTTGCAGCACAGTGTATTAAATAAGCTAATGTAAAATCTCATAAAAAGTAAATTATACATTAAAAAAATAAATATATTAACTCAAATATTGTGATTTCTGTATCTGTAAATTGGTCATTTCCAATGGGTGCTCAAATAAATAATTGGATAATTAAGAAAGTTCAGGTATTAAAGATATTACAGACTGGTTGAATGAACAAATTAAATGGATCACATTTAGTTAGTTTTAAGTGAGAAAACTTTTTACAAGAGCTTTTTTTTTAAAAAATTATTGGGTCAGTGTGAATGAACTGTCCAGAATATGAGCGTCCTTTTCAAATGTTATAATTCTACAATACCAACCTAGTCAAAGTGGTTCCCTTTGTATTCACACGATTCTTCATCAATCTGCTGAAGTCTGGATCCCATAGTTAAAAAAGTCTTGTGGCTGTGACGCCAAGAAGTCATTTACAGGACAATTAACATCTGTTTCGTTTGAATACTCTTTGCAGACAAGATTTGTTCTAAATGGCAGTGATGTCGTGACAATCTGTTGAAGTCTGGGGAATATACACAGTGAGGAAGTGTTTAATACTCCAATCCATGGAGCGACTGCACAGTCTTTTGTAAGAAATGAGGGTGTGTGTGTGATTGTCAAGAGAATGACAGTATAGCCATTGATCAATACAAGTTGCTTTTGTCAAGTCTTTGGATGCATTTTCCACAGTTCTGCACAATAATGTTCCACAGTGATGGTTTGGTCTCTTTGGAGGAGTACAGGGTGTTCGAGCTAAATTTGACAGTTTTTGTATGTAAAAAAAAAAAAAAAATGGGTTCTCGAGAAAACTTTTACATGTTCTACATATTTTTTTATTCTTTTATGTCAGCTTTACCCTTGGTGGGAAAATTAACTGAAATGGACAAGTGGAACCCATCTGAATATTGGAAAAGAATAACCTGCATCATGATGATTCGTGCGGGGCATGAAAATTCTGCAATCATGGCAGCTGCTCAATGCGCGTTAAACACTGTCAAAGCAATAAGAAGTGAAATGAAGAACTGCAACGGAGACTATGAAGCCGTGGCTTGTACGAAAACACACCGCAGACATTCTGATTGCCTCCACACATCAGAATTCATCCAGAATTGCAAGAGAAAGTGATGGAAGACCCAGGCAACTGGGTCAAATGGGTATGTGGAGTTGCTGAACACCGTGGTCAAGCCTTGGGTGGAGAAGGTGGCGGCTTCTGGACGACCATATGTGTGGCAGCAAGATTCAGCTCCCTGCCATACTGCTGGGAAGACTCAGCAGTTGTTGTCAGAGAAGTTTTACAATGCCACAGGACCTAATGTTTGGCCTCTGAACCCTCCTGATTGCAATCCTATGGATTATTATGTGTGGGGCGCAGTTGAGAACACACCAACCGCAATGCCTGTAACAAAGTCCGAGCTGATTGCCAGGATCAAGGAAGCGTTTGGGGTTCTCCCTCGAGACGCCGTCAAGGCTGCCTGCAACAGATTCCTATGCTGGCTTGAGGCTGTCATGGATGCTGAGAGTGGCTTTTTTTGAATAAAATATCTTTAGATACCTTTAATCTTTATGTACCTTTTTTATTTTTTCAATAAATTTATTCTTGGCTAAGATATTCACTTTTTTTGTCTTTAGCACGAAACTGTCAAATTTAGCCCGAACACCCTGTATGTGAATAAACCAGCTGTAGTCAATCACATAATAAGCAACAATTTCCATGGATATGGGGCTGGGGGTTTGGTCAGTAATCTGGAGGTTCATCTCTATCTAACAACTGTGCTGATCATCTGACTTCAAGGCATCATTCTTTCTTGCCTGGTGCCAACTCATGCGACACCCATGTATCCAACTCCTTAAACCTTTCCCAGAGCTGCCAGAAGCACAACAGTAGACTGGTGGACATCAACCTTTTCTGCTATCGGGCAAGCACTTTCTGTATTAATAAGCTTCCATGGGAATTCTTGAGAAGCTCATCTGAAACCGTTGAAGATCAATGACTACAGGTTGATTTTCTAGTCTGTATCTCTTTTGTGGAATTTCTGTCAATTAATGGTGTATCCATTAAGCTATAACTTCCCTGAAAGCTACATTAATGTTTTTAGGAGTTCTTCCTGCAGAATGTCCAAGTTTGAATTAAAAAAGGAAAATCACTCTCAGTCGTGCTTTCTCCATGATTTACTTTGAAGCTAAGCTATGTGACACTGGTAAAGTCACTGACAGATTGTGGAACAAAGAAATATATGCCAGTTGTATTGCAACTTGTGAAGAATAACATATGCCAGTCTTGGGTGATTCCATTCTGTATTGTGGGGTTGTTAAACAACTACTGTTCAAAAGCAAACATTTCATTCACATCAATCCAATAAGAATTTGCACAAGCTCTTTCCAATTTTTAATTACTTTTTTTTTTTTGTAAATTACTATCTGTAAATCAAATAGTGTAAGCCATCAGATTCAGAATATTTAAGTTATATTGGAAAAAAAGTTATGTATTTGGTTAAATGCCTTTTTCTTTCTTTTTTTTTTGAGGGATACGTCTCAAATGTTTGAAAGGGGTTGAAACATCAAGACTTCTGTCATATTCATCTTTATGGAGATGAATACACAGTGTGTATTTGTGTGTCTATATATATATATATATATATATATATACTGGGTGGGCATAAAGTAACGTGAGGTGCTCAGAGCCCTATAATGAGGAACGTATTGGACGAAACGTAACAACATTCGGTGGACATAAAGTGGGACATGCAGTTTTGATTTCTAAAAAAAGTATCAAAAGTTGCTAACAGGGGGAAATGAGACGCTGCAAAGGTTATAGTAAGTATGAGTAATTGCCAAATGAAATGGCATACATTAAGTTTCGTAACAATATAGACAACATTTATTGGTAATTACAAATAAGGTTCCATATGACAACCATTGTGATGTTCCACGAGCTGCATGTGGTGCACGACATATTCCACTGCAGAATGGATTTGTCGCACTTGCAATGTAATTCGATCTTTCAACATTGGATATTGGGGAATGTCCTTGATACACAATGCGTTTAAGAAATCCCCACAGCCAAAAGTTAGAAGGATTGAGATCAGACGACCTCGGTGGCCATGCTGTGGGAAATGCATGACTGATTCTGGTGTCAGAGAAATATTGCTGCAACACACACTGTACTAACATCTGATGTGGGGTGGTACACCACCCTGCATGAAGATGGTCAAATCGAGACATCCTTTTTGCTGCAATCGTGGAACCACAAAGTTCTTTAGCATATCAAAATACCATGCAGCCTTGACGGAACAGGTCCACTTTGGCGAGTTTCCTCGTAAAACTAAGGACCGATGATAAACGATGACAAAAAGCCGCACCACACTGACTTTCGGCGAGTGGATAGGCATCTGCAAGACCCATATGTGGATTAGTAGCAGCCCAAAAGCGGCAGTCGTGTGTTAATATCACCATTCAAATAAAAGTGTGCTTCGTCGCATCGCCAGGGCCAATTCTTGAACAGGACAGATTTTATAGGGGTAAAAGTTCAACATCTGATGCAGGATTTTCTGCACTGTTGAATATGGGATATCAGTTTGCTGGGATATTGCACATGGACTGCTGGTACCCTGCACATTTGTCATCTCCTGTTCCACAACAGCAGTTGCAACTTCTTCGTGTTGGTGACTGATAGCTTTGCGTCCCCGACCTGGTTGCACTGCTAGAGTTCTAGTAGTTTCAAAGTGTTAGATCATTTTTCGTAGATTTGTTTGGTCCTCTTCGTAGCATCTTCAATCGCCGAAATTCCCAAAGGGCAGCATTGGCATTCTTGTCCCGCTGATAATACAGCTTCACTAAAAAACACAGTCACGTAAGGTAAGAGCCATCGAAAGACAGTTCGTCGCAGAGTGATGTGAATTCTCCAAGCCTTTCTTTTATCATATCGCTCTACATGTAACGCGGTTATGCAAATTAGTGCGTTAACAGCGCCTGTTTGAAACTTTTGGTACTTTTTTTTTTTTTTTTAGAAATCGAAACCACATGTTCCACTCTGAATGTTGTTACGATTCAACCCATACATTCCTCGCTAGAGGGCTCTGAACACCTCATGTTATTTAACGCCCATCCAGTATATACACTACCTCCCAACAAGTAATTAGACACCTGTGATAGACAAGGAAAACGAAGTTTATTCACCGTCAATAGTTGGTGGAGCCTCCACCAGCGGTGATTACAGCTGCGACCCTCCGGAACATACTCTCAACCAGTCGTTGTACGACGGCGAACGGTATTTTCTTCCACTCGGCTTGCAGAAACGAGGTCAGTTCCTTCACCGATTTTGGACGGAGGGGGCACCCCTTAGGTCGATGCACCAACTCGTCCCAGAGGTGCTCGATAGGGTTAAGGTCCTGGCTCTGCGCAGGCCAGTCCAGTCGATTAACCCCATTGTCACCATACCAAGCTATGGTGGACCTCGCAACATGACAGGTGGCATTGTCATCCAAAATGGTGCTGTAGGTATCGGCGTTGAGTCTACCAGGAATTGCGACCAAGGGCCCTGTGCCATACCAGGAAAAACACCCCTACACCATAACTCCACCTCCGCCAAACTTCACTGTTGGCACAATACATTCCGGCAGGAGGTGTTCTCCAGGCAGACGCCAAACCCTGCCATCCAAAGGTAGAGGGTGAACCTTGATTCGTCGCTCCAGAGAACCTGTTTCCACTGTTCAACGGTCCACTGTCGACATTCTTTGCACCACGTTAGCCGAGCAGCGCGATTGGACTTTGTGATCAAAGGCTTGTGGGCGGCAGCACGTCCATGATAACAGAGCAGATGGGCTTCCTTACGGATGGTATTCATTGACACAACAGTCCCAGTTGCCTGTTGGAATTCCTCGCGGATTTGGCCCATCGATTTGGGCAAGTCTTCCGAAGTTCTCGGAACAGCACCCGTCGATCTCTAACTCCCAGTTTTGTGGGTCTCCCGGGACGGGACACATTCCGACAGTCACCCCTCTCCTTTCATTTGCAAATCACATAGGCCACTGTCGATTTTGGGTATGTCAACTTGCTGGATATGTCACGTATGGATCGGCCATTTCTGTGATACCGGACAATTATCCCTTTCTCGAAATCGGAGAGCTCCGAACTGCATGGCATCTTGCATACGACTGTTGGCGTTGTTGTTTCCCACACGATATTTAACGGCAGAACCGCCCATATCGTCGTTTGCAGGGGTGTCTAATTACTTGTTGGGAGGTAGTGTATATAGGTTGTTTCATAATTAGAGCAGCATCGGAAATTCCATTGTTAAAGAAAAATATTGCCTAATTTGGTAGGATCCAAGGCAATATCATGATTTGCCTTTTTAGTCCAAACCTCAGAAACTGAGCTCCAGCCAATGTCACTACAAAATATCATCCTTATTCGTTTTAATTGATATTCGTTACACGGGAAATATTTCATCATTCTTCAATTACGAACTGGAATTGGGTTTTCGTGCTCTTGTTTACTCAGCAATTTTTTTAAAAAATTTTATTGTAACGGTTTATTATCTTGCACAAGAAATCTTTTTTGCCTACACTTATTAATATCACAAAAAATCTTCAAATAAGGGTGTAATTTTGTAGTGACATTGACTGGAACCCACTTTCTGAGGTTCGGACTAAAAGATCTAATGAAAATATTGTACCTATAAGTCTTGGGTCCTACAAAATTAGGCAAAGGAAATTATGAAACATTCTATATGTATAGAAACGTATCGAATATGTATAGAAACATATATCGAATATTTAAAGAAACATATCGAATATGTACAAACATACAGTGAATGGCAAAATTCATAATCTATTTTTACGAATTTTACAATTCCAAATTTCTATTCAGCTTTATATATGAAGCTGGACAGAACAAATATAAATCAGAAAATATCTAAGCCTTTTATACTAACAAAATACAAAGATTATATCTAGTTATTACAGCTAATCAGACTAATCCTTTGATTTCCAAAACACAACTATACACAAATATCAAAGCAGCTGCCACTGAGATGAAGAACATTAAAACTACTTTAAGATTTAATATCTTACAAAATTCTTTAATTTTATATTTACTTGAAAAATAGTTAACTCCGATATCAAATTTACTGCTTCTAAATTGTTTATTTTTTAACATTAAAAAAATAAAAAAAAAAGAGGAAAAGCCAAATTCAGTTATACTGTAGTAATAAAGGCAATACAACCATTGAAATACTTTTTCCGTATATATCTAATTTTGATTTATTCCAGAATAACATTTAAGTTACTTATACATCCCAAAAGCTTACATAGTATTCTTTTGTAGAACTTTAAAACTTGAAGATGTACATCCCCAAATATTCTCCTGAAGCTTAAAGAAAACAATGGTGGGCATTTTTGCAAGGTGATCATTAAAACAGGATTCAATCAACTAAATGTATTGGTGATTGAACTCTTTAAGCATGAACTGCAGTACTCATCAAGTCTGCTCGATTCTAGATGTCAACACATTTAAAACACGAAAGAAAATAAAAATAATAATAATAAAAGATAAAGATATTATGTGTTGAAATTCAGGTATTATTTTGCATGATCATTTTCTTTTTTTTCTCGCAATATTTTGATACAACTCTCTTTCTTTCACAAAAAAAAAAAGGATAAAAAATGAAATTTCTCTTATAATTATTTTACTTGTTGTATTATATTAAAATAATATCCATTTTCAACTATTTAAGTAATATTCACCTCTTGTGTTGAAGCAACCAAGCCATTATTTTTGCAAAGGTTATTTGCAATTGTTTCTTCTTTTTCTTTGGCTGCATCTTCAATTAGCCTCCATCTATAACAGTTTGGATCAACAGTTTGGAGGAACTAATAATAAGAAACTATTCTTAATTTGTATATTGTCTGCATGAATATTATTACTTTTCTCTAATGGTATGAGAAAATAAGAATCAATAATAAAAAAAAATAAAAGTTTTAGAGTACTAAAAGTACTTTTAAAAAGTAAAAAATGAATAGATTTTATCACTCATCAGTGACTTCATTAAACTCCTGTAATATTATGTTGAAGCTAATTTCTACAATCTGTTGTAATATCGGTTATCTACAAAACAACTAGGCATTAAAGATACTGATCATGTCAAGTTTTCCCACAGCTTAAAGATTTAAAGGGGGAAAAAAAAAAGCTAGAGGAAAATTTACAGGAAAAACTTTGCAATACTTTATGAAGATAATAAGCAATATAATAGGATTCTATATTAAGGCTGACTATGTAATAACTTTAAATGTCAGGTGGTCTGTCAGAATAGAAAAATCAGGTTGAAGATTAACCCTTTGTGGATGGCCCTCATGTTTTTGACATATTTGTGTACCTTTTAGAAGAAAAAAAACTTAATAAAAAACTAATTGTAAAATGATCATATTTTTTTTTCCTTTTTATAAAAGAACAATTGAGCTTTCATATGCACCCAAGTTTATTTTGAATTATTAAATTTATGAGAAAAAATATTAATATCAATTTTAGTTAAATATTTTAACAAAAAGTTATTTCTAAAAGCCTGAAACAGAAAATAATTCACAATATCTAAAAGTTAAAATGGTCAAGTAAAATTTTAATCTTATGTCAATGAAACTGCACAAATAACTTGAGCTAAAGAAAGCATGTAGTATCTTTTATAATTTTTAAAAACGAACTAAGTCTGTTTCTATGGTCTTTCGATTCAGATATTTGTAATGCAGAGCTGCTAACTCTTGCTGCCTTATGGCATGAGGCATTACGATCCCTAAAATACCAAAAAAATAAATATTTTTTTCGATTCATCAAACAAGTCAGTAACACAGATAAATAAGTTACTGACATAATTTGTATTGGAAGTACTACAATTTAAGGCCATTCTTGCCTTCTACACTTAAAAATCAACTAGATGATTTCTTTTCAGCCACATCTGAAAATGAACTATTGCCATTGTAATTTACATTTTCAAGAAACAATTTTTGATCTAAAAGTTTCTAAATATGACTACATAACTCTGCTTCACAATCCTAACCATTTCCTTCATTTATTTCAAACTGTAGAAATATTCCTAAAAATCTGTAGAATGTGATGTCATTCCTGTCACACTTTGCTTTTGAAATTTTCCCTCTCCTTCTGTTCATTGCAGTAGCTAACCAATTACAGTTCTTCTGATTTTGATGCTTTGGAAAGGATTACCCAATCACAGGTTTCCAATCCTCAAGCTTCAGACTTTCCTGAAAACCTGAAAAAAAAGTTTTTAAAATGGATCATGCATATATGCATGATTTTCGCTAAACCGTCCACAAAGGGTCAAGATACCACTAATGCATTTTAAGATCAAGCAATCAAAACTCTTGTCCGAACACCAAAAACTATATGATGGATCTTTTTCCCCCCTCTTTTTTTTTTTACCTGCTACAACAATGAATGCAAAATTTTCATATCGCCTCTCTTCCTTCCAAAAAAATTGGATAAAAACGAATCGTCTCTTATATTTATTTTACTTGTTGAGTTATATTAAAATAATATCCATTTTAAACTAATATTCACCTCTTCTGTTGAAGCAAGCAAGCCATTATTTTTGCAAAGGTTATTTGCAATTGTTTCTTCTTTTTCTTTGGCTGCATCTTCAATTAGCCTCCATCTATAAATCAACAAGACAAATATTAGCTGTTGTCTCACACCTGATAATCAGTAACAAAAGTTACCCAATCAATTATTTTTATCTTAAAAATTTTAAATTCTTTATAAAGAAACTCGTTAATGAAAATATCCTAACTTAAAAAATGAAAAGTTACTTACTTAGGTGTTAAAATTTCTTTGTACTGTAGTCTTTCAACCCTTGTAGCAGCGGCCATACTATAAGGGATAACGATATTGTTGATATCAAAGGCACTCTCTCCTCGGCGTCTTCTCATGATATCTTGAGAAAACGAAGATTTTCGATGATGATCTCTCTGATCAAAATTACCTGAACTGAAAGACTGCACACCTAATAAGATTAAAAAAGAAAAAAAGAAAAAGAGGGCAATTTCATAAATTTTGTGGATATCTAAACAAAACAAAAAAAACCAACAACATTGAAATTTTATTACTATTATTTTAATATTTGTACATTAATTTAGTTAAATGGATGAAATATTGCTAACCCATTCTTAATCATTAACATTATTAATTTAACAAATCATACTTTGTCAAAATTTTTCATCTAAATCTAAACTTAAAGTCTATAGTTGGATTTGATTTCAAACTATGCTATGAACAGTAGAAGGGGATGGAAATAGATTTGTACATATCTCCGATTCTAGATTAAAAAAAAAAAAAAAAAAACCCACATCATTAATTTCTTTTATATCACAAGACAGAACTGCACTAAAGAGTTTGATGCAGCAGACATCCTCAGCATTAAAATAATAAAGTTCCTAGTGAAAGTTGGTAGACCATAACTGAACATAGTTCTTAGGTACTTGGAGGACTCACCTTTTAGTACAGTTTACAAACGGTATAAATGGAAGACGCCTTTATTTATAAGAGAAAACAGACTAAATTCTTTGTCAATGTTAATTGAGCACTGTTTAAAATTAGATTACAAGATGCAGAAGATGAAAAAAAGAAATTAAATGTCAAAGTAGTTGTTAAATTTAGCAAGCAATAACTATATTTAATTGAATTCTACTGATTTGCTCTAATTTCCAGTTCAGAAAGTGTCTAAACCAAGTTGTGGCTGGCATTCAGACCACTGCCTATTGAGATGCAATGGGAATAGATTCTTTTTAAAAGCTCTAGTAAATTTAACACACACATTTTGTAATGGATGAAGTTTGCAAAGCTTTAGGAGAACTTTAGGAAATTTCGTTCTCCTAAAGCTTTGAGTAGAGAATAATGAATTATTCCGCCATTTGCGTAGTGTAGAAGTTTTTATTCATCAACATTATGAGGCAAAACCAATTTTTGTTAAATGTTCAACGTCAAAAGACAGGTTAGTATGAACTTTCATAGGATATGATTGAGCCAGTTGAAGGAGAATGGAACTCAAAAGAAGAATTACAGAATTATTATATACGGTTTAAGTATCAAAAGGGTTGAATAATATAGAAATCCGTTTTTCACTGATGAACAAATGTATAGTTGAAGTGCATCAATAGCAAGGGTAAAAAAAAAAAAAAAAAATAAACTTACTAGTTCTACTTATCTAAACTTGAACTTTCAATGGGATATTTATTTATTTCCCCCCCCCCCAAAAAAAAAAGAAAGAAAGAAAGAAAGAAAGAAAGAAAAGAAAACCAAGGAGATCGGAAAGAAGATGGTCAGATGATATAAGTGAAAAAAGCAGGAATATAGCCCAGGATAGGAAAAGATGGAGACATAGGGAGGCCTGTAGCCAGAAATGGCTATAAAAAGGGCTGAAGAAGAAGAATAACGAAGAATAAGTCTCATGAAAATTATTCTATATATATATATATATAGGAGTAAAAGTATACTAAGATTTCTTAAGAATATACAAATTTGGAATTTTATGACCTTGGTACCAAGATGCAACATTGAAAAAAAAAAAAAAAGAAACAAAAACTTACCAGATTCAACTTGTAACATACTGTGATCAGTCAACACTGGTGAAGGAATGGGAGAAGTAGGCTTAGATGAACTACCACTGGATCCTGAGAAACTTCTTTCCCTTTTCTTTAAAGCTGCAAAAAATAAATAAATAAATAAAATAAATTAACTTATTTTACAGGAAAAGCCCATTTTTATTGTTTGAATAACAACACAAATTTAAGTCTTTACCATCTCTAAATTAAGGTTCTGAAAAGCTTTACTTCTTTAAACCACCAGATTATTTAAGTTATGCTCAATCTAATAATAAGTTTGAATCCTTATTCATTAATAATAAGTATTGAATACCTTAAGAGCAAAATAAAGAATAATAACATAAACTGAATCCGATAATTCAGGACGAGTTTCGCAATACATAACAAGCCTCTAAAGTTAGACTTGGCAATAACTTAAAACTAAGCCAAACAGGCGAGTACAAATTGTGGTTCTTCTCTTTGCATAGTCATTCTAATCTTGCTTTAATTTAAAATCAAATTTAAAAACAATCTGACATCAGTTATGCAAACAAAAACAAATTTTTTAAAGCGGCATCTTTTACTGCATATTAAGAAATTGTCACACAACTGCATCTTTATACATGAAAATTAGCCTTATAGTTCTATACCAAATTTCACCTTAAGTCGATACCACTGAATTCCATGTACCAGCCAGTTTACACTAATCATTTGTAGTAACGTAACGACTTAATGAAATAGCCCAACGACATTATTTAATTTTCAGGTTACAATTTTAACAGATATTAAATTAATTAAACTTTTAGTTATTTATTTATTTACTAGCTGTACCCGGCATGCGTTGCAATGCCACTCAAAGAAAGAAAGGGCTCGGTGAGAAGGGGCCGTAAATATATGGTCCCGGTGTCAATCGGGTGTGGGACAGTTATGCCCGTGTGTTGCCATCCCCCCACCCAAGTGGGGTGTCCCTGCCCTCCATAGGAGAGCGAATTTTCCCTTATTTGCAATTGACTTGGGAGGCCCGAGAAGGGGCCCTAAATATAAGGTCCCGGTGTCGGTCAGGGGTGGGACACTTCAGCCTTTGTGTTGGCTTCCTCCCACCCAAGTGTGGTGTCCCTGCCCCAAATAGGAGAGCAAATTTTTCCCTTTTTTGCAATTGATTTGGGGGCCCCGAGAAGGGGCCCTAAATATAAGGTCCCGGTGTCGATCGGGGGTGGGACACTTAGGCCCTTGTGTTGCCATCTCCCCACCCAAGTGTGGTGTCCCTGCCCCAAATAGGAGAGCGAATTTTTCCCTTTTTTGCAATTGACTTGGGGGGCCCGAGAAGGGGCCCTAAATAAGGTCCCGGTGTCGATCGGGGGAGGGACATTTAGGCCCTTGTGTCGCCATCCCCCCACCCAAGTGGGGTGTCTCTGCCCCCCATAGGAGAGCGAAGTTTTCCTTATTTGCAATTGACTTGGGGGGCCCGAGAAGAGGCCCTAAATATAAGGTCCCGGTGTCGGTCGAAGTGGGACACTTCAGCCTTTGTGTTGCCTTCCTCCCACCCAAGTGTGGTGGCCCTGCCCCTCATATGAGAGTGAATTTTTCACTTTACACAATATTTGTGTAGTTCTCATTTTCACCACCAGGTGGATATTGGGTTTTTCAGGGGTTTTACCCCTTTTCAACCCCTGGGGGGGGGGGGTCCAGGTTCTAAGGTAGCCTATCTTTTCCGCAGTGTCCTAAAGAGTAATTCTGCAAAGTTTGGTCCAGATAGGTCAAAGGGCCTAGGAGTGTATAAAGGACAAAGAAACATAGAAACAAAGAAAGATACGTTCATTTTTATATATATAGATTGGTAAAACTTATGATTAGTTGTTTTAAATCATAGCTAAATGATATTCATTTTAATAATTCATTACAAAGGACTAACGATTTGAGTCTGCAGCAAGTTTGACTAAATCTTGGCAACACTGAA
The DNA here is from genome assembly GCA_023159025.1 of Thereuonema tuberculata. Lineage (NCBI taxonomy): Eukaryota > Metazoa > Arthropoda > Chilopoda > Scutigeromorpha > Scutigeridae > Thereuonema > Thereuonema tuberculata. Next base: position 40,735,536 of record JAFIDM010003189.1, on the reverse strand, counting down.
AATGGTCTTTAAGGTCAGGATTGTAAAAGCAATGCATCGCCGATGACCAATCTCTCCTATCTTCAGGCCATGCCCTACATACAAGAAACAACTAAGACGAGATTTAGTTTCTGTAAGTTCCACCCTGAGGGAAATGGGATTATGAAACTATAATATGATCCCCACAGAACTGATTATACCCATTCCATTACTTTTGCAACAGAATTTCTTGCAAATCATTTAAGTCTGGTCTAACAAATGCAATACTGGAAATTGCAGAACATGTTGCTTCGTATTTCCTTTGATAGTCAGATCTATTTCTATTTTTTTTTTTTTTTTTGCATCTGAAAATAGAGGAAAATTTTACAGAAACTAAAAGGCATCAACAACCAACTGAAATGAAGAATGAGGGAAAACTAGACTGAAGAAGTAAAATGCCATTTCAAAAAAATTAATGACATTTGTTTGGCCCTGTTGTGAAATCTACAAGAAAATCGTGAACCATTATTTGGATTAATGGGACTATGAAAAGGCACAGCTTTATGGACCACATCAAGTACACAAGTTGGATCAAAGAATGATCAAAGGGTAAGGTATCAAAATAATACAGCTTGCAGTAGCTGCAATGAACTTTATAAGATAATCTCGAAGTGTTGTAAAACGTGTAATCAGAACAAGAAATCTTCAGAGGGAAGAACAGACAATGTGTGTGTAGACAATAATAATAACCAGATACTGGAAAAAAAATAAAAGAAAACAAATTGGCAACGAGGAGCCCAAGGTAAACATTTCACAACAGATATTACAGTGATAATAAGTTCACTGTACATTTAACAAATTAAAAATCAGAAGGAAACGAAGTTTTAAGGAAGACAAGTTCAATGCTGCAGGGAATAACTGACTTACAGCCAAGATGTCTCAATAACATCCCAGTCATTTCACAATAATAATTGCACATCTATTTTGCAATTCTAACATTAGATGTCTTAATAGTCAACTGTAAGATTCTTTTGCTCAAATTTATTTAAAATGTACAGAGAACTGTACGTTACAAAATATAACAGGATACCGATTTGGTTGTTTGCCAGTTGTTCTGATTAATTCATTCTACTCTGCCAGATAGTGAGTACGAGGTATTATTTAACACGGAACAAAGAATTCCAGATTGCCATTTACATGGCCCATTCAAATCATCTCTTCAAGCCTTTAAAAAGACAGATAGTGGTTGTTTACTGAATGTGTAGGTTAACATTAAATTTCCGACCTACCATATTAGCACATGGATGATCAAAACTAAATTCTCAAAAGTAACAAAATTTGCCTTTAAGAATTATATTTGTTGATTCTAATAAAATACATCTGTATATAATTTAATCAATGAAAACAAAGATGGATAATTTCGAAAATATTTTTCGTTCAATCAATTTTATTTAGTCTCAATGCAGTGAAAAGTTCAAATAATAAATGATAAATTGTTGCTTTACCAAGAGATACATGAGATGCGTTGTTCCTTTTCCGTACTCTTTCAGCAGCACCTTCCTGATTTGACATACGTGCAGATACTCCTCTTCCTCGAGGGCGTTTATCTTCAGTAAACTTCTTTTTGAGTTCTATACACACAAATTTCAATAAATGTAGTCGTAAATATATGTTGAAGCAAAGTTAAATGCAACAGAAATATAAGCATAAAGGATAAAAAGAATCTCCCCCACAAAATTAAACAATTAAAAAGCACTTTTCTTTTTAATAACATAGCGATATAATCTACTAAAGGCATTAAAAACAGGTCGTAAAATATCTCTTGAACTTCAGGACGCAAACTAAGCTTAACATCACCGAATGTCAAGACGTTAAGCAATTAAACCATTTGAAGAGATTCAAGGAAACTTTTTATGCTATATAAGAAACAAGTCCAGATATATGTAGTACCACAGTACTTGCAAAAAATCTGTCTGTTGTAAAAAAATCTGCCTGAAAACTGGGTATCTGCCTTGCTTCGAAGACGGCCTGGACATTTCTGGCAAGGTTGGAAGTTGTCTTGTTGGAATATGGCTCCAGGAGACTGCTGAAGGAAGGGTACAACTTCAGCCTCCACAATTTCCCTGATTTCTTGATGTAGCGGTTGCTGTTGTGACTGCCCACAATTCGTAGAGCAACTGAGATCACCCATGATACCCAATTGCTCCCCAAATCATCACGCCTACCGTTCGTGTAGTATGAAGCTCACTTTGATATCTAATGCATATGCGACCATCATTTAACCCAAGTTTAGCGGGACTACTCCACAGTAAGCATGTGTATAGCTCATTGATGAAAAATTATTTGCCTGGATCCACAACAGTCCTTTACATATGTATATGCTCTTACACAACAGTTCAGAGGGTGTCGCTGAGTCTAGGCATTTGCAATCATTCCCAAATTTTAACCATTTGCATATCATTGTTTCCTTAAGGATATTATATATAGACATTTTCAAAGATATTTATCATTAATAGGGATCTACACAAAAAAACACACATAATAAACTTGGGGGAATGAGTGGGTATTAACTTTTCGTTTGTGACAGAGGTATTTGTTCAAAGATTCAGTATTTCCTCCACATATACTGACATTTTTTTTTTTTTAAAACAGGAAACCAAATACTTACTAGCTGTTAATGTTGCTGCAGCATTCTTTTTTAACTTCCGACTGTGCTTACAAACATCTTTTACTTGTGTAGACAATCGAGCAGCTTTCCTATTCATCAAAATAAGTAAATATTAACAAATGCATAAATTATTTTAATAGATTATTTTCATTCCAGATTTAAACTGAGCATCAATAAACATTTCATTTATAAAAAAAGACTGCAAATGTTCAACACACAATATAAAATTTTTCTGTCAAAGTAACATTTCAACTAGATAAAAATGTTTCACTAACTACCTTAACTAACTCACTAACTACTAACTAACTTAAAAACATTTTTAAAGAAAACCTATTGCTAATCAAGTATTTTATAAAATTTATTTGATGATAACAGAAGCTTCATCATAAATAATGAATGTTTCAAATTGCCAAAGATATACTGAAAGGCCAATAGCATTTTATCCACACCTTTCACGGATATTGATTTCAAACATCACAATCTTAGAAAATATTTCATTATGCATTTATTCTCACTACTATGAATACAGTAGAACCCCGGTAATCCGAGATTCCGTGTAATCGGAGGTGAGGCTGAGTCCAAGGTCACGCAGGGCGGCCAGTTAGTATCAGTCTGTTTGCTATTGTGATCGGTTCGTTCGACAGTTTTTTTAAAGTTGTAAATGCTTATAAAGAGCCTTTTCATGTAACCAGGTAAAGTTGTTAATGTATCTGTAACTTTAATATCTATTATAAATTAAATTTGATTCGTTTTAGTTAAAAAAATCCTAGTTTTTTTTCTTTTCTTTTTTCCGTGTAATCCAAGTTTTTTGTAATCCGAGATACCATCAAGCCCAAGTACCTCGGATTACCGGGGTTCTACTGTATCGGTTTTAAAAGCAGCCTGCTCAACTTCAGCAATTTGGTTAGTTTAAGGCCATGTAAAAGTATTTTCCTAGATGATGTAATTACAAAAAGTAGTTTTTATATACCTTTAGATTATTATTAGTATTGTCATTCAAACTACCCTACCTATATAAAACAAAACAAGATTATTTTTTTTCCTGCCAGCTTCTTCTCTGAAACCATAAGACACAGAAATACAAATAAAGTGGCAAATGATAGGTATATTATTGAGGAAAACAACAATTTGGATTTCTTTTATATGGGTCAAACGGTCGCCACGACATGCTTGCTGTTTGTGAGAAAGCAGTGGAAAAAATGATCTCGGCATCCACTTTTACAGGGTTCCTGGTTGTAATTAACTTTACTACATTTTTTCCCTAGATTAAATTAACAATTTAGTTTGCGAAATGTATATTTCCTAAATAATTCATGTACAGCATGTAATTGTAACAACTGATATTTAGTACTGCTTTACAGGGTTCCCACTCATTTCTCAAAAAAAAATTCAAGGACTTTTCAAGGACTTTCAAGGACCCAAATGAAAATTTTCAAGGACCTTGTTTGGTATACAATTTAAGATACACCCGCATAAAATAACATGACTGAATCTATTTTTATAATATCCATATATTTTAATTACTCAGCTAAAAAAAACATCAATCTCAAACCTCAAACCTACTTCTACAAATCTGCACGTGCTTAGAAATACGCTTTGACCCTTGACCGTTAATGACACGGCTTGCACCGGTCCCAATGGGATAGGGGTAAAAATCGACCAATAGCGGAGCGATTCTCAATTGACCTTGACCTAGTTTCCTACATGCGGAGAAGGGAGAAAAAGTTCGTTCCTTCACGAAGTGAATTTTCTACCGGGGGAAATGTTGCGCGAAATTTTACTTAGCGATCCTCGTATCTAAAAATCAAGGACTTTTCAAGGACCCTGAGAAATTTTTCAAGGACTTTCCGGGGCCCCGAGTTACTAAAGTGAAATTCAAGGACTTTTCAAGGTTTTTCAAGGACCGTGGGAACCCTGCTTTATGAAATGTCTAAATTGCTTTGGAGCTCAAGCATTACACAATAATCCTACTCAGTGGCAGATGGGGACTGACTTACTGATATTCTGACTGACAAAGAATGGTTAATAATCACAATAATTTTTTTGGCAATAAAACATATTTACAACAGTATGTATTGATTACAGTTTTGACATCCCAGTCGGCTATAGCTGAACACTGATGTCGGCACTGATGAACATATTGATATCAGCTATAGCTGAACATGCCTTTGGTAAATTAGCGACTTTTTCCTAACATCTTGAAAACATTCAATCGACAAAAACTACTGGTTAGGTAATTGTTTATTATAAGGGTACATTCTTCAGATGTTTATCGCTTTATAAATTTTACTATCTTTTCCTATTTAAGAAAATTCACTTCAACTTAGCCATTGAGTGCTGTAACACCTTCATTGGAAAAAAGAAAAAGATTAATGCATATTTTCCTTTTAAATCAGACTTCCGGGTACATCTTGTGTACCAAATTAATACGGTAAACTATACAAAACAGTTCACTGCCATGTTATGAATTCAAAATTGGAGACATGATGATCAAAATTAGCAGAGAAATTCTGTTACTGACAAAAAAAAAGACTGTTTGATATATTAGTGTACATACTGCTAAGATATACGTAGAAATAATTATACTTCTTAATCCTACTTGAAAATAAAAAAAAAAATTAGCAAATAATTTTGGGTCATTTGGTTCAAACAAAAATATTATTTTAGTGGGCCATTCATTTTCTATTGAAGTTTTCAAAGAGGAGTTTTAAATAGTAGGAAAGTAGGCAATGCCTTCACAATGTTTTTTCACTTAGATCAATGATGGAAAAGGGAGAGCATCCCCTATTCTTAAAGAAAATATATATTTTTTTACCTTTAAAGTATGGGGGAAAAAAACAACAACAACAACAATATTTACATGTATTATGTTCAATTAAGAAAATCCCCACGACCATCCCAGTAGCAAAGGTAAAAGCAGATGCTTAATTATTAACCACCCATGTGTACAATTAGAAATACTTACTTTCTATTTGCCGCTAATGGTTTTGACTTTTGGGCTCCCTTTTGCCATTCGCCACTTTTTAATAGTGCTTCCAAATGAAAAGCCAAAGAAATATCTGAAAGGGAAAAGCAAATACAAATCATTCATATATTCCTCGACTATAACAAATCCATTTTGTTCCTTATTAATATAATTCCTCAAAGTCCTCAGATAAATTATTTATTATGTAAACCTTTACAACTTTAACAATAAGATCTCCTGCAATAAGCGATCAAAATCATCTTCCAATACCGTAACATTTTAAATACTTTATTACTTAAATAACATCTTCTTATAAACTATACAACCGGCAATATTTCATGGGTGTTAATCCACTTTTTCAAGCCATCTATAAAAAAATTCGTTAGGGAGAGAGAACACCTCTCTTACATCCTAAATTTCACTGAATTTCGTTTCCATTGTTAAATTGTCACGTTTTTAGAATTCTTCGTATTTTGTTGTTATTCAGTGAAATTTGGGATGTAAGAGAGGTGTTAGAGGTGTTCTCTCTCCCTAAGGAATTTTTATAGATGGCTTGAAAAAGTGGATTAACACCCACGAAATATTGTGTAGTTTATAAGATGATGTTATTTAAGTTATTTTAATACTTTAAAATCTTCTGCAATATTTCACAGAGCATAAATTCCTCTGCTTCTTCGGGTGACTCAGCAGATTTTAAATACAAAACCGCTATAACAACAACTGTATTGTCAAAATCATAACCTATCTTATTATTAAATCATACACCAACTTCAAACAACTCAGAATTGTTACAACAATAACAACTTTAATAATATTGAAATTTAGCTTCATTTCCGCACAAAACATTTAATTTTTGAAACACTAAACTAATATCCATTATTCCTTTCTGCTTATTTATACACTCAAAATCATTTATAATACTCGATCTAATAATGAATATAGAAACTACCCGTTTTCTGGTACAATACTTTTAACAAAATAATGTATGTTACACCATTAAACACAGAAGTTTTAAATGTTTTGATTCTTTGCCAAACCATCCTTTCCAATTTAAATTATTTTTATTACTATATATTCATAAACTTTCAAACTCTTGGTTAGCATGCCCCTCCTTTTTTTAATGGCTTGTAAATTAAATTAGAAAGTCTTCAATGCTTCAGATTTTGGCCGAACTTTAAAAGTAATCAACTAGTTAAAAAAAAATAAATCATCCTCTGCAACCTTCGAAAATTTGTGCCTAAACCAACTCGCAAATGGAAATTTACACTCACTAGCTAATTAAAGGGGGTGGGGGCAAAATTTCATATATATATATATCTATATATATATACGATATACCTATACTAGCAGCGGAACCTGCCCGATTGGTAGGTGTATAAAATTTGGCCGAACTAAAAATAGAACTGGGGTTGTGATTGGCAGTTGCCGATTGACGAATAGTGATTGGTAAAAGGGTAAAGAAAACTTTCATCATGAAACACCCCTCGCAAGAGTTCACATCCCGGTGAATTTGAATAGGCGGTAACCGGTAAATTGGCATAGCAGCCAAGGTTTTGAATTTAGGAAAAAACCGATTTGTAAGGTAATTTTTTCCACTCGCAAGCGCCTACTTTCTACTCGCAAATTGCGAGTGGGATTTTCGAGGGTTGATCCTCTGTTTATTTGTTCTTGCAAACATTCCAAAAATATTTTTCAATATAATACTATTTTTAATTTTGAAAGTACTTATTCTAATTTGACATTTAATCCATGTTTTAATCAGGATGTAGAGAGCATATCTTAGCAGGAGAAGTCTTATATCCCTGCTCTATCTGTCTCTGCCGAGAGAAATTCATTGATTGGTCTATTTTTATTATAATGAGAGATCTCCCAAATTTATGGAGAGCTATTTTTTTTTTCTGAGGCGTTTTGAAATTGTAATTTTGTGTTAAATTTTAATTTATATATATTCTTTGTTTGAAAGCTAAAAGTCAATTTTCCTTTTCTCTTCTTGAAATAAATCTTACAGCGATTGGTCTATTTTTATTATAATGGGATCTCCCAAATCTATGGAGAGCTTCAATTTTTTCTGTGGGGCTTTGAAGTTTCTGAGATTTTTAACAATCACTTTGTATAGAAGCCGTGGGGCATTATGGGATCATTACTGGGATTGCTTCTCCTATCTTGTTTTTTTTTTTTTTTTTAAATCTAGAAAAACTATTGTCCTCTAGCTGAAGACAATGCACATTCATCTGTTAATTGAAATGATTTGGGGTTTCGATTAAAATATTGTTATGTTTTATATGATATGGATCCACATCATATCTGAAGCCATTATTGATTCACTAACAGATTATCTTTCTTTAAATATACTGAACATAATTTAAACATATATATATATATATATATATATAACAAATTTAACCATATGCTTCAGCAAATTGCTTTATTGATAGCACTTACAAAGACCTTGTCAGATCAATGTTACAAGATTGAGCGAAATTTTTCTGGCTAGTTTACAGACAAATAATAAGACGCCTGCTCTGTAAATCATTGTTTCTAAGAAAATAACCAAGAAAATGAAAGAAAAGAAATTTTACTATATGAAAAGCTATTATTTAAACAATCTAATGCTAAATTTATATCCCACAAGCAGTTTAAAGTGATGAAAAGTACTGTACAATTGTACAAACCCTCAGATAGTTTTTTTTTTTTTTTTTAATTATTTATTTCTTCTTTTTCTAGAAACTACTCTACCTGTATATTACATTTTAAAGAATTACTTTTTAAAAGTTTTGTTTAAATTAATTAGCTGAAATTTGAAGCTTCAAATTAAAGCCCTCATCATGCATTTAATTATTTAATTGTAGATGTTCCAATTATGAATGAAAAATAATTGCTTTGCTTTTAATTTTGGTCATATTTTTTTATTTTTATTTTTGATACCTGAATGAACTTAGAAAATGTGCTTCAGAATAGCCTAACAATTTATCAAAAGAAAAAAGAATTTAATTACTACTCTCAAATATTATTATTACTTAAATAACATCTCTACATTATTTAGTTACTGAATAACTTTAACCATAAGGCAAAACAAAAATCAGTTACAATGCTTTATATAATAATCCAAGTTCCAAAAATAATAAATTTAATAAAAATTCTTGACATTTGGTTCAATACAACCACAACTACAAACAAACGAAATAAATTTGATTGCAATTACAGTGACCTGCGAAAATGTGGACTTTAATTTTTGTTCACCATATTGGAACATGAAGTGGGACTGTTTGATAGAAACAATTGCTGACAGAACTTCATATGCAAGTAAAGGCTCGGGGCGGGCGAACTACCAATTTTTAGTTGAAAAAGTTGAAAATCACTTCTCCTGCCTCGAGCAGGACCATAAATGGGGCTTGTGTCCTGATTTTTAGTCAGTCACAGAAATTGGAACAGTGACCCATCCTTCTAGACCAGTATTTCCCAACCCACAGGGGGACAATTTGATTGTTAAGGGGAGCAATTCGAAAATTCTATGAACCTATTTGAGGGGTTAGTGTCTTTTTCCATTTTCAGTGCAAATGCACAGATTTCATTTCTTGTTTATAACATAGAGGAATTGATGATATAAAATACAACATTACATATCTATTTTTTCTTTTATATAATAATAACTATGTTATATTTTAACCATGTCAATATATAAAACTGATTTGCTGTTTAAGAACTATTGTATTTATACTGTTTCTTATTTATTTAAATTATGAAAAATCATAATTGTATATAAATTATATTATTATTATTATTATTGGAGGGGGGGGGGGGGGGGCAAAAGAATTTTAGAAAGGCTTAGGTGGGGGGCTAGCACAAAAAAGGTTGGGAAACGTTGTTCTAGACTGACTAAAAATCAGCAGGGAGAGTGCAGAGCACAATGACACATTAGCTTTATGGTCCTACTTTGGCATTGAGAACCCTCTTTTACAACTCTTCTGATTTAACTAAAAATTGGTAGTGCGCCCAATCTTTTATAGAACAAGCTATAGAACAAGTTTTTATTACCACAAAACAAAGCCCAGTTCCATAAATTCAACTATATGCAAATACTGCTTTAACCCATTAAAAAAAATCATATCTATATAAATATTTTCATTTTCTTTTTTTTACTTCATAAAGTATTTCAGACCGATCGAACTAATTTCTTGCCAACATTTTTCTATCAAGCAGTATCTCAGGAACAATTATTAATATTATTCTCTACTATAGTATTTCTTTTGTATCTATATTGCCCAATTAATGAAATTTTATTTTAAAATATAAAAATATTCGTTACCAAATGAAAAAAATGCATATTAAAATAGAATAAAATTTAAAAAAAAAAAAAAAAAATTACTAAAAATAGCAGCAAATAATGAATATATGAAAATTACTGCATCAAATACTTTCACTTAAAGATAGAAAAGCTGAACAGCAAAATTGCTTCAGTTTATCAGGAATGTTGGTAACAGGCTTGGAGTCTAAAGTTGTGCCTCTAAAACAAAAGAATTTTTTGCAGATTTTATTGGTTCCTTATCTAAACTAAAATTTAAATGTATGCTTTTAAGATATTTCCATGGCAAATATATCCCTATCTGATTTAAATTTTTTAAACAATAACTTAAAGTTACAAGACTTACTCTAATTTCCTATTTCCTAACATAAGGAATCATTCTGATTTGTCTGACATTTAAAAAAAAATCAGATCTCCCATATCTCTGTAATAGTGTAGTTTCATTTTTCTAGCAAAAATCAACCAACCAATTTCTAACACTACTACTTTAGTAAGCCTGAAAAGAGTTAGAAAGGCTAAACATTTTCAGAACTTCAGGAAACAGTGATTTTTTTTTTCTTTTATTCAAAATATATTAGGTACAATCTTTTTTTTTATCTGGTGCTATAATAAACATTTTTGTTGTTTGTAAGTAATTTACCTGAAGATATAGGAGACTTGCAGACACTTAAGTCTCCCCATCATTTTTAGCAGGCAAATGATTTTGTTTCGAGAAATTTTTTAATCAGTTAAAGCTAGCACATGCACCCACTAGATACTTCAATTTTTATGGCTTTTCTTTTCGCAAATGAAGGGGAACATAACTCTGTAAAAGTCCAATTTAATTCCTCACAACTTTTGTTTAGCATATGTTAATTCCATCTTTGTCTATACCGAGTTTCAGAAAAAGATCAGGAGTGACGTTAGACGCAGGAATCTCTCTTTCGTGGTGGCGGGATGGTCTAAGCATCTGTCTTGCAGGCTAAGGTAAGCTGAATCATTTCTCCTAAATGCCTTTTTTTTTTTAATTAATCCTGTTTAAATTACAAATATTTTAAATTTTATTCTCGCCAGTCAAATTAATAATGTTAATTTACAAAAAACCAAAAAAGAAGAATTTCACTGTCAGAAGAATCCGAGTTGGGATTATGATAAAAGGCTGTTGCTGCTTATGTAAACAATCCAGCTTCCAGAATTGCTCTTCTATATTTGCAGTATGTTCCACAAAATTTCTCTAAGACTTCAGGAGTTACAGTTTGGACGCCCTCCTCAAATAAGTCTTCACGTCTTTTAATTTAAATATTTTATTATGACGCACAACATGGTTCTTCACCATGCTCCAGGCCATAGGATTAAGTTCTGCATGATATGGTGACTGTCTTAATATGTGATGGCCCTTTTCATGAGTCATTTCATCAGTGTGATATTTTAAATATTTATGTTTTTCAAATGCCACAATTTCCAATCATTCAGGCTTAAGCTGATCAGCTTGCCACTGTTTCCCTTTCTTTGTTAGGCAAGGCTGAATTGCGACTCTTTCTACACCACCTTCGGAAATTTTTCACTTCGCATGGGATGGTAAGGAGAATTAACTATAACTATTACAGAATTTGGTGGAATTAAATTTAATAAGCAATTACGAATTCTTGATGATAATCCCAGTCTTTTTAGATTCAAATAGCAGGAACCCTCCTGGCAAAAAAATGTAAACACTTTCAGCAAATAGATGATTCAGCAAATACCTGAATGCAAATAGTCCATTTTTACTTTGTTGGCGTTTTCAAGCAAGTTGATAATCCACTCCGAAATGTATCGTGTTTTGAGAAACTGAAGTATCCTGCCAAACTTTTTGTAACATATGCCCGGCATTAATTCAGATCTTGTCTAAATAAATAATAGGCCTACTGGCAGCAAGGAAATGGCAAATGGCTCGCAAATACTTCTGGCCCAAAGCAATTATTTCGTCACTATCACAATCTTGAATTTCATTATCTAGTCTGATATTTGAAGCCGCAGGTTTTTAAAGCTCTGTGTAACGTGGACCGGGAAACACACGGTAAATCTGGGTCAAAGTTGATTACTTTCTGAATTTTTCTTATGGTTGGTATTTCATTCATTTTTTTCAATGAAAAAAACATTTGATAAACTTAACCTCTAATTACATTGCAGAAAAAAAAGAATCATAAATTTTATTCAACTTGCAGTTCCCTTTTTCCGGGGCCTTTTTTTGCCTGGTGTACACACGACTCCACTTGTACAAAATTCTTTTTTAATGGCATATATAGATGTGACAGTTACTCCTGTGAGGAGCACTGTTCTCCGAATAACTTCATCCACAGTCAACTGTTGTTTCATTTTTCGTAATTTTGAATAAATATTTAAAATTAACTGTCTCACAGGACCATACAAAGACTGGCCTTTACGATTAACTTTGAAGTAGATTTGAGACACGTGTGAGCTAGTGGAGGCAGCCACGATGTTAAGTAGTTCAACAACTTAATAACCAACAGCATTATTGATTTTTATTTGTTTAAAAATTTCCACAAAAAATAATTTTAAACACTTCATTACATAATAAACTTAACTTAAACAAACTTAAAGTAATTTCACATCAAACAAAACCGTTTGCTTGCAGTACGATTTTTGCTTACAACAAGTAAGAACTATGTTTTGGGCTGACGGATACTGTGTAACTTGGTTCATTACTCCAGTTCTTCTTCTGAAACTCAGTCCAGAAAAGATAGAAAGTTCCTCTTGATCCCTACGCCATGTGATACAATTAATATTTAGCTTCATAATATATTCTACAATTCCAATTTATGTTTTTGGATTTCTGAAAAATAGCACTTAACATCTAACAGTGAATCTGTTCTTCATCCATGTCTGTTTACCCTATGAGGTTAAGTTCCAAAGAAATTGCTCATTTTAACAATTGCACAATTACATACACAAATAACTTTTACATATATAAACATCAATAGTTAAATTTGATTTGAGCTTAAGTAGACTAAATTTTGCAAGTTTTCAATTTTTCCAACAATCTATGTATGATTAATTATCCGCAGCCAAGCACACTAAAACTACCAAAACTCCCAAGTTGGTGAAATATTTTGTTACCTGACAAGGCTTTACAACCTAATCTATTGGACCAGACAATCAAATAGGGTAAAATTAAACATATTTCAGTAGGATCAATCCAGGACACCATTTTTATAGTCACTTCAACTCAATAATAAATTACGTTGCAAAAAAAATATACAGATTTTATATCAATACGGCTGTTGTTGGCAAGGAATTCTGGGATCTTCAATCACTTGTTATACAAATCTTTTTTCTAGAAGTTTTCTAGTTTATCCTGATGTAGCCTACAGAATTAGTACACTTCCGTGTAAACCATGTTTCTTTTCAAAAGCTGATTTTAATCTTTCTCAATCATTGCAACAAGGAATATATAATGGTGTTCGGTTTAGTTGAACTGAAGACTATCAGTAGACTAATGACCAGTTGCACCATTTAAGTTCAGTAGCTGAACCTTGTTCAAAAGCGTCATGAAGTTGAAGCGCCAACACTGACGGTTTACTGCCCTGAACAAGTTCAGTGTTGCTATCAGCTGATGTATATGCGTTGAGATTCCTTTGAAAATAACATTTCGAAGATTCATTCTCAAAAGAATATAAAATTTCATTATAAACAAGAACCCTGAATGGACAAAAATTTCTAATTTCATTTCATAATACTGTAACTACTCGAATGAGATTAGTATATAGTATGAATCGCCGTTGAGCCACACAACAACTGCCATTGTAGCTGTTTCATGAGGAAATCTGATGAATAAACAGAATATTACTAAATATTTGCTTTTTAACAACATAAATACTTATACATACATTATATACTTTTCGATCAAAAAATAACAAACTTATCTTCCAAATTCCGTAACAATTATAAATTATATTATTAACAATAATCCTCATTAAAAACTAAAACAAGATAAAATTCATAAAATTAAAAATTATTGGTTGGCATTATTTATTTCCCATTAATTTTCAGTGGCCACATATTATACGAAATACGCACACCAATTCAAATCTCAGATAGAGGTCTTTGAGCAGGAAAAGATATTTGCTGCAAACAATCAAGAATCGGCTTACAATGTATGACGCACTTCTGCTTTTTCAAATTGAGATCACAGAACTAGTGTTCTATTTTGGTACATTCTCATTGGTGAAATAAAGATAGATCACGATCCGAGTTTTAGGCGAACTTAGTTTTCGTAAATGGAAGATCACAGCCAAGTTCGTGCAACTGGCTATAAATGCAACAAAATATGCATGACTTCAACCAGCTATGTTTTTTCATTTCTATACTAAAAATTAGCTTTAGTTACAAAACAAGTTAGTTGCAACACAGTTCTAATGGAGAGCATTTGATGCCAACGTTGCAACGACTTGAATGCGTACACCTAGTTTGTAGATATTTCATGAGAAAAGTTGGATGGTGTTCACTTGACCTACGAGCTACATCTTAACTATCTCAATAGACTGGTAAAATTTCATTTTTGGGCTAAAAACAACTCTTTTTCAATTAAATGTTAACAACATAAAGAATAAAGACTATATTTACAAAGGAGTATAAATCACAGAGATCCGAATAAAAGGGAAAGTTTAAAATTTTGTTGTCTTTGATTTACTAATTTCAAAGAAAAGGACCAAATTCACAGAAAAATGAAAATAAAATTCTTTACTTGTACTCAGATGATGGGTTTGAAAGGATCTTCAAAAGTATCTTTTTTTTTTTTTTTTAAGCTTTTCCATATGTATCTTAATTTCAAACCTAAGTGAATCATGGGGATTCATTTTATATACTGCTGTTTGTAAAAAATGCAACACCATGAAAAAATCATCAGAATTAAATGAAATTTGCAGCAAATGTCAATTATAAGATGTTATGCAAAATAGTAAAGTTTTAGAGCCACCGCGCAGACGTGGCATGCGCAGCGCACTCAGAACTGATGCTGAAAGCGTAGGGCTGTAGCGGAACATTTACAATAGTTAATGATTATTTGTTAGTGGCGAACGTCTAGTGAGAGTATTCGCAGCCAAAGTTCGTCTTTTCAAGCTGCAGGACGCGGATCACGAGCGAGACGCCGACCAACCACATCCCACATGTGCTCAATAGGAGACATATCCGGCGAATAAGCAGGCCAAGGAAGAAGTTGCATGTGTTGGGCTGAACAGAAGTCTCAAACAGTCTTTGCAGTATGTGGGCGTGCATTATCCTGCTGAAAGATAGCTCCAGGGATGCCTTGAAGGATGGGAACGATTTCAGGCTGTAGCACTTCACGGACGTACCTGTTGCTATTGAGATTACCCTCAATTCATAGCAAATTGGATCGTCCAAGATACGAAATCGCACCCCAGACCATAACTCTGGGTGTTCGGCCACTATGTCGTTCGATAATGCACTCTGGAAGGCAGCGTTGACCGACATAGCGTCTAACACAAATGCGGCCATCATGGTCCCACAAATTGAAGCGTGATTCATCTGAAAAGACAACTTGGTGCCAATCAGCTTGCCAGGCTCTGTGCTCATGAGCCCATTGCAGACGCAGCCGTTGATGGTTTGCCATGAGAGGGATCCTGTATAAAGGCACCCTTGCACGCAGTCCACGGTTTAGCAAACGTCGACGAATTGACAAAGCCGACATTAGTACACCTGTAGCAGTAGACCAACGTGCTGCCAACTGCCTGGAGGAAGCTGTAAGGTCATTCAGCGCCATGCGGAGCAGGTGTCGATCGTCGCGTACTGACGTCACCTTCCGTCGTCCACTGCCAGTTTTTCGAGTTGTTCGGTGCTCGTCTGTTCACGAGCTGCTATTGTGCGATAAGAAAATCCTCCTTCTCGAAGGTCGATAACCCTCCCCCGTTCAAACTCCATAAGTTGTTGGAATTTCTCCTTCTTCCGTCGTGAAGGCATACTTGGGTCTCACTAAACGTTCGCCACTAACAAATAATCATTAACTATTGTAAACGTTCCGCTACAGCCCTCTATTTATATGCTTTCAGCATCAGTTCTGAGGGCGCTGCGCAAGTCATGCATGCGCGGTGGCTCTGAAACTTTACTATTTTGCATAGCATCCTATAATTGACATTTGCTGCAAATTTCATTTAATTCTGATGATTCCTTCATGGTGTTGCATTTTTTACAAACAGCAGTGTATTATAAATTATTTTTTTTTACAAAAATGTGAAAAAGATTTTATAAAAATTAAGAAAAATAATCAAATTTTGTAGAAAGTAATTTAGAAAGTCGCTTATTGACTGCTTATTATTAGAAAAAAATCTTTTGTTTTTCATTATTCTTAAAATTGTGATCCTCAGGATATTTTAAAGAAGAAATGTCAAGTTTCAAAATAACTCTGCAGTTAAGCTTAATTTTTTTTTTCCCCCCTAATGAGAAAAACTTAAAATTAGATTAAAACAAAGGTTTATTTACCTTGATCAAATGATAAGATTGAGTGGAAAGAGGGATCCAGAAGTCCTATTCGTTCTTCGGTGGACATGGTCTCTGTATCTAGGGACTGCATGTAATTCAGATTCAGTCTTCCACCACACAAAATGCAAGCTGTAACTTGAGGAAGGCATCCACACCTTACATTTGTTATCTTAGCAGCCTTACGATTGGCATAATTTATCCCAGCAGTGCGCAAAATCTTGCGTTTTCGAAACGACTGAAGAGGGCGCACTCTACAGGCAGTGAAGCCTGCGGCGTCATTGTTCGGCGACGCTTGCTCACCAAGTGTACTGGCTGAGCCAGCGTTGCTGTCCAGAAGTGGCGTGTCACTCTCAGAATCATTTGTAAGTGTTGGCTCACAACTAGGCGAGCCAGTATTTCCAGAAGTAACAAACCCGTTAACAGGGGTTGTAGAATGCCTGCTGTAATTCTGGACACCAATCCCCACAGATTGAACCAGGAGGCTTTTGGCATCATTGCCAAGTATTGAGGCAAGTGCCAAGTCACTATGTCTCTCAAGATTGATAAGTTTTGCTTCAATAGAGTTAAGCTTCTTGTGACCCAGCCTGCTGGGATCACTACTGTTTTGAGAAGCTTTACATTCGGAGGAGTCTTCCAGAACTGAGCCTTCTCCTAAAATTACTGGTCCCTTAGTGGCTCTTAACTGGCGATAGATTTCATTTTGTTGACGAATCCGATATTCCAAATCAGACACCTGTGCTTTCAGCCAAGTCCATCGACTGCCAATAGCTGCTCTATCAACAGACCATTTCCATTTAGCACGTTTGTATCTACAAAAACAAAGTTTTATTAAAAACACAATTAATTTTAAAAATCAATCTATTATTGACATTCAGATATATTCCAATTACATAAAATGAATAAACATATCTAACAATTTTAATAAATAAGTGCCTGAAGGTTTTGTTGTTTTAAATATTCAAGAAATCTTTCCTTTTCGTCTTGAAATGATATTTCATTCATAAGAAGCTAACAAAATTCCCTGAAGTAAAATTATGGATTCAAGAGTACTTCACTATGAAAAGGTTTTACAAGTGTGAAATCAAACAGTGCACATATAAATCGACAACACACTTAAAATAATTATAAAAACTTTTAAAAAACTTTAAAAAACCGTAACATGTTTCGATTAGCTTCTGCTAATCATCCTCAGACGGAATGAAGGAGAAGGAATTATTCCGCCAATACATGGCCTCGTCACAAAAAAACCCAAAACAAACAACAAATTTTAATTGGCCCCGCTCGTTTGAGGCGAACCAATAATCGTGCAGCTCATAAGTCCAACGCCATTTTAACGTCAGAGGGGGGAGAAGATCCAAGAATATTTAAAAATGATTGCCATAATGAAGAATGTTATCAACAGATACCTTGGCATTATACGATTTGTATTTTACCCTCTGACGGTAAAATGGCATTGGACTTATGAGCTGCACGATTATTGGTTCGCCTCAAACGAGCGGGGCCAATTAAAAGTTGTTGTTTGTTTTGGGTTTTTTTGTGACGAGGCCATGTATTGGCGGAATAATTCCTTCTCCTTCATTCCGTCTGAGGATGATTAGCGGAAGCTAATCAAAACATGTTACGGTTTTTTAAAGTTTTTTAAAAGTTTTTATAATTATTTTAAGTGTGTTGTCGATTTATATGTGTGCAGTACTTCACTATTTTACATCCCTTCTTACCCCCTCCAAATATCAAAATCTAGGAAGATTAACTTTCTAAAGGTTAACAAAATGTAATTTGTTTTTGTTGTTTCACTCCTCCCTCAACTATGAATCAACACCTAAGCATTTCCTATCAGCTACTTAGGGTGGAGTGCCTTAAATAGGATGGTGTTAAAAATCCAACATTAGACCAAACATATTGGAAGAAAAACTAATTATCTATTGTAATGTTTTTGTTTTGTTGCTTCTTCCTTTCCTATTATCATATAAAAATAGCTGTAATAATATTTAAGTTCCAACATCAAATATCATGTTTTTATTAGAACTCGGTACTTAGAAAATATGCATATTCACAGGGGGGTAAACATTTATATATAACAATCATCATATGGATAATTAGGAATGAAAGTCCTGAAAAAGAAAAGCAGAAAAAGCTTCACTAAAGAAGGCTTCAGCTATTTGAGTCCTACTGCAGCAGCACAATAATTGAAGCAAAAACCTGTATCCACTATGTTAAAACTAAAATAAATTCAAGACAGTTGAAGTAATCCTGCAATTGATATATTAAATGCAGTAAGTGTATTCATAAACATACACATGGAAATGTATAGAATGTGCAGATGAAAAAAATAATCAAAAATGTGTTTCATAAGCTCTTAAAAATTTGGTGTTTATTCCCTCTGCTCTCACTAATGTTTTTGTAGCCCACACTTTACTTCTATCATGAAGTGAAGCAGAGAAACATCTTTCTCAAGAGAAATATGTAACTTGTTCTACAGGAAAAAACAACATAAACAACATTAACTGAAGACCATAACTGAAGTCTCTCAAGTCACAGCTTTTGTAGACGTTTCAGAACGATAAACATTCTACAATGAACATCAGATAGCAGAATTTTTTGAAAGATAGAATAAAAAAAGCCAGGGCGTTCATTTCTTTCACAACATCCCAATTATGGGGGAAGATGGAAAACTATTTGATAACCATTAATAATTGTATTTACAAAACACACTGTAAGTATTAAGAAAAATTTTAGTACATTTCTATATATGAGAAATTCCTGAGAACATTCAATGCTATAATAATATTTATTCCTTGAATTTTTGCCGTTTTGTGAAAAAGCTTCTTCAGACAGAAGACGATACCAAAAATAGATTTTTAAAATTACAATGAACACTTCGCATAACAATGCTTCAGTATGTCAATACAGAAGTCGAAAACTAACAATGATATTACAATAAGAAACCAAGACTGAATTTAACACATTAACTATTTAATGTGTGCCGCAATTCTTGTAGACAGTATATTTCACTAAAGAGGCAGTATTTTATGCCTCCAATATTTGTGGACTTAATTCTATTCCTTTGTATCTATTCATATGAATATTACCCTTCTTCAAATTATTTATGGATTATTATAGCTTCCAAAATTTTCCTTTTCATATCATGTTATGTGTTCATAGCGTAATTTGGTTGTTCAGTTATGGAGTCTCGGAGTTTCAGGTGCATTCAATGCTATAATTAATGTTCAAAATTCAAAGTTAAATCGGAAATTTTTTTCATTCAGGAAGGTTCCTTTTCTTTTAAATCTATACATACAAATTGGAATGGAAACTTCAGCATTTCTGATAGTAAAGTAATAAAAACTAATAATAATAACTAAAAATAGCTTAAACTAAAGTTAATGGTACAAGTAAAAATCACAATTTAAAAAAAATTATATACAATAAAACTATTTTTACTTAGTTACTTAGCAAGGAACATGCAAAACTATATCATGCTAACAAAAAAAACCCTATAGGCAGCAGCTTTGTTTTCAAATAATAAAACAAAACAAAAATGTGTAAGGAAAATCAAAGGAAATTATAGTTTTTTGTTTTGTTTTTTTGCAACTAGAATGAAACAAGGTAGGGATAGCGATTAGTAAACCAATCACAGTGCTGCGCAATGTCTTCTGATAAGTAAATATAAATAAATTATTGCTTTAATTTTCCTTATTATTATAAATGTGTTTGTTGCGAATACAAAAGGCACAATTGTTGCGATTATTGTGATTGTTGTAGACCTGTATTATCAATGTGGTTGTTGGGCATGCAAAATACGCAATTGTTGCTAATGAGATTTTTAATGATACTTGTCCTGTCCACAGACAGACAGACAAAGCGGGAATATTAGTCTCCTGATTACTAATCAGAAGACTAAAATCAAATTAATATTTTTAAACAAAAGAAACCAATCACGATTAAGGTCACATATTCCTAATAACTTTTGAACCATATTTGTGATAAAGCAATATATTTACTTTGTAATGATTACTCCACCATCGCTTGTTGAGCCAATTCAGTATGACGGCAATATAAAATCATGATGCTTAATTGTAATTTATTTGCGTACAATCTACTTAACTTAAAACTGCAGATGTGAAATCCCATATATCTGTAGAACTTTTCAAAACCTTCAGCTTTTGTTTAAATCATTTAAAAAAAAAGGAAAGCCTCTTCATCTTAACTTAATTAAAACAGATTTAACCATCAATGAATTGGGAGCAATTGCATGTATCAAGATATTATTCAAAGCAATCTACTTTTTCAAGTACTGTTAATAAAATTATAGAATTGTCAGAGAAGATAATTTCATTTTAATTTGAATTATCATCTTAAACGAAACAATGCAGAAGACGACAACAATAAATACTAAAACAGCAGTTCTTAACATATTTTTTTTTTACCACGCACCCTTTGAAATATCTTTGCTTGTCGAGGACACCCAACACTTTTAGATTTAAAACCCTAAAGATTAAAGGGTAAAATTTAAAATCTCAAAGTGCATCAAATATTTATTTAAAGTCACTCAATCAAGGTTCATCAAATTTGGAGAAAAGAGAGAAGTGAATAAATAAATTATATTACTATTATTGGAGTGATTCTTTTCAAATTTTAAACAATATTACTAATACTAAACACCAAACCCTGGTCTAATATTACTTGTTACTTAATTCATGCGAAGGCTAGTGCTGCATTTCACTTACAAGCACTGTTATTTATAACAGGCTTAAAAGCTGAAAATTCTGATTTCTGACTACGTTTTTCAAATTATTCTTATACTTATTTTTGAGATAAAGGAGAGCAGATAAGGATGATTACCCTTGATTGAGTGACTTTAAATAAATATTTGATGCACTTTAGGGTTTTATATCTTAAGTCTTGGGGGTCTGCAACAAGCTAGGATGTACAAAAGGTCTGTGGTAAAAAAAAAAAAAAAGGTTAAGAACTGCTGTTTTAGTATATTTCTATTGTCGTCGTCTTCTTCAGCATTGTTTCATTTAAGATAATTCAAATTAAAATGAAACTGTCTTCTCTAAGAGCTTTCTGATGATTTTATAATTTTATTAACAATACTTGAATAATATCTTAATACATGCATTTGCTCCCCATTCATTGATGGTTGGTGGAGTTAAGATCTATTTTAATTAATCCTTTAGGCCGGTGAGTTTCTTCTCTGCATATTGTCTCTCCCATGTTTTTTTTTTTTTTTTCTTTGAGAGAAGAAAGAAGCTAAAAGAAAAAAAATAAATTACTGGCTAAACTAAAGTGCAGAAATTTAAATTCCACCACTAAAATATAAGCTTATTTGGCCGCTAGACAGACACATGGAAATGTACATGGGTACGTTTTACCAGCTTAAAAGGGTTAAGCGGAGATGAAAATAATTTTTTTTTTTTTTTTTAATGGTTTAAACAAACGCTTAATGTTTTTAGAAGATCTACAAATAAAACTGCAGATGTGAAATTCCATACAAGTAGTTTTGTACACAAATAAATTACATTAGCATCATGATAGCCCTCTTAAACATTTCAGGAAAATCTACTTTTAAGTGAGCCTATAAATTTGGAAGGGACTGTTCCTTGAACTGCAATTTCAGAGCAACTGGTATAAAGTATATTTTCTATTTCCAGTCCGAATATGGGAACTATAATTACAGGTCCCCGAAACTTGTTACTTATTTTTAACGTGTTTTAAATTTTTTTAATTCAATTGTGCAAGCGATTGCATTATTAATATATTTTCTATTCTTTGTGTCATCTGATGGTTATAGTTTACTTTCTTTCTATTTTAACTGTAAAAGCTCTTTAATATTTATTCAAAACTTCGTGCAGCCCTTGTAAGGGCAGAATGAGGTTGCAATATTTGAGTTATACAACAAATTTTCATAAAAACTAGCAACCCGGAAAAGTGGATTCTAGCAACGTGCAACTGCTTCCTCACAACTACCCGATAAAAGTGGATTCTCCCGACCCACGACTGCTTTTAGAACCAGCAAGTGCGTCTAAGACATATTTTTATTTTTATAGAGATTAGAATGTAGTCCCCGTGGCCTAATGGATAAGACGTCTAACTTCGGATCAGAAGGTTGCAGGTTCGATTCCCTTAGCGAACTTGCAGAAATTAATTCTATTTCACAAATCACAACAAATCACAAATCAATTGTGCTGGACAGACAGAGAAATAAAAGATTTAGTAATACAGATTTAGATAGAAGCCCTTGTGAGGACATAGCGGGCCCCTGGTAGTCCAAGGACCACAGAGGTTAAGAATTAAAACATTATTGTAGCATCAACCAAATCTTAGATCTTCATAAGATATCACAACTCTTTATTAAACTCCAAAAATACTGCACCACAGACCAATATTTCGTCTTATTTTTCAAAGACTTCCTCAAGGTTTTTTGGTAAACATAATAAACAAATAAATAAAATAAAAATTAAAGATGAAAATGGAAAGAGAAATAACCTTCTCAAACCTTACAAATCAATAAATAAATTTATTGAAAAATAAGACGAAATATTGGTCTGTGGTGCAGTATTTTTGGAGTTTAATAAAGAGTTGTGATATATTATTGTAGCATGTTTAAAACTATGCAATATTGGAGAATCATACAACAAATTTTCAGAAAAGTTTAAATAATTCTAAACAGTTACAATGAAAATAAAAGATAATTCAGGTTAATATCTTGATAGTTAAGAGGAACCAAGAAGACAAATCTCTCACTATATTATAAAAATTACTTCTGAGAAAAAGGATCCAACAAATGAGATAGTTCTTCTGTGGAAGGAATGCAAAGGCTTTTCACTAGAAATTCCACTGTCGATCTGTTAAGGAAGTGGACAATGGAGCACAGGACCTATCTACTGTTTGAACATCTAATCAGATTGAATGAAGTGAAAAAGATTTGATACTAAAACAGGGAGAAGGAACACAAAGGCCGAGATAACTGCACACATTAAGTCTAATCACCAACTTCGTCTTAAAATACTTCAAAAGGACTTTTTGAAATGGTTACAGCTGATAGGGCAGAAAAACAAGGCTGGAATGAGATCTTCAATGATGTAATGGAATGAGGAGCTTCTTTAACTGAAATAATTTGATATTTGATAAAAATCTGATAAACTACAGGTATCAGATTTCAATTCAAAGACACTTCCTAATTTACAAGTGCTGACTTGTTTTTTTATAAATTCCAGTTTCATCCAACTTAGGATTAATTCATCGGCTTCTTTGTGGCAAAACTGATACTAACAAAACAAGGTTTCAATTCAAATTCATGAATGTAAACAAAAAATAGGGAAGTGATTATTTTGTATGGAGAAAAAGCACTAAAACTTTATTTTTTATTTTTTCCCAATCACTATTTGAAATTGACTTTTTTCTAATTAAATAGTAACTTCTAAATAAGTTCATGCTTTTGTTCCTTTATGATACAATGACTAATTGTCATTTTAAGAAAATAGTGACAAGATCAAACACCAACACTTGGCTCTATTATTATTTGCTTATTTTTCTTTATTTAATGACTGTACAATGGAAACAGTTGTTTCAATTTTTTCTTACTTTTATACACCTTTCAAGAGCAAAGTGTATTTCTGCTGTTTAATATTCTATATTACTAAAAATCTTTTATTTCTCTGTCTGTCTGTCCGGCACAATTGTTAATTATTATAGTTTTCCTTGCTGAGAAAGTCAGATTATAAAATTTTCTTTTTTTTATATATTATTTTTTTTGCCTTGCATGGGATTCGAACCAAGGACCTTTGTCCTCGCAGTCAGGAACGCTAACCATTGGACTACTGCTGGTCTCCCAATATCCAATCCTACTTGGATTGTATTTGTTCGCACTATCAAATAATGAGTTCATTCAAAAAGGAATAAAGTATCACTTTTTGCCATAACCGCTTGGAATCGATTCTTCTTGGATTATCTCATACTCACCAGGGGCAGACAGGGAGACAGGGGTGGCCTAGTTTTCTTTAAAATTAAAGTGAGCTATTGATTTTACAATTAAAGAATAATGAGGGCTCAAGGCAAATCGTAGTACAACAGGAAGGGTTGAACAAATTATTTCAGATACTCAGTTCTCTGTAATATTGTGGAAGAATTCAACATGATTTGTAGCAAAGTGTTAAAGAGAAACTTTCATTAATAAAACTGCTTTCATAGTGAAAAAAATTTCTAAATAAAGTAAACTTTTAATAATTTTACTAAAACAGAAGAACATCAAAGATAAAAAAAATTAAATGTTTACTCAATTTAAATAGTGTACATTGGCGTATCATGAGAGGTGTTGATATGGGTTGTAACCAGTGGTGCACCAGGATTAAGGTGTGTGTGTGGGGGGGGGGGGGCTAAGAATGTTGTAGAAAGTCCATTCAGATGTAGGCCTATTCAAAAATACTCATAAATTGTTTCAAAGACCACTTTCCAAAATAATAAGCTACAGACACATAGCTGCGTGCTTTAATAAAGGTTGTTGGTTTTTTTTTCTTCTCGTTTTTCTTTATTTCTTTTTGTCTTCAACCCCCCCAGACACAACATATTTTGTTAACTAGCTGTACCCGGCATGTGTTGCAGTGCCACTCAAAGACAGAAAGTGTTTGTGTTTTAATTCTGTTTATTGAAGTGCTTTTGGATACACAGTATTTTTTGTTTTTCCGTCTGGTGCATACATCAGAAGGTTTTCAGAAACGTGAGCAGGCCACATACTGCTGTCCATGTGTGAAGCATGGATTTTCCAAATTTAGTCCACACTTGTAGCGATTGTCCCGTGCTTTGTTGATGGTCATTGCAAATGCAAATCACACGAAACTGCAAACGTTGAAACCGGAAATACACCGATTTGTTGAAACGCCTCGATATTGTAAAAAGATTCTACTAATTCAGAAACCTTCATGGGCGTGTGCACAAAAACTCACCAAAGTTTCGTCACAATCTGATGAATGGTATAGGAACACATACGGGACAAACAAAGAAACATTCATTTTTATGTATTAAGATATAGTTTTTGAAAAAGTCTTTCAATATCCAAAAACCTAAATTTTTACATATTGGTTCATTAAAAGACTGATTCAGAATTATCATTTTATATATTTGACAACTACCAACTCCAATTCCTTCAAACTTGAAACCCATTATAAGTAAACACAAAAGAGCAAAACTTCATTATTAGTAGTTGAAGCTAAAAACAATTCTGAAACATCCGTTCATTAACGTACACAAATGAGGTGACTGCTTTCAATACTTAATGCCTTGATCACTTAAAATATTGTACTTAGTTACCACGTCATTATAAATTTAAAAATTGATATTTGAGGCCTGGTTTACTGTTTACATTTTATACACACCTGAATCTCAAGGCCAAGGTTGCTGCTTATCAATCTAAGTCTTTTAAACCAAGGATTTACTTTATCTTTTGTTTGAATAAACATTCCAAAAATTTTGCTTTTCACAATACATCAATGACATTTTATTTGCTTGTTTAATTATTGTAGATGGAGTGAATGTGTGTTTCACAAGTCCAGTCACATTGCTAAAAAAATTACAGGAAACTAATAATTTCAATAACTGATTAATAATAATTATACTGACATGATTACAAGTAGATGAATTTACTTGTTCATAAAAGTGTACAAAGGATGGGAAACTATCATTCTGAATTATTTTCTGTCAATATTTGCATACAAGTTGAACAAGGAAACTGCATCACAGATAATTATTTGGAAATAAATAATATGAATCACTTACAAAGGATACTATTTTGTTCCAACTGAATGCCTTATCGAGAATGATAAAAGCCATGCTGAGTCAGATCGTATAATTAGAGTATTTCTAATTTCCTCTACAAATTCTATTCTCTTGTGAACTATTTAGCACTGAAATACAATCGTTTCTAATAAATTTGTTACTGCAAAAGACTCTAAAATCTAACATTTATCAAAACTAGAAATTGATATTTCTGTTATAATTTAAATATCTCTTTACCCATCCTCTGGAACTCAAATTACTTCAAGCGTTCTTTAATCTGAATCATTAATGCAACTTTCAATTCTCTCCCTGATTCTATTTAATAGGTAAATTTTAATGACACAGTTTTCAAAGCTCTTAAAACAGAAAAAAAAGCAAAACACTAAATCCTGACTTAGATAAAACAAGAGGAATGAAATTTACTAGCTTCCAAATAACTATTAGAATGCAAAAACAAATAAAACTTTCCAGCTCATCCCGCTAACCCATCTCCTGCTTCTACCTTTGTATATGGTAACTGCCACACAGAAACGCCCATAATGGCCTTTTTCTGTCTCTTTTTCTCTTACTTTCCACCTTTTAACTTCACATGTCGGTTTTTATAATTTTATTTTTTATCTTTTATTTTCTCACCATTTTCTTACTCAACATTTGTATTTGCGTACACATACTTTCAGTAACTACCAACATTAAGTAGAACCGACCACTTGGTTCGTGATAACCGGCTAATCAGCGGGAACCCCCCGCACCCACGCCAGACCAACACAGGTGTACTCGGCGGGAAGAATTCTAGTAATACGCAGTGATGGGAACTACTACAATTCACGGAACTTAACAACACCCCACGATTGGCCCCTCCTTGGATGACGACCAAACCCCTTTGTATATATTGAGAGATTTTTTTTTTTTTTTGTTTCAGACACATTTGATAAGGACTACTTTGCAGTAGTCAAAATTAATCATGTACCATTTTTTTATATGTTTTAATACAACATTTATTATTAATTTGTGCATGTTTACTATTTATTCTCTACAAATAAAATTTCAACAAGAATATCAAGTAAATTAGATTCCTTTACTCCAGATAATTATTAAATTTATAGATAGATTTAATATAATCTTTAATATAACTCTTCAATTTGGAAACTGGTTTTATTCGGACCATTAGAATGTACTATTTAATATTTTCTGATCATAAATGATTTCTACTTGATAAATGGTTTATTTAGATGCAAAACTATAGATTTGTGCCTGTATGCAAAAAAAAAAAAAAAAAAAAGCACTCTGAGATTTGTATATCAATTCTGTTTAATAGAGAACTAATTTATAAAGTTTGGGTAATTTTTAATTTTGAGATCATTTTTTTCTTCTTTCCTTTTTTAAATAATGATACTTAAAAGAAAAGCTGTTGTTAATGTAGTGAAATACTATTATAGATTTAAATAAATATGAAATTTACCAATAATAATCAACCTTGATAGTTATTTTCTTGTATCATTAACTGAATTATTAATTAAATACACAAGAATAAATTAAGAAAGTAAAAGACACTGTCAATAATAAATAAATATCACAGATAAACTTGATACATATTTTACTGAGGATTTTATTTTAATAAATTTCTACAAAATAAAAATGTTACTTCATTGAGTTTAATTATTTATACTTAATTTTTTTTAATTAACTTATTCTTACTCTAGATTTTAATATTTCTTTATATGCAATAAACCAAAATACTTGATCCGTAATTTATTAACCCAGCTAGCCTTGAAGATTCCAGGAAAATCTTTCCTCGTTTTATATGGACTATTCTCACAAATCTTGACAGATGTCAGGAAATGACAATCATCCAAAAGCTTTAAGATCATGTTTACTTCCTTATTTAACTTCGCTGTAGAATTGAGAAGTCAAGACATAACTAATTCATATACATTTAAGTTAGGAATAACATAAAACAAACTTTGTTTTAAATGTTATTCTGAAGAATTTTTTACTACTAAGAAAAAAATATCCTCAGCTAATAAGAGAAGTGAAATACAACATATCAAACTGGCCAGTAAAATAAAGAAAAAAAAAAAAGGCATATAGCTCTTTGGAAAAGAATTGCACACAAATCAGAATTTATGCAGTTCTAACAAGATCCATTTATCTAGGTATCATTATCATTTATCAACCCAAATATTTAATCTACTTTTCCGTATTAATTTGTAAAATTTTCTGTCAAGGGTGCTACAATATGACTTTTCAGTAACTTTAAAATTTAGTTACTGCTAACATTTCATGTACATAGGCAACATGTTATAAATACTTGTAAAATAATAATAATAATAATATGCTTACATGTTACAAATTAATAAGGTCATTATTTGAAAACAACTTTGCATCAATAACTTACAGTGATCATTGTCTGATATGTAAGTGAGATGGCAGTGATCTGCTAATCATGCAATGACCTAATAATGAATATGTAATATGCATTCCATTTTCAAGACACATCTTCAAAGCTGCACATATGGTAGGGAGATCATGGTGGTCACAGTTATTGCCATAGAATATATTTCTTTTATTTCCCAGATTTAATGGGACAAGATTTAAGTAAATAGGCTGCAAACAATTGATCTGATTGGTGGCATAAACCCATAGGAAATCAATGTGGGATCCATATTTTCAAGAATTACCTACATTCCTTATTGGGCCACAATTACGCCATATATTTCCATTTTACATTGATAGAAACCACACCAGCCATCAATGACTTTTAAAAATGCTTCAACATAGGTTTTGGTCTTGATCCTATGATTGTGCTTGATTTATTCCCTTTGGAAGATGGAATCTCCAGAGTAATCTGATTCTGCCTATATGCCTCTTATCCTATATGCAAATACTTCAAAAATACCATTGATAGTTTTCCAACTAAAATGGCTCAAAAAGTCATAACATTGTAGATTTTTATGAGCTTAAAAAATATAAACATTATAGTACAAAATTTATCAAGAAAATTGACTGAAGAGTAATTTGCCTAAAAATTAAAATAAACCCTCTAAAGGGATTAGTTTGAATTATCTTAATTGAATATAAATTCAAACCAGAATATTTAGCTCTAATCCTAAATGCAATCTCTGATCAAAATTGCTATAACAAATTCTTACTATTTTAATTTAATAGCAACATTCTTATTAAAGCATAGGTTTAATGCTTTCGATTTCATTTTTTACAAATTTGGGATAGGAGAATGTGAAACGAAGCATTTTATACTGAGATATAAAGAAAATAGGGGGAAAAAAAAAAAAAAAGGATAAAAAAACCTAAATATTTAAGATCTGGGTTGATTAATGAGATATTATAGTGGGCTAGAGATAACTGAATAAAACAATGTTGTTTTCCTTGGAAATAACAGCAAGTGAAAGTTTGTACTGCAATATCAGTAGATATCTATATAGTAAAGCATCTTTGAAATTGGATGAGATTTTATAAAGGATTTGAAAATTAAGTACACTCTAGGAAGAGGAGGAGGACAGGGTATTGATAACACAAAGGATATCACCACTTAAGTAATTCCTTGCAGTAATATCGTTGTATGGGAAGACTTCATTGCGAGGGCTTCTTAATCTTCAAAAATAGCAGTTAATTTTATAATTGAAATTTACACAAACTATTATTAAAATAAACTAATATTAAGCAAATTTTAACTGAAGTTCAAATCAAACCCCACGCACAATTGACAAGTCCACTCAGTTCCACTGTCTTTTTGTTCTAATCAGTCCCACTCATCTTTCATGTTTTTCCCTTCAACTGTTTATATTTCCACTAATAAAATTCATCTCACAATCAAGTCTCAACATTCCAAGAGAGGGGACATATAAAAAGTACACACAATACATATTTAAAAGAACATCCAGTTACAAAAATTTGAGTTACGATTATGGCTTTTTGCTGTACACAATGGAAATGCTTGATACTACTACGAAAAATCACAAAAAGTTCTTTTTCTTTGGTTAGATAGAGAAGGTAGGGAAATCCGAGAAATGAGTAACATTTTAAAACGTTTTAATGGTTGATGTACGGAAGAGACTGGATATTCTAGAATGCAGTCTATCGTAAAGTAATTTCTCTTGTTCTGGAAAAAAATAGTTAAGACAGTTCATGACACATTGCTATTGCCAAATTAATCAGATGCGCACAGCTTTTAGACAGAGATAGGGGATGAGGATCATATGAGTTGTAGCTTTTCAAACGATTCCAAAGATTAGTTTCTGGACAGTTCCAACAGAAATCATCTAGAACATCCTAACTAAATTATTATATTGTATAAGAATATTCTAAAATTAAAACAATACTCTTTATAATTCTTTTGACAATAAGTTTATTAGGATTATATTACGGTATTCCTTATTACTACTGTATTTTCAAAAATATTTACTAAAATAGTAAAAATAGTACCATACATTTTACTATGTATAATCTGTAATATATTTAATAATAATTTTGTTAATTTAGGGTTATGTAACGAGTCGAGGAAGGGCACCTTTTCCTGACTTTCAGCATTATAAATACAAATTAATAACATAAAACTTCGCTTTCTTGTTTTATTTTCATATTCTGCAATTCTGTATTCCAAGTGCACTGAATACAGGTATATGATCCAATACAATAACTAGTCTATTTTCAATAGGGTCCTTTGCAAGGTAAAGACATTTTTATTGAAAACCTGTGTGTAATTGGATGTTTTGTTCAGAAGTTATGTCTACAGATTACACTGTAAAAACAAAGTCATGCATTTTCTCTCTTATTTAATAAATTGGGGGTTAGATACTTAACAAAACAGCAAGGGGTGGAAAAAAAAAAAAAAGAATAATTCTTATTTTCAGGCAATATCTGTCCTAAAAGTAATGCTATACTGTATTAACTGTAATCTTATTTTCAACATAAATTACAATATCCATGCCAAGGTTGAGATCTGACCCATAGTGTAAGTCATAAAGGGGGTGGACATGTTAAGACAATCAAATGATGAAGAACTGCAATCAAAATGTTGTAGTGCAGGCAAGAAAACTTGCAATGTTTATAACAAAATCAAGCAAATTAGATAAACCTCACCAGAAATGTGTAAAGTAAAATAAAAAAAATAAAAATATTTTGACTCAATTAACAAAAATTTATGAAAAACTTCAATTTACTTTAAATTCTGAATATAGCAAAGAAAAACCAGCTAGCCTTAACACAAAACAAAAACTGGCTTTTTTATTTTTTATTTTAGGTGCCACATCTCAAGAATAAAGTTAAAGCACCACTGGTTAAAAAAAAAAAAAAAAAAAAAGCAAATCATCATGTCTTATATTACAAATGTTGAAAAGCTATGTAAAAGTAATTTAGCAAAGTAAGCTTATTTCAATGGTAAAAAAAAAATTCAAGAATGCCTAAATTTCAATAAAAAAAGTTCTAGTTGGCCCCCTTTCAAATAACCACATGGTAAGAACCAAATATTTGCACCAAAAGAAAATGACAATAACTAACTGTTAAACAGCATTTTTATGTAATTTATTTATAAAGCATTTTTTTTTGGACATTTTTGTGTATTAGTAGTCTTACCTTTCACAGGGCAATTTCAACCAAAATCATGTGGAAGATCACAACTGGGAACATTTACCCATCTCAAAAATTTCAGCTTCCTAGGTTGAATAGTTTGAGTTACCTTAATCGCAGATATGCTTATTTCAAATTAAAATTATTTATAAAGTTTCTCCTTTTCTAATCTTAATGTTTTTCCATCTCTGATGGACATTAAGAGGCATTACAGCTTTGTAATCAGCCCTTTGTCAAATGGGTACAGATTTTTTTTGAGGGTTAAAGGCGGGCAGGCATCTGGTTGACCATCTGACTTCAACTAATCTCATCGGTCAAAAACTGCTGGGAGTCAAACCTTTTGCGCAGCCCACGGCCTGTTGCAGTAGTTTAATCTTTTAGCAGCTCGGTAACAGGCTTTGATGGTAAGCGCCATGCAGGGATAATTTCAGCAGTCTTATCAACTTTTTAGCAATCCAATGGAAATTACTCTTGGAATTAGTCGATTAGTCAAGCTTGCTCTTTACTTACTCTGAACGGCACCAAATTAATTAGCTCAAACTGGATGTCCTGCTATTTAGAATGATCATTTCTTAAGATTAATAATTCTTGCATCTTTAAGGTTATGAACAGATGAACATTTATTCTAGAGGAACGTATTTGTGCTACAAAGAACAGTTTAAAGATTCTTTAGATCAGATGTGTAAGTTAACACCCAGAAAGTGAACTTCTTTTAAGAAAAAAGAAAGAAGGATCATACCATTCAAATTTCTAGATAACATGAAATACTAATGTATAATTTCACTTTGGCAAGGCCCAATAGGAAAGTGCATTTAGATGACTGTTATATAAAGCTAGCACCTCCTTCTTTCCCATCTGATTATGCTCATCTACAATACATATTAAGGAGAGAGGAAAATGAAAGGACATTTTCTAAGAACTTCTATCTATATTCAGTGAACTGACTCTCAACCTAAAGGTATGAATGAAGAAGCTTCAAGAGGTCAGGGACTATGAAAATATCTTTCTCTTGTTTTTAGCTTACTTAAGCCAAAGTTGGTCTTTTAATAGTAGTAGTCCATAGTTTCCAATTAATTTATGGAACAATGAATGGATCTTTTGAATCTTGGAATACAATACTTACGGATATAGACCAGCGTTTCCTAACCGGTGGGTCGCGACTTGATCCTAAAACTATCAGAAACCATCGAATAAACCATCAGAAAAATCGAAAATCGATCATATATAAGGAAGGGATACGATACAAATATGGTTTTATTCTATATTTTTCTATTCCTATATATGTGAGGTATTCCGATAAGGAAAAGTGGGTCGCCAGTTGAAAAAGGTTGGGAACCGCTGATATAGACTATACAGTATATCTTTTGTAATTGAAAATTTCTGTGAAAAAAATCTGCAAGTTTATATATATGTAATGGAGACTTGATGCACTCTTTATTGCTTCATTTTATATTTAGTCAATTTAATCTTTTTTGTATTAGTTAATTTGTATTTAAATTTTAGATAGTTAAGATAAAATCTTTTAATTTCAAATTTAGATTTGTTTTAAATTTCATTTTTAATTTTAATATTTAGGTTAATTTTAAATTTTGAAAGGACAAAATCCTTATTACTTTGCGTTTTAGTCTAAATTAATTCCAAATTTCACTGCTGATGAAGTAGAAACATAAATTAGATTATGTCTCTATGGAAACAGTGATTTGTTTTTTGATTGGCATTCCGAAAGCAGTGATTTGTTTTTTTGATATTGGAATTTTCAAATCACAATTCACTGTCCGGCTCTTATATAGGTTTAGTAAAATAAGTTAATTTTTATTCTTATATTCTATACTTTGAATTCTAAATTGCAAATGATTGAATGAAATCTTTGCTTTACGAAATTTGAAGACCACCAGCTTCAAGTTTTGTGTTTTGGATTTATATATATATATATATATATATTCCCATAAAAACTCATTAGAAGTGCACAATTAATTGTTCTGTCCTCATAACAAAGCATCTAATTTCTTTTTGCAAATGCTTTTTCTTTCTTTCTTTTTTAACTGTATTTGACTTAAAATCATTATTTGAAAATTTAATTAATTTTCAATAAAGAGAAAATTTCATGGTAAATTGTTTGTGAAACATATTCTAATAATAATCAACCTTCTTAAGAACTGGTAGTTGGCTTTTTTTAAGTTAGTGGAGGAATTGAATAGTCTTTTTTTTTTTGACGACAGAAAAGGACATGAGGCTGAAAGTTCGAGAACCACGGATTCAGCAATTTCATTTTTACGAAGGATAAAATTATCTATCACTTATAATCTGCCATAAATGTGACGAAAAATTCAACTGCTTTTGTAATTAAAATTACAGTTCAATAAATTAACATATCACCCACATATTCTTTGCATAATTATTTTTTTTTTAATTACAAAATCATCATTATAAAAGGGGAAAAAAAAAAGAAAAAAAAAGGGGGGGGGGGGTCCCTTTTATCATCAGCACAGATTTTCATACTAGTTTCCTCTACTGCAATAATAGTTCAAAAATGAAGAACTTAGGGCAAAACCCATTCATCAAACATTCTAAAGCAATATCTAACGGCAATTCATCATCAACAAACAGGGCATGAAATAATGCATGATAATCCAATAATTTTTGCTACAGAAAAACATTGTTACATCAGAAAATTTCACAAATCGTTAATAATTAATACGCATAGATGCTACAACACAGAAGTGTCAATCCGGAATGCATTGTTATATGATTTAAAATGATACCATTTAAACTTGATGTTATTATTAAGAATATTCTTTGTATTTTATGATGTAGTTCTGGTTACTTTATGTTTTTATTTATGTGCACATCTGAAGACGAGAAATTCTCGAAACATGTTATGTGAAAGAAGTACATTTTTGTTTCATAAGATTTGTATGTTATGGTCCCTTATATATTACAGTCTACACACGATGAATTAATATATATATATATATATTCTAAAAAGAAGTTTCAAGATAAAGTCCATTACTCAAATACTTTTAAAACAGAAACAACATTTCTTACTATAGAACCCTTTATATAGTATTAATTTCTAAAGACAGAAGACTGTTTAAAAAGACAATGTTAACTTATTAAAAATTCTGAATATGTATATATATTCTCTTTTTAGTCACTTTTTTAGATGAACCCTGATAACCAAAAGGGATTATTAGAAACAAATAAAATTGCTAAGAAGTTATTTTTTAATTTAAAATTATAAATGATAACTAATGGATCAACTAGGGGGAAACTTTTACTCCACACAGCAGGAGAGCAGCTTAGGTCTCACCATTCGAGGTAACAGTAACAACTGTCTAAATAAACAAAAAAAGATGAATGCTTCTCTTTGACCCTTTTGTCAAAGGATTAACGTAAACTGAACTGGTAACAAAACAAAGACCAAACAACTTCTTTTGGTAAAGACAAAACAACTTTCAATTGAATTTTTCAGGTAATGTTATTTCTTTCATGTATATTTTTAATCATTTCAGGATTTTAAGTAAAATTATCATAACAATCAAACATCTACCTGAATTCTGCAAAGACATGCATAAACAGTTTTTTTGGTAAGAAGATCAGTAACTGCCCTTTAAGCTCATGTTTACAAAACTGTTCAGTTTTATATAAAATTTGCCAAGCACAAATATTTACTGAACAAAGCAGAACAGTCCTCTACATTTCTCTATTATTTCTCTCTATACACACACACACACACACACACACACACTTGAGAGCAGAAAATCGCACAATTGCATTTTTTTACTTTTTGTTTTATTTTCCTCGCGATTAGCAATTTTTTTGAATCAAAATAACGTTAATTTAAAGATCGTTTCATCACCTATCCAATGATACCACTTAAGTGTGTATTATGTGTCAGCAGAGTGTTCTTTGGAGGAATCTCCTAGCCTACCAGAAAACCTCGTTTTCGTACAGCCTGGGAAATGGTGATTAAAACAAAATTCAATACAAACATTTATAAAACAATCTTTATTAATACCGGGTATTCCCTCCTCTATCCTTAATTACGGCCCTCATTCGATTTTTATCAATTTGGGGTGTTGTTCTATTGTTGTTATTGTCTTGGTTTTGAAGGCAAAATACACACTTAAGTGATTGGATAGGTGATGAAACGATCTTTAAATTGACATTATTTTGATTAAAAAAAAATTGGGAATCGTGAGGAAAATAAAATAAAATAAAAAAATGCAACTGTTCGATTTTTCTGCTCTCAAGTGTGTGTGTGTGTGTGTGTGTGTGTGTGTATAATAATAATAATATATATATATATATATATAACAAATTTACTCTTTTAAAAAATAGTTACACAGTGTAAACGTTCACCCAAACAAACACAAAAAATCACGTTTAATCACTGGCATTTTCTTAGGCAAGACGGGCCTCAACCAGGGGCCTAAGTGTTGCTAAGGTATTGACGTAAAATGTTCGCAGTGCCAATGATGGCTGTCTTTTGTAATTCAGCTGTTGTTATTGCTGGTGCTCCAAGTCTGGTGTAATAGTCCATAAATTTAAGTGATAGTGTTCCTAGTGCACCAATGATGATTGGCAACACTGTAGTTGTTTTATTCCATATTCGTGTAATTTCAAGTGCCAGAGCCCTGTATTTGTTGATTTTAAATATTATTTTTAAATCTGGATTTCACGTTGGTTAAGGCTCAGTGAAGCAGTTAGGATGAAAGAATAAGGGAGCAGTTCTTCAATGCCTAAATAGGTTGAGTCACCCACAAGCATTTTTTGACCATGGCCTAAATTTCCCTCCAACTTCTCTAAAAAAGCAACTGATCATACCTCATCAAATTAGATCTATCAAAAGAAATGCAGTAATTGTTAACACTATAATCATGTCTATTTCCTTTTATTCTACCGAAGAAGAAAAAAAAAATGGGAAGAATACATTATTTTATTATTGTTACTAACACCATATAATTCCTCTAAAATTTATTACAAAAAAATATAATGAGATGAAAAGAAAGCCCTATCTGCATTAAAGCTAAATAAAAAAAATATATAATAAAATCAAACTTAGCAGAATTAACTTTGTTTTTCAATTAGAAAGTGCTAAATTATTGTATCAAACTGTCTTATTAATAATAAATTCAAAAACTTAATTAATAGCTTTTCCTCTTTGCCATATCAAATTAACTTATTTTGCATCTCTCTTTATATTTAACATTCATATTCTATATCCTTCAGCAATATATTCATATGTATTTATATTTTTGATTGATTCTTTGAATTCTTTGTTTCTCATTAAAAAGCAATCTTTAAAAAAAAAAGTTAAAAGAAGAAAAAATAAAAAGGCAACTTTATATTTTACCATATTAATAAGTAAATGTCTAATATTAATTAATAAAGGAAATCATGAATAGTTTTCTAATCAAAAAGCCTAATCATGTTTATATTGTATTATCAGTTAGAGTTTGTTATTAATTTCTATCAATAAAACCTACAAATGTTAGAAAACGGTCCTTTTTTTTATTATCATTATTTATACATATTTATCAAGCATAAATTGAACCTTCATT
The DNA here is from genome assembly GCA_023159025.1 of Thereuonema tuberculata. NCBI lineage: Eukaryota > Metazoa > Arthropoda > Chilopoda > Scutigeromorpha > Scutigeridae > Thereuonema > Thereuonema tuberculata. Next base: position 40,698,247 of record JAFIDM010003189.1, on the reverse strand, counting down.
CTTAACAACATTCATGATATCATAATTCATGACAAGTGTTGAGAAACTTTGTGAAGGTCAAAGTTCTCTCCAATTTGAAAATTTGCACAGCTTTAAATTGCATCGTTATAATATTATAACAAAAGCTTAGACAAAGATTGTATTTCATTGGCCTGTATCCTACATTGCTACCATCACAATACATGGCAATCCCTTCCTATTCTGAAATGAATTCTCGTATGGCCTTGAACCAAAATCTAACCATCTTTTGTTAGGTACAGACAGCATGTGGTGTCATAGCCACCCATCTATTGCAACCTGTTATTTAGTAACTTCACATCCACAAAATTTGTTAATATTCTCATTCTTGTTCCTATTCACAAATCAGAACTGCAAGGAAAAATTCCCCAATTCACATTTTTATGTGTAAAAAAAAAAATAAAACACACACTTGGTTGCAGAGAATGTTTTGAAAATTTTACTTAAAATTGAAGAGTTGTAAAAAAAAATATATTATGTAATGGATTCTATTCAGTAGCATAACTTTTACTAATATAATTTTTTCTTAGCAAAAAATAAAATGATTCGTTATAAATTATGAAGCAAAGCACTCCAAAGAAATCATGCCTCAGAAGGTTGAATACCTGGCACAAAGAGAAAATATTGATTTTTTTTTTTTTTTATTCTTCTACATTAAATTTCTGGCAATATTAATCTATTTAAATATTATTCACTGTAGCAAAAATGGCCATTATTCATATTTTTTTTTTATATCTTCTAATATATAATATAGAAGAAAAGTTTAATTTTCATTCATTGGATGAATATGCAGAAATATAATTTTCTAAAAAATTCACAAAACTGTAATTTATTTTGAATTATTCCTCGACAATAATACAGGGATGTGATTAGAAATTATGTTTCCACAATATTAAAGTTGTAGAATGAACAAGAATGTTTTCATTGCATCATCAGACTGCAGTAAAATTTCAGCATCTTTTTAGCAATCCATTGTTCCTTAATTATTTAATGCCTTAAAAAACATTAAGAGATTATTTTTAATAATTAAATTATTAGAATATGCAGACACTGCCAATGTTTAATTACAGATAGCCCAGGAAAATGGGAAACAAAAGGAACTTTTTAAAACATTCAGAAAGAGAAGAACGTAAAATCCCCTATCAAACAGAAGGCTCGGTTGATTAAAATAAATAAAAGACGCACTACCCTGCAAGAATATGCCAATGACCTAAAGTTACAGCTTTAACCTCGTCATAAAACTTTAGTATTCCACACTTTTATTAGAGAAGCATATCTGAAAGGCAATATATGCTTCCTTTCTACAAGTTTTATTTCATAGTTTCAATACTATATAATGTTTAAAATTTAGTTATATTAATACACAAAATATTTTCTCTGCATTATCTAATTTATGCTCTAAATCTTTACATGATACCTGTTAAATTAACAATTTTTTGTTATTTTATTTCCTTGAAAATAGTGCTTTATTATTGAGACGTTTTCTTGTAACATTTCCTAATTTATTAAAAAATCCTTCATATTTCCAGAAACTGAAGAAGGGAAAATCCCACTTACATTTTTTCTTCTTTTTTTATCATTTCATTCCTTCATCCTTCCCCTATGACCTAGAAGCTTCCTCATATCCTGGATACTCAGATATTAGAGAATTCAATCTTATTTAATAATAACTCATGCCCTTTGCATTAAGGCATAAGTAATTTCAACCCGATCCGATTAGAAAATCTAAAATTTCTAGGTTTACAAAAGTTTTTACAAATAAAAAGCTAACAGAAGAATTTGAACTGCATTAGTAAATTTCAATTCTTTTATTAGAAAGAGAAGTAAAAAAAATAAAATAATAATAATAAATAAAAATAAATCTGAAAATGAGGAATGTAATATATATTACATCTAAAACAAAAAGAATATCTCATCAAGTCGGGATTTTTGGAATCTCCTATCTATCTCAAAAAAAAGTTGTTGTTTTTTCTTCTTCCTCCCCTTATATTAATTTTCTGAATCAGAAAATGTGCATCTGGGTAGAATAGTGGTAATTTAAATTGCTTAAGAAAGTTTATCAAGATTAAAACAATATAGATAGAATTTTTATGCCTAAAAATCATCCAGATCAACAAAATATATTTAAAATGAATAAGAGCAAATGATTTAGCAAAGTACCAAATACTGGAAAAAAAAAAAAAAATATATAGGATAAAGGTTATTCAAGGAAACAAAAGCAAGTTAAACGGGCCAATTTGATAAAATAAACTTTTAAATTTACGCTGATAACTCATATGCTTAACTAACAAACCAGTCTTAAGTTCAGTAAAAGAATCAAATTTTCATGTGTCACAATTAAAAATATTTTTGGAGTGATAATAAAGTTAACATTTAATTAGAACTCTTGAATTTACAAAATACTTGCAAACAATTGTGTGTGTGTGGTTTTTTTTTAGTTGAAAATTTTAATTTTTTTTTATTTAATTAAATCTGATGTACTAGCAACAAAGAGCAACAGAAACAACAAAATAATAAAATCTATCTGAAAATATTCTTATTATTCCCAGATCTTTTTCTACAATTTCAGTAAAATTCTTGTACAACACAGAAAAGGAGAATGCCACATAACTTCCACAGCAGATGGCTGTAAATTGGTATCAGGAAACCCAATAGTAATAATCCACTTTTCAAAGCCTAATGTATGTTGTTGTTTCTCATAACATTTCTAGAAAGCCTAAACAATAAAATATTAAGTTCCATGATATCTGCTTCATTGATTTTCTTTTCAATGACCAAATGAATGTCAAGAGTATTCAGTAAATCACGAAACCCATTACTTTATTAGTTAACTAGTACCATTACAGTTACAGTTTAAAACTCAGTAGAACAGAAATAAAACTCAATTTCAAAACTGAGTTGATATTTAACTCTTCTCCCTTTTGCATCATGATTTGTATGACAACACACACAAGCAGTGCGTCTTCCTATTACATACTTTCATCTATATTAATACAATCTGGGTTGCCGTAATGTTAACCCAGTGGTTCACAAACTTGGGAATAGGATTCCAGAGAAGGAAGAAGCAGTTTCTTTTATAAGTCAATGTAGTAATTATCATTCTCCCCAGGTAGCATCATTTATTGTTAATCGTCTTTATATATGATAAAGGTTCTTTGTTTCTCTTATTTCTTCTCACGTATAATGAAAATCTTTATTTCTGTTACTTTTACAAATTAGCTTTATATCTTATTATTATAAAATTAACATTTTTTAGGTTAAAAGACACCATTACATGAATACATCTATAAAAATAGTAAATTCGGAAAATAAATATAAAAAAAAAAAATGGGGCATAATGGTGAAAAGCTTGATAACAAATGCATTATCCTGTATCACATGTACAATAGTATTTCCTAATTTTGTTTAATAAATCACTTCGAGTGTTAAAATCAACGTAATTTTTTTTTTTTTTTTTACATAAGGATAGTGATAATAGATAAGGACTCGTTAAAGAGAAAATATCAAAACATTGTGTGTCCAATGATTGCTTTAGCTCGTATTGGGAAGCAAAATGAACTACAGATGGAGCTAAAATCAATGTGCATTGGTTGATCATTTGGCCGGTCTCAGGTCGCGTGCCCATATGTCAGAAGGAAAAGTGACCAAGAAGAAGCAAAGTGGAAGTAATCGTCCTGTTCTCCAATATTTAACAGGGTTTTCAGCTATAATAACAAGCTTCATTCTTTTCTAAATGTTCAGCTGGGTCAGATTTTCTTGAGGGGGAAAAAAAGCTATGAAAAGGAAGCCAAATACAAGCATTTCAGAAATGAGAATTTTCCGATGCCAGTTTAAAAAAAAAAAATTGTCAGCTGATGATTGTTTAAAAAACACATTCTTTTTAGAACTGTCATAAAGCTTTCTAAATTAGTTATATTTATTGCTAACAAATCGTTAGCACTGAAGTAAAGTTTTTCATCGCAATACACAAGTATTGTTTTCATCACAAATGTTACCAACTTCACAACAGCCTAATTCTGTTTTATTATTTCCTTAAATCTGTCTTAAATCTTGATATCATATTATATTCAGGGGAAACTATTTATTAGTAGTAAAATATAGAATTACAACCTTGTGCTTGTTCCTTTGTTCTTAAAGGCAAACGTCTTGAATGTACACAAGTGATTCAATAAATAGATGGCTTTGAAATTTTTGGTTGTAAAAAATTAAATGGTAATACAATTCGTGATTCATGATTTTTTAGTAATGTGAATAGAGAGTACGTGAGCCATTGTTAAGCTATGTCGTAACCTAAATTACTTCTTTTCATCTTTGAATCTTGCAAATAAAAACTATGTCAAATAATAATCACTGATTTTATACATTCAAAGCTTTATAATTACGTAATCTTCAAATACTTCAATGACAAAGATTACAAAAAAATAAATAACTAAATGCAAGAATAATAAATAAACTAAGAAAGAATTCTGGCTTGAATGAAAAAAATTAAACATCTACATTGTTCCTCCCTGAAATATAGATGTCACGAATGGACTATGAGCCTCCAATATGTTACATTTAGAAGTCATTAAAAAATAGCAATACAAATCGAAGACAAAGCACAGAAATATTAGAAAGGAAAAAATATTCAGGTAAACAAAATATAATCTAGTATCACTGCTAAGGCAAGCTATTATAGATAGACATTTATTTTTGTTTAAAAATACTTTATGATGTGGATTCTGTGACTTTTCTTTGTCTTCACTTCATAGAAGCATGTTCTGATTGCCAAAAAATAAAAATAAAATAAAGGAATGGAAACTATTTCTTTATGGTCCTTTTTCAGTAGCACTAGAATACGAATTTTTATCACCATTCCATTTTATATATAAATACATACACACAACTTTAATCTGCTTCTTCAATCATAAGTGGCTAAAAACTTCATTTTTTTTTTTTAGAAAAGGCTTCAGAATTACCTCAAAAATTATAAATTTTTTCTTGGCGATCAAAAATTAATAAATTTAACGAGGAAAAAAACTATGCTAAATGTAAATGCACAAGAAACAACGAAAAAAGATAGCTCCCTGTTGGCACAACAATGGACTTCACGTCAACAATCAACCTACGACATTTGTTATTTTCTCTACCTGATGTCATATTCCAATGTTGCGCATCCCCATACGATATGTCTCAACCAATCATTTACACTACACTGATCGGAGTAACTATCATTCATCCATTTAAGCTATTGTAATTGCAAAGAACCGCTCCAGCACAGCCTTGTGGTCAAGATATTGGGCTTTCACGAGGCAGATGTGTTGGGCCTGGGTTCGAATCCCAGAGTAGGCATGGATGTTTATTCCCTTTCCTGTGTGTCTGTTTCTTTATCTTCAGGTCTGAAGCCATCTTAGTATCTTTCCCAGGATACAAAAAGGGGTTTGCCCTGATAGGAATTTTAAGTCCTTTGAATCTGCTGCATGAAGCAGAACACAAAAGAAGAACTGCAAAGGCTACTGCATTTGATGAACTGTAAGAATTCTATCATACATAAGCAAACCAGTTACCAGGATCTACTAATAAGTTACTCTTACTTTTAGTGCAATTTTCTAATTCATTTGGTCAGAATTTGTAACAATGCATATATGTATGGTAATACTGCATTCGAGATAATAATGTTTTATTTTCTTTGCTCAATCAATATAGCATTTAAAAATAATGAATTATATATATACAGGGTGATTCAAAATTCCCTATACAAACTTAAAAGTTAGCTTAAGAATACAAAAACAAATGGTATTCATGTAATGTCAAATGTGCTGAAGGGAGCTGTTTGGCAGCACTTTAGTTGCGCAGTGTGAGCCATCGTCATTTGAGACGCTGACTTTATGAGTAGGATGTATCACTTCGCTATTGCTGAAAGTCAAATATGCACCTAGCATATTAGGCAGCGAATGGAAATGGATGAGCTGCTATATGGTTGTTTGGTGAATGGTTCCCCAACAGATGTGTGCCCAATCATCAAACATTTGCAGCAGAGATTGTGTAAAGGGACTTTGAAAACCTACTGTCAGCCTGTAAGACGTACTGTAAATATAGGACTAATAAACATGTTGTCTACCTTAGTTGTCTTAATTTCTGTTTTATTATTTCTGTCTTAATAGTTTTTGTTTTCCCGCCCTACCTTTAAAGTTTGTACAGGGAATTTTGAATTGCACTATATATATATATATATATATATGCAGTGAAGTCTCACTTATACGAATATGAGGGGAACCAAAAATTATTCGTATAAGTGAATTACATATAGGACTTATGGGGGTTTCGCCAGGGAATGAGAAATTCTTCGTATAAGCGAGACTTCCCTGTATATTATTTCCTAAATTGCATAAATAATTATAAATATCAAAAATTATATTCTAATATTTAAATTAGTCTGAAACTACAAAAACTTACATAAAAAACTACTTGGAGAGTTTTACAACAGCACAAATGAAAATTAGTATAAAATTAATCATCACTTCTCATCCATTGCTAGACCTCTTCTTCTTTCACTACAAAAACCTTTTGATTTGTCTTATCATTCACAATGCAAGGCATACGGCCTCTCCTCACTTTTAGGAATGCAGTTGTCCAGCGATTATCATTTCTTCTTGCTACATGTCTTCTCTAGTCCCAATACAACATGCTGATTGATGCATAAATTTTATTTGAATTTTTTCCTTTGGAAATTCCTTATACATATATTACTAAATGTCGCCTACAACCTATGAACTGCTTCACTACCAATTGTCTATGCTTCCATCTCAAGCAAATTACTTTATTAAAAAATAATAAAAAAAGAAATAATAATCTTTTGAGAATACAGTAGAGATATCGATACACATAACCGAATCCGATTTGCAGTTTAATTTTCAAAAAATTACATCACTGTACTTATTAAACTGCTACTAACTTTCTGAGTCGCAATATTACCAACTATTTTTTGTTTGCTGATAAATCTAGCAAACAATTCTTATCTTTACTATTCGGCGTTATGTTCTAAACGTAAATTGATTCAGATCCTGAATCATGAATTGGGATTTTGAGAAAATTTATTACGGACAACTATATAGGATAAAAGCAGTTTAAATGCATCCCATTAATTTTGATACCTCTTTTCTTTCACTGTGATTTTCAAAAAGCAATCAATTCCTTGCCTTACACCTATTTCAATCTTCATTATCTCGGTTAAACCAATTATTGTCATCACATTCTGATAAAATTTCTTTTTAAATTTAAAAGTACATTTGTAACTGCCATCAGTGTTGAGATTTCTCCAAAGCACTATTTTTAGTCAATACAGCAGATATATTAAGGCAATGTCTTATATTCAATAGATCTACATCAATCCAACTGCATTGAAATATATCTTAATTTCTGTAAGTAATTGTTAGCAACTTCATAAATAATTTAAATGAATCTTTTAGCAGGCCAATAAAAATTACAGTTTTCAACACATCTTTCTTTGGTCATTTTTTTTTTTTTTTTCCCCCCTCCCAATAAATAACCTAAAATACAAGATATAAATTTAAAAATTTCTCCTAAAATCCACCTACTTGAGTGAACAGATCACAGTAATACTTTCATGTCGTCTTGCATCTTCAATTGTATGGTTCATAATTAGATAAAATTAATGTCCAAATCATTTGCATTCTTTATAAAAGTCGCTAATTAATTCATTTTAAACAAAAACTGAAGAAATTTTATCTCACTTCAAGTCTGTGTATGTTTTTTTTTTTTTTTTTTTTTTTAAATACGACTGCTATAATTGTCATAATAACCTTACAGATTTATTTCTAATTTTCACTTCAAATAGTATTCTTAACAAATTTATCTTTTACATTTGCAAGAGCCAAATGTTCTGCTAAATAAAGAAAAAAACAATACAAAACAAGTTTTAGCAACAGACATTATATTATAACACTTTTGAGTAGCACTTGGAGGAGAAGGAATCAGTACAACTTGGAAACTTTTTTGTGATGAAATAGAAAGTAAAAAAACTGTGGGAAAGGTGAACCAAGGTATTAAGAACAGCGACATGCCTTGATTCAATGTCTTACTTGAGCTGCTCTAGAAAGAGTTGAAAGTAATTAGCAATGCAGTTCTCTTCCTTTTTTACAACACTCTCACTATTCACAAGCCAATGCTCATCCAGGCTGCTGTATTTGCTCCACTAACAAAGGAAGCTGAATATGTATTCATAATATCAATAATCTCTGCTTGCAAAATAACTTACAAAAATAATTTATATGGAAATTTGTTCTCAATTAAAAAAAAAAAAATCTTAATCTGAGAAAATCATTTTATGTTTAATTTTCATTAAGCATAGAATGTTTCTTGTACTTTGCGTAGGAAAAAAATTGATTTTTTTTTTTTTTTTGAAAACTTTTTTTTTTTTATTTTTATCAAAATGAATTCATCAATAATATCTGCTCCCCAGAACTCAATATTAAAATACTTTATACGTAAAAAAAAAAAAAAATCTAAAAATGTATATATTTCTTTACAGTTTATATGCGTAACAATTTAAGAAATACAAGTTTTGCAATATTTTTTCCTTCACAAATCTGATTGTTAACAAGTTACATTCCCCACCCCCCACTTTTCTTCTAATCGTTTCTATCACATTGCATTAATCCTAGATTTAATTTTTTTACTGCTGCAAATCTAAAAATTTAATAACATCTGGATTTCCAACAACTTTTTAATCTTTATGCGGTCAGAAAACTGCAATAAAAACAATTACGCAGCTTTAAATGAAAATCGTTTCGATTGTCATGCAAGTTTTTTTTTTTTTTTATTTATTCAATCACCCTTATCTCCTTATGAATAAATCCATGCAACGATTATTTCTCCAGAATCTTTAAAACCGGAGCTAATAGCTACAATAAAATCCAACAACAATTCAATAGCATTAAAAAAGAAAATAATAAATAAAAGGGGGAAGGTATATCTTACAAGACTGATATGTAAACATTTCTAAAATAAGTTTTAAATAAATTATTAAATTGAAACGGATCAAGTTAGCCTGTAATTTTTATTCCAAGTTTTGTTTTGTTTTTTCTCTCCTAATAACTGCTTGGAATTCGTAATATTTTTCATGCGTTCCGGGCACTATGCAATCAAGTTTACATTCTTTGAAACACTAAATTTTTTTCTTAAATAATGTTCATCATTCTTCCCAATCTTAAGTTTCAGATTTCTTCCTGCCTCCCTATACTTCTACCTAAAGCACAAAAATATTAATAAAAACAACATTTTTTAATTGACCCGAAGTTAAAGATTCTAATGAGAATCATGAATTAATTTCTAGTAAAGAAAAAACTCAAATACTGAAAGAGTCGCGCAATCACAGAAGATAGTTGCAATTTTGTAAGTTTAGAGATGAATTTATTATTATTCACTACGCGCATTTCTATGTTAAATATTAGGAAAAAGCAAGCACAACCTGGAGTTTTAGCGATGCACTTCATGAAATCTAATTCTATTTTACGAAGAAACTGTCAACATGTATATTTCGTATAAATTTCTGAATAAAAATAAGGAAAATGGAAAAAACTAAACAAAAAAAAAAACTAGTTAATTAGGAAAGATTAAAATAGCAAAATAATTCATTTGCAAACAGCTTACAAAATATAAATGCAATTTATTTATTTATTTTTTATAAATTAAAACAATTAATAATGTTTAATACTCACACTGGAACTAGACGTGTTTTCTTCTCATCGTATCCATCCATTTCATCACAACTTTCTCCGCCAGAGCTACTCTCTGTAGCATCCGAATCAATCGCCCTTTGGAGGTGTCTTATGTCACGCTGCAAAGTCCCCGCAACTCGATTCATCTCCGAACATACCTCCTTGGGAAGTTTGATCTCCGTCGAAGAGCTATCATGTTTTTCACTAGTTCGCAAGTTTTGGAATGACACGTATTTCTGCCGCAGCGCAGAACCGTGCGACGACTCTAGTTTCCGAACTAGATTGACCAGCGCGGCCGTAGATAGACTTTTAACTTTCTCACTCTGTAAGATCTCGGCTTTAATATCCACACTGCTGGTACTACTGCTACTCGAACTGGCATTGCTACTACGCAAGCCGTGCTGCATTCGTTCTTTCTTCGAAGGGAGATTCAATGTTTTCTGCTGATATTCCACGAAGGCAGCTAGCTGACTACTCACGTGCACTTCAACCTGATGTGCCTGCAGTTTTTGAATCCTTCTCATTAACCGCTCGCTACGACGTTCTAAATTCATCTGGCGGGCGTAGGTTTCCTGCAAACGGTCATTTATTAATGTACATTTGGTGACTTCGGACTCCTGGTTCTCGCCAGTGGAGTATTTTGTCAAGGAGTCCAGTTCCGTTTGCCCGGTATAATCGGTGTACATGTCCACGCATGGAATCAAGTTATTTGATGGGTGCTGCATTATAGATGAATTTACAATGTTCAAAAGCTTATCTCTTTCAGCAGTTAACTGCAAGTTTACGCTCGTCTTAGAAATACCCATTGCATTCAAGTTCTTATTATTTTTTATACTGTTCATCGTATGAATGAATGAACAGTGTTTTTGTCTTTCAAAGCAATATAAATGCTTCAAAGGAGTTTCCTCTATAAGATCTTCAGTATCAGTTATAAAATCCAAATCGAAAAGACTTAACTTCGAATTATCCAAAAAAATATCGTCTAAATCGTAGTTATCGGTAAGAAGGAGAGGTTTATCACTATCGTTTCCTTCAATAACCAGTGATGAAATAACACCTTTGTTTTGCATAAGATTTTCAGTAAAAAACTCCGTAGGGTCGCTTGGCTGCTGAAAATCCACGCATGAAGTTCGGCAATTCTGCAGCCTTAATCTGTTCACCACCACGATAGAAGATCCCGACAGATTTTGGGCAGAAGCCGGCGGAGTATACGGCAACTTAAAATTCTGAGCCTGGCTGGCCGCTTCCGTAAGGGCGGGAGCCATAGCGGATAAGCAGCATAGCCTTAGCTGCAGCGTTGTAAACATCCACAGCTCGGAGAAGATTTCACATGTTATGTTTTTCACCGGACTAATGCAAATCGGAAGGATATTATGCTCTTCCCTTTATTCCAGTTTTGCATCTTCCTCCGTTATCCTCATATGGCCTTAACTTGTCCAGGAAGTCTCAGGCTTGCAGTGTCAGGCACGTGATCAATAAGCCACAAAGACGATCTTCGCCTTTCTTTCATACAATTTCCATGCTTAAAGTGTCCTCTACGAAACGCTGAGAGGCGAATCTTAATGCACACCTAAATAATAAATGGAAAAATAGGGAAATATCAATATAATCCTAAGAGTAAAATTGCAATTAAGGTTTTTCTCTTGTTTTGTTCATGTTAGAATAATGAAAAAGACCAACACCACGTGACACGGACACGTCCCTTGTAGCTACGCATACAACAAAGATGTCGCTGCGACTTATCAAGTTGCAGGGCAATCAATTTGAATTAGGAAGCACTAAATGCGAAACAAAAGCAAACGGATCCTAGAGATTTCAAAACAGTCATTTACCTTTTCATTTCGGCAATGGGTATAGTTTCTCAGTCTTACGATAATTAAACAACGTACGCTTGAATTTACTGAAACGGTAATGGCGGATCACACCCTGATAGACCAAGACCACCACTCAACAAAAATGCAGTGAAAATTATTTACATACAGTGTGCGTCATTACGAGAGACCCCTCTAAGAGCTATTTCATGATTGGCTGAACTTTGACTAGAGATGTTGCTCCTATCGAGGCCCGGATATCAACATGGCGGTCGTCGGCGCTGGGAAAATATGTAACATTTTTCTCTTATTACCAGCAGCATATTTTTTGAATTGGAATGCTAATTTAATGGTATTATTTTTTACTTTCGCATTCCGCTGTTCGTTTAACAATTTTTCCAAATTGAAAGTTAAGGATCTGATGTATTGATTTTCATTTATTTATTACGAAATCGTTAAGTTTCAACTCGATTGACCGCTAACTTGCAGGTAATTATTTTATCTTTTTAAGTGATGTTTCTACCTATTAAATGTGCATTCCATTTAATAGATTATATTTTAACACTGATAACTATAACAATTCACTTATTTACAAAACAAAATGTAGTCAGTCAAAGCTTTATATTAGTAATTAAATAAACAATTGGGTAATGTACGAACAAACATTTCTGAATGAGAATAATAAATTACTATACTATTAAATCTATTTAATTTTGATTCATTATTACCTGTTTTATTTATTTTCAAATCTTTTCTATAAAACTGAAGTAAACAAATACGTTCTTTTAATTCCAATTACTATTGTCACTCCCATCATTATTAACCAAGTATTTCGAAGTTTCCCACCAAATTTTGAATCCAGTTATTCTATCCCATTGACAGAAATCCTTAATTCAACAATTAATTCATTATATTTCTGATTTAAAAATGCAGATCTCTTTTATTAAGAAGGCTGAATAACTACTGTAAAATACTGCAGTTTAAAAAAAAAAAAGATAATATAAAATAAAATCACGATTAATAAGATTTATCGCAATACTGAAGGTTGTTTATTTAAAAAAAAAACGATATCAAGTGTATTAGATTTTCATTGTAAAACTTTCTCGTTGTCCCGACATTTATCTTAAATTGTATTACACACAGCGATAAGTGAAAGTTAATCAATACTAGCGTACCGTAATAATCTGTAGAATTTTTTTTTTTTTTTCAACTGGTTATATAAATTATTTTGTGTAGTAACAAATAAGAGGGCATTTAATTTGGGATTTATTATTTACGCTATTGGGTTGAGCATTTTTTTTTTTTTTTTTTTTTTATCATTTTCAAAATTGAGTGCATAGCGAGAAATTGTTTAATTTGTTATTAGAAATTAATAAGTTCAACGCATGTTATATTAGCGGGAAATTGTTGTTTTCAGTGTTAAAACAATTGAACGATCAAATTTAATGTTGTTTCATTTATTTATTTCAAATAATCCTCTCCCACTAAATAAATAATTTAAGAACTTGTATGAGCAAGTCAGTTACTCATTGCAGAAGATGTTTTTGTGTAAACACGGTTACATTTGCACTGAAATCGAACTATTTACATAACCTTACAATTCAACTTGATGTTTATCCTGAAGATTAATTATAATTTCTCAAAAAAAGATAAAAATATATATATAAAATAATTTCTCGTCTTTAACTTTTTAAATTAAAATAAAATTTCCTTCAAAAAAAAAAAATCAAATATTAAATTCGCATTATTATTAAACGCTATCATTAGAAATTTTTTTTTTCCTTCCATCTTTAAAGCGCTCCCTAACACAAAAGTTTTCATATTTTAAGTTATTCTTATTTGCTCCTGGACATTTCAATATTTCTGACTATATTTTCAATCCTTCTGTCAGGGAAATAATTTCTCCATTTGAAATAAATTTGTACTTCATTCTTTAATCAGTACACTGAATGGATTTTTTTTTTTTTTTTAATTTACAAAAATAATAATAAAATAAATGCAATTGTCTTGATAAAATTGCAAAAAAAAAAAAAAAATTAGTTGCATTTAATTTTCAGATTTGGGAAAGAAATAAGTATATTGTTATGTGCCAACTGAAAACAATGCATGTAAATGAAATCTCCCTCTAAGCTTTGTCTGTAGGGGAAATCAGAAGTATAGTTGTAACATATTTGGTCTATTGCTGCTATTCCGAGGAAAGTAGCTGACTACGCACTTGCCAGAGAAACAGATAAACCTAGGACATATCTGAAAATGTAATCACCTAAAAAAAATTCCTGACTATTGCAGGGTTCAAACACAGTTCCTCCAACCGAGAAGAAGCTATTGTGTCCAATGTCAAAAGTGATGTCCCACTAATAACATCGCTTTCTCTTAAACTACAATGCTTTTTTAGTTACTAAAAAAAAAAAATCACCAGTGTACTGTTATTATTATTAAAGCATAAAGTGATTTTTTTAAAATATCTAATTAGTAACACAAAATGGTAGTGTTCCTTTGAAAATAAAGCATATGTTTGATTCTTAATTTTTCATGATATATAAGTAATTCATAAACGAAGTTAATAATTTGTACATTATTCCAAATATGTTTGTATTTTCTTTCAATCACCTGCTAACAATCTCAACAATAATTGTTATCTTTTTTTAATAATATCTGTTTTGCAAAATGAAACAATATAGATAACAATTCCATGATTGTACGTCTTTCTTAGTGCTTTGTTAATTCTTTGTTTGAATTTCACAATTATATTATAGCTTTCTATAGTGCCACATTCTAACTTTTGCTCAAGAAACAGCATTTCTAGGGCATTTCTCTAGGCAACTTCAAAACTAAACTAATATTTTCTAGTTTCAGTTTAATTCATGTCTTCTAATTTACAATACAAGTAAAGAGAGAGAGTATGTGAAAGTTTAGCTGTGATACAATATAAAACTGTGCATTTGAACTAGAAATTGTTTAGCAGTGTTTTATAGTCATATTTCATAGATAAAAGGGCAAGTAGACTATCATTGAATTGTTTGACCTGAACCTTCAAGGTTACCTATCAACTTGTATAAAGAACATTAACATAATCCCTTGCCATCCATATTCTCAATGTCTGCTGCAGTTTTCTGTTAAACATTTACTTTCAATTCAAGGAAGGTTTAAATTTACCACAATAGAAGTGACACCTTCACCAATTATAAATAAGATAAAGATATCTGCATTGCTTAATCATGTTGATAATATTTATAAGCCATTATTTCACTTAGAAGGAAAACTAGAGGGAAAGAGAAAAAAGGGCAGACAGAGGAAAACCTGGTTCAGTGATATCTTTGTATGGAATGGACTGACCTACTGTACAAGGACTATAAGACAAAAGCACACAAATAAGAGACTTTAAAAACCCATAGCAGTTCAACCTTCTTGAAGGAAAAGAAGATTTCACTTAAATAACTCAAGTTTTTCTCAACTCCTGTAATGATTTGTTGTGAGGATTCTGTGGTTATGTACACAAAATCACTTGCTTGTGTGTATACAAGTATATTGCACGGGGGCACGCTGGAGGTAAGGCTCCAACGTTTCAATAACCCTAGGACTGAGATGAGATTGGGTAATCAGCCCACTTACGTACTCTTGGAAAGAAACCTTGTAATCATTCTACAGAGGGCTGAGTGGACCCTAGGGCGTGTCTGGAGGAGAATCCACATTGGAAAAATCTCCAACGTCACTTGCTTGTGTAGATTCATCTAATCCAAGAAAAAAAATCCAGTATGATGTGATAATGTCCCCAAGACTTATTGTCTTCTTCAACATGAAGCTTAGCAGCCCCAGTGTTCTATTGGTCCATCAAAAATTATGTAATGGAATTAAAAATGCTACAGTTTATTTCAAATAAATAATAACTAGGTTATATATAAATTACAAAGAAATTAAAACACCAAAGAGATCCATTAAATGCTTCCCTCCCCTTTTCTGTTTAATCTTATTTTTACTAAACTTTCTACTTAATTCTGAAAGTTTTCATTCTTTGAAAAGAAAGACTTTGCTGTCACTTTATTTTGTATTTATTTAATGGACTAAACATTGATATAAAATGGATTTATTTCATTCACAGTAAATGTATTTAATTGTAATCAAATTGAGCACGGAGTTCAAGTAAAAAGTCGATGTTTTGGGTTTCTAACTAGGGAACAAGTCTCACTCCCATTTAGCACGACGAAACTCTGCTGTTGTCAAACATCAGTGGTCAGAAGACATTTTATTCGTACCCGATTTGTAAAATAAATTTTAATTATTTCTCTTGAGCTCATTTAACACCATTCCCCAAACAGTTAAGGATTCTTCAATTAAAGTTGCAGTAACTTTAAGGACAGTTCCTAAACCAAACGCCATCTTCCAACTGACAATGAAGATACAAACTGAGATTTCAATCTAAATTATTACACCTGCAAAGAGAAGAAATGAAAAACCAAAGGCAGATGTTAAGTGATTTGCATAACATGCATAGCAAAATCACTCTTGTTTTATTTTTATTTCTGGGAGATCACCTGTCTTCTTAATCTATTTTTAAACAAAAGGACTTCATTGAGAAACAAAGTAATTTTCTCTAAAAGTAAATAAATAAATAAAACTAGAATTAATAATCAAAGAAAAGACATTTAATTACCTTAATCAGAAAAAATGCATTCCAATATTCTTAAAATCACTTCAGGTTTGTTCAGTGTCCAATATTTTTTTTTTGGAGAACAATCTATAATAATAATAAAAAAAAATATATAAAATATATTTTTATATGTGCATATAAAATATTCTTAAATTATGAGCTTAAATAATTTAAAAATTTGAATTTACCGTATATGCTCCAATACCGTATATGCTCGCCGGGCTGCAGAGGGGACACGGCCAAATAGTAGCTGGTCTCTTAACAGTAGCTGGGTTTTTGATATTTGCCTACCGGTACTAGTGTAAGCGTCCGTATCTTTATAGTCGTGCGTAATACCTTTCGGTACATTGCCGAATTACATTGTACATTGCCGAAACGGTCATTTGACATTGCCTTTAAGATTCGCGGTGGGAATACGCGAAAGAAACTTCCGGTGAAGCGGCCGCCCGTCATTGCGGATTCGGACAACGAATAGCAGCGAAAGGTACAGAAAGACATTGTCATTTACCTTTAACAATCTTATGTAGCATGTGAAATTCAAATAAGGTGGCTATTTGTAATATTAGCTGGTATTTTTGTGTAAAAATATTGCGTTCTGAAGGTTTTTGTTAATTATGGCCGGTCTCTATTAAGCGCCAGGAGCCGAGGCTAGTTTTGCAAATAAACGCCGGGGGCCTCTATTGGAGCATATATGGTATTTATTTGTTTATTTATTTGTCAAATTGTAACATTAATATTTAGGCAAACGTATTAATATTAATAATAAGCCAAATAGAATGATTTCTCTGTGCAGAAAATTAACAGGGGTGAAATTATGTGTACCTTTGCAGAGAAATCCCCAATGGAAGTGAGATTCACAGGGAAAGCTTTAGACATTAAAAAATTGTAATGATAAATTGGGAATCTTGGTTTTACATGCTTAATGCTGAGGTATATTACTTTGTTTTGATGAAAATTAGAAAGTTTTAAGGAATTTTGCAGTTTAGTGTATTGAAAACTTTGAAGATAGGCTCCATTTGATGACTACACTATCAGATAATTGTAGCATTTTTCATTACAATCTAGTTTCAATTCTGAAAACTTGCAAATTAGTTTGCACTCAACAAATATCAAGCATTTTGCTTCAGAAAGGTATCTGGTTTTACGAAATGCAAAAAAAAAGAAAATTATAACTGTATAAATATTTATGGGAAATGAGCCAATAATTGGAAATACTAAAGCTTCTACACATTTAGCTATTTTTATTTTCAGATTTTATAGAACAGCTAAACATTCAAATTATTCCAGTCATATCAATGAAATCTTTGTTTCTTTAATGCAATCTTAAAATAGTATGATCTTACCTGTAAAGATGAACTTTTGAAGCAATTATAAGATCACTTCTGGAATATCATTAAATCATCTTTGAAGTAACTCAAGGAGTGATTAATCCTAAAGCTATTCATTAAGAAATCTGCATAATAGAGGAGAGTATAAGATGTCCTGACAGGACAAATGCAGCTTGTATATTGCTGTTTTAAAAGTACTAAAAGGTTTAAATCTTAAAGCATACATTAGACTGTATCAGAGTTATAATACCATCAAAAAGTAACCATCATCTCTTCATTTCCTGTACATTTAAAATCTAGAGATGATAAATGCTTGGCAACAATCAAAGTAAGAACTGCATTGCAGCTTTTTTTGTGTGTGTGTTTCGGTACCATAAAGTAAATTTCAGCTTATATTCAAAAATTATATGCTTAGCTGTTAACAACTAACTACTGACTTGATAATTAATAAAGGAATACATTTATGATGTAAGAAAAAAATATGAAGTGAAAGAAAAACAAATGTAGGCCTCCTAAAAGCCAAGGATAACATTATTTGTAAATGCCAAAGAAAATGGTCATTATAACGTTTCAGCAGCATTCTTACGGAAGCCAGTTTTAATTGTAGATTTCTAATGCAATTGAGAAAAAAAATGTTTTAAGAGTCCTGCAATTTTCTGTTATAAAATTAATCAAATCAATTTTATAATTAGTATCTCACGGAAATTGTTAATCAGCTATTTTATTTTTAAGAAACAATCTAAAGAATAAAATGCAATAGTAATGAAACAACTAAAAATGTTTTTAAAAAAATTCTACACTTTAACAAAAGAAAAAAAAAGTATTATGAAATCAGAATAAGGACTGGAAATTGGCAATTTAGTATAATATCATCCAACAACTAATTAAAATTCTAAATAATCAAATTCTTCATTGTAATAGTGAGTAGTAAATTATAACTTTTCCATTGTTTTTTTAAAAAATACAGATACTCGTAAAATTTTTTGCAAAAATGTTTAAATTGATTTCTCATATTTTGAAGAATAATTCAACAAAAAATGTATTTTTAGAGAGAAGCCGTGGATAGTCAAAATTACTAATACTGTGCAGATGATAATTTAGAATGATATTATCGATAGATATAGTTTTCTAAATATTTAAATTCTGATTTGAAAAACAGCCTTTACAAAAAAAAAAAACAGACTTAGGTTATTCAAGAATGTTTAATTTCCATTATCCTAAAGATATATTACATTTAAGCAATTTTTGTTAATTAAAAAAATATATTAAGATTATTAATAAAAAAAATATAACATCAGATTTTACTATCAGAATCATTAATGTATGAAGCACTGTTTTGCAATATAAAATCGAGAGATATTCATCATTTGAATTTATTAAAAATTTAGCTTCTTTTTTTATCAGATATCTGAGGAAAATACTTTTATGAAGTAAATGTTTTGAAAATTTATAGAGAAATATTTGCTATTTTTAAAAATAAAAATTGATTATTAAAACAATCTATTTACAATATTATTCCAAAAATTACCTTAAACTTAACAACATAAATCAAGTTCTAAATTTCAGGTACATGATTAATAGCTGAAGTTATTATTTGTTCATAAGTATTTTTTTTAATTAGAAACATAATTATTTATTCAACTTACAGCTCTTAAGGATTCCTTGAAAAACAATGACTATACAAAGTTGGATGTTGTAAAAAAAGGGAAAAAAAAAATATACATTTAAATTTGTAATTCCTAAATAGAAGATTAAACCTTCATTTTATATATTATATGTGAATTACATATGTAAAATATTAAAATAACCTTTTCAAAATAAAATTTCCTTAAAAATAACTACTATAACGTTTGCATCTTATTTTCATAACATGAATCGTGCAATAATTTCACGCACGGTTTCATTACTGCCAGCATAAATAGACTGTTCTCTGAGGAAAATACTTTTATACAGTAATGTTATAAAAATTTATAGAGAAATATTTGCTATTTGTAAAATTAAAAATTGATTATTAAATTTACAATATTATTCCAAAAATTACCTTAAACTTAACAACAAAAAATGTCTAAATGAGTTCTAAATTTCAGGTACATGATTAATAGCTGAAGTTATTATTTTTTCAAAAGTTTTTTATTTTAATTAGAAACATAATTATTTATTCAACTTACAGCTCTTAAGGATCCCTTGAAAAACAATGACTATACAAAGTTGGATGTTTTAAAAAAAGGAAAAAAAAAATATACATTTAAATTTGTTATTCCTAAATGGAAGATTAAAACCTTCTTTTGTATTATATATGTGCATTATATATGTAAAATATTAAAATAACCTTTTAAAAATAAAACTTTAAAATTTCTTTAAAAATAACTACTATAATGTTTGTATCTCATTTTAACATGAATCGTGCAATAATTTCACGCATGATTTCATTACTGCCAGCATAAATAGACTGTACTCGAGCATCAGCATATGCTTTGGCAATTGGGAATTCCCACATGTATCCCCAGCCACCATGCAGTTGTAAACAACGATCAGCAACGCTCTTCTGCATGTCAGTCATCCTGAGAAACAAACAAAAGAACTCAGATCTGACAATCCATTTCCTGCTCTTTTTTTTATTACTTTCAATTAGTAATAATTTTTAATGTAATACGTAATGACTGAAAAAAATCCCATTTATAATATATAAAAATTCTTACACAAACAAGGATTTAATTTGAATTAAAAACTGCTTTAAATGTTTCCTAACCAACATTCATGTAATTTTCAAGCCTATTAATAAGATATTAAATCTCCTTTTAAGGATAAAATTTATAATTTGCAAAAGAAAGGAGTAGTTTATAAAATTTCTTGTAAAACTTGTAATAAATTTTATACTGGACAAACCAATCAAAGGTTATTTCAAAGATTAAATGAATATTTCTTACAACTTGGCAATTCAGAAAATTTCCTAATCATGTTATTGATTGGAAGAATGTGAGTATTCTTGCTTATTCAAACAATAAATGTAAATCTATATATATATAAATGAATGTTTCTTTGTTTCAAAACATCTTTTTATGCTTCTTTGATTGAAATAAATATTATCTTCTAAAAGAATACACAATAACTTCTTAACACCAATAAATAGAACGAAATATTGGTGTTAAGAAGTTGTTGTGTTTCTTTGTTTGTTTGTCCCGTTCCTATCCTAGGAACTCCTAGGCCCTTCGACCTATCTGGACCAAACTTTGCAGAATTACTCTTTAGGACCCTGCGCAAAAGATAGGCTACCTTAGAACCGGGACACCCCTCCCCTCCCCCAGGGGTTGAAAAGGGGTAAAATTCATGAAATAGCCAAATGTGCACCTGGTGGTGACAATGAGAACTAAAGCCATTCATATATTCCATATGCATTCCTATACCATTCATCAGATTGCGATGAAACTTTGGGGAGTTGTTGTGGGCACGCCCGCGAAGGTTTCTGAATTAGTAGAACACGAGGCCCTTATATTTAGGGTCCCTTATCGAGTCCCCCAAGTCTATTGCAAAAAGTGAAAAATTCGCTCTCCTATGGGGGGCAGGAACACCACACTTGGGTCAGTGGAAGGCGACACGGCTACCTAAGTGTCACCTCCGATCGACACTGGGCCCCTTCTCGGGCACCCAAGTCTATTGCAAAAAGTGAAAAATCTGATCCCCTATGGGGCAGGGACACCACACTTGGGTGGGTGGAAGGCGACACAAGGACCTAAGTATCCCACTCCCGACCGACACCGGGCCCTTTCTTTCTTTGAGTTGCATTGCAACGCATGCCGGGTACAGCTAATTATTAATAAAAGAAGCCCTGTTTATTAAAAAAAATATTCTTCACAATTGCTTAATGGAAAGCATGAAATCCCGGATTGTTCTGCTTAATTTGAATTTTAACTAGTTATGTACCGGTATGTTGTATGCTATTATTTGTTGCATGATAATGATATGTAAGATTATTACTTTATTAATTTTAAATTCTGTTAGGCTTTTGAAAATGTAACATGTAAGTTATAAAACATGTAAAGCTGTTTTTAATTCAAATTAAATCCTTGTTTATGTAAATTTGTATGTAATTTAAAAGTTGGTTGTTTTGGTTTTTTTTTGTCTGATAATACCTTCAAAATATATTCGGTAGAAACTCTTTAAAGTGAAAATAAAATCATTAATTTTAGCTTTTCATAATATAATTTTGTCAAAGTTTATGTACGTATATAAATATTATGCATTTGTGAGATTATCAAGTTTCTCTTAGGATACAAGCTGATTAAGAAAATGGTTGCCTAGAATTTTAAAGAATTTAAATTTTGATCAGTAATCTCAAACTTAATTCTGTCAAAGGGCCAAAATAAATTGAAAACTTGCAAAGGGATGAAACAGAATTAGTAAATCATTTAAAATCCTTAAGAAAAGCCTTTTTTTTTTTTTTTTGTATATTTGTCTTTTTGAAAATAATAATTTCAGTACACTTCTTCTTTTCTTTCTCTCAATGTTGTTGTTCTTCTAATCAAATATTCTTAGTTGTACAAAAAAAACACAACTCAAACTTTTGAACTAGAACAAGCTGGAAATCAAGTAATTTGGGTGAATGGAAGGGGACACAGCTACCTAAGTATCACACCTCCAACCGACACTGCGCCCCTTCTCGGGCCGCATTTTTTTCATTTGTATTTAGAACCATGAGTAAGTCCTAATGTTAAAATAGGACAAAATATCGGCATGAGTTTTTGAATTAAAGTATTATTTCTTGTGTAATTTGAAGTTATGATACAGGAGTATTTGAATGAAGTAATAACAAATTCATGGTGGGTTGAACAAGGTCCCTTCTGGCCCCAAGTTTGAGATAACTGGCTTAAGTAATCTAACTATGGTATCAATTATTTAATGGGTAATTTCAGGTACTATATTAGTAAATTATTCAATTACTGTCAAAAATAGTAGTAGTTTGCAAAATGGGAATTACGGCAATCAAAGTGGGGGCAATCAGAATTATTTGTGAATTGATAAATTTAAGTGAAACCAACTGAAATGTAATTGTTGAAACCTTGTCAGTGCTTAAAATAATGAATTATTATTTCCACTTTGCTGAATGTGAATAAACATTTTAATAATGAGGAAAGAATGATTAATAATAATGAAAATTTTACTTCTTACCAATATTTTACCATTGCCGCTGTAGGAATATCCAGTCTCTTTTGCGAATGCAGCTCTAAACAAGTATCAACAAATGCTCTACCAACACTGACATCTGTCTTTATTTCTGCAAGTTTATGTTGTACGGTCTAAAGTGAATATTAAAGAAATACAAATAAATAGCAATTCTGAAGAAACATTTAAACAGTAACAATATTCAGTCTTCTTTACAGTATTTTTCAATTGTATTTTTTAATTTAAAAATAAAGCTAATTTCTCCTTTAAAGACATAAACCAGGGGTGGCCAAACCGTGGCGCATTGCATCCTTTTGGTTGTTTTTTTTTTTGTTTTTTTTTAGTTGTTAAAATAGAATTGTCGTTTTTTTTTTGTTTTTTTTTGTTTTTTTTTCTTGGTTGTTAAAATAGAATTGACGTTTGTTTGTTTTTTTTGGTTGTTAAAATTGAGTTGTATGGTGCAACTGAACTCGTCTGTGAAAAACTTGGCGTATGATATGCTTAAGGTTGGCCACCACTGACAAACGATGAAACTGAAGGGAATTTACCAGTATGGAATTCTTTTAAGGTTGGAGCATTGAAAAGAGTGACAGACAACTGATAGAATCTTTAATTTGTTTATTTTTATTATATTTGCTATCATTCCTCTTAATATAGGAATTCCCTTTTATTCTATCGTGAGACATTCCTTGGATAGTACATACACATCACAGTGTAAATTTTAAGCAGAATTTTTTAAAACGGCTGTTTTTGTTATTAGCAATAGTAGTAATTCATAATCAAAATATATAATAATCTTATATTATAAAAGCGTTATTCTGTCTGTCATTGTCATAAGACTTTACATTTTTCCAATTTTGTGATCAAACTATAAGAGATAGATTGGTCATGCAAATGGATAAAATGTAGATCTTTTTAAGACAAACAAAATGCTACAAAAATCTTTCATAAGAAGTTTTGGTTTTCAAGATGTCGCCTTTTATAGGGTCAAATTATGACTTTTTCTCAATTTAAACAAAAAGTTTAAAAGTTGGAAGAGAACATTATATTGAGAAAATGTTGGTATTTGAAAGTTCTATCGAACGATATATCAATCTTTCACAAACGTTTCTGTGTTTGCAAGATACATGCAAAAATGCGTGTGGCACAACCCCAGGTGTGAGCTGCCAACCTGCAATACACTCGAGTTAAGCAGAGAAGGCCACAACGGGCTGGGAAGTCATGTATTCTTCGATCTCAATATTATTTTGCTAAATAAATAAAGTTTTTTTTTTTTTTTTTAATGCTATATATACAAGGGTTCTGGAGCGAAGCGACAGTACCCAGCTAGTAATAATAATAATAAAACTTCATCAAATCAAAATGATGAACAAGAATATGTTAAAGGAACATCATGGAGAAAAAGGCTTTCTTATTTAACACTGTTATGAGCAATGAGATGATGCCAAGTCAGTGAAACAGCAGAAATATAGCAAAAGTCATTGAGACACAGCCCCCCCCCCCCAAAAAAAAAAAATTGTAATGCTACTCAATGTAAATATGTTTAAAGAATAAAGACCTAGTCACAAGCATATTAATTAAACTTTACTTTACCAAAAAAACATAACATTACAATTTTCGAAGTCTGTACGATGACTTCTTTATTTGGATATTGCATCAACAGAAATCAAGGTCTTTACTGTTGATAATATCTTTATATCTTTGGCAAGAAAGACAATTCAAGAAATGTTCTTTGAAATAGTTAAGAATTGGTAAACTATTTGATTTCATCACTTGCATGTTCTTTTTGAATATTTAATCTTAAGTATTAAAAGTCAACTCAGAAAGGTTGTAAAGCACAGAATAAACTGATTCTGTTTTCTATTCTAATAATTTAATTCTATTCTCTTTTTCACTCCTATGTTGGGCCTTCAAAGCTTCAATTCTTCTGTTTATTGTAAAATTTAATAGTACCTATAGTGGAGCAAATCAGAGAACGACCGTGGGCACCAGATGGCGCGATGGTAGAATTTGAATCGATTGTTAATGTCAGTGTTTATGGCGGGAAAGTTTATGGCTTCTGATTGGCGACTCTCAAGCGAGGCAAACCTTTGTCAATAATTCTCTTAAGTCCTGGAATGATTAAGAGATCATTGTCCTCTATGAAGGTCAAAGTCATTCTCTGGCTGGTCCCCATATAAATTACATCAACTGTTACAAATATGTAATTTTCTTATTATAATAACTGGATTTTTGTTTCCCATTGTTGTTGGTATTTAAAAAAATAAATCCAACATTTTAAATTACGTGTGAAATAAAATTTTGATTTTTACTTTTTGTTTGTTTAAATTTAATTATTACATTATCAAGAGAGGTTAAAATTAATTTTACCTGCAGTTGAGCTAATGTTTTTCCAAAAGCTTTTCTTTCTGTAACATATTTCTTTGTTTCTTCAAACATAAATTCTGAATTAGCTGCACCTCCTAAGGCTGCTAATAAACGCTCTTGGGGCAGTTCTTGCATTAAATAATAAAAACCATGATTTACTTCTCCTAGTAAAGCACCAGCTGGAAGACGACAGTCTTCATAAAATAGTTCTGATGTGTCCTGTATATAAATAAAATAACTCGTTATAAAGATATGACAATTATTCTACAAAAGATATCATTCAGCAAAAGAGGATATTAAGTTATTGTCTATTCATCGACTTCCTGTTACAAGTTTACTGTTAATTCCTCAACATCAGAAAAAGGCTGATCCTTCTCAAAGTTAACTTTACAAAAATTTTAACCAATTAATTATTTACATATTTCATTACTGTTCATTATCTGTTATTCACATATAATTTATTTATTTAGCTTATGGTCAGAAAAATACAGTAAATGTATTTTTAATCATAAACATTTAAAAAAAAAAAGGAAAAATCATCAAAAAATCTAAGAAAATTACAAATGCCTCTGTTTAAATCAATTCTTAATATTTATTTCCAATTACCGCTACGCACCAGTTCTGTCTCCTTCATTGACAACAAATTATCTTTGGAATGAGATTTGCAGCCCCCCTCTCTTCACATTATCTCATCATCAACACCTTTTCAAGCTGATCCTCAAGGCTTTCAAAGTTGAAAGGCTAATTTCATCAATGTATTATCAGATCACAAGGCAGCATAGTCTTATAAAACCTGAGATAAAAAAAATTCTCCATCTAATGACATTACTACTGTTTTCTGATAACATGGAAGCTAGCTACAAATTTCATTTTCAGCCCACTACAGATTCCATTTCAATAATTCGGTGCCTGACTTCAGAACTTCTTTAATGCAACTTTGAGATGTTTGACAAGACACATAGAGAAGATGAAAATCCACTTCTTCCATAACATAGGTTTGTAAATGTTTTAGTCTTCAAAGAGGTCATGCGTCATACAGCAAAATGCCAGTAACAGATCAAAATGAAACATATTGCAGATCAAACAAAGAGTTCCATTAAAGAAACAGCACAAATTTGATTTTATGCAAATCCAGAGTTAGTTATATGCAGTCGTGTGTTAAGATGGAAGACGGATTGGCTGCAGCCAAGAAACTGGCAAAACTTGTGACAAATCAAAAAGGTGATCAGAAGCCTATCCATCAAGGAAGAGGATGAAATTCATTCACTATTTATGGCATAATTGCACAATCTTTATGCATTGCTGCACAGAAGATGGACACTGCATATCTCTTGATGAGGTGCCATTTATTATCAGAAATGTTTTTGTTTTTTTCCATTCTTCAATATTATAGGAGTGAAGTATAACTTAATCAGAATTATACTAAAAACTTGATGTAAATTATGTTCATAGACTGTTAATAAGATCAACAATAGAAATGCACTAGGAAATGATTGATACCCAGTTGCACTAGACTGGCCCTGATCTGCTATTTAGTATAACTAACAAGTTTGCAGTTGGCTAAATTGAAACTGGCAATAATGGAAGTGAATTGTAAACCGGTTCCTGATTGGCTGCTCTGGACAGAGCTCTATTGTTGATTTGATCCAGACAATTATTAGCTTTTCTATATAACTCTCACTACCAGTGGAAAATTAACTCTTAAAAATATTAATAAAGCCACCTAATAATTTTGAATACATAAATTTATTTGTTAATGTTATCTGTTTTCACTTTGTAACAAAGAATTTTTTTACGTAACTACAATGAAATGCACTAGGGCTAAGTGCCGTATTTCAGTTGAATTTGGCGATTCAACCTAGAACTCCAGTGGTGCAACTCGTTTAAAGGGCTGAAAGTGGTTTGCTGTATAACAGTGCTAAGTTAATCATCTTAAATGCTGCTAACAGACATGAGCTAATGTTTTAGCTTTGTCATGAATTTCAATTGTTTTCTTTAAGTGTACTCTACATACAATAAAGTTTACTTACTTGTGCTTTTAATCCAAGTTTTTCGAGTTTCTTTCCTTTTTTCAGGCCAGGGTTTGTTGCGTCTACCAAAAACAAACTCAAGCCATGGGCACGAGACTTTGCTTCTAGGTCTGTTACAGCTACCGTTATGACAACATCTGCCATGAAGCCATTAGTAATAAAAGTTTTACTACCATTTAGAATCCAATCAGAACCATCTTTTTTTGCTACTGTTTTTACACCTTGTAAATCACTGAAATGACATTAAAGATCTTATTTAATCTATTTTATTAAGTAATTATTACTTATATTTATAGTTTTATAATTTAACTAATTTTTTTTTTCAGGTGAATTTAAAAAATTAAATTGTTCAATCTTTTTATTGATTCAATTTCTTATTTAAGATATACAGTAAAACCTCGTTAAGTCGTCACTCCGCTTAAGTCGTCGTTTTCCTTTGGTCCCGACAACGTCTCATAGACAATAATGTAAAATAACCCTCTTTTACTCGTCACCAAATTTAATTCTACTCCGGATAACTCGTCACCCTCAAAACTGGCCAAAAGCATCTTTATTCTCAATTTTGCCTGCTATCTTTTCAGCCCCGCCCCTTCACTATAAGAAAGCCTAGCCTTTACGGGGAATTTTCACGTGGGAATTTCACTTGGGAAATTACACACTTCTCGCTGCAACTCTTGTCAAGAGTAGACGTTTTTCTTGACCGCTACTGAGTGTGATTTCATTTCATAGCGAGTAAGCCCCGAAAATTTAAAAGCGATCGAAATTGTTTTTCTTCCACCAAATGTAACTGCACTTCTTCAGCCTTTAGATCAAGGGATAATTCTTGACTTTAAACGAAAGTACAAAAAAATGCTTGTGAACGACATGATAAAAGCCTTGGATAGGAACGAAAAGATAGAAGTTTCGGTTTTAGATACGATTAACTATGTGATAAAAGTTGGAGTTCCATTTCATTACAAAGTGTTTCGAACTGTTACCAGTAATCAGCACCTTCATCAATCAACACTGTTGGATTATTTTTAAGCCAGTAAAATAAAATAAATGTGGTAAGTATAAAATGTGTTTTTTTTTTTATTTTCCACTCATTCATTTGCAAGGATTGATTTCTGAAAATCTTCTTTTTCTCACCGAATCCTACAGCAATTCATAAAAATTATGTATTTAAG
This sequence comes from Thereuonema tuberculata, assembly GCA_023159025.1. Taxonomy (NCBI): domain Eukaryota; kingdom Metazoa; phylum Arthropoda; class Chilopoda; order Scutigeromorpha; family Scutigeridae; genus Thereuonema; species Thereuonema tuberculata. Next base: position 40,670,000 of record JAFIDM010003189.1, on the reverse strand, counting down.
TGGGGTTTTTTTTCAAAAATGCCCACTCCGCTTAAGTCGTCAAAAATGTTTGGTCCCTTGAGTGACGACTTAACGAGGTTTTACTGTATATATTAAAAATAGGGTTTTGTATATGGGAAAAGTCAATTTATATGAATTTTTATTGGAAAAAGAAAAATAATAAAGCCAGTAGAAGGACCTGAACTGTACATGAAATAAATAAATAAATTCATTTTGGAAGAAGAAGAAAAAAATGGTGATTAAGATCAACAGCCTTCATGGGAAACATTTTTGTTCCCACTTCCTTATTGGAATGACTCCTTACTCTTTTGTCATCTTCACTGTAAATAATGATTGCTTTTATGGTTTAGAATTCATTGCAGTTGAGTTCATTTCATGCAGCCACTGGATGTAATTAAAGAATACAAAGAGACAGAAAAACAGTTTGTTCTTTTTTTTTAGTCACATTTCCTTCTTCAAAGCCAACGTAAATATTGATGTTTAGTGTTTCAAAATTTAACTGATACACGACAAATTATTGATAAAATAAAGGGTGAGACCAAGTTGTATACTAAATGACATCCTGGTACAACTGTTTCACGCTAATATGGCGATCATCAGCTAGGAGCAGTCATCAGTACACAACCAGGTCTCGTTACACGAGAAATCGTCGGAAACAATGTGGGGCCCGAAAAGCTAAAATAAGCAATAAAAAAACTCGCCAAAAGGATAAATTGTGAGAAAATGCATGTGCATGCTTCACGTGGCTGCTATGAATTTTACATTTTAACTTTACAAAATCCTTGCTAAATAATTTGAAATAAGAAACTACTAGTTGTCCCGTGCGAATAATTCGCAACAAAAAAAAAAAACACCTTTGATAAATAATAAATCCAACAGCTATCGTGCATGTTAGTTAAACATATTGTCAATAAATGGCGCCTTCTCCATTTTTATAAAAAGGTTGACCTGTGCGAATAATTCGCATGGTATCTTGATCAATCACCAAATGGTAATGTAGAAATAAATAAACGATTACATTTATTTGGCGCCTTCTACATTTTTATAAAAAGAATTTTAAAACAACTTTTTTAACGAAAATATTATTTAAAAAATTTTTTTATTTTTTCGTCATTAGCCGTGAACGTAATCTTCAAAATGATATCTCAATCACTGATTTTGATGAAGTATGAAGAAAAAAAAAAAACTACCTGTAAGAAATAATATAAGAGAAGCTGACAAATTTTTATGTTTTTTATTGTAATAAATCGTTTATTTTTATTAAAATATAAATCTTTATTTGTTTTTTTTTTTATCTGTTCTTATTAAATAAACAATAAAATATCATTTTAAAGTGCATTTTTATTCAAAAAAGTATATATTTGAAGTTTAAAACGCTAAAGCTTTATTTAAAATGTTCTTTCGGTTTCGAAAGATAAGCCGCTTCTGTTAAAGCGTGTCTACATTTTTATAAAAAGGTTTTTAAAATAAAAGTTTTTTAACAAAAACCTTAATTTTTAACAAATTGTTTATTTTTCGTCATTACGGGGGAACGTAATCTTCAAAATGATGTCTCAATCATTGATTTTGATGAAGTATTAAGGGAGTTATGCCGTACCGACACTAAAACTCCTTTGAGAAATAATATATAAGGATAAGTTAATAATTAAAATTATAATTAAAACACTACCTCTAGATTTTACTGAACAAAAATTACCTTCCAGCACCCGGTTCAGTCATTGCAATGGCACTAATCATTTCTCCAGATGTTAACTTTGGAATGTAATGCTTAATTTGTTCTGGTGTTCCGTAATGGCATATATACGGCATCACAATATCTGAATGCAGACCAAATCCAGGACCACTACAGTTGCAGTAAGCTCTATTTCAGCATTGAAAAAAAAAAATACAATTAAAAACATATTAAGACCACAAAGCAAGGAAATTAAAAAAAAAAATCAAATAACTTACCATTCAATCAATTGACTGTCATTTTATCGAAATATTATTATTACTCAATTCATTGACTTTGAAAAGGTAAGATTAAATATTTTCAGCTTATTCAGTTCATAATATAGACTGACATTAAATGATAAAACTTTTTAGAGATTTCTACTATAAATTAATATCCATCAAACTTTTTGGGAAATAAATTGAAATTCATTGAGAGTCGTAAGCAAGCCTTCATTTGAAACAACATGAAAAAAAAGCAGAGTTATCATATTTATAGTTTGGCTTTATTAAATTTCAGGAGATGCAGTTTTTTTTTTTTTTTTTTTTTTTTTGCGTTACTACAATTCAAGCTACTGCCTGTATATAATAATTATTGAAATTTATCTTGTCAAGTTTTATTAAACATTTTTTCTTAGTTCTGATATATCGAAAAATTCCATTTAATGACAATTAAAGTGACAGTTGCAATTATCTAATGTATTACAAAACCTACTAATTGTTTTATATGTTTTTAAGATTTCTTGTCTCATAACAAATATCATCAAACTCTCTTTTTATTTATAATTGGAAGACAAAGAATGATTCTATCCACTGCTTAAAGAACTGCATTATCCAAAAAGTATCACAGGGCAGAGCTGCTCTATCCAACATCAATGATATAAAATATCAAAAGGGATCCAGTACCAATGCATGTAAGTTTTACATTTCATTTAAACATCCACTTACAAAGAATCTCAATTTGTTGTCTTCATTATTCTTTTGTGGAGGCAACTGAATCACATCAAAGTGCTTTGCTTCTAATACAGACTTAGTGTGTTGGTTGTGATATTAACCCTTCAGGCCGGCGAGTTTCTTTCCTGCGTATGTCCTTCCCCTGGTACATTTTATTATTGGGAGAAGAAAGAAGCTAAAAGAAAAGTTTTTAATGGCTAAACTACAGCGCGGAAATTTAAATTCTGCCACTGAATTGTAAGCTTATTTCATTGTCTCTCGGTCAGTGGAAAATTACAGAATTAAGTTGAAAATTAACAGCGGGAGGCCGCCAATTATCTACCCCTGCAGAGAACGTACCCCTGTACGTCAAACCAGCTGTGAGACAGCTACATGGGAACATACACGTGTACGTCTTACCGGCTTGAAGGGTTAAGAATCCTTATGTATGTATCTATAATAAAGTCCCAGAAAACTTTTTGAACCTTGTAATAAACCTGGCAATATCATGGTTGCCAAAGGGTTAAGAGGAGCTGAGTCTTCAAAAACATTTCAGAGTGATCTTGGAGGTTTTTATTAAGTCCGAAACAAACTACCATCTTTACAGGAAATGTATTGAGAAACAGTTGAGAATTTAAGGAGTTGTTTTTTTTTTTTCCTAGAAGAATCACTGCTTGGTTTAAGATCAAAGATGGAGCAAACTGGTACTGGTAATGGAGAGAATGTCATATTTGGAAGGGACTTGAGTACATTGTTATTATTCAGAAATATTCAATCTCATTTTTTTTTATCACCAAACTAAAACTTGCTTGCAGTTGAAATATGTGCAGTGACTTTGTATATGTAAATGAGCATCAGATACTGGAAAATGGTATCATTAACACTATTGAGAAGACACAAGTGAAGTTATTTATCTATGTTAAATCTAATAACTTCCCATAAATAGAGTATGTCATATCTATGTAAAGGGTCATTGTGTTGAAAAGCATCTTTAATTGTAATTATGTAACTACAATGTACCTACATGATTAAATATGCACCACAAGAATTGAGACCAACAAAACCTTAAATTAATATCGGTTTCAGAACTTAAGATACACTCACACCACCCTTACTGACAATAAGTTTTATCAGTTTTGTCTTCTAGCTGCAAACAATTAGTATTTTTTGAAACTTTTCCGTTTTCAAATTTTTGAAAGTATCTGTAAATTCCATAACAGTAGTAAGAAGATTGTTTATGAAATGTTACTATTGTTTACTTAACTGTTCTTCTATTACAATTGCTGCTGAGAGAAAATCTCCTCCAACACCTCCATGTTCAGCAGGAGTATCCACTCCTAGTAAACCTTGGGCACCTGCTTTGAGCCACAGCTAATTTATAAGAAAATAATCTAACATTATTAACAGAAAAATGGTATTGCTTAACATAATATAATAATGATACTTGTTTTATCAAATTTACAGAACTTGAGACTTGATATGGAATGCATGATAAATTATTGTTATAGAATGGTATGTGCAATTGATTTACTGGAGAAATGCATATGCAATAATACAAGCTTTGAAGCACTGCTCAATGATAATTTGCTTTTCTCCTAACCTAGCAAACACTCATTAAAGTCCATTAAGAACAAAAATTGATGCAGTACATTCAAGGTAAATGGCTATTATACATTTCTTTTTAAACTGGAATCTTCTTTCCTTATTTTGCAATAGGAAAGTTTAACGTACATAACATAAATACGAAAATCAATGAAATGCTCAATCGTTTGCTTTCAACATCTTGAGCTATCATCGATAGGAATCTGGGATAGCTGTTTCGTCCTTGTTTGGACTCATCGGCCAGATTTACCCTCAATGATCAAACCCAGAAAGCGTGAAAGGCTATTGGTCCTTCTCCTGCTCCCAGGAGTGAGATCCCACAAAAGATAACAGCAATAGGAAAATTGCTGAAATCAATATAACATAAATACCTATGGCCTTAGCGCTTAGCAGGTCAAGGTATTTATATTGTTACAGCGACTTTTCTATTGATTTTGCTTTTGTGGGATCCCACTCCTGGGAGCGGGAGAAGGATCAATAGCCTTTCAGACTTCCTGGGCTCGATCATTGAGGGTAAATCTGGCTGATGAGTCTAAACAAGGATGAAACAGCTGTCCCAAATTCCCATCGATGATAGCTCAAGGCATAAATGCAAACGATTGTGTATTTCATTGATTCTTTTTATATGCTTTTTTTGCAAACATTATTATTATGATGTTTAAGAAAATTGAAAGGACCACTTTTTTAAAATAACAAAAAACAGTTGAAATCAATTGACTACCATTTAAGTGAAAACAATGATTTTAGCTAACTGTGCTGCGAAGCTCTCAAAAAAGAGAAGCAACCAAAGGAAATTAGCTGCTTTGAATTTTGATTCCAGAACCAATCAAACCTAATTCTGTTTTAATGACTAAAACCTATCCTTAAAAGTTAGTGTAGATGTAAAAAAAAAGAAAGTATACAGTAGAACCCTGGTAATCCAAGATTCTGTGTAATCAGGGTGAGACTGAGTCCAAGGTCACGCAGGGCGGCCAGTCAGTATCAGTCTGTTTGCTATTGTTATCAGTTCGTTCGACAGTTTTTTAAAGTTGTAAATGCTTATAAAGAGTCTTTTCATGTAACCAGGTAACATTGTTAATGTCTCTGTAACTTTAATATCTATTATAAATTAAATTTGATTCGTTTTAGTTGAAAAATCCTAGTTTTTTTCTTTTTTTCCGTATAATCCGAGTTTTTTGTAATCCAAGGTACCATCAGCCCCCCAATTACCTCGGATTACCGGGGTTCTACTGTATGTCAATTTTGGAATTCACTAACACAACATCAATTGTAAGCATTTAGTTTAAATAATTATAAAGCACAAATTATTTTCTTAAAAAAATATTTAATTTAAATCCTTTCATGAAAATTACACTATTCAGGGCTAATTATTTTTACCAAAATTGATATAAATAACGTGAAAAACACTTGCAAAAACAGTAATTCTTTTGATTGTTATTATTTTTAATTTCTTTATTGATAATCTTTAGTGGATTACAAATAGAAGAATGTGAGTTGGAACTATTTATTGAGTGTCTCAACTATAGCAACCTTGAAATTGTTTTAGGCATAAACTCTATTTTAAAAATAAAAAAAGAAATAAAATGTAAACCATAATATTCCGAATCTATCCATAACAGATCCTTTTTCAAAAGGATACACCTGAAACATTATGCTTTACATTTTATTTCTTTATATTGTTTTTTTTTTAGTGTGGATGCCTAAATTTTTTTAAGAATAACATGAATGTCTAGATAAAAAAAGAACAAGTATTTTAATTTTATTTATTCACTTCAAGGTATTTTGTAAAAGAAAGATGATAAAAAAAATATAAACAAAACTCTGTTACTGTAAATACTTACTTCACGGCTTACTTGTCCATCTTTTTCCCATCTAAAAATGAAGAAATGGAAGTATTTCAGTAAATATTCCTAAAAAAAATCATCTTGTTAAGAATGTAAATCAGATCCCTTCATTATTGGTTGTTTAAAGTAAGTTATCTGATTGTACTGAAAAACAAGGCGGCTTAACGTATGTGTTTTAAAATAAAAAGAAGCTGAAAATAACACTTACTTGTAAAAACAAATAAACAGGATAAAAAAGATGATAATTAACTGATAGTTTCAAAATACTGAGTGTATTCCATCATCAGGGATGGTACAAACATATTGGACATCACGAGGTGGGAATACATAGTGGGAGTGAGGGAAGTGAAGGGATTAGGGAAGTTTAGCAGTAGTAACGGGCATTTTGTCTGCCGGTGATAGGGTTGTAAGCTGGATTATTGCTAAACCTCCCTAATCTCTTCACTTCCCTCACTCCCACTATGTATTCCCACCTCGTGTCGTCCTAAGTGTTTTGTGATGTCCCATATGTTTGTACCGTCGCTGACGATTGAATACGCCCAGTATTCCTAAACTGTCAGTTAATTACCATTTTTTTTATCCTGTTTATTCTTTTTTACAATTAAGTGCGCTTTATTTTCAATTTCTCTGTATTGTACAAAAAAAGTAACTTAGACCTTCAATCTACTATATTTCTATGTCACTCATAGAAACTTCCAAATCCACAGAATCAGGAATGGACTCAACATGTTGAACATAATGTGTCCGCTGTGCATCAGTGTTGGCGCCGGTGGTACCAGGAAAGAGTAAATTCAAGACGGCAGTAGCATACGGATGCACGCCAGAACCGCCGCATCATACGAGAGGCCATTGGGAATTGCATGGCGACCGCAGCATAGATTAGGATCAGCGTTGCACCCGGGTATCATCTGCAACCATTTGCTGGAAGCTGGGCTACAATCACAGGTGGCACTCGCCCTCAATCCTTGCCACCGTGCAGGCTATCTCCAATGGTGTCGTGAAAGAAGCACCTGGAGGAATGTTGTGTTTAGTGATGAGAGCAGGTTCTGTCTCGGCACTAGTGATGGTTGTTTGCATTTGCAGCATCAACTAGGTGAGCGGTACTTGAGTGTATGCGGTAGCAGACACAAGACCAACGCCTGGTATCATGGTGTGGGAAGCCTACAGTGACTGTTCACCTCTAGTTGTCCTACAGGGCACATTGAACAGTGCAGTGTACATCCAGACCATCATCCAACACGATCTGTTGCCATTCCTGCAACATCAGGGAGATGTACTCTTCCAACGGGACAATGCCTGCCCGCATACCGCTTGTGCAGTTCAATGAACTCTCCAAGGCATTTGTCAATTCCTCTGGCCAGCATGATCACCAGACTTATTCCCTGTTGAGCATGTGTGGGACAGTCTGGCCCAGTCTGCAACATCGGCGACAAATCTTCATCAACTATGCCACCTGGTTGAATGTGCATGGACCTCCATTCCCCAGGATGACATTTGGCACCTCTACGAGAGTGCAGGCCTGCATTGCTGCTGGAGGAGGGTACACAGGTTTCTGACATGGTCATTTGATTCACACTGTAGCCTCTGTACATATGCGTATTACCCCGTCTGCATGATCATGTACAGTGTACGACCTATAGAATGTGCGAATAAAATTTCATTCTCCTGGGATCATTGCTTCAGGATGTTCATCTTTCCTTTTCCATCAGCGTATTACACTAGCCTTAGCTGCCAGTTCAACTTAATTTTATTAATCATTAATTTTGAAGAATCATTGAGAAAAATATATATTCATCTTTTACAAATATCTCAGCATACAAAATTATCAGGTTTTTTTTTTTCATTTCAGCCACAGTACAAAAATAAGACTATATAGAAGAAATTAACTGTTTTAAATTAATTTACTGACATTATAAATCTCACCTTTCACACACAAAGAGATATGTAAAAACTTAAAGGTGGAAGCCTTTCGAACCAAAACTTTATGTGTATACCAATATTTTCAATGCAAAGAAACCCTTTTTATCGGAATAGTTGCATTACAAATTTTTACTAATAATAAGTATGGAGTAAATGTACACGTGAGAGTAAAGCCAGCAAATATCTCTTGAAGCTTGGATTTGTATAGATATCTGTAGTAAAATTATCTATCATTTTGCAATTGCTCTTATCCCTCCATGATGTTCCAGGGTTGCTGAGATCTGGTACTATTTAAGAAGATCCCATATATACTTCATTGAGGATAGGTCAGGTGACCTGGTAGGCCAGGGAACGGTGCTGATAATTCAGAGGCATTCCTGAGAAATGTGAATTGTGTAGGTAGGTGGACATTATCCAGCTGTAAAATAGCCTTTACAGAAGTTACAATGAATCACAGTACTTTCCTCATTTGGAAAATGCAAAGTTAGAAGTCCCAGTCAATACTATCACAGATCAGCAGTCTTAAGAGATGGCACCACTTTTATCTCTTTTGTGTTGAGAAGGGGGAGGAGGTGTCATTCAGTAACAGCTTGTGAATTTTATTTGTCCGTAGGCTAGTGTCAGGCTAACAACCTGACCCAACTTAATCTTGTAGGTCTTAGAACACCAGAAGCTTTAACTCCTGAAATCCCTTGGACCTGGTAAGGCCTGTTGTGGGAGCCTTCTATCTCCACATAAAATAGCAGTCATATACTCCAAGACAGAAACAGGACTAATTACTGAATACGGCATTACACAATTCAGAAGTAATATATAATATTCAGGCACAATTCCATTCCAGATGGACTGATGATGAAGCATAGATAAAGGAAGAGAACATCTTACAGGGCATTGGAAGTGGAGTTCTGTAAGTTGGGAAGCAGCGTTGTTCAGTGATATGGAATGATTTCTAATGACACCACTTCTCTACACACAATGGAAAGAGATCTTAGAGCTTTCAGTTTTGTTGAACAATGCTGTGATCCTCTCTTGGCCTGATCCAATCAAGAGGATTCTTGATGCATAAGAGACTTCTCAAGCAACAGTTGTTGCCAGCACTGCTTCACTGTTGCATCAGAATGGCCAAGATGTTAAGACAATTATTCAACATCTCGTTTCCCACCAGCAATAATACAGAAATGTTGCCTATCTCAAATGCACTTTGTTATTGGGAAGGTTTTAAAGAGTTTCTGGGCATTGTCTGAAGTCACAAGAACCAAAACAATACACAAACCATATTAATTATGATGTTCTCTTGTGACAACCTTAGGACCCTTCAGTGTCCAAAATTAAAAACAGCAAAACAAACTAATAAATAAAAATTTCTTAAACAACAAAGTCCAAAACGATTGCGATCATCAGGAAAAATCTGCGAACCTTGTCAATCTACAACGTATGAATTCTTCAAGCATTTCTTTAATAATTCAGTTTCTCTTCCACTGTCAATTAAAACAGATCTTGGATGATCATGATAGACAATTGATTTCGGATGGACTGAAATTTGAAAATCAAGTGCCACAATGAATTAATCTTTCAGTCCAGTTAGTTTTGGGCATCATGCCATAAAAAAAGTGGCACACAATCTGCAGATAAACAATGCTCTTCAATACAGGGCCTTCACTATTATTTACATGATCGAATGCAATAAATATATCCTAGCAAAAATGAAAATTCAATCCTTAGTTTCATTTGTCCATTCTTCAATATTGGAACATTTTTAAACCAGATAATGTCGATGCAGAGAATTCAACAAAGTCTTTAGCAATCAAATGTTCTCTTGACAAAAAGTGAACTACATAATGATATCCATAAAGGAACTTATTCCAGCAAGGTATCCTGCTGTAGTAGTAACAGTAACATAAACACTTTTCAAATGCATGTTAACTACCATTTAATTTTATCACCCAAGGTTGAAATTCCAAATACTATTACTAATCCTACACCATCTGTATGCTACATATAAATATTTATTAAAATATATAGTGAATTTTTGAAAATAATCAACGCCTTTCCTTTGTCAAGCTGCCAAATTTAAAATTAACGAAGACAAAGAGATCAAACAGGAAAAGCGCTAACTCTTTTGATACACTTTTACAATTATTAAAACATGAGATTCTACAATACAATGATATCTTAATAATGGAAACTATTTATCTCTACAGTATTGTCAGATTTAATACATTGTGACACCATGTCTTTATTTAAAGTTACTATATTTTCCTGTACTTCTACACCTTCACTTCTATTCAAAGTTACTTTCTTTCGTATTTTTTAGTAAGATACTGTCAATAATCTTCCGGGTTTTTGTGGGTTTTTATTTTTCAACTTTTAGTATGTTTATTCTATAACTCATTAAATGTTTTTTTGAGTGGCAATGCTCCGCTAATTCTGAATCCTCCATTAGTTTTCTCCTGATGTATCTACCGTCTTCAGTTACACATTCTTTCAAAGACAAAAGTACAGGAAAGTATAGTAACTTTGGCTAAAGACATGGTGTTGCAATGTATTAAATCTAACAAAACTGTACAGATAAATAGTTTACATTATTAAGATATCATTGTAGTGTAGAATTTGATGTTTTAATATCGTAAAAGTTTAAAAAAAGGAGTTAGCGTTTTTCCTGTTTGATCTCTTGTGTTTCTTTATTAATTAATTTAACAGCTTGACAAAAGAAGAGGCATCGATTCTTTCTGAAAATTCGCTATATATTTTAATAAATATTTATGTAGCCTACAGACAGTGTAGAATTATTTTATCTTAATGTCATGAATCATTATTGAATCTAATAAGAATAGCATGTTTAGCTATGTTTTGCTTGCTAAATAAAATAACATCTTTATATGGCTTCCTTAATGGATTATTTTTCTTTAAAATATGCAACATGATTCATATTCTTTCAGTAAGATGGAGCACTGCCACATTTTGAATAGATATGACTCTTCATTGCAAGTTTTGAAATAAAACGGTTGAAAGATCCTGTTGCATCCTCTGGGCTACAAATCTCTCTCCTCTCAGTTCTTTCTATTGCATTACTTAAAGTTTATTGCAGTCAAAATTTCTCGAAACCCATTCAAGACTTGTACAAAAAGACTTCAGTAAAACGCAACAGAACTGCACAAGGAATTGCTTTAAAATTGTGGTTCTGAAACTTTTCATTATCAGTGAAGCTGCCCTCGCTGATTTCACTCATAAGGTTGACTGTATTCAGCAACATTACTATACTTTTGTTTTTAATATTTATTCCATTAAACTATGACAGTAAATGACGGAAATTTTAACGCGAGTACAAGAATTTTACAAAGAAATAAAAAGGATAAAAAACGTACAACAAATAAAATCATCAAGTTGCCTTTGGAATATTTGACGAATCCAAGACAGCCTGTTTCACTGGGTGAATCCAAATGAAGAAGGGTAAAAAAGAACCCTGAAACACGATGTCTTGGATTCCCGGTGTCAAATATTCCTAAAGAAGGTCAGTGATTTCATTTGTTGTGCACTTCTATCCTTTATAACAGTAAATCTAAAGTAACCAAAAATTAAGTCGTTTTAAGTAGAAAATATAATTAAAATAAAAACAAACAAACATTCTTTATAATTGTATATATATATATATGAAAAAATATGAGAGAAACTAAACTTCATCCAAAACAAAAGAAAACTTTTTTCCAGAACTTTACTCTTGCAAAGACTTAAAAAAATTATTTAAAGTCTTGAGCTTGTTATAAAATTAAATTTTTACTTCTTTTCCTCTAAAATTTGCTGAAGCATATTACTGCAAAGCATTAAGTTGATTGCTTTTAAATTAGTCAAAGTTTTACCTACTGAGCATGATAAGGAACAACTTCTTCTCTGAAAAAACGTCTCACGCTTTCTCTGAACATATCGTGTTCTTCTGTAAACATTCTTCTTGTACCGATGTCCATCATTGAATCAGCCTGAAAAGTTTCTGGTCTAGAACTGGACGAAAACCTTTCAGAATTTAAAATAAAAACATTTTTAATTTTATAAAAAAAAAAAAAAAACTACAATCTTTAAAATAAAAATAAATTTGAAGATTCTCAATATTTTTTAAAAAACTATTATTTTAATTTCCTTTATTATTATTATTTAGGAAATATTCTTTGCCTTCACCAGCATTATATAAGAAACTTTGTTGTCTTATTATGAAGAATGTATGATTTAATCTAGTGAAATATTTGGAGATTTCATTTTTTTTTCCAATAAATAAAGCTTTATATCCAAGAAAGACATTTATTTATAGAGAATTGTACTGAAAAATTATTATTATTATTACTACATTCATTAATAATAATAATTTTTCAATACAGTAATTATTTTTCAGAAACCTTGTCTTGAGAACAATTTGCTTTAGAATTTTGCTCAGAAAAACAAGGAAAGTTGCTATTATTAATTTTATTTCAAAAAAATAATATTAATTTTTTTTCGTAAGAACTTTTTACTGGAAAATATTTAATTCTTTAACACATCCCCATGCCTACTTATATTTAATTCTTTTGGGAAATAAAGAATCGATTATTGTGTTTCCAATATTACTGAACCTAACTGACTAAATTAAAGAAATTATAATACAACTGTTAATTACTATTGTACTGATTACAAAACAAAGCAAAATAAAAACAACAGGATAACAGAAAAGCTTACCCAGTAGAATTAACTGGTCGAGCTACTGATATAACTTTACATATTTTAGTATGACTTGGGTAAACTGTTTTAATCCCAGATCGGGACACTTTTTGCAAAATTCCCTGGAGCATCATTTTTAAAAGTGAAGAATCTGTAATAAAAAAGAAAAAAAATATATTGACATTATAAACCTTGTTTATTAAATATAAATTATTATAATTTTATATTTTTTTCTTATTATCATATAGTAAAATGATGAGTAAATGACCAATAAGCAAATATTAACAATTTTTAACTGTATAAGAATTTTATTTTTTCCTAAATATATAATCTACTACAAGAAATATGGATATTTCTTGTTTTTAATAAACAAAAGAACTAATAAGTGCAAACTTTTAACACTAGAATATAAAGTGCTCATCAATTAGCAAGCTTTTAAAAATCAAATTTTTAAGTCAAATCAAAGAAAATTTTAAAAAAGCATCTATATATCAATTTTTTTAAATACTGAGCCATACACGATAATAAAATAAGAAAAAAAAATCAGACTGCAGCCAAAGAATTAATATTTAATACTGTTAATTTACTAAATAAATTCGGGAAAGAAGTACTATTATTTTGATAACTGAAGATAGTTACCTATTAAATTATATTTATTTATAAATAATAAATTTTATAATTGAAAAATTTAATCATTTTTAATAATGCTACTATTTGTCTTTAATAACTTAAAAGTTACTTACTATTTACTGCTACCATATTTAAGCAGTAACTTCTGATTTGTTTTATTAATTAATTATTGCTGATTTAATGAATTACTTAAATACTTCGTTAACTAATCAATAATTTATTCTAAAGCTCATAAACTAAACAAGTAAGGGCATTTATTTAATAATTATTCCAATATTTGATTTCGTTTTTTAAAATTATAAAAACAAAGCATTATAAGTACTTTGTTAAGATTAAATTATTATAATTTCATTATGATTGACAAGTTTTGTATTGCTGTTATCAGTAACAACTGCTCAATTGAGTTTTATTTATTAGTGTATTTGTTTGTTTTTTTTCCCTAAAGAAAATGAAAGAATGATAAATGTGTTTTTCATTCATGCTAAATGCCACGCAATTCTCAAACACATTAAAGAGGAATTTCCTCAATATATAGTACGGGAGGCCTGTGAAGTGGCTACCATTCACGCTCGAACCGCCTTATGCCTTCCTGAAAGGTTTCTGGATATCAAATATAAATGCAACACACGATTTATACTGTAAAATTGCAGGCAATTCTTTGCTACAACTTTTGTTTGCAAATCCAGTATTAATAACAAGTTTTATTTGTTGGTTTGATTAGGTTAGGACTTTTAAGTTTTTTTTAATTCTTATTTTCTTAACAACGCATTACAAACGTTTCCCAATGTAATACTTTCGGTAGCGCAACTCCTCAAGAAGAGGTTTGGAGGAAATCAGCTCCTACCATAACATGATTCGGAATACTATGTCTACTGGGATGCACGTGAAGATTTGAGGAACTCGCCAACATTTCTTGAAGAATTACAAATTTTTAGTTACGAAAATTATTGGAACAACAACTACGAACTAAAATTTAATTTCTAAGGAAATTATAGTTTCAAATTAACTGCAATCTGGAAAACAGTGATTAAAAGTTTTTCACTGGAAGGGGAAAAAAAAAAAGGAAATTAATTAACAGTCCTATCACAATAAGAAAATTAAAACCAATCGTCAAATTCTTTTGAGTCCTAGTGTTTCTCTTTAAAATCATTCATAAATTACTTTTAGACTTCATTTTCTTTGCATTAATATGCAATGTTAAGAAAGAAAATAATAATAATTGTTACTTTTTACCATCTTTCTGCAGTTCGGACGAAAAGAAATTTGTTTTCTAAAGATCTGCAAAAACCGAAACTTAAGCCTGACATAAGTAAATTATTGTAATAATATCTCTTTTTATTATGATAAAGATCAATTAGGATTTTACGACATTTTTAGAGATAATAAAGATCATGATAAAAAAAAATAAAAAAAAAATACAGGTGGAAAAGTACAAATCACTTGAGAAATAACCCATATTTCCATAGTCAGAGAAGTAATTCAACCAGATATAGTTTCATTACATCATTTACTTCTTTTTCTTAATTTGTATTTTGATATAATATCTTAAAAAATACATATCATTTAAAATTACTACATTAAAAAATTTTTAAAAATTATATATATAATTGAAGAAGTTCAAATATTACCATTTGCGAAATTTTATTTAATTAGCTAATCTAATTTAAATTCCGGTAATCTTCTGTATTTTTCTGATTATATGAATTTTTAGATTGTTGAAATATTCTTTTCACGTAACAATTACCTGATCTATTGGAAATCAGTCGCAGTAGACAGTAAATTTCTGGAGTACCCTATCTCCAAAGATCGACCTTTAGCTTCTGCTTCTCTACTTGTTAATTTAGTTCAAGGCCGCCAGATGGCGAAGAGTGCTTCCGGTGAGCCGTACTGTGCGAGCATCTCCTAGCAGGAACGAAGGATGTGTATAACATCATCACTTTACGTTATGACTAACAGTGGTTGCATTATCTAACTGTATTTGTGAATAATTTTATTGTTTATTTCTAGGATTTCTATGAAAAATGAATTTTACTTAAGCTATTTTATGATTATGATCTTAAGAGATGAGACATTTTTTTCTGAAGCCACCAATGAGATGGAAGCCACACCTCTTATTTTCTAGCCAATCAGAACAAGCTTTACAAATGAACACATTTGACTGTTTTGCAAAAAGAACGTTCATGTGGTTCTAATCCGTTTGAATGTTCGGCGCAGACGGAAGAAATTAATGTTTATTCTTGTGTTTTGCCTGTCTGAACAATAGAGGAGATATTTTGTGCTTAGTTATGAAGTAATTCCGTCGTTTCGTTTATGTTTAAACTTGAGAAAATGCTGCACGAAATCTTGATGGCGCTTGGCGGGTATCCGGGATGTGTATTCACCGTTTCGGAAAATGGAACGTATAACATAGTCAGAGACCTCCCGTTTATGAATCCAGGTGAAATCGCCGTCATAGAACGATTGTGCAAGTTAGTAACATGGCATAAAAACATTAAAGACTTTATCAACAGCCATGGATGCTTTATGAACGGGGTTGTTAAAGAAATCACTGACATGTCTGATTCAATAATAAGTAGCAATTCTTCAGGACAATACATAAAAGCTGTTTGTCATGGCTTGGAAGTTGTGCTCGAGCCTTACCATTCACAGTTATTGGACTTAGAAAACGAAATTTTGAAAGATCCCCACCTCCCTATTTCTCATATCCAGCAAGCATTAATGGAATACAACCTTTTATTTCCCGCGCTGGTGGAGCTGATCGAAGATATCAACAAACGCAATGCCCGCGGTTGCCATTTACTGGATATTCTTCATAAACATGTTTCGTCCGGAATACCAAGTGTTCAGCTAGCTTTGAAGAAGTTATTACATGCATGCCACTGTATAATGTACACCCAGCTAAAGGTGTGGCTACTATACGGTTTTCTGAGAGATCCGCATCAAGAGTTTTTCATTCAGCAAAAAAGTAATACTTTATCAGTTGACTGTAAAGAAGAGATTGAAGTTGATCTAATGCCCGAAAATATAATGAGTGCAGAAGGAATTAATAGTAATGAAGAGTTTATTTTGCAGCCAGATTTATTGCCAGTTTATATTCCTTGTAATTTGGCTGAAAAAATCCTATTTGTAGGCCAATCTATCCGATTGCTTGAATGCAAAAATCAATTGCAGAAGAATCATTTGACTACGCCAGATAGCTTGACTGTTTTACCCAACAAACAACAATTTGCTAAAGATTTGTATTCTCTAGAATTAGAGCCGGAATTCAGTATCTATACATTCGAAGCTGTCATCAATAAAATCAGAGGATGTGTTGCAGAACAACTATGGAAAGTTGTTGTGGAAGATGTGAGATTAATCAACCATCTCCATATCATGAAGGATTTTTACCTGCTTGGCCGGGGAGAGCTTTTCCAGGCATTCATTGATCAAGCAGGAAGTCTTCTTCAAGCACCGTTGACTTCAACCACCGAACATGAAGTGAAGATGGCATTCCAGATCGCTGCTCGGAGCATACTTATTGAAGACGATTCTCTTCTCGAAAAATTTCACTTCAGCTTCAGAACGAAAGACAGTTTGCAAAACCAGCCACTTCTCATTGAAAATCTCTCCAAAACCAATAATGGATGGGATAATATTAACTTGAAATATGACGTGCCATGGCCATTGCATATTTTATTCACTAGTTCTGTTCTGGAAAAGTATAACATGATGTTTTGTTATCTGCTCCATATCAAAAGAGTGCAGTTAGAGTTACAGCAAAGTTGGACATTGCAAATGCAATGGAAAAATGCCAAAGAAAGACAATGCAATGTGACAGCATGGAAGTTACGCACAGTGATGGCTTTCATTGTGGATAACCTCCAGTATTACTTACAAGTTGATGTCTTGGAGAGTCAATTTTCATTATTGGTGGAGAAAATACAGTCCACTCATGATTTTGAAGCTATTAAGCATGCACATGAAACTTTTATAACTAATCTACACGCACAGGCATTTCTGTCATCAAAATTAATTTCCAAGTGCATTCTAGAAATGCTCGATCAATGTTTGGTATTCTGTCAAATAGTGCGCATAGACGGAGCTCTACCTCCTCGACTGAGTCCAATTGTGACATTGCCCTCTCGCAGTAGTAGTTTCCCCAATCGCTTGGCAGAGTTGGAGAAAAAGTTTCTTAAACATGCTGCATTTTTTTTTCAGATCCTCTCCAGTGCGAGATCATATCAAACAAGTCATTATGTATCACAGTTAGTGATGAGGCTGGATTTCAACAAATTTTTTTCTCAAAACAACTTCTTTCTCTGAATTTAGTTATTGTGCCATTGATTATTTCATGATCTTCCAGATAAAAACTTAACATTTATATTGGTAACCAGATGCCATTAGGAATATCGTTCTAATTGATTTTTATTAAAATATAGTGACTATAGCACAATTTTATTAAATGACTTTTCAGTTTCTTTTCCAGATGTAAATTGAATAAAAATGATACAAAATTATAAAAGTATTAAAGGACGTAATAAGATTGCAGTGCGTTTTATAGGAACATACTATATTACAGCTGTGCCATAATAACATAGAGAAAAGTAAAAAAATAATGCATTGTCAACTTGCATTAGTTGTCTTGAAAGGTATTTTCAGAAATAATTTATCGAATTTATTAGTATGTTGTATGTTAATTTAAGTTTCAGTGCTAATTTACAGCAATAGAATTGCTACAACATATAAAATGTTGATTTAATTACTAATTACTGCACTTTTATAGATTTCTTTCTACAGTAAAAAAAAGTAAATTAATTATCAAGATAGAAATTCTTGTAAAATATCCAATTTTATGTACCAGCTTCATTAGAAAAACTAACAGCCTTTGGTTTTTATGTTAAAATTTTGTCTTTAAATTTCTTGTAATATTTGTTTAAACGAGTAGTTAGGTCTTCAGCAAATTTTGTCTTTTTACTTATTTTTAAACATGAATATAAAATTATCAAATACAATGAAGTTTAAGATTCAATTAATTTATTTGTAATATTTTTTTTAACTGCAGGCTAATGGTTTGTTAATAAAATGAAGATAAAAATTTCTTGTTTTAGAATGTGTATTAATTCATTAGGTGTTTTCATTAAATAGAACATTAATTAGTAAACGATACAATTTTTTGTGTTTATTTTTCCTCATTTCTTCACCTTAAAAATAAAAAAGAATTGCCTCTTATACGAGATCCTGCCTTTCAGCAATAGATAATTGAAACAGATCTGTATTTATATGTACAGGGTGGTCGCTAGAAAAGCGGAAAATTTGAGGGTCAGATGAGATCATGGATAAAATGCTTGCTTACTAATTACTAATACATGGATTACTGTGTTTGGAGCTTGTTATTAACAGAGCTTCAGAATTGTCGACGTGACATAAACTCTATTGATGATTTGAAAACGAGGTTGGGAAGAGCTTGGAACGATATCTCGCACGTTACCCTTCAAAACGCTACACGAGCTTGGATTTGTAGGTTAAGACGCTGCTCTGAAGTGCACGGACCACATTTTGAGCATCTATGAGTGTAATATAACATATGCCTTTAAAAAAACTTTGTAAAAGTTATTCTTTGTAAAAATAAATAGCTGTTTGACATATTTTCCGCTTTTCTAGCGACCACCCTGTATAAATCTCTGCAAAGCAAGATATTCCTTGCAGAATTATTTGTTTTACTGCTGAAAGGAAACATGATTATGAGACTTAATAGTTAATTTTGAAACGTCGAGAGTTTCCGGTGAGAGAAACGACGACAATTGTCACAGGATGCGATGGGAGAGCGAAATAAAAGACCACTAGTCAATAGTTGTCAAATCAAGATCTCTGATTTCCAAAAGCACTATTATAAATAGACAATTACAAACAAAGGGGCAAATGATGACTGTAGCAATTTAACAAAAGAACAACAGTTTATTATTTGAGGGATTAACAAATCAGTGAAGACAAATTTAAATGTCTTCAAACAGTTAAATCGATTAAATTTGAAAATGATTAAGAAACCTGAAAAGAATTACATTTGAAATAAGTGAGAAACGGATAAATATTGGAATACACACACAAAATTCATAAAAATTAAAATACATAAAACACAAAAATATATATCCTTACAATATTTTGCCCAATATGGTTACTAAAAAAATAGCAAATAATATCTTGCTGGTTAGTCTTAAAGTGGTCAAGTTCTAATAAAATAGGATAAACACATTCAATGTGTTTGATGTGTCATTTAATTTGGATCAATTTTCATAATTGTTTTGAAGATAAGTTTGCCCTCAGGATAGTCTTTTATAAACAAATGTAGAATCAATACACGATTTTTCCCCTTTGTATAAATACCATCTATTAGTGAATCTTTAAAATTTCTTCAACATTGGGTTGTACTGAGTTGTTTTGACTCATTTCTCATTAGATAAACTCATTTGCTCATTACTGACCCGACCACAGCTAAATTCACTTTCTTCTGATCTCTTTCTAACTACAACTAACAAATACATTGAGTGACAGAAGCACTAGGATAGATGAGGTGAATTCATATTCAACTACAGTAGAACCTCATTATAACGGACAGTTTTAAAAAAAAATTGCCAGCCTACAATTAAGGTGAAAGACCATTTAAATTTTGTAATTCAATAAGTTGAACAATCGGCAAATGAAAATGTGTTTGCATATTATGAAAACTTACGGCACCTCCATCTGTTATTAACTGAAGAAATAAGCAGCAAACAAACCCAGCAGAAAATAAATTATTTTTTCAAACCATTGAATGTACGCAATCAACATGAACCAGGACCTTGTTGTTCTAAAGATTAATGCAGTGTGTACGTACACATCTTTTTCAATTCAACCTACTATGTTGAAGGCTGTTTTTTATTTGATATATAATAAACACTTTTTATAGCTAACTATTGTACTTTCATTGATGTACACCCTGCTGCATTACACCCCTAAAAAAATTATTTCTTATAAACCGGACTTTAATTAAAACGGACAACCTTCAGCCCCTATTAGTCCGTTATGAGGTTCTACTGTACTACTATGTTTCATGAGTAGCAGTAAAAATATTCTGAAATGCAGTTTTGAAAGTTGTCTTTTCTATCACTATTAGCCCAAAATCCTCTTGCCAGTTTTTGTAAAATGACAATTTTTTTATATTTTTTTTTTTTTTATATGCTACTGAAAATCTGGAATAGCTTTTATATGATTTAGGTCTTATTCATGAGTAACTGAATTGATATTCAAAGTCAAGTTTTTTTGCTTGAAATTATTTTTTTTTTGTTATTATTAATTAGTTTACAATTTCAGTCCTACGAGATCCAATATAATTAGGATGTGTCTGTAGGTTCTGTATTGCATATCTTTAAGGTTTTACAGATAATATACATATTAATATAATTTTTATATAATTATTCAAATATTGTTATTTAATAAATATAATAGTACTTCTATATAACAAATATTAATGTAAATATAACAGCAAGTTTACATTAATAACACTATGCAATGTTAAACAATATTTTTAGTTGTGCTAAATTAATAACAGTTCTTAATTCCTTTAATGTTTATATTAAAACCATTTCAATTCAAAAAAACCGAAATTACCGTTTTTCTTTTTCTTTTTTTTTTAATATTACAATATGCTACATTAATTAAATTAATTTTTTATAACTATTACAACCCAACCAAAAATATCTTATTTATTTTTTTTTTTTCAAACATTACAGTATGAATATTAATTTTTGAAAAATTAGATTTTTTTTTATATTTTTAATTTCAGTATTCAACAGCAGCATTAATATTAATAATAAAGGCAGTTTTTCATTTGAAATGATTTAAATGGTCAAGTAAAATATCTTAAAGATTGCTCAGTTTATAGCAACTGATTGTGTAAATTTGTGATTTTGAAGTCAAATATTTTATAATATAATGATTAATTTTAATCTGTATTCTAGGAGTAAAAAGAAAAATTGATGGAGTATTTGATAAATTCCCAAGGGAAAAAATGCTTTTGAAAATGTCGTATTTTTTGGTTAATAAATTGTAGATTGTTGGATTATACATTTAAAAAATAAAAATAAATGACATTTACAAATTGGCTTACGATTACCCAATAACTTTATACATTGAAAAAAAAGAAAATATTATTTGTGTAAGATAGAACTTTGAGACAAAATTCGACGCTATTTTAAAGTGTGTGTAGACCAAACTAAGTGTAGTGTTTCATTAAAACTATTTGTTAGAATTATATAAGGA
>JAFIDM010003189.1:40625424-40648301 GCA_023159025.1 Thereuonema tuberculata | reverse complement strand
CATTTTTTTTGTTTACTTAGTATTTGATTTGCACTAATGAAATAACTTTCCCTTTAAGCTCCGAAAGAAAACAAGGGACGTATAGATATGTTTATTATTTTTATTTCGTTCCTTTATTTTGACCCATGGCGTGGGTTGAGGTTGGGCGAAGTGTTAATTGCAGTTAGCCCTTGACAGTGGATCGTGTGTGGTGTCTCCCAATCAATTTACCTTAATTTTGGGGAGTCATACGGACGGATGAGTCAGTGCCGTGAATAAGCGTGGACGTGGGGTGATTAATGACCCTGTAGTTGGCATTCATTAAACTAAGTAATCTTCTCTTCGCCAGTTAATGCCGAAATAAAACCTTCCACTACATTAGCTTACGAACCTTCTCGAACAATGTCCCGCTGAGAATATGAATCTATTCTTTAATATTCTTACTGCCAAATGCTATTAAATTATTATTTGCATTTTAAATTTATTTGAGTAATTAATTATTCTTATGCTTTTTTAATAATCCTGCTCCGTCTTTTGTTTTATTATCGAATGAAAGATCAAGTAGAAAAAAACTGTCAAATTTATGTAATTTTTATTTACTTATTTATTTTCATTTGAAAATCTCTGACCTCTAATGAAAGCGAGAGTCATTTATAGAAAAAGAAAAATGGGTTGAAGAGAATAAAGCATTTTACGAAAGTTAGAAAAGGATTATTCCTTCAGACGAATAGGGAGAAGAAAGAGGGAATTTTCCGTCCCATTGCAAATGTTATTGATCACCTACTCTACTGAATATTGTAATGCGTTATCCGGCGTTGCCTGGAACAAATCAGCGTAAATCGAATTCTGCTTTCAAAAAATAAGGAATGCTAATCCTTTTAACGATGGGCAGTTCAAAGTCCCGAGTTCATATCTCAATCTATATTATTAAAATAATTTTTTTTTTTTTCTGGCCCTATCTCTTCCGAAATCATAAGACATGGAAATACAAATAAGGTGGCAAATGAGAAATGCTCACGTTTTCATTTTTAGCTACGTGGTTCAACGGGACGTCCCGAGACATCATGGATCTCCGAGACGCTCACATATTCATTGTTATCTGCATGGGTCAACCGGAAGTCACGTGACTTACGATCAAACATTGTTGCGAGAAAGCGGTCGCGGCCATGGGTGGTGAGAAAATTATCTCAGAATCCAAGATCACATATTTGCTAGTTTTAAATAAGTTAAAAAAAAATGTAATTTTATAAACCTTTAAATCAATTGAAGTCACTATGTAAAGAGATGGGAAGGAAAGAAATAACACAAATCTTACACAGGGAAGGATGGACACAACCTCTTAAATAAATAAAGAAAGAAATAAGCCGATGTGTCTATCCTCAGGTTGTTCAGTATATTCATGCCAAATCTGAGCTTGCTATGTTTTGCAGTGATAGCATTATACACAGCTTTTACTTACGATATTTGGTCGCTGCAATGCAATATTAAACAAGATACTAGAAAAGATACAAGATACAAGAATATTTCAGAGTGGGCAAACCACTGTCTCACATATGGACACAATCCGGACCCCATTGTGAACATAGCATTTGATATTCAAGACGAAAGTAAGAGATTTATATTAGAATCCTGTTTGATAAATAGCTGTTATTGTTTTAATAGAGATAAATTTATATTCATGAGTTTTTGAAGTAAAGTATTATTTCTTGTGTAATTTGAAGATTTATGATACGGGAGTATTTGAAGATACTAGAAAATTTACTAGATACTGAGTAAGCAAATACTCAGCAACTGAAATGTATGGTTTCGTATTAACAAATCTTGATCTGGTGACCAGTATCTTAATATACGTAGAGGTGAAGATCTGGTTGTCTGTCTGAAACCTAATATGCATTCCCACATCCTTTAACCTAAGGGACCAAATTTTGCATAATAATTGCCAAGGACTTTATGTGTATCACAAAGTATATTGTTTTGAATCTTTTATTAAATAGGAGTTTTCAAGCTTTTCTCTTCAAATATTACAAGGTGCTTCTAATTTGTACAACATGGACTCATACAGAGAAGTCTACCCACAACATTTGGTACTTTCCCACTACAGAGAACGACTTCCCCATCAGCTTTGCTGCTGCTGAACAAGCGATAATGTGGCACACGTCGATACAGGTTAAACTCATGTGTTGTAGTTTTACAGCTCGTTTCAATTCGTAGTTTTATTAGGTGATCCCTTTCATACCATAATGACTGCCACTGCTACGTTCCAATGGAAAATGATGTTGTTGAATTAAAATGCAAAAAATAAAACGAAAACAAAATAGTCATCATATGTAAGGGGAAAGTATCCAAAATTTTATTCTCGACAACTGTAAAGAAATCAGAGTGATGGTGAAATGTAAGGTTCAAAAACTTCAAATTTTGTCGGGCAGTGTCGGATAGTATGGTTACCAAGTTTTGTAAATACAGTAGAACCTCATTATAACGGACTAATTGGGGCTGAAGGTTGTCCGTTTTAATGAAAGTCCGGTTTATAACAAATAATTCTATATCGGTGTAATGCATCAGGGTGTACATCAATGAAAGGATAATAGTTAGCTATAAAAAGTACTTAACGACATGACTCAAAGGTTACTGAATAAAAACTGATGAGTGTGTGCGGCAATTTGTGGAATTTCAGACAATAACGAAATTAAATGATCGATAGAATTGAGAAAGCAAACGAAGGAACAACGCTACAAAGTTGCGAATCCTTCTTTGTAGCGTTGTGCCTTCGTTTGCTTACTCAATTCTTTGAATCATCGGGCACGTTAAATTTTTTTTTTTTTCATTAAATGATCGATGTTTAATCGCTTGCTTGGAAATGTAAAACTCGTCAGATAAACATATTATTATTATATTTTATTGTAAAAGCTGATGGGGAAGTCGTTCTCTGTAGTGGGAAAATACCAAATGTTGTAATAAACATATCCTTTATTATTATTATATTTTTTTAAAAAACTGTCCGTTATAAGCGATGTCCGTTATAATGAGGTTCTACTGTATTAGTTTATGGAAGGCCAGTCCACAATATTGAGTCTGCATTTCTAGAAAGACGTAGAACAGTTGTCTAACCGAAACATCCACTAACTATCAGACAATATGACAACGATAGGGACATCTTGTATGAGGACTTACATAAAAGCAAGTCACTTACACTCAAAGACAGACTTAGTAAATATGATGCGTGAAGATATTCAAAACTTCTGTTAGAGCACTGTAAAGAAGTCGAATTTCAGTAAATAAATGAATTAATGAATAAATAAACTACAAAAATATTAAATAAACTAAAAGAAACTGCATTTTCTGACAACCAAGGAGTTTCCAAGAATTGTAGGAGTATTTGCATACATTTCTTTTAACTGAATGACTTTTCTTCTGCATAACCAGTTTTGGCAAGTTTTCCTTCCGCGAAACCGCAAAAGTTATGACTCCACATATAAAGACGCTTTGAATGTTGGATCATCCTTCCGTGATGACGTCAGATTCCGAGAATCCTGCTGAGGTTTTTATGAATCACAGCTGCTGTAGCTTTGAATTTGGAAACAAAAAATATGTATTCTTCTTTGCTATGAGGAAAGATCACGAAAGGTCGCTCTTCAAAGCATTCGGAGTCTATTCTCTACAAATGACGTAAAGAGTGAGGTCTTTCTTATTAAGGAAACGCTCAAAACAAACTTACCCCGGTGTAGGATTGTGTTGTGCTGTTTTGCTTTTCATTTGTACAATTCGAAAAGGACAAGTTCCCTGCTACAGCAAACTCTCGAAAAATTGACTAAAGTCCGCCAAACCAAAGAACGACCGTGGCCACCAGATGTCGCAATAGTAGAATTTGAATCGATTGTATATGTCAGTGTTTATGGCGGGAAAGTTTATGGCTTCTGATTGGCGACTCTCAAGCGAGGCAAACCTTTGTCAATAGTTTCCCTCGACGAACTTAAGTCCTGGAATGCTTAAGAGATCATAGGTGCATTTCAAGGTCAAAGTCGTTGTTTCGTTTGGCCGATAGTAAGCATTGTAAAGATCAGTGTTTTACTGAATATTTTTCTTCTCCTTTTATCAATGTAAGGGCATCACGTAAAAACGGCTGGAGGGATTCGATAAAATTTGGACATAGCTTATATATGAGCCAACTTAAAACTTAGGTCCGTTTACTTTGGTCTCCCATAACTTCTTTAATAACAAAGAATACTATTGTTATTAGTATGTTTCACGTTTTTGTTTGTTAGTTTGGAATTCTTGATTGTAATTTGTTATTTTTTTTTATTTTGGGAAGGAGGAAGATGGTTCTCTCTTCCCGTGATGTTAAAAGGCTTGAAAAAGAAGGTCGGTTAGGCCTACGAAATATCGTCGTCGTTGTTTATGGAGTTTTTTGCGATTAAAGAAGTTATTTAAGATGTTAATTAAGAAGAATTTGGTCTCCCATCCTTGAAAATTACCTCCTAAATCCCCCCTGAAACGGCTGGATTCTAAATTTTAATTTCTTTAAAAATATGATACGATGGTTCTTTATGGTTCAACTGAAACATGAGCATGACTGTTTTAGATAAGGGCAGAGGGAAACAAAAGAGCCTTTGAGCGTTGCCTTTTTGGATAAATTATTGGTTAAAAATTGTTAAGTGTTGTAAACTAATATAAGCTCATAGTGAGAACTGAGCAGACAGCGCTGAGGTCAATTATGAGGGCTGGAAGGGGAGAGTTCGATCATAAATAAGCATTCTGTCAAATTTAAAAAAATATTGGTAATGGTTTTCGAGTTTTGAGGAATAGGTATGAACCAAATTTTACGGAAATTAGTCCAGCCGTTTTATCGTGATGTGCGAACAGAAATGAAAAAGAATAGGAAAATTTAATTGCATGGAACAAATATGTAGGCATAAAAAGGAATAAAAAACGCCACACGAATAGAAATCACTCAGCTGCTTTTGGAATTTTGGATACCGGGAATTCAAGATAGACTGTTTCAGGCTTTTAGCCATCATCAAATGAATTTACCCCGTATCTGCAGCTCAGTGAAAGCAACAAAATATAAACAAAAGACAAGTAAACAAAACAATGACCCTTCATATAAAAAGCATTAACAAGAAAATTAAAAATAAAAAAAGGGCAAAATGTTAATCCCCCGCTAGTAACTAATAGCTTAGAAAGGATTTAACTATAAATCACACAGATACATAAAAGCAGCTCAGTGATTTCTATTCGTGTGCGTTTTTATTCCTTTTAATGCCTACAGAAATGAAAAATGTTCAGGTGGAATAATAAGAACTTCGCATACTTAGTCAATAAATGATTACATTAATATTTTTTCAGAGTCACAACAATAGTAGTCAATAATAATAGTCTGCTGTAATTAGTCTCGGATTTCAGCGGGCCATGTTAGATGGCAATAATGATATTGGCGTCTGCTTCCATTTTATTAGAAAACCGCAATAATGAATACTGATGATTAAAATTCAGTTCTAACATAAAGAAAGCAATGCCATGATGCATGATGTCTTCCTTTTAAATAACCTTAACCATTAGTAATAATCTTTCTTATGATCACCAAATATAAAGAAAACATGTTTAAATAATGGTCTGAAGAAATCCGAGGTTGCCTAAAATGTAATTCTGCAATAATCAAAATTAGTTTTTCATTTCTGTCATGTCAAAACATGTTTGTTATTATTTTTCGTGGGAAAAAAATATTAAAAAAATACTAATAAATAATATTATTATTGTACATATCTACAATTGCCACACAACAAGATGGCCTGTTTGTAATTAATTAGAATGAAGTTGACAATCTAATCTTCTTCTATAGCATGAAAAAAAAAAAAAAAAAAAAAGCGCGATAAATAAAAATGATTTCGATCAGAAAGAAAACAAACTCAGTAGAAGTTATAAAATAATACAAAAATTTAGATTTAGCGCCTTTGCAGCCTTTGATAAGATGACGTCAACTTTGGAGCCTCGTTTTGGGAACTGGCAGACAACGAGGTTAATCAATTGAAGGAAGAACGAGCACAATTATCCCAGGGTAAAAAAAAAACTAATTGTAATAACAATTTTCCTTTATTTTTTTTACGAGTATACTTATAATCAGAATTGAATATATTTATATTTTATATCAATTAGTTTTCATACTTTATTATTACGATATAATCAATATATCTTAATATACTTTTGAATTCAAATCGCATTTCAGATTGCATTTCAAATGCAAGTATTTGCTGCAAGTAAGAAAAAAGTTTATATCCTAATAATTAAGAAGTTGTTTTTAAAATTTAGATATTAATTCTTTTAATTCTTATTTCTTTAAGAAAACTCACACAGTTAAGGAAACGTGGGGATACAGGATGTTGGGAAAGATGGTGTTATGTCTATTAAGACAAATCTTCCCGCTCATTGTATGTATGGATGAAAATTAGATAAGTGGCTCAAATGAAACATAAAAAAATTGGAAAAAATTTAAGAAATATGCATTTATTAGTTTTTAATTCACTTACTATTAACTTATTATTGACAACAAAATCACTTTTCATACACTTAAGTAGATATTACAGCTTTAATATAGAATTTTTAAAAGTAGTGTGCCAAGAAAATGAATAGTCTGACAGGAAAATGACTTCCACTGACAACCGAATGACAAGGTACAGGAAAATGATCCCTTATTAATTGGAAAATGAAATTCAATAAACTACTAACATAATTAAACTGTAATGTCTTACTATAAAGGAACAATATGAAGGAAAATCAACATAACAAAGCCTCTGATAAATCATAATCCTTAAAGAAATGGAACATTGAATGTGATTTTAATTTGGAGCAGGAAAATGACTAGTAGTATAGTCCCCGCTACAAAAACCTCTGAAATATTATCAAATTATGTATTAGCTTACATTTTAGTCTTCATGTTATGTTCTATAACATATAATAATTATTTTAAACCCAGATTTCATGTTTGGAAAAAACAATATTTTAAATTATAGTGAACTGAAGGTGCGAACATGGAATTTTCGCCCGGCAGGAAATATGACTTTTCATATTCTGTCTTGAAATTTAAATGCCTAATTTTTATTTTATTTTTTTATCTTAAACATATTTGATATGATTAATAAAGAGATATTATAAATATTTTAAACATTTAATTTCAAAAATAAACAATTTTTCCGGGTTATAAATGTCGGAAATTAGATTTAGCCACTTATCTAATTTTTACCCGAATACAGGTTTTCAATAATCTTAAGAAAGAGTATTTCAATAGTCTCGCAATCGTCTTTGAATACCTAATTTCTGAGTAATTTCAATGAATATATCCATTGAAATTGGTTAAATCAGGCCACTTTAAATTAACAAGTAAAAAATGAAAAGAAATTAAAAAAATTTTTAATTGCTTTCTGAACATTTTGGACGTCCCCTTAAATTTGTTCCTGATATTTACGCTAATATCCTAAACTGTGGTAGAAAACTATCATGCGGCAAACCATGAAAACTAGGATTTGTGTTACCTATAATCAGTAGCATAGATAAGGGGAGATTAACTGCACACCCCAAGTCACTTCGAAACCAAACGCTTACTTTTTATTTTTGGATTATTTCAAAAAAAAAATATAATGTTTATTAACTTGCCATTGATATGTTTATAGTAAAAAAAAACCAAACAAATGCGCTATACTTCCTCAATGGATCTCCCATGGCTAGGCTCCATGAGTACACAACACATAGGGTAGTAAACAGAATTCATTTCTCCATAAAATGGAAGGGGAATTGAAAATACTGTTGACATAGGGGGAATAACAGCATTAATAGCACCCTTCTACCAAAGATTGGGCGATGATATAATCCAGAAGGGGGAGATTTCTCCTCATTTCTCGTAGTACTCGCAGTCTATTCGTAAATATTCAGTACGGCGATATTTCTAACATTTCATCTACGAATGGTTACCATTTAGGAGTTTCTAAGGTGTATTTCTCGCTGATCATCCAGTTTTAATTCAATTTATGTAGCTCGAGACAGAATGGTTTTAATCTTACAATGAATTGCGCGATTGTTGAAATGCCCTGTATTTGAAGAATCGTTACAGACCCCCATAAAGACTTTGTTGTCAAATTCATTTCACGCGAATTTCCTTTTAAGAGATTGTACCAATCTTCGGTTATAAAATATTAAAAGTCCACATCGATTTTATTTTATGGCAATCCAATCAAGTGTATTGTCCTCGTTTCAATCAGAAAATTGATGGCATTATTGAACCTTTCTTTCTTTCTTTTTTTTTTTACATTTCTTGCGACTTAGTTGACAGGCGCTGGTCCATCTGCTGTGGGAGCATTACATCTGACATTTTTAAAAAAGAAAAATTCCTTTTCTGTTACGCTGTAAAAAGTAATGACAACGATGAACAAAAGAGGGCGTTGTCTCTCTGAGCCCCAAATGCCAATAATCGAAGAGGGATGGATGTAGTTGGAAAGATCTTTTTTTTTTCTTTCTTTCTCTTGTAGCTTGATTCATCCATGCCAGGAAGCCATCACGTAAAGATGTTTAAGAAGCACTCAAAAAAAAAGAAAAGAAATATGTAAAGCTATGATGGGAAATGTTAATTAACTTCTGGCCTACTGCCAAACAATTAAAATGATTGAATCTTTCATGCAAATTACATTTCGTTTTAATTTTCTTATGATGCAGATTCGTGGCAGGAAAATTAGTTTTTATTTTTTATTTTATTTTTTTTGCAGTAGGAAAAAAAATATCAAAATATTTTAAGCGTAATATTAGAACGTAAATGAACATTTTTTTGTGTGTGTGTGTGTTTTTGTTTGTTTTTTTTTTTCTCTTAAATCGCAGATACCTTAATCCGTTGGTTTAATTTGTTTCAAAGTCACGAAGATAAGCCTACGCCTATCTTCCGAGTTTCATGTGGAAAAATGATGGTTGATATTTGGGTTATTTATACGAAAGTAAAATCCTGGCATGCAATTCGTTAATGTTACCTTTATTTACGATGATTCGTTATCTTTACAATGCTTTATTACTGTTCGGTTTTTGTTTACGAGAGCTTTCAATGCTTTTGCGCATGCGTCAGGTCTCCTTCGATTTCATCCAAATAGGGGTGAGGAGAAATAAAGAGGGGATGTTTACTTTTTATAGTGTTAGTTTACTAGTAGCTGCGTTCTATTTGCGGTTTTTGGGAAAGAATTATGGAAAGAATAAATACTATTGCAAAAATGCTCCATGTTATTTTTTTCTTAAAAGCGAAAATGTCCAAAAGAATTTCTTACGAAAGTGTCCATCTCAGCGTATCACCCCTCTGCGGAGTAAAATAGTCCGCCAGTGTTCATTCTGGCTTTAGAAAACGCACAGTACATTTGTTCAGTTGTTAATAAATAAATAAATAAATAAAATGATAAAAAATATTGTAAGTCGGACAGTCTTGTTCATCTGATACTATTGTTATAAATTTTGGGATTCTTGGACTCTCATATACAGTGTTGCCAGAAATAAAATCCACCGTATGTTATACAAAGTCGTAAGGGGAATAAGGAATCAAAAGAAACTTTTCGTTAAACTTTATTTCCGGCCGTACTGTATATCCATGTCCGACGGTCAAATGAATCTAGTAATAAAATTAACATTCAAAACAAAAAATAAGGTTTATGTATTACAGTGTAAGAGACATAATTATAAAAATAAATTTAAAATTACTATGACCGAACTAAAAATAACAGATGAAGTTGAAACTGGAGTAACAAATGTATTATTTCTCATTTCATAAATGATAAAAATAGAACTTTTTTATGATATACAGTATATATGTGATGAAAAGTAATATGCTTGTTATTGGTATAGATTTTCTTCACATGTACAAATCTGAATACTCACAAAATCCTGTTTATTTTTCGTAGATAATGCTAGGAAAACCTTAGTAGAAGATCTGCAAGAAAACAGTGTAGAGCAATGGTTACGACTTTCGTAAGTAATTTTATTAAATGTTTATTGCTATACATGATCTCTAATTTAAACAATGTACCAGTAATTGAATCAGAATTTAGTGACCAGGAATTATCAATTATCGTTAGTACTAGAAGTAGAAATTGTATTTTGTTTATATCACAGTATACAACAACTTTATTTACATAATTGTGAAAAATATTGTGAAATATTGTGTCTGCTTCCGATGGATGAAAGTCTGAAATAAAATTCGCCCAGGAAACAGTAGAGAACTCCCGCCAAACCTTCATCAACAATTGAGCTTTTGTTTTTATGCCTCCCTTTTTTTCCCCCACCCTTGTGTATTCAAAGTACTTGAAAATATTTAAGAGTTCGCGTCTATATAATGTGATTGCAGAAGAATACCACAATTAGCCATCACAGAACTCCGAAATATACTTGATGCATATTAATAATAACCATTACAAATATCATCTTAAAACATAAATTATAGCCGGTACAACTGTTTAAATGTATACACGTGAAAAGCCATTGTTTCAAATATCATCTTAAGTTTGAATGTAAATCAGTTAGTGCGTTGAGCTAAAATCAAGAAACCTTATCTGAAACCATTAAGTCATAGGAATTAAAGCAGTTTTTACGACATTTTCAAAACCCTCGTATTATAATTCAAATGTAAGATCATGCTATAAATATTCAACATAATTTCTTATCCAATTAACAATGTACAGTTTCTATTAACGTGATAATACGGTACTATTTAAAACAAGTGTTTAAGTACCGAGTATTTTCTAATGCGCAATGGTAGATCGTAATATGTCTCTTCGGGAAACGCAATAATTTTTTATCTGAAATCTTTGGAAGGCTGTTGCTAGTTTTCCGTGACGGGTCTTACCTTAAATGATAAATAGTTTTTAGTTGTTATGATATTTATAATCTTTTAACAAAGAATTGCAGTAAATCCACGGTTTTCTTTTCTTAAATAATAAACAAAGATTCTGTCAAGACAGTTGTCATATTCTAATTTTTTATTATTATTATTATTATTATTACTATTATTATTATTATCTCAAGAAAGTGAGTTGAGATAAAGAATTGATGTTTTCTCGAAGATTCGGAGACAAGACAACCAATTATTTTGATTCTGACTCACCACGGGTCAGTAAAACTAACTGTTGAGTTTTCCATTTCTATTGCAAGCAGGAAATGTATTGTTTAGGCGAATTTCTCTTCATTATTTTTATTCAAATTTCGGATCTAAACGGCTTCGGTTATTCTCTCCAGTTTTGCATTTAAATTGGTTAATTCAGGAGGGTGAATGTATTAAATAAATTACACTTTTAGCAGGAGCTATTACTGGAGTAGACTCGAGAACAAAATTATCGTCGTCTGTTAATGGCTGCTCTGAAGTTCATTAAAAATTAACAATGAAAAAAAAAGAAGAAAAAAAAATATCT
Organism: Thereuonema tuberculata; assembly: GCA_023159025.1. Lineage (NCBI taxonomy): Eukaryota > Metazoa > Arthropoda > Chilopoda > Scutigeromorpha > Scutigeridae > Thereuonema > Thereuonema tuberculata. The sequence goes on along the minus strand of JAFIDM010003189.1, from coordinate 40,636,905 downwards.
CAAGAGTACATCAATTTTCATAAGTCCTGTAAAACTTTGGCATTTTTGTTGGCGTAAGTAAGAGATACAATATATAAAGAAAGAAAGAAATAGCGTTCTTTCGCACTAGCTTTTACACTGCAATTAAATATTACGTTTGTACTGTATATTGAAAAATGGAGTTTCACATTTGTACCTTCATATTAATGTCCAGAAATTCACAACATCAATTAAGGAGAAAAATCATCAAAAAAAGAGAGAGGAAAAAAAAGTATATTAGGACCACGATAACTTGGAGATTCGAAAAATTCCGGAGCCGCGTGACGTCAGCACTAGCCTCTTTCAGAGGTTTCGAAGAATTTTACGTTATAGCTATAAATAAACAAACAAACTAAAAAAAAAAAATAGTTTTAATGATGTTTAAAGGAATGCTATACTGTTAGTATTATTGGTTGACTGCTTTCAATATAAGATTTAACTGTTATGTCACCACTCTGTGGTGACATTTTGAGGGAAATTAATAAAGAGTGCTCTGTGCTTTTAGGCGCGCTTGTTTGTGATTGGCTGAAAAATAGGTACGTCATAATCACGTGGGGTTCCTTCCGATCATCAAGTTATCGCGGTCCCACTATATTTAACATCTACTCTACTAGAGATTTCACAGAAGGTCCTAATGACCGAACTACAGTGGAATCATTAACTCAGCATCGGATTATTTATATTAGAAAGACAACTGGAAGTTAAATCTTAAAACTTACTGAGGACATTAAATTTGTTGAAATGAGGATCGAGGTTAACACAAACCGTAATCACAGAGTATAACATTCTGTGGGGAAGAATGTGATGTTTATTGTTTATTTATAGAGTTTGATATTGAATTTGAACTGAAAGTTTAAATGTTCGTAATTGTTGGAATTTCAGGATGCGTTAAGAACCTGACCACAACAGAGCTCCATGTCATAAAACACTGTCATTTCAAGCCTACAGATGTTGAATGGTTGGGTCAGTATTTGCACACGTAAAGAATATATATACATAAGGTTTTGCTGAAATCATCTTATATAATATATAAAAATGAATGTTTCTTTGTTTGTTTGTCCCGAATGCGTTCCTATACCATTCATCAGATTGCGATGAAACTTGAGATGTTGTGCGCACGCCCGCGAAGATTTCTGAATTAGTAGAGCCATTTTACAATATCTGGTGCGCGAGGCGTTTCAACAAATGAGTGTATTTCCGGTTTCAACGTTTGCAGTTTCCGGCGCGACTCGCATTTGCAATGACCATCAACAAAGGACAGGGACAATCGCTGCAAGTGTGGACTAAATTTGTGAGATCCATGCTTCACACATGGGACAGCTGTATATGGTCTGCTCACGCGTCGGAAAAACCGTCTGATTTATTCGTGTATGCACCAGACGGAAAAACAAAAAATATTGTGTATCCAAAAGCACTTCAATAAACAGAATTAAAACACAAACACTTTCTTTCTTTGAGTGGCATCGCAACGCATGCCAGGTACAGCTAGTGCTGTTTATAAATGTACGACAAGGCCGTACGATTACATAAATGTTAATTTTCCGAGATATATATATCTTGAAAACAAATTATTTCAAATTTAAACCAACAAATTAACAGTTTCTGGAAACTACTATTCAGATTTTCAAAAAAAAAAAAAAGAGTTTGCTTCGGCTTTATATGCTTACATGTAAAACGTAAATGAAACTCTTGAAATAGGTCCTAATAAGCTTGGCATTTACAAATTTAGCCCCAAACAAGTTATTTTGACAGTACATTGCTCATTTTGTCCGTGTCAGTGACGCAGTATCCGCTGATGGCTACGGTCACCTATTGTTTCCTGCCGTTCGCCCATCTAATGAGATCTCTTGGAGAGAACAAAAGTATATGAGTGGATTCGGAAACAGATTGTTTTGCATCAAATTGGAGGTAAATGATAAAATAAAAAAACAAAGTCACTACTTTAAGCAAGCCTACATCATCATTCTTTAATGGGTAAAAATATCTATAAAAATAATTCATGATAAATAATGCATAGTTTATATTGTTGACTACATATGAGACCTCTTTTATACCAAACTATTAATAAATATCAATTTCATATATAGTGTGCATTTGTGAAACTACGAGTTCACAGTTCTGAATGTAGTATTTCAGTATTGCTGACGTGAGTTATTCAGTAATCCCACACGTAGAAACGACAAGAACTGTCCACCTTGCAGTGATGGCTGTTTATGGACTGAATTAGCAAGATTCCAACAAGTGGCAATGTTGATAAAGCATCCTTGATGCAGTCCATACATAGTCGGCTTTAGTTGACCCAATGTTTTCAAATAGCCAGATAACTGATTTTCTGGCAGGTGACTGTTTTTCTGTTTCACAACTACGACTGTTTTTCTGTTTTACAACAACTCGTACTTTCGTAAACTGACGTCAACTTCCGTAATACGCTGAGTAATGTATTACCCTTCTCTTAGACTAAAATTACTTCAAGTCGCCAACAGCCCATCATCGAAGGAGTCATGTAAACTATTTTCTATAGGAATAATTAGGAGTGGTAGTCAACTGATTTGACGATAGGATCAGTAATCTGCGTACTCTTAACTGTAGCCGAGAAAAATTTCAACTGGTTATTGCAATTGATAAGTCCTATTTATCTGAGACACTGTTCAAGATCTTTGTAGGAACCTTAAATTTCTATACAGACGTTGAGAAAGATCACTTAATAAATCAAACAGTGTCAAGAGAGCAGATATGTTTCTAAATCTTAATTAATTTTTACAAACTAAAGAATTTAACGTTGCGTTTCTTCTTAAACCTACTGAGCACGACATGATCTGTCAGAAGTGCTTGATGGAAGTGACCCTAGTGTCAGTAGCAACTAATTGTAATCAGGGGGACTTAATGGAAAGCGCCAACCACTGACCCACTTGGTCTTTTATCCAAACAGAAGGCTTTTAATCAAGATCAGACACAAGCCAAGGGCAAAGAACAAGAAGTCTTCTTTATTTAGCACGGATCCGACCAGTTGGAGTCAAGTGTCTCCCTGCAGCAACCCCCTGCGCGGTATTCATCAATAAGGAAAGCAAACAAGACATCACAAAAAAGAAAAAAAATTCTAAATGAATGACAGCAACAACGTGAAGATTTTGTCCTACATGAAAGATTTCAAAGATTAAGTTGACACGCGAACCAACAATCCAAGAAGCTACTTAAAATAAATAAATACGTTGTAAATAAACATATCAAGAATGATGGACACTGAAACACGTTAAGATAACAATGAAACATAGATCCTTAAAATTCTGAATCCTAACTCAGACACTAAAAAACAGAAAATATAAAAACGAGCTCAGTATAAACATAATGGCAAAATTTAACATGCGTAATACATATACAATAAGAAAAGTAAGGATAAAACGCTTCCATTTAAAGGATTCACTGAGATATATTGTTGGTAATTTCGTATCGGGAAGCCAAGACGGACCCAAGCGGTACGAAATAGTACGAAATCTTGGTTTCCCGGTACGAAATTTTCAAAAATAGCTCAGTGAAACCTGTAAATGGTGCGTTTTTATCCTTACTTTTTCTTGTTGTATAAACGTTACAATTTTCTAAAAGGGACAGTTATCTTATTGGAAGGTTATGGGAGGTTACTATTCTTGTCGATAATAAAATGACTGTTTTGGGCGTTAGTGAAGTTACACGTAATCTGCGTTTCACTGACGTTTGCAGGAGATATTTTAAAGATAATAATCCAGCACTGAATTTCTTTGCTTTTTAAAACCTTACAGCCAATAAATTTTTAATTCGTATGGGAATTGTTATTGTAATTTTTTGAGTTCCTAGTGCGAGGAATAGTTTTAAAACTTATAGTTTTAAAACTTTCTAAGTGTTGTAGTTTTGATTGCTACGAGTTTTCGCGTTGTTTTTTTTTTTTATTTCTTTTTCTTTCGCTATTAATGCTTGAAATCCTTCATACCTATTTCGTTATTTTAAAAAACTGGCTACTATAGTGTCCGTAAAAGTCCAGATTGAAAGTTACAATAGAACTATTTCCTGTGATGGATGATTTCGTTTATTTTATTTTTATTCCAGCGTGTTTTATAAGTAATCTTCGAATTTTTAATAGAACATAAAAGTTGTCGACTTCGCATTTTACCTGAAATCCATGTTGAGCAGTTGTAGTTAGGCCCCCTTCACTAAAACTATGCGCAGAATGTTTTACAAAAATGAAATTTTTGTCATTTATTAAATAAGAGTGGATAAACCACTTCTTTAGATATGTCTGTTTCATAATGGCAGGGCAAGTCTGTATATCATTCAGAAACTTCTTACTGCCTCGCAAAAAATATACTTTTGTTTTCATTACATTCGTATTACTTTAATTTCGTTTCTTTCTTTGTGCGTTTAAATATAACATTCAAGAAATAATGAAAAAATCATACGATGTTTATCAGAAAATCTTTTCCTATTTAACGAAATATTTGAAATTCGAAATTTCCTATTAACGAAATATTAAAATACTCTGATGTATCTTCTTCCAATTACTTTACGGCATTTCTGAACCATACTAATAAGAAACTGCTGAAACAAAACTATAATATCTTTATATCTTCATTCGACTGAGAATTACTTGTCCTCCATGATCTATCAACACAATTTGAGTGCTGAATATTTCTCACAATGTAAATAGCTAATGCAATGGAATTAAATCGAAACATCTTAAGTAGGCATGGGTTTCCCTTCGATACACTTTGAAATCCAGTGATGACTGGTCGTTCAATTATTAATAGGATTCCTCCCTTCTTGTATTTGAAAAGCCGCTCAGTAAGTAGCCATTATTTCCCACGGATATTCACCCTTTAATAAGTAAGTGAACTTAAGTTGAACAGCGGAGATTTCAAAGGATTCAATAGAAATTGCTGCAAGGAAAAAATTGATAAAGTTTTTATCCTAAAATTTCCTGACTTTTAAGAATTTATTTAATCTAATCGCCCTTGTAAAATTTGTTTTTCTAATATCGAACTAATCAGGGATTTAACATATTATAGATGTAACAAATTACACGACTATTGGGAAAAGAAGAAAATCATGGGTTATGGATTACTACTTCCATGTATTCTCAGTGACATCTATCGCGAAGCATCGTAAATAATTCTATTTTTCTACAAAGTGGAAGAGAACAAGATTGTCAATTTTTTTTTTTTTTTTTTTTTTTATTTTTTTATCGTTTGCATCTTTAACCTACCTATTTACTGTTATTATTATTTTTATATTATTCACATTTTTTATAAATATCATCCACATGTAAATATTTCAAGCAATCTACTTCTACATGAAATACTAGACTTAATTGTAAGACTGTACTGAATTGCATGTATATTTTGGACAGGGCCGTCGCGTGGGCGGGCCGACCGCCCTGGGCGCCAACTTTTTTTTTTTGGTTGTTGAATTGGAGATTCTGGTTTTTTTTTAGGTTGTAGATTTTTGGGATTGGGGGGGGGGGATGACGAAATCTTGCCCCGGGCGCCAATAAATCACGCGACGGCCCTGATTTTGCAAAATGTCTGTTCGCAACACATTCCAAAGCTAAAAGTGACACTCTTGACAGTCTTGTTCAAAATTTACAAAATTGGAGTACCGATATTCATTAGCTTAAAACGAGTATATGGTTTAGCTGTATTCATTGTTTGCGACTTGAGTTGCAGTCTGATATGAGTTGAAGAAGTGGCAATTTCTTTTGTTTTCTGAAAGCATGTCATCAACTTCCCTGAATAGCATCCTGAACAACCTCCCAGAGGAAAGATGTTATCCTGCTTTCATTCACAACAGATGCCGTGTGATTAGTGTGAAACATCAGCGAAATTAATTTTAAATAACCAAAAATTTTAAAGTTAAAAAACTTTCAATTGATTATGTAATTATTTCGCCATGCGAAAAATATTCTTCATATTATAAATTAACGTGACACGATTACTGATGTAAGCTATTTTGTATTCGAATCACTACATACGATGCGCTTGAGCTAAACCCCCTCAATATTTCCAACTGATGGCCGATACCTATAGTGAATGCATTATGAGAATCCATATTTATCTTAAAGAGAACCTCGAGAGAAAACTCCATCGCTGGCTTGTTACTACAACAATCTCCTAATCATTCAACATACCTGTGTAGAATTTCAATCTAAGTTAAACATTAGAAAATAACTTAAAAACCAATCTAAGTAATTAGAAAAAGAATCCAGTTATATCATGTCTGCAAGCACTCCATGTATAATACTGTATATTTACTTTTCAAACCCAAAATATCTGATGTTTTGAAAAATATTTTTACTTACAAACCTATGCGTAATATCTTCTTGGTAAATGAAATGCTTGAGTTTCCCAATGGGAAATGTCTAAAAACAGCATTAGTTCCTGGAAGACAAAACCCACATGATTTCTACGCACTTCTGATCACATGAAAGGAAACTGAAGGCTTCGGGTATTTTTATTCATTTATTTATTTGAAGTTGAGATATTCAAGGACGAGAAAACTTTATTTTTAGTATTAAGTACTAAAACTACGACATAAATTTTGTATTAAGAAATAATAACTAAAAATGAAAATAAAATTATTAAATGGTTATTTGTGTTTTGTTCATAAAAAGTTTAATTCAAATATTAAAATTGAGCTCATAAAAATTCATATTAATAATCTTTTTTGTTGATATAAATTAATATTCAAAGTAAGAGAAGATAAAAGAACTACTTGTAAGGACTTAAAATTAAAAGCAAATTTTATTTTTTTACTTTTAACTGTAAAATATAAAAATAAATTAAAATAATTACATAAAAATTATAATAAACAAATAATCCATGAGCCAATTATGGCTTCGAATGATTAAATAAACGAAAAAAAATATAATAAGGAAAAAAATATAATAACAATAGATGAGACCAAATTATTTACAAGTGACATCCTGGAACAGCTGTTTCACGCTCATTGGCGATCATATAAATATTGAAAAAAATGTAGTAATAAATATAACTTCATTTAACATTTTATTAAGATAATTAACTTTCGTATCATTAAATTATTATTTAATTGATTTTCATTACTAAGAATTACTAAAACAATTAATTTGAACAAACAAATTAATGAATATTAATGCATTATTAATAATTTAGTGGAAGTTAATTGAATATAGCTTTTTCATAAAAATGATGGAAATTGTTATATCGTAAACATACGATATGATATTAATACAATGATTTAGTCAAATGAAAGCAGTTAAAATTCGAAGGAGAAGAGCTATTACTACTTCCAATTACTTCGAAGCAATTAGAGTCGTGTTCGGATGAAAGATAAGCTAATTCGATAATTATTCGACAGGTTAATTGTACTCCCGTGATTCGGACTGAAAGGCAATCAGGTGGTGCAGATATTAAGCTACAATTATTTTAATAACACAGGCCTAACGGCGTTTCAGGTTCTACTTGAAATTGATTCTATATTATTATTATTATTATTTTGATTAAGTTGGGAACAAATAGATATATTTTATTTCAATGAGTTGAAATATTGAAACGACATCTGTTTAAAATCATCCATTTCTTTTTTTCCGTATTAAATTGAATGTTAAGTAAACTGGAAATATTTCGGGACCTCTGAAAATGATTAGGTTTGAATGTTTCTAGAATGTTCTAGTATCAACTTTCAGATTCAGTCTCTGATGGCAGGCGAAACACGCTAACAACGGCTAGACGGATTTTCTTAATATTTTGTCCGATTCTTATTTAGAGGCCTACTGTAAAATATGGTTTTGCTTATTTTGGTCTTTACACCCCCACAATCCCATTGTGGATAATTCGCACTATTTTCGAACGCAAATGATATCGAATGCGAAGGATATCTGAACGTTTCCAAGTCTTAATTCTTAAATTATTTTCTTTTAAATACATTATATGAAACTTGTTTTTTTTTTTACCGAGTAATTATTCTGTGATAACAGTTTAATTGGGCTTTTTTTTTTTTTGGTAAAGTTTATATTGATTTAAAAGGTGTGTTGTGAAAAAGTTAAAAAGGAAAAACTCGATAGATTTTAGAAGTGAAGTTTTAAATTTCATAAGTGTTGAAAGTCATATAAAGAAAAAAATATTTATATAGATTGTATAGTAGACATTCTAAACTAAAGCATATCCAAATTTCAAGTCGATCAGGTCAATAGTTGTCGAGCAAAAAATTCCCAAATTTGCGGAAACAAACAGTCAACTCTGTCTTCATTTTTCCGGATAGCCCGATATAAATACCGACAACTCCGACGATGTTTGGGTCTCTGAACACGATGGTGAAGTCCGTTTGCCGACCCGAGCTTCCGTTCGGGAGTTGTTGGGGGGGGGGGGACAGGCACGAACAGACGGATGTACAGGACAAACGCAGCAGCTCCCAAATGGGTCGCGAAAGAGACACTGACAACTTGGGGAGAATTCCTCCTTTTAGAGTTTACAGCATTAAAAGTATTTTAGTACACAGCAGATCTTACCAGAAAAGCACTTTCTGTAGTTTTCCTCTTTATACCGGCCTACTTCGATATTTTTTTTTTAATGACACCCATAAAATCTAACTATTTTCCTAATAAGTTAAATGGTTTTGTATAAAATATACAAAGCAGAATTCAACTGAAAACAAGCCATTTTCCTACGGTAACGAATGACAAAGCAACTCCTACACATGATTCATAAGAACAATATTATTGGTCTTTATAACTAATCTAAAATTGCAGTAATGTAGTTGATTCACATCAGAGTTGATAAACAATAAATTATATTTCAAATTACAAGAAGTTCGGAAGAAGTGAATGCCTATTTTCCTTAAAATGGCATTTTTTTAAACATTCATTTTTTTTAAGGCTTTAAAAAAATAAAAACGAAAAGCCTTCATTTATATTACAGTTCCATCTAGCGGTGCAAAAGTTATTAGGAGGGGACAGACGCACACACAGACTGACTGGATGATCCTCACTTTTCTTCTATTGGACTGTAGACTTGCCGTAGATCCTTGTTATTAATAACATGATCTTTATGGCCGCTTTACGCGCTCTTGAAAACTTGTCTCAAACCGGCAAGTGGCTCGAAAATCTACCACTTGCCCGAAAAATCCTCCAGTTGCTCTAAATAAAACAAGTTCTAAATTCAGGCAAATATTAGAGGCAAGTCGACACCAGCGCTCTTGACGACGAGAAAACTTATTTAAATCAGATAAATCAGATATTCTTTGCTCATGGCTTCAATCCATGTCTTCATTCACCACATTCTCTTCCTCCGGGATCATTTTTTCCCCCTTTTTTCTTTAACTCTGCTGTGAAGTGAGTTGAGAATTATTAGCAAAACTAAACTGAAAAATCAACTTGTTTGTCGCTTCGGCGAACAGCAGTTGTTTTCGCGACCTCAACGAGAGCAAAACGCGATTTGCCACTCGCACTTGTAAAGCGTCAGCATTTTTTCCCAAGTTACTAGTGTTCAAACCGACAATACATTGATAAGGTGCGTGTTTATCGATGGTATCTATTAAGATATAAGAACGATATTGTTGTTCCCTAAAGAGAGAACGATAATGCCTTATTTAGTTGTTCTCGTTAGTAGGAAGACTTATTTCTGATTAAAGAAAAAGAGACGAACATTGAGTCATTGACAACATGTCATAGAAGAAGAATGAAATTCACATTGATGGTGAAAAGGGCGTTACCAGTCAGAAGTTGGAACTTTAATTAGGGAATCCAAACTGTTCGAAGAAACCTCATTAGTAATGAGATATTCTCAGAAATATTACAGGAGATGCGGATAAATCCCAAAAACAAGTACTTTGCAAAATACGTAATTTGTGACTATGCAATAAAATGAGAGTATAGAATTCATTCTGTCTTTTCAAAATAAAATCAATGTATTTTATTATTGTGGAGTAGTTTATTATTGTGATGAATGGAACACTGACAATTCATGACATTATTTTGAAAAGTAGTTAAATACTTGGCTATAATTAGTTTATCTAATACTGATCAACATAAAAAAAATAATAGGAAAATGTTTAAAAATGTGCCGTGAATGTTTAATGCATAATGCCTTTAGACCAGTGATTCCCAATCGGTGTGCCGTGAAATCAGCCAGGGGTGCAGCGAAATTTTGTTGGGAAAACTGTTGAGTCATCTCCTTCTGTAGTTGTCTAGTGTTCTACTGTACTATATTTCCAAAGATATTCTAAAACTGTGTTAATGTATTTTATTCAAGTATTTGTTTTTCAATAATGGTAATGGAGTATTTTAATGGAACTACACTAGCGTTAGGGTAGGCTACAGGGTCCAACCATCTATGATGAGAACTCGTTCTACTATTGATCATTCTGCATCGGGTATGGCGCAGGATAAAGTCATTCGCGTTCAGGGATTAGGCAGAAGCCTCCGTTCGAAAAATATACTACAGTCTCCCGCAGGTGGTGATGGAGAAAGTGGCACCCCATACTGTAGTACGGCTACCACAAAACCTGGGCAACACCATGCAGCCCGAACGGTCGGAAATGTCTCGTCTGTGTCAGAGCAGGCGACCACCAAGACTGGGAAACCAAGTCTTCCGATGGTCATCACGGATGAACCAGGATCTTATGCGCTGTTACACAGTTAGGGACTCATCTCACAGGATACAGACAGCCACTACACCAGCATTCACTATTCTTCCTTACTTTTTTTTTTTCTTTCTTTTTTTTACACTTGGCAATATGTGCTTTGGTCCTTGACCCTCCATATTGTTTTATTTGGGGAAACCCATGGTTTGAAACTTTTTCGATATAATAATAATAATAATAATCCATATTTTTTTTATAATTTCGAAATACAAAAGTTACAGTCCCGTTAGGAATGACAAATTCCTGTCAACAGGTTCTGAATATAGGTATTCTATTTATTTCTAGTTTTTTGAACATTTCTTCTAGTGTCTCTTTATTTCTTGATATTAAGGCTATATCATCAGCATATGCTAGACATTGTTTTGACTTATAGAGGATGTTGCCCCTAAAAATTAAAGTCTTCACAACGCTATGAAGAGCTATGTTAAATAGTGTAGCTGATAGCGAATTACCTTGTTTAACTACTGTTTTTTTTAAATGGATCACTAATATACTAATGTGTATACTTCACATTGAGAACCGAGCATACAAGTTTGAATCAATCTTAATAATTTGTTTGGCATTCCATCCTCCATTAGCACTCTCAACAACTCTTATCGAATTCAAGTGATGGGCTCTGCCAGCCTCAATGGATTTCTTATGCGCATGTAAATGAATAAAAAGCGCCTAAAAATGCATAAACATATTAAAATTTGAGATCAATGTCCATTAGTGACATCTCAAGACAGCTTGTTTTATCCTATTTTCATGTTAAGTCACATTAAACAAGCAGATCTCACAATGGACGCGAATTGACGTAGCACAGGAATTTTCTTTTTCTTT
>JAFIDM010003189.1:40601287-40612213 GCA_023159025.1 Thereuonema tuberculata | reverse complement strand
ATTAGTGTGGATCCCAGTCCCTTACAATAGAACATTGCATGTTATCCACTCCGAATAGCGGACAGTTATTTTAACTGTAAAAAAAAAAATTTTTTTCGATTAACATTTCGACAAACACATATTTACATCGGTCTCCCATGCATTGATACATTGTATCGGTGTTCCCCCCTCCCATACATTGATACATTGTATCGGTGTTCCCCCCCTCCCATACATTGATACATTGTATCTGTGTCCCATGATTCAATGCACGAATTTGAGACCCTTGTTTTCACTGCAGTTGCTTTGTAAATGTCAATACCTCACAAAGCTATCCTATAAACGTGTTGATTAAATTTAATGCAAATTAAAATGGCGTCAAAAAGGAAGAGATTGGCACGGAAAGAAAAAAATTGATGTTCTTGAAGTTGCTGAAAAATAAAAGCCGAGTGTGCTTTGTCTTGCTGAAGACTCAGATAAGTGAATTTTTAAAGGAGAAATATGAGATTAGAAAAATGTGGATGGTGAATTCAAACGAAATTTCGAAGAATTTGAAGTTTCGTAAAACTGAAACAAGCAAAATCGATGAAGTGGTCATAAAATGGTTCCGCGCTGCTCATGCAAAGAACATTCCTATAAGCGGTGTTTTGCTTCAAGAAAAAGCCAGAGAATTCGGTCAAACTTTAGGATTGGACACGTTTAAGGCATCAAATGGATGGCTAGAAATTAATTTTCTATATACTGTAATTAATTTTGTCATTACTTTAAGTAAGACAAACGAATTAGCACTCATTTAAAAAGGAATATAGTAAATAATTTGCAATTGTTCATATTCTCTCATATCACTATGGTAATTGTAGAAATTTAATTAAGATTGTACGTAATTTTTCATTAAATGACATGCTATAAGCTTAAAAATGAAAAAAAGATAGTCCTCCCCAATAGCGGACACCTCCCAATAACGGACGAAACTTCCGGTCCCGTGTCCGTTATTCGGAGGTAACACTGTAAAACAAAAAACAATTAAGGACTTTTTTAAGTAAAAGAACTCTGTCAATATGAATTATATGTGGTGTATCTGTAAAACTTTTGTATTTGTATAACTTTTGTATTTTGTATAACACTTAAACCTAGAAGATTTATTTTATTTACAATTTTCGGTTTAACCGAGTTTTTCGGTTATCCGAGTTAGTCTTGGTCCACATTAACTCGGATAATCGGGACTCGACTGTACTTCCAATTATAATTTAAAAAAAAAAATAGTAAGATCATTAAATAAAACGCATGTCATTAAATAAAATGGCAGTGGAAAAAAAGATAAAAAAATAATATTGTGTTTCTTAAATGACTTTATTTAGACTTCCATAATATTAGAATATTACTTTATTTAGAATTGGTATTTAGTTTCACTAACTCACTAGAATTAGTGAATTAGATGTTGAAACTGGATTAGAAGAATTACCAAAAAAGAAAAATCCAAATTCTTTATATTTTCTGAAAGTATACTATTTAGGATTAAAATGTCGAACTTATAAGAATGTGTATTTAACCTCTGAATTATGCTCGAAAAGCTCACCAGATGGCGTTACTATTCCATAGAAAACATTTCTTTTCACTCTTGCTCTTTTCGTATACATTCAGTAATGAGGCTTAAGGATTTATTTAACAATAAAGAAGACAGATTGATTATTTAATGAATAATAATAAGATTTTAATAATAAACTATTTTAGTTTTTCTTAATATAAAACACAATAAATTTCGGATTTTTATATTTTTTTTCCTAAGAGGAAACAGACTTGTCAGGATCACTTTCGAATCGAGAATGAATAAAAAGTAATTCAAGATATCCGAAATAATAATAATTTAAACATTACTTGCTTCGTTCTGATAGTAATAAATTAAAAATTTAACAAGAATAATGAAAAGCACCAAATCAATTCAGGTAATTTTAAATATCTTAAACACAAATATGTTCTAATTTTAAGTATTTTTTTTTTTTTTTTTAATTTGTATGAAAATATAAAAAAATACCCCAAAGAACACTTCAAAAATCTTAATAAACAATGAAATAAAAGTGAAATAACAGTTATTGCTTTAAGATTCGAATATTCTTAGCTACAGTAAATACTATTACTAAAAATTCAGATAATTATTTCTTCGTCTATATTTCGACTTTGAAAAATAACTTTGAAATAATCATTTATTGGGTTGTTTTGTTTTTAAGCTATTGCGTATTGAAACGATCGACATAAGCAAGTTAATTGTTACACTTCATTTTTAATTGAATAATTACACTTCATTTTACAATTGAAATTGTAAACACATTTTTTTATTTACTTAAAATATACACAACTAGCATCAAAGCCTGTCGGCTGACAGGCATAAAAAATATCTGAAAATTCATTTTATTATCAACTATCAAATATAAAGTAAATGTAATCTAAATACTGTGCTAACTTGTGAACGAAGCTTCTACGGCAAAAATGGATTTGAGTTTCAAAATCAGCGCAACAACTGAGTAAGTGTGCCAAATTTTATAAAACTGGATGCAGTGGTAACAAAATTATTTGTTTTTGAACGTATGTTTTGTTAGAATTTCAGTTGTCGAGGTCAGTTCCCAAGAATAAAATTTCATGGAAACAACATGGAATGACACAATGAACTAATATTTCATCCAATTTGAGTACTTTTGATTCAATGGTACCATTGAGAACCGTTGGATCTATCTTGATAGCTTAATTATATCGAGTTACAGACAGACAGACGAACTTAGTCAATTTATATATATATATATATTTGATTCGATTGATGATTTGATTTGAAACATTTTTTTTTTTTTGAATGTTTATCAGACCTATTTAGCTGTACTTCTTACCTGTACACCTGTAATATAGGTTCTGAGAGTTTAATCTAAAGGATCATTTTCCACCCAAAAAGAAAAACGAAATACCAACCATATCTAAAATTTAATTTATCTAAGGAATAATTATTATTTTTGACTCATAACGCCGAAAAGCATTTAAAACTCACCTTTGTATAATCTGAATACGCGCTAACTTGTGAACGAAGCTTCTACGGCAAAAATGGTTTTGAGTTTCAAAATCAGCGTAAAAAACTGAGTAAATATGCCAAATTTCATTGAAATCGGTGCAGTGGTAGCAAAATTATTTGGTTTTGAACGTATGTTTTGTTAGAATTTCAGTTAAAATTTCATGGAAGCAACATGGAATGACAAAATAAACTAATATTTCATCCAATTTGAGTACCCTTGATTCAATGGTACCATTGAGAACCTTGGATCTATCTTAATCGAGTTACAGACAGACAGACAGATGAAATTAGCAAATTACATAAGTCGATGTTTTGTCCATCATTCTTGTGAATATGTACGCAGTAAATCAAGTAGGACTCTTAAGGACATTTTCTCTTCCGGATCCAGAATAAAACTACCAACCACTGATATGTATCTACAATTATTTGTACACAACAAAAAAAAATCTCTTTGTGAAAGCGAATACAAAAGTATTTTATAAAACAGATATTTCTATTACTGTACTATTAGCATCGGTAGTGCAACGAGGATGGGACCAATGGGCAATGGCCTGAGAGACTTGAAAGGTGAACGAAAAATGGGTGGAAAAAATCATTTTATTTTAATTTTAATTTTAATTTTTTGATCAAAAAAGCCCCTCTTTGTTTGTTTGGTTTTTTTTTTTGTTGTTTTGGCGGTCCTTGGGCGACTTTTCTATCACCCCGCACCCCGGTCGCCAAAAAACTTAACTACTCCATTGATAACTTCTCAAAGCTTATTCACTATCCAACATCTTATTTTAATATTCCTGTAGACAATGCTAAAATTGTATGTCATCATATTCAGGGTCGGACAACAGGGGCTGAGATTTTCACTTTAGGGTCATTCCACGTCAGATCACCTGATGAGTTCACCACACCATCACAGATTTTTATGAAAATTTATTTGCATGTAGAGGGTCATAAGATAACACATTCTGCAAAATATGGGATTTTTTTTTATTACATATTTACCGAGATATGAATTTTTAATGTTTTTTTAATTTTTTTGAAGGCCCGCCCCTTTTTTGACGTATTTTCTTGAATATCTCATCTCCTAATCAATCAAATGGAACCAAATTTGTTTTCCCCATGTATTTTTTTATGCTGAATCCAAAAATTCCAATTATAAAAATCCTAGAAATTAGTCTAGGACTAATAATTTTGTAGTAATAGAAAGCATGTAAGCATTTAGGAAAAAAAATTTAAATGGCCATGTGGGACAACATTTAAAAATTTGAGAATTTAACCCGTCTAAAAAAGGTCTAAAGTAACTGAAAAAAAAATACTCAAGATGGTGTTTTGCGCCTCAGCTTGGAAAAAAAATCGCAAAATTGGTATTCTTTTTGATTGCATAAAGAATATCCAACAATTATTACTTTGTCACTGCATATTTATTTAAGTAAATTCAAGTTACCTCTTGCTTTAGTCAAAGCAGTAACTCTCACTTATAGCCAGGTAAAACCCATATTCAAACTGATTCAAACTGAATATAGTTTGAAAATACGACGATTCAAACAGAAAATTCACCCGTTTCAATCGCCGATGCTAGACAGCGTAATGATCCAAAATGGATCTAAAAAGGGATTGAAAAAATACAAGTCTTCATTTTCTTTAATATAAGCGTTTTACATAGGGGTTACTTATAATATTTTCAATAAAAATAAATTTTTCTGACAATAAAAAATTAAAATACTAAACTACTGTTATTATTCAGTGAGTTCTATAAATTTCAAAATTATTAACTAATAGTTATTCAGGACAAAATAGCTCGTACATAGCTGATAAGTCCCCCGATTCAGCCAATCACAGGACAGATTAAATAACCAATCGGGAAGACTTTTCAATCTCGCTTCAGTATTAAAAAAAAAAAAACAATTATTAATTCCTAATGTATCCTGTTTCGGGTTTCCATTGGCAACACGATGTTGTTCCATCATGGCAACACGAACCTCTGTTGCCATGATGGAATAGTTATACAATGGAAAGTTAAATCACTCCCACAACAAATAAGACAAATGACTTAAAAGGAATCAGAATAACTGTCTACTCTATAATTAAATACACTGCGTCTATTCTTCCGTTGGCTGGTTAAGAAAGTCTTCCGGAAATTTTACAACAATTTATGGATGAAACCAAATTGTATACCAAGTGACATCCTGGAACAACTGTTTCACGCTCTTCGGCGTTCATCAGCTCGGAGCAGTCACCAGTGAAAGAATAAGGTCTCTATACTGAGGCTAATATGAATGATCATCGGAATCCAGTTCCAGAATATCACTTGTAAATAATTTGGTCTCACTCATTGTTGTTTTATTAATAATTCAAATGCACAGTTTGAATTTTTATGCTTTAAAAAAAATTATTGTGGCCGGCGAACGGCTGGCACAGGAATTTTCTCACTAATTTTTCATTAGTGAGTTTTTTATTATTCATTTTTCTTTTGAGGCACCACTGCGCTTCCGATGATCATTTATTTTTTTACTGCAAATTATTATTTTACAAATTAACTCGTCAACTTTAGACCCCACAATTATTTTCAAATTGAACATTTAGAATAAACATATTTATTTCGATAATTAATTCCTACAAGTAGAGTATCTCAGATTTTTTAAACTCATTCTTTTCTTAATAGCATAAACTGGGAAGACAAAAGAAATTATTGAGGTAAATGGTGACCCCTTTTCTTTAGAAATGTCAGTTTTATTTAGTGGCCTTAAGATTTGTGGAATTTTTTTTGCTTTAAGCTTCGTATGACCGACTTTCATTTGTTGTTTCTGATTCTTTCAAGTTTGTAAAAAAAAACTGAGTTTGTATGAGAAAAGATTAAGTGACCCTTTCTTTTCTTTCGGCAGTGAATACAGGTCTGGTGCATACAAGAATAAATCAGAAGGTTTAATGCAGGCCACATACAGTTATCCATGTGTTGTCCCTGTGCTTTGTTGATGGTCGATGCAAATGCGAGTCGCACCGGAAACTGCAAACGTTGAAACGGAAATACACTCATTTGTTGAAACGCCTCACGCACCAGATATTGTAAAGTGGTTCTACTAATTCAGAAACCTTCGCGAGCGTGCAACAACAACTCACCAAAGTTTCATCGCAATCTGATGAACGATATAGGAACGCATACGGGACAAACAAACAAAGAAACATTCATTTTTATATATTAAGATTTAATGGTTGGAATAGTATAGTTAGTAAATCATAGTGAGTTAAAGAAAATTTCTAATTTATAAGAAGGCAGCATTTATTTAGCGGTGCAAAGCATTCCTTTTGAAAA
Source organism: Thereuonema tuberculata (assembly GCA_023159025.1). Lineage (NCBI taxonomy): Eukaryota > Metazoa > Arthropoda > Chilopoda > Scutigeromorpha > Scutigeridae > Thereuonema > Thereuonema tuberculata. The sequence continues at coordinate 40,605,881 of JAFIDM010003189.1, read as the reverse complement.
GCCAGAATCTTGTTTTAGAAAATGGAATTACAACATGCTTCTTTTCCAGATGATTCCGCAAATGAATTACTTCTTCTGTCCTGTGGTCTGTTGTTCAAAACATCGCTGTTTTCCCTTCTTGTTTCGTTCCTGTTCTACCTGTCATAAATATTTTGACAGTTAACGACTTGCCAGGTAACGGCAAGTTTCCTTCGATTCATCACATGTGTATCAGGAGTCATCTCTAATAAGATGTTGATCATAATAGGACATCAATTGTCTATTCTTTGTTTCTTTGATCATTCCTTGATCAAAGCTTGATCATTCCTCAAATAGTTGCGGTTCTCTCTTTTTTTTTTTTTTTGGTACAACAAGCTGATTTACAATTTTATTCCGGGGTAGGACAATACCTTACAAGCTCGTCCATCTGTAGTTTTTAATATTATTCTAGATATTTCTCGGTGCTATCCACAAATCCTTAAAAATTCAATCAGGATATCAGGACATCCGTTGTTTACAAAGAACACATTTGCCTTTTTTACTCAACACAAGAAGCACAATGTTTTACTAATGTTATGTTTTTTGATGTTTACTTTATTTTAGGAAACGACAAAGAACAAAAGTTACATGACACAAATGTTATCCACCACAGCAAATCAACAAATTTAGTCATTTAGATATAACATGGACTGGAGAAGCCGAGTTCATTTCTCTGGCAGATATCAGTGATTTTTCACTGGGAGTTTGTTCTCCAAAAAGTCCCTAGAGTTCATCCATTCCTCTGTGAAATGGGCCGGGATTCTTTCTTGTGATAAAAGCGGAGGACATCAGACTGACCTTTGGATCCCAACTTCATCCTATGGTTAAGAATCGTTGGGAGTCTATATCTTCAGCGCCCTGAAAGGGTCTGCTTTGACTGTAAAAAGAGATCTTTTTTATGTAACATACATCTCCGCATATGAAAAGGTTTTCTCCTCCAAAACAGGTCCTAGGGTCTACCCAGCTCTCTGTAAAATGGGTACCGGGTTTCTTTCCCGGGAGTTAAGGCGAGCGGGCATCGGGCTGACCTCCCGACCTCAATCTAGTTCCGTTGGTCTCGGAACACTGGGAGCCTACCTCCCGCACTCCCGTGGGCCTGCATGGCCTGTTTATGGGATTGCTTAACTATTTGAAAAGATAGTTCAATTTAATAAGAGAGGAAATCAAGACGAAATCTTTTAATACCACATCTTTTTCTTCGGGAATTTTCAAAAATTTCAATACTTGAACTGACATTTTTATGAATGGCGAGATTAAAAATCTAACCCAGAAGCCACTTTGTGTTCCCACGTTTCAACGAATAATTAACTTTGTATTCGGAAGAACTTTTGACAGGAGCCAGAGTCCCGGACCTTCAGGTTATCAGTGTCCATGTCAGTTATGCCGCCTCTGAGGCGGGTAAATATGTGCATCCTGTTCAAATTCAATGGAGATACAATGAGTTGGACTTATTCATCAAATATGTGAATTGCTCTTCAAATGGTAAGGCTTCATCTTTTTTTTTTTCTTCAGGATACAGTGAACTGCCGAAATTTTGTTCAGTGCAAAAACAAACAAAAACTTTTGGTTCTTTGCTAGATAGTTTGTGACTATATCTTTACTAAAAGGAATGGAAACAGAATGAAGTTTAAATAATGCTCTGTGAGTATTCTTGGTAAGACCCTAACATGGAAGTAAAATTAATAAAAGATAAATTGTGAGACTTGTGATGAGAATTTCAATAAAACTAGAATTAAATACATGAAAGATTAAAAAAAAAAAACTTTACTTTTAAAATCATGGTTTTCTCCAAATTATCTATTAAATTAGAAGAAAAAGAATTAATTTATTTTATTTCGATTAGAAATGGAAGTACCTCATTTATGATTAGTAAATTATTATTGATGAATGTTAAGTATTCAAAGACCAAATTCGAGCTCTATTCCAAATATGGTTTGCAGTCCTAGTCCCTTTACGACAATTCGCTTTCCGATGTTTCGCTGATACGACAGTTTTCAATTGCCGTCATTCTCCTATGTTTCGATCGACATTTTCCGGCAAGACTACAGCTTCGGGCATTCAAATAACGTCATTTGCTTACAAAGAGCACTGTATATGCTCTGTTTATAACTTTTATATTTTTATAATAGAAACTAACTTAATAACGACAAAGAAAAGCGAGTAGAGAATGTAGTTAGGCACATATATGACGATTTCAGTGCAATCGATAAGTGAATATAATTTTGTGCGAAAGCATAAATTTAAGGGTAACCCATAATAACAAAATTTAAAAATAATAATAAAAGAAAGGAAATATATTAACGTAAGTATATAATAACTAGCAGCACTGATTTAATGTATTATATGTTATAAATGGAAATAAATTTATTAATTTATTAAAAAAAAAAAAGTAAAAATAAAAAAAAAAAAGGTAATTTTTTTTTTTTTTATAACATAATAGAAATGAAATTGATAACAGAAATGAAATGATTGCTTTTCTGACATTTAAGCTAATAATACTAAATATCTCGAAATTGGGGGTTGGGGGGGGGGGGGCTAAAAATATCGTATTTCTATGTTGTTTTGGCCTCTGAACACGAAGAGGAAATCCATTTGTCGATCCGATCTTCCGTTCGGGAGTTGTTAGGGGTGGACAGACATGGACGGACGGACAGGACAAACGCTATAGCTCCCAAACGGGTCGCTAAAAATGTAGTGCCTCACAATCCCACGATTTTTTGTTCTACTACAATGGTCTGAAACTGACATGTAATATCGATGGTATGCCTGTTATACACAGAAAAAATAAAAGTGCCTTGAGTCAAATATGTAGTGTTTAATATTTGATTCAAGGCATTTTTTTTTTCGTTGCAGGACAGAAGTACCCATATTCGCATGTATTTATTCAAAAAACGGGTTGTTTGCTTACTATAAATTGAAGTTATTGCGCATGCGCGTTGTTGCATAATATTGTTGCATGGTCAACTCTATCCGCAACAATGTAATGTCGCACACACATTATTGCGGCATGGTTAACTCAGCTACCTAAATTTACGACTGTTACAAATGGATGTCAATGTTGTATTGCATGCATTCTTTAGAATTTAAAGTTTACTTATTTTTAGTTTTAGTTTTAAGTTTACTTTGATGTAATTTGTGCTTTTGAATAAATAAAATATTGTTTTCCGTTACATAGGCGAGGCTTCCCGAGCGAAGAGACGGGCAGCCATTTCGAATCTACATACATTTCCCAGCTTCGGTTTTTTTATTTGGTTCCTGATATCCTTCCGATTGCGAGCTATGACGAGACTGAAAAGCATCGTGTCTTTGAATAGCAGGAAAAGAGGAGGTTCCAATAAAGATATGGTGACTCATAAAACAGGCATAAAGAGTTTCCCATAAATATCAAGTAATGAAATAAAGAAATAAAGTAATAGAATCTTTAAAAGATAATTAACTCCCCTAAATAAAATTACCTTTTTTAGAACTATGCGTTTTTGTCTGAAATGCAAACATTAAACGTTCTACATTTAATGGGTAACTTAGTTTAATTCAGGCCAATTAAAACTGATGAATCTTGCGAACTCTATAGGCCGACAGATGGTTCTTGATGATCACGTTTGCACGAGAATTACGAAAAACGCGAGATTTGGCCATTAGCCTCTTCAGCAGGTCTCAAGAAATGTAGTATTTTGAATGTCTGTCACTAGGAAAATGCTAGAGAAAAAATGTTAAAGTTGGAATTTTACCTTCAGCGTAGAGACGATGGATGCAGCGGCGAATAAGGCATCGGTCAAAATCGTCTACATCAGTAACGGGGCTTGCTCGTGGTCGCTTCTTTCCCGGAGTCGATAAGCCTTTTTCCCGCCATTTTGTGAGAAGACATGGATAGAGGCTATTCTCGCGTCAATCACGTGAAATCGCGAAAATTCGGGATCATCAAGAACCGTCCATCGGCCTATACATTACAATCTGTCCCAGATTTCTTCAGAGCATTGTTACTTTTCTAATAATGCTATTGATACATCCTTTGTTTCTACTTTTAGATCCTACGTTTCTACTTATGTCAGTGAATAATAATTAATAGCAGTAACGGTTATAATTATCTAATACTAACAAAGTATAATACTTAGTCGTTATTAGCTTGGTAGTACACTTGATTTAGCTGATCAAATCCTCTTTTAGTTAAAGGTTACAGAAAATGTAGTCAGATTGTTCGGTGCTCTACTTTCTTTGTTGTCCTTAAATTAGTCAGAAATAGAAATCAGAGACTGCACATAAATCAACATTTACGCCCTTGAGTTTATCATCAGAGGGAATCGGAACGGCCGTTTCGTCCTTTTTAGGGACTCATCAGCCCGACCCACCCTCCTCGACGATGATAAACCCAGAAAGGCGTGAAAAATAAATGGAAGTCACTTTCGCTCCCAAAAGTGGCTCTCGAACAAAATAAACAATAATAAAAAAAAATAGGTGCTAAAGTGCACTCAAAAAAACCTCTGATCTAATGATCATTAGGAACAGATTTTTTTTTTTTTGCTCGGGAGATCTTTTTTTTTTTTTTGAGCAGATGGAAATTTATTTTTCACGCCTTTCT
>JAFIDM010003189.1:40558810-40595123 GCA_023159025.1 Thereuonema tuberculata | reverse complement strand
GAATCATGTCATCAACTTGAACTCTCATTACCACAGTTGCATGGCCTTGAGAGATCGTATTTTCTATTAACTATCGTATCAGATGCAAATGGACATCTCATTTCCTAGTCCAGTGACCCCATAACTATTAATCATAAACTGTATCAATTTAATTAAAAGTTTCTTGCCCTTACGTTCGACGCAATCTCCTTTCGTTCTCTTGTTGACTTGTATTATTTTGTATTTCAGAATAAATTTGAACACTCAGAAGACGAGGAATAAACGTATTAAATTGTAAAGAGAGAATGTTGAAGTCCTTAAGGCAGTCCCTTCTTAAGATTCATCATCTGTCCCATAGATTAAATTAGTCTAATCAAGCAGAACGTCCCCTTCCGTAACGAATCGACTTTCGAATAAAAAAACCCAACCAAAACTGAAATTGGGACGCGGCATAAAATACGGGATATTTGTCAATTGCTTTAACATTTCACTTGAATTGACCTTCAACATTTTAATTAAGAAGTCGACATTATTTCCTGTATGAGTTTGTTTAATTTACTTCGATATCCAGCTAGTTTCTTAGATTCCGATTGAGAACTGTATGCAATTTCGGCATCTAAAATAACCTTATTTTTTCCAAGCAATTTTTGTTTTTATTTAAATATTATTAAGAAAGGCTGCATTTACGCAGCCAGGATTCGGTCGGTGGAAGGGACGCTAATGTAACTTTTTAAATAACCTCCAAACAAAAATAAAAAGTAGCAAATCTCAATAAAGTAGAAGACCCTTCCAGGCGGGAACTAAGCAAATCCTATTGATCCCTAATAATTTTGGTAAATGTATGTCCAATGCTGAAAAGACTATAGAGGTAGAAATCCACCAAAATATTTTAACACTAAAGCAGAATAATTCACTAACTTAAGGCTTATTAATCTTCTACTAATCTTAAATTATTAAATTTCAGTTGAGAAAGTAAATAATGTTATCAAGCGTGATCTTCTATCAATTTTGATAGAAATTGGAAGCATAGGGACCGAAAAAGTACCAATATAAACTTTTCGAAAAACGTCGTTATCACAATAAATAAAGTACACAGAAATGTTTAAATTTATTATCGATGTCTACAATTGTTTCGGAATCTTGCCAGATGATAGGTATTCGAAAGTTTTCACGCCAACTACATCTTGTACATTACGAAGCCTAAAACAAAACAAAAAAACAACTTAATGCTTTCATTAAGGTGAAGTGGGTAATGAAAACGTGTAATCTGTTATATGTAGTAGCACATTTTCTGATAACTCCTTTCCCCTTCATAGATAGGTAGATATTTTTATTTTATTCTTAATTTATCTGTCTGTCCGTGATATCAGAGCTGCAAAGCTACGACTCTACTTCAGGTAGATCCTTTGATGCTCTCATGCTCACTAACTTTGAGGCAGAATTTTTTTTTCCGTACAGCACATCGAGAAATTCCCTGAATGGCGTACTGGGAGGAAAATGTTTTGCTTCGAAGACAGAAGTCATATTCTTGTTCCGAATATAAAGAGAATAAGTAAATAATAATAATAATAATAATAATTTTTACGCTTGGCAATATGTGTTGTGGTCCTTGACCCACCATGTTGTCTTTGCTGGGGAAACCCAAGGTTTGAAACTTTTACATAATAACAATGTTAATAATAAAGAAACCTTATGTTTCTTAATGTTTTAATTTCGCCCTGGTAAGCCGAGGTATATTTTTCCTTCACACACTAAGTATATAACCCGAATACGAGATAGAATTCAAGAGATGTCTCTGGATAATCATCTGAAAGCGCTCTTAATCTCGGAAGACTAAGAAAGGGAGGATAGCAACATCCTAATCTGATTCGATGGAACCCACAAGCAGACGTGATTACTACACTAGAGGCCTTTCCCTGGGCTAAAATCATTACGTTAACTACTGGCCATGAAAGATTTATTAAGATAATGAATCTACACTAATCAGGTCACTCTAAGAAGATGGAAAGATGTTCCATTCCACAAATATATCCTCCAATGAAGGAGGAACAACAGAAAATGAAAGCATATTCTTCACAAACTTAAAAAAGAAGATTGTAAAGACAAAAGTAAGACAGTAACAAAAAGAAAAGTAAACGGAAACTGTAAAGAAAGAATAAAACAATAACAATGGCAAATCTGTGCAAATATTTGGCACAGAGAGGCAAAGAAACACAAAATTTCGTGCATTTCAAAAAGAACTCTTTATGTACAGTAAAAATTAGCAAAGTTGAAATAGTTTATCGTCGTCTGCTTAAAGCTTTTGATAGCAGTACACATATTTTGTCCAAAAAAAATAGCTTAAAAATGAATAAGCATATATGATATACCAGAACGTCATTTTCCTTGAAAACATCTTTATCATGGTCGATGACTTGCAGGCAAGTCGAAACGTCGCGTTTCTTTTATTTTATATTTTTAAAAAAACCTTTTAAAATATTTGTGCGTTCGGCCTAAATTTTAACCATTTTTAATCAATTTACGCACGTTAAATAATTGTAAATAAACATCTTTACTATACTTAGCAATATTTCAGTTATTTTAACAAGAAACTTCTTCAAGTTAAATATGAGGAACAGAAAAACATAAGAAAGATGTATATATACCGGGTGATTCAGAAAGTACTGGAAAGTATTTATTGTTTTCACGGCCCCATATCTTTTAAAACTACTGCTCATAAAAATCTGAAACTTTTTATACAAAATCGTCAAACATGTAAGAGTTATATTTTCATGTTATTATTTATTCATTATTATTGAAATTCACTTTATTTGCGTTCAAACACACCCAATATATCGTATATTTAAATAACTGTTGTGATGTTGTTTAAACTCTAAAAGTCTGGATTCAATATTCAAATGATAAAGAAACCTAATTAGGAAAATTTAATCTAAACACTTTTGTCATTAATTCCTTTGGTTAATTTAGAAAAAAAAAAACTGTATTTTTTTGAAAATGCATTCTGACAAATGAATTTTTTTTTTAATTATAATTTCGATATATTGGGGTGTTTGAACCCAAATAAAATAAATTTCAATAATAATGAATAAATAATAACATGAAAATATAAATCTTTTATGTTTGACGATTTTATATAAAAAGTTTCAGATTTTTATGAGCAGTAATTTAAAAGATATGGGGCCAGTACTTTCCAATACTTTATGAATCACCCGGTATAGAGTTTGAGAAAACATATATATAGTAGATTCCATGTTCTAAAGCTCTGTAATATCATAATTAACAATTAATAAATTATTGAAGTTCCCCTACACCAAACATAACTATACTTACGCTAAGCAGTATTATTTTGATGTTAAAAGTGCAGATATCAGTTTTCTAAAATGAGGTACGTAGTCAGATACCTGTAATTAATCATTATTAACTCTTTGAAAATATTTCAATGCTATTGTAGTTCCGTGGCAGCGCCTTTCTGAGGGAGTTGGTGAAGTCAGGCAAACAATAGCATTTTGTTATCTCGACTAGCAAGGGCAGGAGGTCTTTGAAATCGGCCTCCCTCCTGTTTCAGTGACCTTTTAAAGATATGTAATTTGATTTTGAAATTGGTGCTACTTCATACAAGCGTTTTGCCAGTCAGATAATAGAAGCGGCCCCTTCTCAGACCGGTTTTAATTGCTGATGGGACGTTTTCTCGTAATTGTGCGCGCAGGCAGTGATCTGATTTGCAAGCCGACAATGGCAGGGACGGCGCAGATGCAGAGGCCAAAGGATTGTCAAAGAGAAAAACATTCATAAAGGGCAGATTAAAGCCCTAAAGAAACGACAACAGATCGATGAAATGAACTACTACCGGTGGGGTCAGAGCTTGGCCTCAAACGCCGACTGAATACTTGTCGGTGGGGTTTATTAGGAATTCTATGGAGACGTAACTCATTATGTTCCGTTGTAGTGGCAATTGGAGGTAAAATTAACACATTTCAATCAAGAAAAAGTTTTTATAAACAAATAAGATTTTACGTGTATTGTTCATGGTTATTAAATCAATTTCAAAGCCCGTACACCTGAATATTTTGCTAACTTATTTAATATAAAAATTATTCACGTGACCAAGGTTTCAGTTACCTGTAGAACGAAACTATTTCAAGTAATTACGGTCCACAAGTAACCAAAACTTTGGTCGTGTGTATTATAATTTTTGTATTAAATAAGTTAGTAAAGTATTCAGGTGTACGGGCTTTGAAATTGATTTAATAAAAAGTTTCTATTTTCTATCTTTTTTTTTTTTTTTTTTTTTATAACCAACCATCCGAAAAAAAGGACACAACTTTTTTTTTTTCATTGAACGATTAGTAAACTTTCTTCTCTCATTCAGAATTTTCCTGCACATTTTCTGACTGTAGTTGTAGTATAAATTATACTGTATTATAAGTAACAGAATCTCATAATTTTAAAAACAATTTTTTGCTTTTTATTCATGCACTGCTCTTATAGTTACAACCCAAGAACAAAGCCTCCTGTGATTACTCTTTGCAAACTAAGCAATTTTAAAGAAACAAAGATTTGCTTGTGTGCAAATAAAAGAGAGACATGAGTATAAGAGAGTGTCAATTTTATCATTGTGACAGTAATTGCAATATCAATACCTGACAATTACTGTATCAAATACCTACAATTTCAAATATCAAAAAAACAAGGTAGCGGATAACTGAAATGGGAAACTGTCATTTAGTTGCCTCAAGAGAGTGAAGGAACACATTCAATTAGTCGCTTGCTTTGTTGCTTCCTCCTAAATTACTACTATCTTCCTTTAATCGTATGTATAATAACCTTTTTTTTTTTATCACAGAAAAGCTTTTATTTGGCGTTTTTATTGATTTATTTAATCATTTCTACTTGAACAATTGAAAGGCGAATTTGAAATGCGTTCAAATAAGAAATAGTCAGGTCAGAACACGACAGAAACACTATATATGAAATTACTGCGCGGATGTAAAAATAAAAATACCTCATTTTTTAACATCGTAACTCGTCGTTTTCAGTAAGTGATTAGAATAAAAAAGACTCTTATACAGCAAGAAAATAAAAATGTTACTTATCTTTTACTGTTTTTTTGTAATATTGATTATTTACATCAATTTCATCGGCAACAAATAAATTTCACTGATTATGTAAAAGTAATCTAAATACTATAGGTTCGTCCGTGCGGCACAGTCTCCGAAGACATCAACGTATGGGAAAGTTTTTAGTTCCCAATGTAAATATGTTTTAGCTTATATTCTCATCAATTTATTATTAGAAAATTTAGACTTTTATAGATTACTGTTACTATATCTCAATATTTATACCAAACTTTGTAAAGTTTTAAAATTAAGAAAAAAAAATATTTGAATTTAGTTTTCTAGATTACTAATATTCAACTCGCCATCTTTGTTAGACAAACAATAGAAATTAAAGTAATATTTTACTTGTTTACGCTTAGAAATTGAAGACCACAGAGATTCTAACAAATAAAAAAAAGCAAAAATAATAAACCAATGGGCCTTAACCTAATATTAGCCCCTTTTTTTCCCTCAAAACATGATTTACAACGATGTTTTGAAACCTTTTAGTTGTAAATTAATACTATGTTCGTCTCGTCTTTCGTTTCATTCTTTTGTGAGGCGCGAAAACAAAAACTTCTGCGTTTAGCATAGTGAGTTCCCACTGTTCGCCTACACTTTTTTTTTTTGTATGTGTAAGCCAGTCTCTCTCTTACTCCTCCATCTCCGCTGATGCTTTTGCCTGGGAAAAAAAAGGGAAGACTCTGCACCTGTTAATTTCAGAATCACACATGCTACTAAAGAGTGACCAGACAATGTCAAAACAGATAGTTAATTTCCCAAGAATTATAAACAATGTATGAGATAATGGAGAGGATAATAAAACGACTAGATTACTTGGGATGGGAATATTATAGAAAGAATGAAGTTATAAAAGAAATATTAGAAAACTGTTCTTTTTTTTTTTTTCAATATTTTTATTAATACATATGTAGTTCCTAAATATTACAGTAGTTTTCAAAATAGAAGGGTTTGCCATATATAGTCATTATGTAGCGATCGATTTTGTCTGGAACAAACGTCACCAGTCACGACGTCATCAACTTGAACTCCGAGCAGTCAGTCCAAGATGGCATCGTTTTATGATCGCGTAAGCGTGATCAAGAAAAGACAAAATTTGCATAGCAAAGCAAGGGGAAGAGTGTGGAACGTTTGTAATTCTTTCACTTTTACTTATTATTATGTATTCGTAACTGTAGAAAATACAAAAACCAGAATGTTTTCGTAATATTTACAAGATTCAGTTACGGATTTTAGCAATAGATGGCGCTGTTACGTCCTGGAAACATCAATCTATAAGGAAATTACGTCATCAAAAGCTCTTCTTTCATGAACTGAACTATAGGTAGAAAGGGTAAATAGATAAAAACCTATACGAGTGCTAAGTGAATCCTGGGATTACCTAAACATAGGCAAAACAGTTTTCAAGTGTCATTCCTAACCTACTAGTTTAAAACTGCAAACATGATCTGAACGATTAACGAAGTATTTTCTATAGTGGCTCTTCATCTTATTTAGGCGTTTTTATCTTAAATAGTTTGCAAATTTACATCGTGATTAAATATTATTAAAATGCATTGCAATTTGAACTGTTGTGTTTTATTTAATCAAAATAATCTTACGTTAAAAAAAAATAATAATAAATATTTGGATGATAATAATCAAAAGTTTACGAATACTAAATCGTAATTTATTTGTTTATTCGCTTTTTTTTTATATATATTTATTTTTATTTGTGGAATGTATGGGTACCGCATCTATAAATAATCAATCGCAGACATTTATGACTTTCTCGTTACTTCCAGACAACACGGAGTTTATTATTGTTGAATTGTTATGAGTTTATTTTCAGTATCACACTGAATTGACAGGATTTCAATAGAAAATGCACGCTCCTCATCGTTAAGCAATTAATAACTTTCGAATAATTGGTTGTTTTTTTACATCAAATTACTTTCCAACAATTAAACAAAAACTTGTGAAAATCGAATTACTGACAAAGAGGAAACGAGCCATTAGTGAATGAATAAAACATTAATAAAAAGAAGAAAAAAATTTATAAATAAATAAACGTTATCTATTAGGTCATCCCGTAAGTAATTAAGTTCCGAATTTAGTTTTTGAACAGTACTTATGGAATGGCTTGTTATTTTTATCAAGTTCATTATCGTTTTCATTTCATTTTTCCTATTACAATTTTTTTTTTTTTTTTTTATGCAATATTTAAGTTTCTTCTGTTTCTAAGCACAATTCAAGTTAAATTTAGAAATGTACCAGCGTTAATGTTCACTTTCCTTTGTGTTTTCAAAGATAAACCTCGACCAGGAACAAAGCGTTAGGTAGGATAGACCTGTACCACAGCTTTATTTGTTTGCGATAGCAAACGTCGTACCAATGTTAACTGTTGTGATAGTGATAAAAATTCCCGCCCTATCTCTACGACGCGCCCTCATAACGGCTCTCGGGGAAGGAAATACTGGCTGTCTCCTGCTGAGAGCATGAGCACGGCGGGGGAGGGGGACTGGTGCTCTTCTTTCCGCAGCATCCAATATTCGCGGTGTCCACCGTGTTTAATAATAAGGGCCTGCAGAAGAGCAGCTGCCACTGCTGCTGACATCACGCTGATAATTTGGTCAACTTCCCAAACACAGCCGACATTAATAAGGCACCGGCTCATTAGCCTCGAGCACCAACACATTGTACTCTGCTTTTACAAAGCCAGGTCAAGCAGCGAAAGGAATCATTTTTTAAGATTTTTTGCTTCGATTGAAACTTCATTATTGATGATATTATCGCGATATTTATAATTATAGAAAAAAAGTTCAAAAAAGATGTAATAAATAAGGTATTTATGAAGCACTTATTGTTAGTTGTTTTTAGTTAAAGAAGTCTCAGTCTTAAACATCATACCTTATAATAAATACGTGAGTTCCTACATGAGAAATCTGATCAATCCATGAAATCTTTATATCAACAATGTTAAGTTATAAAGAGCTTAAAGCCTACTTCCTAAAAGTAGGTTTGTTGTTTGTTTCAAGTCGTGAAAACGACAAGAAAAAAAAAAAAAAAAAACCTACATTTTTATATTCATAATATCTACTAAAGGTTAATAATATAATTTTTCTGAAAAATTAATTTCTGAAAGAAAAAAATATAAAACCAACAAACACACATTTTAAATTATAAACAGGTTATATTAAAAGTACAAACATGGAACCGGTTTTAAGCCGTATAAAAATGGCTTTTCATCAGCCTAGAATATTCCATGTATGTACCTTTAATATAACCTTTTTATAATTTTAAATGTGTGTTTGTTAGTTTTACATTTTTATCATTAATTGAGTGGTACGCAAATATCAGAAAATGTCAGAATATGAAAAAAAAAAAAAAAGAAAAAAAAAAAGAATTAAAATTAAATCCGCATTTTTGACTTAAATTGTCTGTAAATCGGATTAAATTTACTTATATCAAACCGTGTTCAGTGGATTAGCTAAAGGATTTGTAGCCATTGTTTAGATTCCAATACTTCTCTTTTTACTGTGTGTATGTGTATCTTTATCGCCTTCTTACGCTTATTTCTCGCCACGGACTCATTTAGAAAAGAGTTTTGCCGTCCGTAGTTCTCAACTGTACATACCAAGTTTCAGGAAGACGCGTCCAGGAATTCAGGTGTCACTGGGGAGGAGACGCTCGCACAGACGGACTGATCTGATGAATCCTGTTGGAATGTAGGCCAGGAATAACAAAAATATCCCCAAAACACTTTATAAAGAAAATTCTACTCGGTAAAACTTTTCGCTTCACTAACTGACATCACGAGACTATTTTTATGCGTAGTTATACAAGGTTGTAAAAATCACAAGTATTTTTTTGCATCAATTGAGGAATACGAATCCCTGATTGCTTTCTCAAAGTATTCGCTGGTCAAAGTCAACAGCTGTAAAACTGTAACGGAGAAATATGCGCTGTACATTTATAAGAGCAGCAGTTGCTCCCCCGTCCCAAACCCTTATCAACTCAACAGTGATAAATGCTTTTAAATTATTTCCAGAAATGTCGGGTTTTTAGCTTTATTTCTTTACTACTTGAAAAAAAAATAGTGCTAGCTAATTCGTGAGATAATAATATGACTATTTTTTTTCTTTAATTATTAATTCGACATTTAGGACGGCTAATTGGTTGCCATGTGGAAAATTCAAACCCCCAATAACTATCAACGACTCACCATCACCAGATGCATACTTCAAGGCCAAAGACAAATGGGAGACTATGAATTCTTTGAATGTACATTTCCCATACAAGTAGATATATGTTACAAAGTGCGCTTCGCTGATTCTTGAGTGAAATGATAGTGTAGCCACATATTTCGGCATAAGCGTACTAATACAATGAATGAATTACAGTTTTTCGATATATCGTTGAAATAAAACGCAATTGATTTTATTTCTTTTTTTTTTTATTCCTGAAGTTAATCATTATTATATTGTTGTAAAAGGGCGATTCCGCTTAGTAAGAAGGACTTTTTTAGTATTAAAAATTTTAATAATTTTTATATAAAAGAAATGTTTGTTTATTGTCAATCAGTAACTTGAAAGTTCGTAGCTTTGTTTTACAAATTCTGAAACAAATTTGGATTATCTCATCTTCGTTCCCTTAATCTGTCGTTTGACGTTGAAAAGCTGTCCCATTACAGACCATGCAGGTCTTTGGCTACGGGGAAGGTTTAGGCTCCCAGCGATTCTCAACCAACCAGACTAGTAGATGTCGGATGGTCATCCCAATGCCTGCCCGTCTTTAACCTCGGAGTAAGAACCCCATTTCCCTTTTGACAGAAGGCTGGGTGAACCCTAGAATCGATCTGTAGGAGAAAATAACCGTGGGACCTGGTGTCCTCCAGTCCGCAGTCCAGCGCCTGAATCACTGGATTACCGGACCAGCATTATTTTATGTGACTTCCTTCAATTTTCTTAAAAGAACATATGTTTTTGATTTTTTTTCTTTACAAATCAAAATTGTCCATAAACCTGAATTTTTTTTTTTATGCACCTTTCTATTGTTTGGTTTAAAGTTTTCATTAACTATCTGCTCTTTCCGTAATCTGACGCTTACAATAAGCAGCAGAGAATAATATTAAGTACTAGCTGACTCGGCATGCGTTGCAATGCCACTCAAAGAGAGAAAGTGTTTGTGTTATTGAAGTGCTTTTGGATACACAATATTTTTTGTTTTTCCGTCTGATGCATACACGAATAAATCAGAAGGTTTTCCGACGCGTGAGCAGGCCATACATATACAGCTGTCCATATGTTGTTCCTGTGCTTTGTTGATGGTCATTGCAAATGCGAGTCGCACCGGAAACTGCAAACGTTAAAACCGGAAATACACTCATTTGTTGAAACTACTCGCGCACCAGATATTGTAACGTGGTTCTACTAATTTAGAAACCTTCGCGGGCGTGCGCACAACAACTCACCAAAGGTTCATCGCAATCTAATGAATGATGTAGTAACACAAACGGACAAACAAAGAAACATTGATTTTTATATATTAAGATTTGTTTTGTTTTGTTTTAAATAAAATTAAATATAGATTTCTTTATTTCGCCTTCTGTTTATATTTAATGGAGAAGGCCTGCTTTATTTTTCGCTGCATCTGAGTTTAAGATAGGAATCAACCGCATAAACTGTTGGAAATCAGGATGTTGAGAAAGAAACCCGCCATTCTGACTCACTCGTCGAGATTCAGTTATCAACTGAACAAACAGGTTCATTGTGTGATGAATGTCAAATCGCACCTGTGAAAGGTTTCAGTTAGAGATTACACTACATATATTAACATTTAGAAAAATAGATAGAGGAAAAAAAAAAAAAAAAAACCTTGTTTTTATATTTTATGAAGCACTAAGTATTAAAATGTGACTAATACAGGTAAGAAGAAAAAAAAAATTAAATGATAAAAAAAAAAAAAAAAAAAATTAACGAATTTAAATATTTAAGTGATGAGGCATCCATTCATGGATGAATACCATGAATGTAGGCTGTCCCTCCTTGTGCAAAACTGTAGGGAAAAAAATCTCACTAACTTATATAAAAACTGTGGATTGTCTGACCATGGAATTGAATATAACTTGAACCCAAACTATCTCAATCTAGAGAATCCTCCTCCGAAGAATGCTTACAACGTTAACGCGCAGTTTATATCTAAGAAATGTTTTTGAACTAAAGCAGTTGCTTTTTCTTCTGAATCTCGTTTTCAAGTAAGTTAGATGAAGAAGCGAGAATCAGGTTAGGAAGAGAGAACGTATGTCCTGCAGAAATAGACAGACTGTGGCAGGAATTTTATGGCTTAGGGACTGTTTCCTTGGATTCTCCTAAACCATGCTGTCGGTGTCTAATAATTTAATGCTACTTCTCCATTGTGGCTTTTCAAGACAGCACAGATGTAAATGCATCACGCCATGTTGTTGGTATAGCTCAACAGTGGTTCGCTAAATGCGCAAATCACTGTCGTTGCTGTGATGGCCGCCGAATTCGCCGGATCTAAATCTTGTAGAATGAAGATTTCGCTAGAAAGTAACTTTTCCCGGCAATCGTTGATCACAATTCTGACGACAGGGGTGCAGCGCATCTAATGCTACGAATAGAGATAGCTCTGGCAATGAAATGGGAATCTAAGGTTTGTAGAAAGATAGTACTTTCATTGGCCGTTGGTAAGTACTGGGCCCAATGGTCAAGTATCTGGGAATTAAGTAAAATGATTATTTCCAAGGAAATTTCCAGATCTATTTCAGTTAGTATTTTTACATATGGTTAATGATCCTTTAGTGGGCCAGATTTCTTTTCGCATGAATGCGGCCTGGAGGGGGCCGGATACAGTCTCCCGACCCCGACGGAGGTCGGGAATTTTTCCACGCTGAATCCACCTCCAAACTGGTCCCAGGGTTTACCCAGCCCTATAGTGGGATGCTTTTTCATGTTCCTTCGTAATGTGCGGGTGCTGATTTCTCCATTGTACCTATTTAGCTGTAGCACGTCGCAAAAACTTTCTTCGTAAAATTTATAAAGCGAATGTTCATTAGTCCTAATGAAAGCTTAGTAATTTGCACACAAAACTCAAATCTAGAGCAACACTTGAATCTCCATCAATCAAATGATACTCCATTCAAATAAAAATCTCACCGATCATCTAAAGTATTGTTTTCATTGACCATCTTTATAAAATTTCGAAAAGTAAAAAATAGAAATTTCACAACAAAAAACTAAAAATAAACTAAATTTAATAAAAATTTACGTTTGATAATAAACAACCTTATGTATTTATGTAAAAAATTAGATGTCATCAAATCCATATATACTCCTATACGGTATACAATTATTTTTTCATTGCTCTTATGAGAGTTTAATGGCAATGAATGATGAAAGAAAAGTTAATGAAAAAATTAAGTAAGGTATATTACTTAGCATAATAATGTTAAATTAAAACATTACGAAGGTCTCTTATTGGCAGAACTATTTGTGACCACTCACTGAATAAAATAAACATTTTTATGGAAGGAGGTGAACCTATGCAGGGACAGTCCAGCGATGTAGCTGGAAAAAAAAAAAAAACTAGGACCTCCCGTTGTTCTGCGTTAGCTTCAAAGAACTCCTATAAAACTCACCCAGAGCAAGGAGAGCTTTATAAATCACGACTTTTGAATGGTAAATGAAAGTAACGTTAAAGTTTTTCAACTGCAGTTGTTAAACTAACCCTAGCCTAAACTAAACTAAATAAAGTTACGAGATTTTAATAATTCCATTTCGCTTTTGAAATATTCATAGAAAATGAAAAATATGTGCACTTCAGCAGTATAATATTAAGAAGGAATATTATTTGTAAGTTTCTAAAGCCTTAAATTTAGTTTGAATTAATTAAATATATAAATAGATATAAGGTTTTCATGAGAATTGTTTACATTTCAAAATGGTTAGTTTAAAACGTACTTTCATTATAACATAAAGATTTTTTTTTTTTTTTTTTGTTAACTTACTGAAAATCACCACAAACTTATAACGAATGTTTTTTTTAATCAGATCTGGTGACATCTCATCAATAGCACCTTTTCAGAGTTCAGTAAAATTAATACGATATTCTACAATTAAATAGAGACCCATAGTCGTTTCCCATTAGTAATGATTAATGTTACGTTACTTCCTCATCCGACATTATACTATAGGAAAAACATTCGCTAATGATAAATATATTTGGAAATGTTGATGTATGGGAAATTGGAAGAATTCTTCCGTTCTAATTTAAAAATCTCTCTTCTTTACATTTGTCCGTTTCATAAAATGTCAGCAGAACCAATTTTACAAAGAGAATTCAAATTATGTCAATGGAACGTCAAAACATTGTTCCAATTTTTTATTTATCGATATTACAAAGAAAAAGCTTGTTAAGTATGATTTATTTTATATAAATTTCAAAAAACACTTTAAATTATTTTCTTCACTTAATTATTATTCAAAAAACATCTGTAATTTTGATGTTTTATAATTTTAAATTATACATTTGTTTTTTAAAAGAAAAAAGATGCGAAAACATACCTTATTTGACTTGCTCTTGAGAATGTAAAAATGATTTTTTTTTTTTTAATTATTTAAAATAACTTTTTTTTTTAAGTTATTATTTTTTAATTGTTTCTCTTTTTTAAAAAAAGAAATTAAAATGAGAAGCAGTTGTTTTTCTTTGTAAATGACACACCTATCCTCGTAAATGAAGGAAAACAACTCTCTTAACTGAAAAATAGTTTTATTTTACTTGTTCAGTTACGATAAAGTTTCTCTATCTTAGCGATAGCGAGCAAAGTTGATTTAAGAACTGAATGTTTGTTAATCCCCTACTATCGTAGCACCGATTCCAATTTCGGTTGTGCACCTTTGACCCTGACTTACTCATTCTGCGATCTGTACACATCCATTGACAAAACGTGTTTCTTGCTATCGGCTTACCTTCACGTGGATGCTGACAGCCGTCTTCCACGATGACCGAGACCCCTGGCTTCGCTTTTCACCTCGGTTGCATCCAACCCGCTGGCTTCAGCAGCTGTCCGATCATGATTCAGACACTCAGGCTTTTCGGCTCGTGTTGAAATGGCGGGTTAACTATTTCAGCCATCAATCACTGGCGATGCTCCGCCTCTGACAGCTCCGATTGGTTGAAGCTTCTCTAACTGGCATGATTAATCTCCAGGAGATTGTAGTCGAAATGGAGGCGACAGATGTACAATGAGGAGCTTTGTTTTGTCCAAAATATTTTATAGAATTACATAATAATTTAATGAAAAATTAAGATTACTGAATTTTAGATAATCTGTTAATCATCAAAAAAAAAAAGATAAATTTTAATTTAAAAAATTAAACATAAATAAATAAAGTGACTAAAAATGCACACACTATTAAAACTAGTAAAACTTTTTCCAATTTTTACATTTTTAGAATTAACAGGAAAAATCATGTAGACAGAGAATTTAAAATGCGTTTTCAATTCATCTTTCGTCGTAGGATTGCTATTATATATTGTTTAGCACTTTAATTTTAGACACACAAGTTTCGGGGACGAAGCAGTTTTAAAAATTGTCCCATAAAACTCTGCCAATAAACCAACTCTGCCAATAAAAAAAAATTAAAAAATGCATCACAAAAATTTGTATCAAGATGAATAGAAATATTTATCATAAAAAATATATGTTTGTAATTAAATTTTATTTAAATTAATTTTTGCTGTCATTAGTTCCTCCTTAAGCATCTGTGCCCTTGATGGCTGCCCCCCCCCCCCTAAACATCTAATTACTTCTGAAAATCATTCTTTTCTCTTTTTTTTAATTTCATTTACTTCAATTTCAAATATTTTAACACCTTTCGACCTAAGCATTTAAATTTAATATTCAAAGGTGATTTTTTTTTTCGCATAAAAAAAACAACAACATAGTAAATCTGAATATTATTTTTTTTTTAGTATATTGTTCATGAAAGTATGAATATAATGAATTAAATAAAACACTAGTGTTTACCCTAAAATTCTGTTTGGGTCAGTCTACTAATTTTTAAAAGGTTTTCTCGCAATAGATCTGTTCAAATAAACCTATGTTAAACTTAAAATAACTTTTCGCACAGTATTATTCATTCGTAATAGCAATGCTGTAAATTGCTTAGAATTTTAAATGCTTGTATTTATTTTTACATTTTGAAGCTTTCCAAAAGCGTGACACCAGAATATTTTCTGTTAATGTTATAAAGCTCCCTTCGTCTTTCTCTGTATCTCTTTTATCTTTCTTTCATCCTCACATCCTCTGATCTCATGACACAAAAGAAACTTAACCATCAATGAAGGCTGTTGGAGGACGGTTATGGATTTGAAATCCATCCCGTGAAAGCAAAGACCCGCCACTTATTGTAACTCTGTTAACTTAACTCTACATGCTTATTCTTTGAAGCGTAAACAGCCCTTACAAAGAATAAACATGTAGAGTTTTAGATTAACAGAGTTAGAAAAAGTAGAATCAAGTTTGTGATTCTAGGGATTATAGCATCCATCTTAAATGCGAGTCTTCATATTCGATATAAATCTTTTAAATTACCTACTACTTTTGAAATAACAGTTTTAATTTATTTTTCGTCGTTTACCTGCTATTTAAGAAAAGGCTATCAAAAACTTTGTATAATGTCTAACAGATGGATGTTGACGATCCCGTATTTTCGTGATTTCACGTAATTTATGCGAGAATAGTCTCTATCCATGTCTTCTCACAAAATATTGAAACATTTAAATGAATTATAATACGGGGAAATGTATGAGACTTTTACTATTTTAATATAGTTTAATAAATTGAAAACAGTCAATAAACAAACAATAAATTCATTATATAGCATTTTCCTAGTGACAGACATTAAAAATACTAATTTCCTTGAGACCTGCTGAAGAGGCTAATGGCGAGATCTCGTGTTTTTCGTAATTCTCGCGCAAACGTGATCGTCAACATCCATCTGTTAGACATTAGTTTATATAGGTTGTACAGTACTCTTTTGTTAAAATCATTTTGTTAAGAGAGTTATTACATTAACAAAACATAGTTCTTTTTAATGTAACTGACTGTTTCTGGATCCGTGAGAATATTTTAGAAATTGTTAAAAGTATTGTTGTTTCTTATTATTATGGCACTTAAAATTTTTTAACAATTTCTAGTTCAAATCTAATGACAGTTGTTTAATAATTATTATTCTACTTTTCTTTAAATACATCAATATTATAAATTGCAATTCAGTGTCTTTTTTTTTTTTTTTTTAATTAGTCTTTATTTACACCAGATAAATCAATTTGCTACTATTACAATTTAATAGTTTATTACTTTGTACTGCAATATTTTCTACTCAAAAGAGCAAGCAATTTCTCTTCGCTAGTGACATGCCGTTCCCTGAAGGGCTTATGATAGCATGAGCTGAATTAAGACAGATGTGAAACACAATAGACATAGAGCAACAGCAGTAGTTGTAGTACAGTGCCCTTGGGCGCCATAAGAATCTGTCCATCAAATCCCGCTCAGGGGTCAAAGAAAGCAGAGAAGTTGGCATTTTAGAAATGCGAACTGATTGACTGGCGAAGGTTTTTGGTTCAAGTTTATTTCATTTCTTTTTTTCTTTTTCCATTATCTGAAACTTTATTTTTTTTCTTTAACCAAAGATCAAATCCAAAGATAGATTTTCAGAGTTTCTTTAAAGTAGCAGATATTTTACGTGTGTCAATGATAATTAATAATATATTGAAATAAAATTCAAGAAACAACATTTTGGGTTTAAAAATATATTTAAAAAGTTCATTTTCCAACCTAAATGTGTGTTTTTTGAATTTCATTTCAATATATTTATTAATTACAATTTATTTAAATAACAAAATAAATAATAATGATAGATTATCAAAGAAGGAAAGATAATTTAAAGAATTTAAAGCCTACTTTTCTACAATGTTACGTATTCTCTTTGTTTTTTCGTTTTTTATGGCTTTTTTTATTTTTTATTTTTTTAAGTACTGAAATTAATACAATGAAACAGTCTCGGTATTTGTAAATTATCAATTATAAATTTTAAAAAAAAGCAGTATCTTAAAATTGTCCAACTGCTGAAAATAAATAAATAATTCTTGCTTAAATTGCCTAAACCTAATATTTTTCATCAAATCAAACCAAGCGCGTGTTTAAAATAGATTCTAGATTATGATATATTGCTAGAGATCGATAAAAATTCAATGATAGTTAATTATTTTGCTTCTAATGCATTAAAAAGTTCCTTCAGAAAAATAGGCTGAGAAAAGAAAATCATTAAATCTATCTATCTATCGCTACCGTGTGACTTTTCATTAATTTCGTGGAAGCATTCATGGTTGTAAGTCAGGGATGCACAACCTTGGGGAAGTCTGAGGGTCAACATTTTTTAAAAAGTTCTGATAGAGGACCGCAGCATCTCATTCTCAAACCCCCAACCCTTACTATATCTTGCTATAGTCCTAACACGATAACGTGACGACCGGAAAGATATCCACGTGATTATGACGTCTGTTTTTCAGCCAATCATAAACAAGCGCGCCTCAAAGCACAGGTCGCTATTAATTTCCCTCAAAATGTCGCCCCAGATTTTTACAGAGCAGTGATCAAAAAATTATTTTACAAAAGATTATTTCCAAAAGGAATTGGAAAATGGAGGACTAAAATTAAAACTAATTTTTTTTTTTTTGTTTTTTTTTTTTTTAGCTATAACGTAATATTCTTCGGAGCCTCTGAGAGAGGCTAGTGCTGACGCCGAATCGTCACATTACCGTGATCGGACTATAATTAATGATTTCATAATGTCATTTATAATAGTAATGATTAATAATTTACATAAACTTCAAATTATCACGTAATGCACTAGTGTTGTTTCGTATCAACATTCCAACTATCTGAGACAGTTGCTATTGGAAGTTATGACATTTTTCAATGTTCGCAGCAATGGAAAGGCTCAAATTTAATTTTAAGTTTGACACTACCGGGCCGCAGCAAATATACCGGCAGGCCGTGGGTTGTGCATCCCTGATATTAATGATGGTTTTTCTTTTACCCCTGATACCCCTGCAAATAAAACGAAAATCAAAGATAATTCACCTTTTCTAGGCTGAATCTAGAAATCATTCAACTGACAAGCTACATATTGATAAGCTGTTGTAAGAAAGATTAAAAGAAGTTTCCTCAGCACAGGAGATAGAATCATTTGTCTTACGGAATAAAGTAAAGGTCAAACAGCCCGCTTTAGTTTCCAGGAGAAAAAGCCGCTATCTATTTGATTGACAAATAATGAGAGATAAAAAATCTCTGAACCGGGCATCGAACCCGCCATCTCGAATATATTGCAAAATTCGCATTCTAATTTTACGTAAAAACTTGGAGAGTTCAAAGGAGACTGTGTTGAGATTGACTGACCTTCTACGTTCCTTATTCTATCTGATTATACTATTATGAAGTATAATAAAATTCTTGACTCTAATTTAGTCATTTGCTATAGTTTACAAAAGCTTCTTGTAGTGCTGACAAGAACAGAGGGAAGTATTAATTTAGGCTGTTGGATCATAAACTATAACAAGAAACTAAATTCAGAAACTGTTTTCTAAACAATTATAGGATAAAAAAAGCAATGTGCCTTGAGATTACTGCTATTGTACCGTTTGGACGTATAGTCTAGGTAGGTCTTCTCCACTCAAGTCCTGCAAGTTTATTTTTCTTGGTTGGCTGAAACATTGGATAAAAATGTTTAACAAAGCGAAATTTAACGTGCATCATTTATATATATAAGCAAATATAACAAGAAAAATAAGCGTAACAACAATTAAAGATTCCCTGAGCTATTTTTGGAATTTTTGTACCGGGAATCCAAGACAGGCTGTTTCTAGCTTCAAAAACTTTCATCAATTGGATTCGCCCTGTACTTAATCAAAAAAAAAGTAAACAAAGGACAAATAAATAAAAAATAATGACCCTTGAGCTAAAAGAAGAAAAAAAAAACCCATCAAAATACAAATTATGAATAAAAAGGGAAATAACTTATGCCCGTTCTTTTGATTCCACTGAGCTATGAGTACTGGGCGAATCCAACTGACGAAAGCAACGAAGCTAGAAACAGTCAGTCTTGGATTCCCGGTACGCAAATTTCAAAGATAGCTCGGTGAATCTTTAATTTTGTGAGATTTTATGCTTATTTTTGTTAAAAGTTTTCTCAATGTTACGTTCACCATTAAAAGGATTTTATGTACTTGAGACTATTGCACAGTGACCACAATAGCAATGATCACTCATCCACTAAATCAATCAGATGAACACATTTTGCATGTTTGGAATATTTATCAGCAGAAAAAAAAAATAGAAGAGTTCAGTGGCTCAGTTGAAAAGTGTTCACTAGGCTCCACTTCTAATGTAATCAACAGCGTCTGATCTTTGGTGGCAAACAGCTGGAAAATGGCCGCACTTTTTCAGATTACAATATGAAAAGGAATCCACGGTACACTTGGTGCTTAAGCTAGGAGGAATGAAGATTTTTGTGAAGACATGAAAAGTGTTTAATCCACAACGAAAGATCAGACATTATTTTCCGGCTAGTATCTACTGAAAGTTCTATCAGTCTACTTTAATTTAGGAAGAGGTTTAGAGATTTAGGCAAGAGAGCATCTGATGGCAGTTAGATTTTTCGACCGTTAGCTGTGTGTAGTTGTATCGTTCTATCGTACAAAATTAATTGATTACCTACTAAAATAGTAGAATATTCATTCTAATGTAAAAGAGTAAATAAAAGTAGCTGTTATTTTAAAACGAGAAATATATATAAATATTTCTAATTAATTTATTTTAGATACTAGCAAAAGGTGGGCATTGAGTAGACTCTGGCACAGTTCCAAAAATTTGCATAATAAGTATATATTCATGTTAAGATTGAAGGTATTTTACAGTGACTTACGTTATGCCGCTGTAGGATTATTGGAAATTACAGTAGAACCTCATTATAACGGACCTCATTATAACGGATAGTTTTTTTAAAAAAATAATAAAGGATGCATATGTTTATCGGACGAGTTTTACATTTCCAAGCAAGCGATTAAACATCGATCATTTAAGGAAAAAAAAATTTTAACGTGCCCGAATATTCAAAGAATTGAGTAAGCAAACGAAGGCACAACGCTACAAGGAAGGATTCGCAACTTTGTAGCGTTGTTCCTTCGTTTGCTTACTCAATTCTATCGATCATTTAATTTCGTTATTGTCTGAAATTCCACAAATTGCCGCACACACTCATCAGTTTTTATTCAGTAACCTTTGAGTCATGTCGTTAAGTACTTTTTACAGCTAACTATTGTCCTTTCATTGATGTACACCCTGATGCATTACACCCATATAGAATTATTCGTTATAAACCGGACTTTCATTAAAACGGACAACCTTCAGCCCCAATTAGTCCGTTACAATGAGGTTCTACTGTACATAATTTTTGGTTCGGTTTGTTTTAGAACTAACGGTGCTTTTCTTATGGCTTTTTCCAAGTTTTTAAAATCAAATAGTTCTTGTAAAATTTACAGCTGTAAGCGTTGAAAACATGATTGTGCACTTCTACGTGGATTTTTATGTGGTCATGCAAAATTTCACATTTCTAACTACTGTAGGGCCTAGATTTTGAATAAAACAGTTCATAAAATGTGATCTAGTTGGGAATGGGGAGACTCCCTTCGCTCGTCTAAATTATTTTTATTCTTTTTGAGATCTGAATTGCTAAAAGTTATTAAACTTATTTTTTTTTAATTTAATTTCTTTTGAAAATTTGAAATCATTTTTACGTCCACATTCGAAAGTCGTCATTAATTTTAATTTACGAAGAGAAAATTGCTTCAGGTAATTTTAATGTTTTAAAAGACTCCCCCCCCCCCACCAATAAATTGAATTTCGGATTTCCAATGGTACTTTGAAATAAGGTCTCCAACCAATTGCTATTGAAAGTAACCAATTGCTATTGAAAGTTGGTGAATTTATAAATGTTTTCAATATGAAGGTGAGATAAACATCCAAACCAAGTTTCAAAAAAGATCATTTACTGCCTCAATATTTATTAAGACACATAGGCCTACTTACAAATATCATGCTTTTCTGAATCTGTCTTTTCGTTTGGAAAGCTTTTTCTTATTCCAAAACTTTTTTTTTTTTCTTTTCCCACCATTTTCTTAATTAGTTATTTAAAAAAAATATTGTCAATTAACTGCAAAAAAAAAAGAAAGAAAAATAATGTATCATTTTGTATATTGTATTATTAACTATTAAATTGTTACAATTACAATTAAAATGAATATTCTCTTAATTGAGCTAAGAAAAATCAATCCCTTAACTTGTTATTTACTAACCTACGATAATTTTTAAATAACTTAAGATATTAAGTTAATAATACTTAACTGTTTAAGTACTGTTTCAAAAATTCTTAATTTTTTTTTATTGCTCCTCTCAATAATGCATTATCCGTTTACTACGCATTCGAAGAAGAACTTTAACTATTAATTGTCTTATAGTTAATTTTGTTCTCAGTTTTGCAGTAAAATTGAACTGACGTTAATGTTAGTGGTCAAGATTTAAAGAAAAAGAACTCGAACTTGCACCAAAACAAATATTTTATACCATGAGCCATCATACCGGGAATCTGGGACAGCTGTTTCAGCCTTATTAGGCATCATCAGATTTAGCCGTGATGATAAGCCCAATGTGCGAAACAAAGTTAAGGAGACCACCTCCGCACCCGGAAGTGGCAACCCAACAAAACAAGCAACACTAAAAAATAAAAACCATATCAGACACTATTTGATTCCCGGTATGATGGCTCATGGTGCAAAATAATTGTTTTGGTGCAAGTTTGAATTCTTTTTCTTTTATTTATTTATTTATTTATTTATTTATTTATTTATTCATTTTTATTGGTCTGAAATAATTCCTGGATGGAAAACTAAACTTCTATCAAATATTAAAACGAAATATATTCTCTTTTACAAAGTTTAGCCAAAATGTATGAAGTGATTTACGATACATCTACGTTTCCAGTAAATATGATAAAATTTCAAGAAAATATTCAGAAATGGTCAGAGCCTCTTCCAATGATTCCAAGATTGGAAAAGAGTTTTTTTCTTTCGCTTTTTGAAATACAGAAATTTACTAAGATTTTAAGTAAAACCAAAATTACCCATTAGCCATTTGCGATTATTAGCTGTGATCTATATTAGTAACAAACCAGTTTGTTGATTTTTTTTAAAGCTTAAGTTTATATTTAAAAAAAGAAAAGGAAAAAAATGAAACCCAAATACCAAAGAAATATCTCAGTGAATTTTTGTTTTGTTTAGTTATCTCCGTTATTGTCTTCTTTTAGTGTAATAATGTTCTAACCTTTTAATGAATTAATCCTTAACATCCTAAGCTCAATGCTAGCGGGGATTCAGTATTCACCCCTTTTATTCTTATTTTAGTTTTGATGTTTTTTAATTGAGGGGTTCAGTGGGAAATGGAATGGAACCTCCATGAATATAAACTAAAAACATTAAAAATAAAGAAAAAGAAAATTCCTATGCTGGGCTCTGCCAGCCTCAAAGAAATTCTTATGCGCATCAAAACAAAGGAAAAGCGCCAGAAGATATGTAAACACATTAAAATTTGAGACCAATATTCAAACTGACATCTAATTGAGGGGTTGTTGTATGTATATTGTCCGTTTTGTATATTGTCTCCATTTCACTGAGCTAGGTATACAGGGCGGATGGGATTGATGAGAGTTCAACAAAACTCGAAACAGTACTGTCTCCGATTCCTAGTACAAATACCAAAAATAGCTCAGAGAATTTTTATTTTGTTTAGTTAAGTGCGTTCTTGTATTCTCTAAGCGGAAAAAAAGCGACCCTTTCAATATAACATAAATGTGCTTTTCATTAATGACTATTCTTTTTTCGATCAATGTTTACATGTTTCACATCATCATTAACATTAATCTGCTTTATTATCACTGAAGCCGTAAAGTATCTCGTCTCTTCTAGTTGTTACTGTAATTTTATACTGAAATCAGTCTGAAACAGGGCTTCTTCGTCATTAAAAGCAAAACAAAAGAACAACTCAGAGGCTTCCTAATCGTCAGGGTCTGAAGCATCAATGTTAATCAGGAAGTCAAGCAGGATTCTACATTTATTCTACAATGTTGAAAGTCAGGATTATTTAATTACAAAATTACTAATGATATATCCATTATCCTTTCAGTTTAAGACTGGTTTCTCAACGTTTTAAGAAATAAAAACGTATTTTTTTTGTATAACTACAGGTTAGTTATTAATTTGTGTTAATTAGGTAGTTTTGTATTAATAATCAAAAATTATCTTCTGAGTTTCCTAATTGATATGTAAGTAAACTAATTTCTTAACTAGCTAATAGTTTATCAGAATTTGACGCAGCTGTTCTCAGTTTCCAAAGAATAGGCTAAAGATCAAAGCGCTGTCAGAAATGATCGGAGAAGTTCTTCCAAAAACTAGTTGAAAAAAACTACACATTTGTTGCAGTATTTTATTACTTTTTTTTTTGCAGATATTAAGAAAAATATTAATGATTTACAGAGAAATGTAAAAAATTGTTGATCTTCAAAACATCGTGATGATCCATAAATATTGTACAGGAAGCGGCTTTTACATTTAGGACATTCAGTGAATTTAACTAGGACTGTCTTTATTATTGGGAATTTCATCCTCATATTAACTGTACCTCAACTTAAATTTACTTATTTATTTCTTTTTTTTTTTTCACTTAATTTTTTTTCTTGATTTATTATTTAAACCATTTGCATTGAAAACTCGAAAAAAAAATTACTTTTTTTTTTTTTTTTACAACGATTTCATGAAGTTTGGTTGTTATCAAACAGGTTGTTTGAAGTTTGGTTGTTATCGCCAAATAAATAAATTATAGGCCGACACATCGTTCCTGACGATCGCGTTTGCGCGGGAATCACGGAAATTACGAGATTTGGCCATTAGCCTCTTCAGCAGGTCTCAAGGAATGTAGTATTGTGAATGTCTGTCACTAGGAAAATGCTAGAGAAAAAAATGTTAAAGTTGGAATTTATCTTCAGCGTAGAGGCGATGGATGCAGCGACGAATAAGGCATCGGTCAAAATCGTCGACATCAGTAATGGTGCTTGCTCGTGGCCGCTTCTTCCCCGGAGTCGATAAGCCTTCTTTATCGCCATTTTGTGAGAAGACATGGATAGAGGCTATTCTCGCGTCAATCACGTGAAATCGCGAAAATTCGGGATCGTCAAGAACGATGTGTCGGCCTATAGTGTTATTTTAAAGATTAGCTTAAAATATTACGCTGCCTAAAAGAGGAGAAGGAAAACTTTCTACTTTTTTAGTTGACTCTCTACTAGGAAAACGAAACTCATCCAATAAATCTATGCATCTCCTCCATTCCCCTTCCGATAACTTGTGGATGGATCTTCTTAAAACTTAGTATACATATTTAAGGATTAAGAGACGATCTAAATTTTATTTTTGTAATCTTTTCCAAATGAGTTTCATGTGGAGAAATTAACACTGGAAGGCGACAGAAATTTCTCTTAAACAATGGATTTCTATTCCATTTCTGGTAACTTATCATTGTCTCATTAAATCATTTTAGCTAACGCATTGCTTGTGTCGTGAAAGAGCTATGTTTACCAGGATGTCACTTGGTAAACAATTTGGTCTCACCAATTGTTGTTTATTAATAATTCAAATGCGCAGTTTGGATTTTTATGCTTTAAACAAATTCATTGAAGCCGGCGGACTGCTGGCACATGAATTTTCTCACTAATTTCTCATTAGTGAGTTTTTTATTGTTCATTTTTTCTTTTGAGGAACCACTGCGCTTCCGATGATAAAATTAATCCTATCAGTCAATTTAAAAAAGTAATCTTGAATAAACGTTTCACGTGTGTATGTATATGTTTCAATTGAGTAAAAGTTCTGCCCACACACACACACACGTAACTAAGGAAAAAAAGAAAAAACATTAAGTATTAAAAAAAATCCCAATCGATTTCGTTTGGACTTAACCAATATCATCCAAAAATCGATTGTGATTTTTATTTAATATGTTTTTTTAATTTTTTTTCCTTAATTGTTTGGGTGGGCAGAACTTTTACTCAATTAAAACAGCAATGTGGATTAAAAATTCAGAAAATGGAAAATATACTATATAAAATAGAATTTATACAATACTATTTCATCACTATTTCAATACTGTTTCTATTGTAATTTGAAAAGAAATGTAGTCTTTTGTCATTTCTATGACTTAAAAAAAAAAGAAAAACAAAGGTAAACAAATAACATTTTAAGGAAAATACGCTTCGATTAAATGAAAATCACCAACATACAAAATTCCGTTTAAAAATATATCTAATAAAATTTAAAAATACATTACAAGAGCTTTCGAAGATCTTGTGCGACTCCCTTGTCAATTGGAGATAGTGACCCGGGAGCCACACAAGGTCTTTGAAAGCTCTGTAATATATTTTTAAATTTTATTATATATATTTTTAAACGAAATTTTTTGTATTGGTGATTTTCATTTAATCTAAGCATGTTATTTTAGGCACACGTTAAAACTTATTTTAAATTTAAGTCTTAAAGTTCTTTCGAACTTCTTGTTTTATTTTGTGTTTTCGTTTTCTTTTTTTATTTTTTTTTTAACTTATTTAGTTCCTAAGTCGTTAAGAATTAAAATTGAGCTACAATAAATCGAAAGGAAATTCAAATTTACATTTACCCCAATTTCTTGAGTATTCTTTTAGTTTAGTTTTCTGCTCGTTTGAGAACGCCGATCAATTCTTAGAATGCAGTCATATTTCTCAATATGTATTTTTTTTTCTGAAAGGAAATTTAATGTGCCCGATAATTCAAAGAGTAAGCAAACGATTGAGTAAGCAAACGAAGGCACAACGCTAAAAGAAAGGTTTCACACCCTGAGTTGCCACCGGGAAGAGACTGGGACGGACCGTTTCGTCCTTTTTAGGACTCATCAGCCAGTCAAACTCCACCGATGACAGACTCAGAAGGTGCGCGAGGTTAACCATCCCGGGTTTCGCTTTCGAGAGCGGGAGCTCCCCCCAAAGAAATCCTAACCAAAAATGAAATAAAAAACAAAACAAAAAAACTATTCCTTGTACTGCAATCTGCTAGGCTCAAAAGGAATTTAAATAAGGCATTAAATAAAGCCCAAAAGTCTTGTATGAAAAGGAATTTTAATGAAAGGAAATTTAACGTGCCCGATGATTCAAAGAATTGAGTAAGCAAACGAAGGCACAACGTTACAAGAATGGATTCCCACCCTGAGTTGTCACCGGGAAGAGACTGGGACGGACCGTTTCGTCCTTGTTAGGACTTATCAGCCAGCCAAACTCCATCGATGACAGACTTTTGGGTTTTATTTAATGTCATATTTAAATTCCTTTTGCGCCTAGCAGATTGCAGGACAAGGAATAGTTGTTTTTTGTTTTTTATTTAAGTTTTGGTTAGGATTTCTTTGGGGGGAGCTCCCGCTCTCGGGAGCGAGACCCGGGAAGGCTAACCCCTCGCACCTTCTGAGTCTGTCATCGGTGGAGTTTGGCTGGCAGATGAGTCCTAACAAGGACGAAACGGTCCGTCCCAGTCTCTTCCCGATGACAACTCAGGGTGCGAATCCTTTCTTGTAGCGTTGTACCTTCGTTTGCTTACTGAATTCTCTGTAATTTTTTTCTCTTTTAATTTTGTTTACAATAATAGCGTATATTTGATACGATAGCCTTACAATTGTTGACACACTTACGTCTGTATCCTGTAGAGGAGTGATAGAATCACTTTCCATTATTTTAGATTTAATGACAAACTCAGAATAACTCTCTTAACAAATGAATCCAAACTTGTAGAACGCGTCATCGTCTTCTTTTTCCTGTTTCACCCTCACTGTCTAATGATCGAAGAATTCCCAGACAGTTCCCGTTACTTAGGACGAATATTTTCTAATTAATTTCTTTCTGCCTCCCACGCTCTTCGATGGGGAGAACCAACCATCGAGGTCAAACAGCATTCAGACAGAAAAAAAAAAAAGAAAACCGAATACGCTAGATTTGCATATTAAAAAAAATAAATAAATAATAATTTTGGTAGTTATTGAATTTCCAAGGTTTTATTCAGCTTGTGTCAGTAACCTTTAGATATTATTGTGCTTTAAAAAAAATAAAGTATTACTTTCATTTTAAACTAAATTAAATTAGTTAGTTATTAGAATATTTCAAATTATCAAGTTACTACTCAATTTTATTACATTTATCTATCTATCTAAGATGAAAAATAAAATTATTCGAATACGTTTCCAGAATATTCTAAATAACATTTCTTCGCATCTAAACTCATTTAATTTCTTTTTTTTTTTTCATATAATTCTTATTAAAAGTAATTTGTTTCCTTGATAATTCAAACGTATTATATTTGATTGGTTTACACTGGATTTTATTAGTGTGCGTATTTGTGAATGTGTCTGTAGACGGGCTTACTTTGGGGGCCGTTCAAGTATTAGGTAAGCACATTTTTAGTCATTTAATGCTCCTTCCCCCTCTGTAAGCAAAAATAAGCAGATGCCCCCCTCCCTTATGCTTACGTAAGATTTGCCAAATCATTAACAGTAAATACCACTGAACAATAAATTAAAACAGTCAAAATTAAATGATATACACTCCTGAATTAAAATGTAAGAAATACAGAAGTACACATGAACACGAAAAAGTATCTCGCGCAGCGCGCACTCTCTCGTGCATGTTTGTCTGTCTTAGGTAAGCATTGATCTGATCCCCTCCCTCCCTGTCAGCAAAAATAAACATAGCTTGAAAACCCCCCCCCCTGAATGCTTACGTAATCTTTGAACTGCCCCTTGTCAACATTAAATGTAAACTTTTTAATTAATTTCGGGAGAAGGCTGCTCAACTTGAATATCCAGCCCGAGAACGGTAAATGATTTTCTGGAAAGACATCAAAGTTCTAAGTATTCATTATTTCTTTGAATATTAAAGGCAAAATTAAAAGACTATCGTAATAATGAATCTGTTTTATTTTAGTGTTTCCCTGTTAATGCTGTACCACTCATTAATAGTTTGAAAAAGGTCACTGAGTAACTATTGGAAGAGTCGAGCGGGTTGGCGTTGTCTAAGACATTGGCCGCTCACCTTTGGGTATCGGGGGTTTGATTCGCTTGTGGGTTTCGTGGTGGTGGACGATCCGAGCTGTGCAAGTTTTCTCGAGATTCTCCCGTTTCCCTGCACTACTTGCACCATTCTTTCTCCGTCTGTCCTTCTTTACGTGGGGACAGCACACTAGATCTTATAGATCTCGGTGCTCTTCCCTGCCACCCACACATAAACTAATGAGTATCATCTTCCCTCACGAATTCTAATCAATATTTAATTTCATGTTCAGTTGATTTCTCATCAATTCAGTCTTCGCAATGTTTTTTTTTTTTGGTTATTCTTTGCTCTCAATCGAGGATAAGTTGGAATTTTTGTTTCTTCATTATCCGATCAACTTTTCGTCAACCGAAGCTGACGTCGTTGTCAAATTCAGTGTTTCTTTTTGTTCTAGCAAGTTTCTGAGAAGTGAATTTCAATGAATAATTTCATCCAAATAAGGCATTTCAATACATTTAAGCGGTTGGAAAGTTAAATTAAAAATTTGGGAACCTGCAAAAGATTCATATTCATCTTCGAATCCAAGTTCTCAAATTATATTCATCTTTGACAATCCAAAAGCTGTCAACAAAATTCGTTCTAATATCTTAAATACGAACTGACAGTAAAAAAGAATATATTTTCCCCATATTTAATATTTTTATTTACGCTTATTAATGCGTTAACAAATTAATGCTTTCTCGATTACAGAGTTAGTTCACTATGTGTATGAATACGCCACAGATCTGTCTCAAACCGATTTTAAATTTCCCATTTCATTCTAACTGAGTTGAAATAAGTATTTTAACGATCAATTCCGGAAATTAATTCCATATTATCTGATAGTTGCTCAATCCTTGATCTCATTAAAATTATCAACATTAAAAATTACCAAATATCTTTTATTTACGAAGATAAAAGAATTTTCCTGACCAATCAGCGTAGTTGTAACAATAGCCATTATTTAATATCCGGTGGCATGGCGCCGTAAATCCGATACAAGAGGCGGCCGAAGGGGAAGTGTGCTGACATTTCTTACGAGATCGTAGGCTGCTGTTGACATTTGAACAATTTTCGAGAGAATTACAAAACAAAGACACAAAGTTACAAATATTATTAAACATTTCACTCAAAAATAAATTCAAACCATCGCTGTTGGGAAAGCAAAATGGATCTATTCATATCTAAACTTTTCAAAATTTGACTAATTCTTTTTATTTATTTGAAGGGAAGGAGACGCTATTCAGTTGTATGATAATTTCTGAAATTTTTGGAAGTATTATACAGAAATCATTCATATTCATTTTCTTACGATAGTAATGGTACTGGTATAATCAAGCCGACGACAAATAGAGTCCTAATAATTTTAATTTCTTATATACAGAACATGGCACAAATATAAAATGTCCACATTCCAATTTTAAAGGAAATTAACCTTATCTATTTATCGAAGGTATTGAGATTGTCTTCAAATTAGACTAGATATGTATCTGAGTGTATGTTATTTAAAACTCTAGTATGTGAGAATTCATATAATATTAATCGATGTAAATCAAACTTCAAATTTAACAGTTTAATCTTGTCGGAATGTGATTAGATTTTAGTATTTTTAAGACTCACGTAAATCGGCATCTTAAAAGCGTAAATATATTTTCTTCTTAACTCAAAAACAAAACAAACAATCTATATTACTAAAATCTTTTATTTCTCTGTCTGTCTGTCTGTCTGTCCGGCGCAGTTTTCTGTGAGAATGAAAAATAGAAAGAATTTTTTCAATGAAACATCCGCGACAGGAATCGAACCTGCAACCTTCTGATCCGAAGTCAGACATCTTACCCATTAGGCCATGGGAACTACAACTCTCTTCATATTGCTTTTTTGACTTATCTGTCAAAACTGAACTGACTTTGACTGAAAAGTAACAATCTATATTACTAAAATCTTTTATTTCTCTGCCTGTCTGTCTGGCGCAGTTTTCTGTGAGAATGAAAAATAGAAAGAATTTTTTCAATGAAACATCCGCGACAGGAATCGAACCTGCAACCTTCTGATCCGAAGTCAGACATCTTACCCATTACGCCATGGGAACTACAACTCTCTTCATATTGCTTTTTTGACTTATCTGTCAAAACTGAACTGACTTTGACTGAAAAGTAACAATTGTAATTAAAAAGAAAGTCAAAAAAGAAAGACGCAGTACGTCATTAGGTAGAATACTGAGAAATCAGTATTTATAACTTAAAAACCACTGAAAAGTATCAATTGGAATTGGATAAACGAGATGAACGAGAGTGTCGATAACATCAATCGAATGATAAGTCTAAGAATACAAGGAGAGACTACAGAGCATACAATACAAGTGCGAATAAAATTGACACTTCTGATAATCCATCACACGAACATCTCCATATGCTCAAGTGTCTGAACATTGAATCTCAGCGGAATTCCTCAACATCGTTTGTCATTGAAGATTGGATCTCCAATAATATTGTTGCGAAACATCAATCCCAAGTTTGCATACTGCAATGGAACTCAACTTAAATGCTGTTCATTCGATAATGATCTCATAGAAACCGAAATTATAACAGAACTCACAAAGGAGATTTTGTTTTCATCCATAGGATGTCTATGGAACCATGCGGTAATCTACTTCCATTCACTTTCACAAGAAAACAATTTCCGATCAGACCTTCTTATGCGATATTTATCAATAAAGCTCAAGGACAAACTCTAAATAAAGTTGCCATATAATTGGAAAACGTTGTCTTAACTCACATACAACTTTAGGTCTTTGAGTCACAATTCAACAGAATTTGGTTATCTTCACTCTAAAGAATACTCACAATCAATTTGTTGCGAAGAATTTCGTATACAAGCTATGATCTTCATTTATCATCTATATCAACTAACGTCCATCTGAAATCTCTTCTTCAAATATCTATATCGAACAATCTGATGGCCTAGCTAATAGATATAGATAATTTTCACTATTTGTAACTCAAAAACCACTGAAAAGTATCAATTGGAATTGGATAAAAAAGAACAGAAAAAAAAATAATCACTATTTCTATTAGGTAGAATACTGAAAAATCGCTATTCGTTACTCAAAAACAATCACTATTTCTAACTCAAAAACCACTGTAAAGTATCAATGGAAATAAAAAAAAGAGACTCAAGAAAGAAAGAAGCACTATTTCTATTAAGTAGAATACTGAAAGCTCACTATTTGTAGCTCAAAAGCGACTGAAAATTGTATCTATATTACGAAAATCTTTTATTTCTCTTTCGGTCTGGTGCAATTATTGTAATTTACAAAAATAGAAATAATTTCTACAAGTTATCTACTGGAATCCAACATGCAACCTTCTGCATTAGACCACAAGCATTACATTCTAATCTCTATGAAAAATAAAAATATATATCACAGATATATGATTCACACGCTGATTCTAAAAACAGTCGTGAATTGAGAGAATATATACATCAAAAATTAAAATAAAAAAAAAAACTAAAAAAATTTTAGTTTTATTTTACTTGATATAATTTGTGTGTATGTGTTTTTTTAATAAATAACAAATTGTTTTCCGTTACATACGCGAGGCTTCCGGAGCGAAGCGACGGGTAGCCGACTAGTTATTTAAAAAAAATATGTTTTTTTTTTTAATATACCACGTTTATAAGACGGACTAAAAAGTATAAAATAATTTTTCCTAGTCCCTTACAGATTCCTAATACCCTACAGATAGTCCTGAAACTTTGTGAATGTAAATTTTTAATAGCTATGAAAATACTTGTAAGATTTAAAACGAAAAACGTGGAGCGCAAGATAATATACACTCCATCCATACCATCTCAATTATCTATTGCTTGCGCCCCACGTTTTTCGTTTTAAATCTTACAAGTATTTTCATAGCTATTAAAAATTTACATTCACAAAGTTTCAGGACTATCTGTAGGGGGTTAGGAATCTGTAAGGGGCTAGGAAAAATTATTTTATACTTTTTAGTCCGTCTTAAAACATGTTATATTAAAAAAAAAAATATTTTTTTAAATAATTATTTTCTGCTTTTTAGTCTTGTGTGTATAAACTTTTTCTATCGATTTTAAACATTTTGATGAGATTATAATAGATGTGGTAAATTTCAGGTTTATTTCAGTTTCCCTTCTCTTGTTTTTTGCTTCTCCTTCTGTAGGCATCGCTTGCGCGACAGCTCCAGCGCCATCTGCAATTTTTTATTCACTAACGAAGCTTCATTTTCCCGAAATGGTGTTAAGAATTTTCCTAATGCACGTTTATGAGCAGAGTAAAAACTCTCAAGGAATCGTCCAAAGAAAACACCAACAACAGTGCTCTTTAAATGCGTGAACCCGTATTTTGGGTGATCGGATAATTTCCAATGGCGAAGTAAAAATGGCGTTAAATGGCGAAGTTTAGCTTGGTTTTCTTCAAAGAAAGCTAACCGAGATGTTGGAAGACATCCTGAAACGAGAGCGCAATTATGGCCCATGCACGACGGATCCCGACCTATTTTCAACATGAAGTCCGTACTTTCCTCAACTGTCACTTGTTTTTTCAACTTTGGATTGGTCGAGTTGGCCCTGTTACTTGATCACACTAACCCCAGATTTAAACTCTGTGGATTTTTATCTTTGGGTCCATATGAAAAACAATGTTATTTATCAATTGGACAATGTCGACGATTGCACAACTAGAATAAAGGATAGACAAAGATGGCGTCGAACAGATGGCTGACGAGTGGTGAGCTGTGTGGGGAGACCGAAGGGTTTACGATCACGATACAAGACCAACAAGTCATCCCCACACGCAATTACAAGAAACAAATTCTACACAATGCAACACATATGACAACCTATGCAGGAAATGCCACACTACGCATGAGACGATCGACCACATAATATCAGGCTGTCCCCTTCTCTCCCAAACAGACTACCTCCACCGAAACAATCAGGTAGCGGCGATTGTTCATCAAGAGCTAGCACACAAACATTCGCTTATTAAGAATACGGTCCTGTACTTCAAATACACACCACATAGCGTATGAGAGTCACCTTCACGTAAGCTGTACTGGGACCGCCCCATTCACACAGACGAAACCATACATAACAACAGACCTGACATCACACTTG
Organism: Thereuonema tuberculata; assembly: GCA_023159025.1. NCBI lineage: Eukaryota > Metazoa > Arthropoda > Chilopoda > Scutigeromorpha > Scutigeridae > Thereuonema > Thereuonema tuberculata. Next base: position 40,561,615 of record JAFIDM010003189.1, on the reverse strand, counting down.
TTGATAAGTTCAACAAACGGATCCATCTCATTGACATTGCAGTGCCTATCAGCAAGAACATGCAGAAAACTCACGCAGACAAGATCAGTAAATATCCCGATCTAGCACACGAGCTCCAGAAGCAGTGGAGGCAGAACCGAGTACGTTACAACATCGTCCTGTCCGTCATTGGTCTGGTGTCTCACACTGCACCACAGCCTCAGCACACTTCACAAAAACACTTATGCACAACTCCAGAAGGCTGCGATACTCAACACAACAGGCATAGTTAGGAAACCACACATCCCTAATCATTCTTGCACATTTTTTTTTAAACATGGCAATATGTGCTTTAGTCCTTGATCCGCCATATTGTCTTTGTTAGGGAAACCCATGGTTTGAAACTTTTACGTAATAATAATAACAATAATAATAATAATAATAATAATAATAATAATAAGCACATCCACTACAAAAGCCTAATAAATTAGGTTTCATCAAATACGACTTATTGCAACCTAAAGAATAACTAATTTTATTTTTTTTCGTAAGGTTACAAACCTTTTTGGGCGGTTTTTGTTTTCATAAAATGAAGTGACAGAACAATGTTTTGAAGTTTAAAAATTCGTTAATGATATTTATGTCCAAAAAAAATTGCAAAATTGCTAAAAATGCACAATTTTAGAAAACATCATTTTATAAAAACTTTGAACTGCTTTTTTTTTAAAGGAGGTAACTTTGTGTTTCTAAATATCTTTTTAATATAGTTTTGTTTTATAGTTTCAGTTGTGATTTAATTCCTTTTACAAAAATTGTTCAAATCTAATCATGAACGAAATCATTTAAGGTTAAAGTAATTTGTAATAGTACTTTTTTTTTATAAATTTTTGATGAATTGTACAAAGACTTATAGATCATGTTCTGTTAATGTGTCTGGCCCTGCCTTAGCTATTTTTGTATTTATTGATTTGTCTCCATCAGACAAAATTCAGTTTTTAGATCTAATAGCTACGGGATTCTTGCTTTATGTTACAGTGAATATTAGCTAAGCTTCTTAAAAATGTTTGTTTAAACAACAGAAGACAGAAATGTGTGTGAGTCATTTTACTGATAAGGAAACGTTAATTTTTCATTAAACGGTCTTATAATTTCCGTGCCTAAGAAAAACTTTCTCTGTAAATCGTAAATCACATAAATCATAAGTTTAATAGGCTATCTTAATTTATTACTGTTAACCGTATTTTGTTTTTCACCAGTTTTTCGTAGCCAAGAATGAAGATTTTAGCTGAGGAGAGATTTAGAATAAATTAATTCCTTTTGGAAACCCTAATTATGGGAAAGTTCTAATAGAATATTCAAACTGTTTTGGTTTTCTTTCGGATATAAGTAAACATAAGTAGTCAATATAATGTAATATAAGGACACTTTTTCGGCCTATCAGTAACATTCCTGAATGCTTGAGGTCCATCAACGATGTGAGGAATCTTCTTTCACATGCCGGTGTTTATCATATTCATTGTTCGTGCGGGTAAGTCTACATTGGAACCACAGGAAGAAGTGTTGTCACCCGTTGTCTGAACAGGAGAGATATTATCGACTTTGTCAACCGCATAAGTCCGCAGTTGCTGATCTTAAATTCTCGGAAGATGGCCATGTTATTCATTTAGATGATGTTCAGATGTTATCTAATTTTCGTGTTCTTTTACAAAGAGAAACTATTGAAATCTATAAACATCCTGATGATTTTAATAGAAAAGAAAAGAAGCAAAAATTAAATAGTGCTTGGATTCCTGATTTGAAAAAACTTACTCCTAATGTTCGCAGTGCTGAAAACATTCTTTTCTTCTGATCTAGCAAGATTTCTATGTAATCTTTCATACAATGTTGCGTCGTTTTCTTTCAAAGTATGTTGTGTCAGCTGCGTCAATAATGTGTAGTGTGTTGCATTGTCGCAATTACATCTGCCAATCTGGGACTACTTCTTCAGATTTAAATTGAACTGTCGATTGAGAGGAAGAAAATTTTTGCAGTTGGTTTCTCCCCAGAAGATGACCACCGCATTTGAGGGCGAAACTTCGGGACTATATAGACAGTTAAACACGATCTTCAATCCCAAAACTAAATATTCGTATGTATTTCGTCGTGAAAGCTGACATTACTATAGATAGCCAAGTTCATCGTAGATCGAGTTCTAGACATGTGATTCAAGTTGTACTGTTCAGAAACTTGATATGCTTTTATGGAACGGCCTGATCTACGATTAGAGTTAAAAGTTTTCAAGTAGACATTCTCTTCCTCTCTTTCTCTTCCTGGAATTTTTTCTTCCATCCAAATCCGACTCTTTACCATCGATTTTGCTTATGGCAGTCTTTTGAGGCTAAAATTTACCAAGAACTAATGTAAGGATGGAAAAGAAACTTAAGCAGAAAATCAATAAGAAACAGAAATCAAATACTGCACGGAAATAAATAAATATTCACGCCTTTGAGTTTATCATCAGAGGGAATCGGGAACGCCGTTTCGTTCTTTTTAGGGACTCATCAGCCCGATTCACCCTCCTCGACGACGATAAACCCAGAAAGGCGTGAAAAATAAATTTCCATCTGCTAAAAAAAAAAAAAAGATCTCCCGAGCAAAAAAAAAAAAATCTGTTCCTAATGATCATTAGATCAGAGGTTTTTTTGAGTGCACTTTAGCACCTATTTTTTTTAATTATTGTTTATTTTGTTCGAGAGCCACTTTTGGGAGCGAAAGTGACTTCCATTTATTTTTCACGCCATTCTGGGTTTATCATCGTCGAGGAGGGTGGGTCGGGCTGATGAGTCC
>JAFIDM010003189.1:40503114-40537314 GCA_023159025.1 Thereuonema tuberculata | reverse complement strand
ATAACAATTCCGAGAACTTTAATAACAATTCCGAGAACTTTAATAACAATTTCAACTACAGCTTATTTCTTTCAGTATTTTTTAAAAATATATCTCTTTTAAAAGTAAAGCATTTAATTTTTCAAAACTTGATCAACAGTCCTATTTACATTTTAGAGAAGTTATTTAAAACAGATTACATTTAATCTGTGTTAATTATTTAATGTTTATTTTATTAACATTTTTTTAATTTTCATTTCTGTCAAAATACTCACTAAATATTTCTTACAGTTGGACACTATTTCAATTCCTCTTAAAAAGTAAGTCCATAAACGATCGGCTATCAACGACAGTCCGGGACCCCATCAAAAAAAAGGGGCCCCTCAAATTCCCCAACAAATCTTGAACGTTCTATCCCTTCCGCAATTTATAGAAGTGGCCGGATTTTGTTAATGTTACAAATATATTAATATAATTTAAGACCATTTCACTGATTATTTTCCATTGTTTCCACTGATAACCTTTATTACAACTGTGATTTATTCATTATATAACCGTCTTTAATACTTTAATCGCAAATATTTCTGTGATACCACTGTGATGAAGAGCCTATGTAAAAAAAAAAAAAAATTATAATATTTTTTTTTTTACTATTATAATGAATTTATAATTAAAAATAAATAAATAAATAAATAAAAATTTTGTTGTCAAATGAATTGAACTATCTTATAATTTTTTTTTTTTTGCATTTTATAGAGGAAAAAATACTGCAACGAAACAACATCGAATGTAAGTTAATTTCAGTAATCGTATTTCCCCCCCCCCCCCTCTTTTTTTTATCTATCACATTGATCGCTTTGTACTTGATATCACAGTTGATGGCGGTAATCGTGTTCTTTTGAAGTGGCTTCAATTCCGTCTAATAGCGTCGTCTCGTCTAAAAATGAAACCAAACTTAGCAGTGTTTTTACATCGATCGTTGTTTCCTAACTTTAAACTTGTGTTTCAACAAATGCGTAGATTTTAATCTTTAATTTTTTTTACCTTTGCCTCTCATGTATATAAGCATTTAAAATGAAGCTTCAGTTAATAATTTACTCACACTTCGAAAGGAGCCATGTTTTTTCCACTGGGACAGAGTCCATTGCTCCAAACAGACCTTCTAATAATATTACCAAAGGATTAAAATTAGCAGACTAAGTATGGGATCAGATCAAAACCCAAATAATGCAGAGAAACTCCAAATATCTGATGTTAGTATTCATAGACATAATTACGAATGAAAATAAACTCATATATTTACAATTTCCTAAATTCATTCTGTCTGATACCCAATCCACATTCCTCACATAAAACATGAAGAAAAACGTATCCAAATATTTTTAATCATCTGAAATATATATTCATATTCTTTTAAATGCATTCACTTTGCTTACGTCAAATTATTATTATTTTTTTTTTTAATCAAGATTCTTAAGTATTTTTTTTTTTTAGAGAATTCATAATTTTAATTTTTCTCGTCAAGTAGTTATATGGAAGAGAAAATTGATTGACCTTGTCTGCCTAACTTACAGATATTAGTTCGAAAAAACAAACGATTTGGAATGCAAGGCACGATATCATGACTTGCTATTTTTAAAAAGCTTTTATATTATTAAAAGTTTTCATTATAATAAAAACATTATTTTTCTTTTAAATCTATTCAAATGGAAATATAAAATTATTAAAAGAGGAAATCATTATTATCATTATTTGCTATCTGGGATTGAAATGCATTACAAATATTCACTAAACAACAAAACTAAAGGAAAAGGAAAAAAAAAAATAAAAAATAACAGTTTAATTCCTGTTTCGAAATAACTTGTTTTTCGTGACTTAGTTGATTGCGTTCTTCACTTTCTTCTTTATAATTTACATCAAAAATCCTAGCAAATGTTTTTTTTCTGAAGCCTTTTTAATCTCTTACAATATATATATATATTTTTTTCCTTTTATTGTAAGTATTGTAATAAGAGAAATTTAATATATAAAGTTTTCACCTTAATGTGTATGACCTATTTTCCTTTTATAAACAATGCCCGAAAATGCATTTGTAAACGTTTCACGAAGAATAATAGGCGCATAGAATAACATAGTAATTTTACCATGTCAATTTCATGGTTCAAGGAGTATTTATTTTTCAAGGTCGATATGTTTTCTGCCTAGCTACAGACACATTACGCCATCTATCGGAGGAAACTAGAACTTCTCCGTATTTTCCCAAATACTGTATTTTATAGAAAATATAAATATTGTGATTTGGGTTGTAAATGCATGTTAATTTTATGATTTAATAATTGTTTCTTATTTGCTAATATAAAGTAAGATAAAATTAAAAAAAATATATATTTTAAAAGAAAAATTAATTGAAACGATATTATTTATTTATCTTTTTGTCTTGGGTGGAATATTCAATAGTTCTTGTGAACTTGAGGGCATATTCGTGAGACTAAATATGAAATTAATATAGAAATACTTCGTTGTTATTAATAACAGTGGCTGTGCTAAATAGAGAGGTGAACAGCACGAGTATTTTCATCTATTTTTATCTCTCGTCCTGAAATATTTGCAGCTTGGAGTTCATGGCTTAGCCAACAATACACCAAAGCAAAAAGGCCCATTCAAATACATCGGCAAAGTTATTTCCAACGAAAAATTCCTGAAAAATACTTAAAGCCTAAAAAGCTATTTCTTACTTTCTTAAGATAATATTCTTATAATTTATTTTTAATATATTTTTTTTAAAGTCGTAAATACTCCTCAAACGAAAAAACTACATTTTTTTTTTCAAATTAAAAGATCTGCTTAATACAAGCAATTTCTGAAAAAAACCCCAACAACTTTAGTTCTCATTATCTACGTAACTTGTTTGAAGCCTGTTGATTTTAATTCTCACTATTTAAAACAATTGATAAAAAAAAAAAAAAAAACCTCTGTTTAGATTCTAAGGTTTTTGTTTTCTATTTTTCTATGTTAAACATTGTCATAATTTTTATCGTCTACTCGGATTATAAGGATCTCTTTTAGAAAATCGCCTTTAGTTCTAAACACGTATACCAAATTTCAAGAACATCTATTTCAGCATAAGCGGAATTTCAGTATTTGATTGGGGGGGGGGGGGGGGAAAAACTTCTCGGGGGGGGGGGGGGGGGCAAAAAAATCTAATCACTCGCAAACTTTAAAGTATTTTAAATTGCCACTGAAGGTAACTTGTAGATAATTTAAATCATGAGAAATTTGTTAGTTAAAAATAAATAATGCTTGTCGACTTAAATTTTTTTCCCTCAAAATATTTTTCCCTCCAAATTCCGCGTATGTATTTCAGTAGCTCATAAGCTTTTAGGGGACGACGTATTGAATACCCACGCACAGACTGACTGATTTCCTAAGCCCCACTGTCTTAGGAAAGTGTTAAAAATGGTAGAGTCTTTTTAAAAAAATAATGGAAGAAAAGAAACTTAATTTCGTTGCTCTTTAATAAGATGCGTATGGAAAAATATCCTAACTTGCTTCGCTATAAACTTTTTTAAGAATTTTTTTCTCGAATTAATCTTTCTTCAATTCTGAAGAAAATCCAATAATTTGAAGCTAGATCAAAAATCTTTAATAAGCCCTTCTCAGTAAAAAAAAGAATACTTTTGAGAAGTCGCGACGTTTGAATTTTTTTTTTTCAAACTGGAATCGATTTTCACCAACAAAATGACTGTGGCTCGTGACTTCAGCAGGCGTTCATTTACCTCTATACGAAAAACAACTCGGGAACATTTAAAACCAAAACCTAGAATTGAGCAATTCTTAATTGCAATGCAGACGTGAACAAATTTAATTTCAGATAGTTTTTGTTAAATTAATCCCATTGTATTTTTTTTTTTTTTTTGTAGTTATAATTAACAAAAGGAACAGTGATCCTTTTCAATAATGTTTAAGCTTGTTAGTGGATAGTGAATATTATTTGCAACCAAGAAGTTTTTTGATATTAACCTATTTCAAACGTCGACAATCTAAAAATAAGTTTTAAATCACACATTTAAAAAAAACCTTAAATTTTCTACTAATTTTTTGTATTAAAAAACGGAATAAAAATTTAAAAAAATATAATTTCGAACAGGACAGTTTCGACCTGCTTACTGCTAGGTCATCATCATCAGCAGCTCGAAATTGTCCCGTTCGCAAGTACATGTTTCTTAAATTTTATTCTGCTTTTCACACAAGAAATTAGAAGAACATATAAGATTTTTTTTTAAACGTTTGAGCACTTATTTTCAGATTGTCGACATTTAATATGATAACTATAAGATTTTCACACGTTAAAATTAGAAGTACAAAACCATTTTTCCCTTTAAAGTGTGGAGCTTTTCACATACTTTATTATTTCTACTTGTTTTTTTCAAAAAAATAAACTACAAAGGAAAAGTTTTCATTTTTGTAAATTATATTATTTGCTTCGTATTTAAACTTTACGAAATCAGCTGCCGCGCTATTTTAAGACGCCATGATGAAATCAAAACGAATTTGAAAAATGGATTACGAAGCGAACTATGATGTATTACGTTGACAATTTATCATTGTCAGTGAGAGATAAGTGTTACATGTTTCTTGAGGGGAAGATGCCAATTTCTGATCAGGTATACAGAGAGTGTGTTTTAAATATAAAAGACAAATCGTCTGTAATCCGTAAATATGCATTTCAAGTTCCAAGTTCTTATTCATGCAAAAGTGTTTACGGGTAATATATACACACTGATTTTTTTTTATTTTTTTTTTAAGTTTAGCTTCCTTAGGAAAATAGACTAAGGAATTTTTTTTTTCTGCCTAAGTATTTTTTTTTTTAAATTTATTCTTAAAACCAATAACATATATTAAATATATAATCAACGAAGGGCATGCAAATGTTCAAAAAAAAGTTCGTCGTCCGTTGCGATCGACACAACAATGGATTTATTAATGTAGTTTTCAATTTCTCCTGAAGACGACTCAAGTAACTGAACCGAAATATTGAGCAACCTTACTTGATTCATTCTTATTTTTGTTTATATGTTTATTTGTATGTTTTCATTTAAAAATCGTAAAGATGGAAGCTACTGCTTTATATATATTGTCATAGCACTATTTGAAATATTCTAAAACAAATCAAAAATAAGAAAGACTATTTCATTTTTTTTTCTTTTGTTACTTTTTTCATTGTGCAACTAAAAACGTAGCGGAATTTTAAGTTGTCACTGGGACGAACTAGTTTACATAGTTGCCTAGGCGTACCCAGGGTTTTCAAATGGGAGGGGTTGTTTCTGGTCGTAGCGTTTCAACCAAAAAAAAAAAAACTTCGAGTCTTTTAGGGGGGGGTGGGGGGGGGGGGGGGGGGGGGGGGGGGGGGAGATTTACCGATGAACTTCCAACCAAAAAAAAAACAGATCCAAAATCCTAGATCTCTTCCATTTTCGAGTGTAATGGACGGGATGGAAGGGAGATTCAACCCTTACCAAACCCCCGTCCCTTTGGTTTGCCTTCTTTCTTTCTTCACTTCTTCGATAAATTAATTCTTAGAAGTACAGTAAATGTTTAATTTCTATTTTATACTTTTAATTTGTAAATTATTTATTCTTTGTATTGTATCATAATAATAATAATAATTATAATAATTCCTTATTATTGTTGTAGAAAATGTAATCCTTGTTATATATTTTTAAAGTCTATTACGCACAGGGAAGATATTAAAAATATATAACTTATTTACAGCCAAAGCTATTCAATTAAATTATTTTTATAATATTCTTTGCTATTTTTATTTAAATTCTTTTTTAACACAGCTGCCAAAGGAAATACAAAAAAAAAAGTTGCTTTTCTTTCAGAACAGTTGTGGAAGGAATACATAACACGCAAAATAAAAAAAATATCATTGCGCCAGATTGCGTAGCATTGCGCAACGATCATTACCTCATGCGAAGTTTAGTTCAACGAATTGCTAATAGTGGGCGCCACTATACAGTAACTTTATTTACTGACGAAGTTTTTTTTTTTTAAAAACCAAAATTGTCAGATACTGAGAGTGAGATTTATTGTTTTACTATTTCTATACAAAGGCAACTTCTATAATCAGAAAGAATTATTCTTTCAGAAATGGTGAATATTCGTTAGAGTTAACTTTTATAAAAAGAAATAAAAAAAACAAACAAACAAACAAAAGGAAAACAATCAAACTTCAATGTTGCATTTTGTTAATAGAGTAAAAAACAAAAGATGTCGAACGCAAAGTAAACAGTAACATGAAAACAAAAAACTTGTTTAACATTTTAACATTTGAGTGATATAATGTTAAATTTTTTTTATAAATATTAGTGATTAGAATTTTGCTAAAATGTATAAATGAAAGATGTAAGAAATATCCACTGATACTTTTGTTATTTTTAGTTTTGAGTTTATTACAGAAATTCATGCTTATCTAACGATGATATGGATATAACTATTTATGGCTTATCGATATATTTTAGTACAGATCGAATTAACGTAATTTTTAGCCCAAAGACAAACAGGATTAAAAAAAAAAAAAAAGAATTATTAAATATTTCAAACAGTCATTATCTTGATCACTGTAATGTAAAGCATAAATTATAATAATAAATATAATAATAATAAAATAAAAAAAAACAAAACAGTACTACAACAGTTGTTTCGATAACCGAGTTGAATCTTACTCTCATTTATTTAGAATGGATCCATTAATAAAAGTCTAGAAAACACTATCTTGTAGCGCTGTAACTTGGATGTTTCGTATTCAAATAATAGTGCGTTTTAGGGTTTTTTTTTAATTTTTTTATTTCTTTACTCGTCAATTCGATATTAATTCCTCAATTAATTATTTATTGAGGAATCAGCCAGCGGTTAGCAATAAATCAAGAAATGTTTTTTTTTTTTTTTCATTGGTTTTTCTTTTTAGTAGAAAGTTTTTGAGAGTTGAAATTTACATCTTGAGATTTTTAGCGACCCATTTGGGAGCTATTGTGATAGCGACCAAAATCGGTAGCTATTGCGTTTGTATTGTCCGTCCGTCCGTGTCTCCTCCTCTAACAACTCCCGAACGGAAGGTCGGATCGACAAATGGATTTCACCATTGTGTTCAGAGGCTCAAACACCGTAGGAATGGGGTATTTTCAGGGGCCATTGCCTCTCTCCCCATGTTCGAGATATTTGGCACTGTTGTCATTATATCCCCCTAAAACTACGCGTTGATGCTTAACGTCTCGTACTCGTACACTAAGGGTTGTCGGTTCGAATCCGTAAATCTACTTTTTTTTTTCTTTTAATCTTTTATTCTCAAGGTCGGCGTGTTTTTTTTTTTGTTTTCTTATTTTCCTAGCTTTTTTTTTTTAATTTTTGCCTATTTTTTTTTCTTATTTTAATGTACTTTTTTTTTTATTATCATTTTTAATTTTTTTTATTGTTATGTTGCCTTTAAATTTATGCTTTAGCACAAAATTATATTATTTGTTTTATTATTAAATCGTTATTTTTGAAAGTATATAGATTCCGTTTGGTGTTCCAAATCTATATTAATACATATTTAAAATTTATTATAAAAATTTGAAAATCCCAAATTGAGTATTTGTTACAAAACATAATGGGTAAATGATAAATTATAATATGCGAATATTTACTACTGAAAAGAAAGACTAATGAAATACATGTGCTTTCTTTTATCTTTTTTACATATCTTCATTCATTTGTACACTCCCGTGCCATTAAATCGATTCACTCCTTCAGAGCGCACAAAAAAGGCGTATGTTTTTAAATGGCTTAACCGATTTTCAAAAAACATTTTTTTTTTTTGATAGCCTAATGTTTTTACTTTACAATGACACCATTACCATTAAAATCTGTACAATATTTTGTTTTATAATGCATTTTGAATGAAAACGCAAGCAAAATGCATGCTTAGGAAAAAAAATTGTAGATACTTAAAATTAAATTACAACAAAAAATTCAAGCAAAACAAGGAAACTCTTATTAATCAATACTTGGTATTGCCTCCTCTTGCCTATACGACGGCTTGCATGCGGTTCCTCGTAGACCCTATTAAGGTTTTGAAAGTCTTGGGGGATCCCATTCCACTCCTCCTCCAGCGCAATCTTGAGCTCGTTTTTATTAGACGGTGCCGGATTTCTGGCTCGGACCCTCCGTTTGAGCTTGTCCCACAAATGCTCAATCGGATTCATGTCGGGACTGAGGGCTGGCCACTCCATCGTCTCGAGACCAACCTCCTCCATGAATTGCCGAGTGGTACGTGCTGAAAGACATCGGGCATTGTCATGCACCAACATGAAGTCTTCCCAGATATATCCCGCGTAGGGCACAACATGATCCAGGAGAATGTCCTCAATATATCGTCGAGCAGTCAGACTCCCCCCCTTCGGCCTCCACCAGGTATGAAAACAAGATCTGTTTTTCCCTCAAGGGATATGCCAGCCAACATCATGCAGGAACCGCCGCCGTACGAGACTGTTTCAGCAAAACAGCACTGTGAAAATCGCTCTCCTGGACGCTGGTAGACCCGGCCTCTCCTATCATTACCATGGAGACACATTCTGCTCTCATCAGTGAATAGGACGGACCGCCATTGCTCGATGCTCCAATTGACGTGTTCCCGAGCAAATTCGAGTCGTGCTGTGCGGTGACTTACGGTCAATTTTGGGCCTCTAACGGGCCGTCTTGGAGTGAGGTTGGCTTCCTTCAAGCGTCTTCTGACTGTCCATTCACTAACAGCTATTCCACGAATTTGTCTCAGCTCCTGTTGCAGATCGACGCCCGTGAGATGGCGATTTCGCAGTGAAGTTGAAACGATAAAGCGATCGTCCCTCTCAAATGCGCATCGGCGCCGTCCAGTATGTGGTCTCCGAGTGAAGGTACCAGTTTCCTGAAACCTTCTGAATACTCTTGAGACAGCAGATTGGCTCAAGTTTAGTTGTTGTTGTTGTTTGTTGGTGTTTTAATGGCGCAAAAGCAGCAGTGGCTAAGCTGCGCCAAGAAAGGTAAAATTCAGAACATTGGAAAAGCAAAATAATCGAAGTAAATCAAGATAAAATGGGCAAAAACAAGGAAATAACTGTTAATTATAAAAGAGAGGCAAGGCCACATTGAGAAATGAAGCGGAAAACTGCGGAAATAGGTAACAACTCATTATCATTCAAAAGTAAGGAAATATGAAAAGGAACGTGAAATTTAAAAAGAGGATAAAAGCACTGACGACGATGTTGATTAAAAGCAGGACAGTCAATTAAAATATGATGAATAGTTAAAATAACGTTGCACGTAGAACACTGGGGAGGTGGACGATTGAGCAGTAAATAGCTATGTGTGAGTCTTGTATGACCGATCCTCAGACGCACCAGAAGAACATCCTTCTGACGAGTTGGAAGCAGCCGATAGGTAGGAGAGGATAATAAAGGACTGACAAGACGCAGTTTATTGCCGTGAAGATCATCCCATTTATGTTGCCAGGCAGATCGGAGACGAGTACGTATAAGAGCATTGATGTCAGAGGGAGGAGTGGAGATCCGTCGCAGTGGGAGACCACTGATTTGGCAGATTTGGCGAGAGAATCAGCGTGGTCATTGCCGACAATACCGACGTGGCCTGGAATCCAGCATAAAATAATCGTGCAATGTTGAAAATGTTGTAAGAAATCTAAAATGGACAAAACAAAAGGGTGAACCTTCACTGTGTGACTGCACAGTGCCTGCAGAGCACTCTCAGAGTCACTATAGATAAGAGTTTTGGGAAACTTTTCCTGAAATGCATACTTTAAGGCTAGGAAAATGGCGTAAAGCTCAGCAGAGAACACCGAAACCTCAGAAGGAAGATGAACAACTTTCCTGAAAGTGGCAGTATAAAAGGCGGCTCCAACATAAGATGCGCCTTTAGATCCATCGGTGTAAAAAATGTTGAAGTCAGAATGACGGGACAAATGGTCCCGATGCAGATTCTGAAAGACTGTGGAGGACGTATTGATTTTTGCAAAATTACGAAGCGAAAAATCACAGGTTGGGAGTTGATAGTTCCAGTGTGCTGATGGTAAAGCAGGTAAAGTGGCAATGTTAAGATCAGTGAGATGTAGTGTAGTAAGCCAAGTCGTCACCCGATGTCCAAACGGTGGGATAATGGAAGGACGATTGGTAAAAAGTCGTCGCTGACGGGGACGACAGACACATTGATGAGCAGGGTTATGTGGAAGTGAAGAAATCCGTGCGAAATATTGCAGTGACATGGCTTGTCTACGAAAGTGCAGGGACGGTTCCAGAGCCTCTGCGTACAGGCTGGGAATCGGTGAAGTACGGAAAGCACCGAGGCAGAAACGAAGGGCCTGATTGTGAACAGGATCAAGTGTTCGAAGTACAGATGGCCGTGCAGAGCCATATACAATGCAGCCATAATCTAGTTTGGATCGAATAAGGGCACGGTAAATGCGCAACAAAGCCAGGCGATCACCACCCCAAGTGGAATGTGAAAGCGCTTTGATACAATGTAATTTTAAAATACAACGCTTCCGGAGATCAAGGATGTGATCCTTAAAAGTCAATTTCCTGTCAAAAATCAGGCCTAAAAATTTATGTTGAGAATGACATGGAAGTGGGACACCACCAAGAGTCAGCTGGGGATCAGGAAAAATTCCCTGACGACGAGTGAAATGGACACAAACAGTTTTGGATTGGGAGAAATTAAAACCATTAGAAATAGTCCATGCCTGCAACTGATTCAAAGCTAACTGCAGTTGTCTTTCAATCAGACGTAAATTTACAGAACGGCAGGAAATCTGTAAGTCATCAACATATAAAGAATGGTGGATAAAAGGAGGCAAAGCAGAGATGATGCCGTTGATCTTTACAGAAAAAAGGGCAACACTCAAAACACAACCCTGAGGGACTCCGAGTTCTTGAGGATAAACGGTGGATAGCGTAGATCCCAGACGAACTTGAAAAGTTCGATTTGCAAGAAAATTGCGAATGAAAATAGGCATGTGGCCACGAAGGCCATAACTATAAAGATCTTGCAAAATACCAAATTTCCATGTGCGATCATAGGCCTTCTCCAAGTCAAAGAAGATGGAGATGAGGTGTTCTCGATTAACAAAGGCAGTGCGAATAGTATCTTCCAAACGGACAAGATGGTCAGCCGTAGAACGATGTTGTCGGAATCCACACTGTGTGGGAGCTAGATGCTGATTGACTTCAAGAAACCATTGAAGCCGGCGATTTACCATGCGTTCGAGTGTCTTGCATAAGCAGCTGGTGAGTGCTATGGGACGATAATTATTTGGATCACTCACATCTTTACCAGGTTTAGCGAAAGGTATAATGATGGCTCGACGCCAACAATCAGGAAAGAGGTGTTCCAACCAGATTTTATTAAATATAGAAAGAAGAATATTCAACGAAGAAAAAGATAAATGACGTAACATCACGTAATGAAGTCCATCAGGGCCGCATGCGGTATTTTTGCTATTATCTAAAGCAAACAATAACTCCTGGATACTAAAAGGGAGATTACATAGTTCTCTGTTGGAAGAAGAGAAGTTTAATGGAATAGCTTCAGTACGATCTTTAATTTGTTGAAAAGTGGAAGGTAACAAAGCTGGGCTGGAATTCCGCGCAAAAGCCCGTCCAAGTGCTTCAGCTTGATCAGAGATGTTAGCAATTTCTTTTCCATCTTCTTTGAGGATGTGTAAAGAGTGAGGTACATATTTGCCGTGCATCTTCCGAATTTTATCCCAGAGGGTCTTTGAAGATAGTGTACATGTGATGGATGATATATAGCGTTTCCAAGACTCCTTCTGACTAACCCGACGGATACGACGAGCTAAAGCGCGGGCACGCTTAAAGGACAAAAGATTGGCAGAAGTGGGATAACGTCGGAAGATGTTCCAGGCTTTTTGTTTAAGTTTCTGTGCAGAAGTACAATCAGGAGTCCACCAAGGTTTAGGATGCAGTGGGAATCGTTCAGATGTTTGTGGAATTATTGCTTCTGCAGCACCAATAATGGTATGCGTGACCTCGTCAATAATTTGATCAATGGTAGCTGAAAGATCAATGGCTTCCAGAGTACAGCGGGTAGTAAAAGTTGTCCAATCAGCAGAGTCAAATTTCCAGCGAGGACGACAGGATGATGAAACAGCAGAACGAGGTAGTTCTTGGAGAATGATTGGGAAATGGTCACTGCCACCAGGATCATCAATAACATCCCATGAGAAATGGGGGAAGAGCGAAGCCGAACCGATTGCTAAATCTATAGCAGAAAACGATATTGGCGAGGATGTGAAATGAGTCGCTGCACCTGTATTAAAAATACAAAGATTGCGCCGAACTAAAAGATCTTCAATAACAGTTCCTCGAGTATTGGTGAAGTTAGAACCCCATACCGGAGAGTGAGCATTGAAGTCACCAACTAAGAGAAACGGAGTCGGTAATTGATCAAGAAGATTATCAATCTCTGTAGCCGAAACAGCCGTTGTGGGGGAAAGGTATAAGCTACAGATAGTAAAAAGGCGGCTTGTTGAAAGGCGAGCAGCAACAGCTTCCAAAGAAGTCGTAAGTGGAACAGGGGAAAAAGGAATGTCATTTCGAATAAGGAGACAAACTCCTCCACCGCTTCTATCAGTCCGCTGTTTACTCAGCATGGAATAACCATGAAAAGAAAAAGTGTCGTTTCCCGTAAGAAAAGTTTCCTGCAGACACAGACATACAGGGTGATGTGTGTGAACTAAAGCTTTAACATCATTTAAGTTGGAGCGAAGTCCTCTACAATTCCATGATAAAGAAACCATAATTGAAATTAAAAAGTGAAAAAAATCAACGAAAAAAATCAAGGTGGAGCAGATGGTAGTGCCGGAAAAATAGGAGATGCTAAGGGGTCATTTATATCGTCATCAGAAGATCGACGGGGAGAGGAATGTCTCCGACGTCCACGAGAAGGCGAGCGTGAACGTGTGCGTAACAGGGATTGATGTGGAGAAACTGAATGCCGCTTCCGTGTGAATTTTGGAGCTGCTGGGGTAATAGAAGGACGTGAAGATATCGGTAAAGACAAAATGGTA
The DNA here is from genome assembly GCA_023159025.1 of Thereuonema tuberculata. Taxonomy (NCBI): domain Eukaryota; kingdom Metazoa; phylum Arthropoda; class Chilopoda; order Scutigeromorpha; family Scutigeridae; genus Thereuonema; species Thereuonema tuberculata. Next base: position 40,524,218 of record JAFIDM010003189.1, on the reverse strand, counting down.
GATTGTGAGGTAGATTGTGTAGCTGGCGAAGGACCTCGTGGTGTGCAAGTAGCAATGGTGTGAAATATTGAAGAAAAAGACTCATGAGGAGGACAAGTGATATCTGTTTGACAGGCGATCGAAGTCGTCTGTTTGGATTGTACCACAGAAGAAAAAGTCTTTTGGGCTGGCACTGCAGGAAGCATCTTCCGGGCCTCGGGATAAGAAAGAGAATGTTTCACTCTGATGGCCTGGATCTCTTTCTCCTCTTTCCAGCGAGGACAAGATCGGGAATATGAAGGATGGTCGCCGGAACAATTGACACACTTGAGAGGTAAAGTGCACTGTGTAGGCTCATGGGATGGCTCACCACACTTAGGGCAGATGGACTTGCCACGACAAGCTGCGGAGCCATGACCATAACGCTGGCATTTAAAACAGCATAGAGGGTTCGGAATATACGGACGCACAGGACAGCGTAAATAGCCAGCGGTGACACTCGTAGGCAGTGTGGAGGAGTTAAAAGTAAGCACAATTGTGCGAGTTGGTACTTCCTTATTATCACGACGGATGGTAATGCGGCGAACCGCAGTGACACCCTGCGAAGCAAAGCCTTCAAGAAGGTCAGCATCACATAGACCGTCCAGATCTGGTTCTCGGATGACGCCACGACTAGAATTTAAAGTCTTATGTTTAGTGACAGATACCGGAGTATTTGCCAGAGTCGTCAACTTAAGAAGTTGGTCCACAGCTTTTGAAGAAGGCAGCTGGATTAGCAAATCGCCAGACTGGAGCTTCTTGACAGACTTGATATTTGAAGTGATACCTGAAAGTGCTTTCGAGATGAGAAACGGGGACAGTTTGGATAAAGGTGTGTCAAGGGCTAAAGAGTGCATAATTAAAAAAGTCTGACTGGTAGTACAAGGAGAGGTAACATCGACGGTGTGGGAATTGCTTCCCAATAAAGGAAAAAAATTATTAGAATCCATACACAAAAGATTTAGCTGGGGAGTAAACAGTCGCCAGGCAGCTATCCCCATATCTGCCTGGAAGGCACTGCCGAAGCAGTTTAAATACTGTGATTTGTTGCCAGGCAATCTTTTTTTTTTCCACAGGGATCGTTCAAGACACTAAAATAACCCCGTAGTGCCACACATCCATCAGCACGATGCCTTCCACCTTGGATTCGGGGGCGGGCGTTTAGGACCCATGGAGGGTAAAATACCCTCCAAGGGTGTCCCTCACCATGTAGGAACCCGCATCGAGGGGGCGCTACGATGGACTGCGCTGGTGTCTCGGCATTTCCTCCTTGACACAACAGGACTATGGGTATCCCGCCAATACTCGGTCGCCAGAGCCTCATTCGTGAAAACAGGGTCCACCACAGGAAGGTGAGGTTGACATTTGGGAGGAGAGGTTATATTAACCAGCAAGTGGTGTGACACATCACTCCCCTTGGACCCCGCTCAAGTTTAGTTGACGAGCGACTTCTCGTTGACTGTGGCCTGCTTGCAACAAAGCAACAACTTGTGCGGCGTCTTCTGGCGTAGTAGCCATGGTTTTGTGAAAACAATGAATTAAACTTGCAGAGATGTGTATAGATGAACGTCTGATAAGCGACTGATAAGAAATATCGGTCCAAGTGGGATTTTATAGGGGAGTGCGGCGCGCAATTCATGGTTTCCGTTCAGACTGCATTTTGCTACGCTTACGTTCAGATCACATTCATTTGAAAATATTTTACAGATTTTAATGAAAATGGTGTCATTGTAAAGTAAAAACATTAGGCTTTCAAAAAAAAATGTTTTTTGAAAATCGGTTAAGCCATTTAAAAAACATATGCCTTTTTGTGCGCTCTGAAGGAGTGAGTCGATTTAGTTGCACGGGAGTGTAGATTTCTGCTGTTATTTCCGACATTAGTAAATGACGGCATTTTTCTAGTATTAAATGTTATTTTTGTACATACGCTGTTAAGAAAAACAATGTGATAGCAATGGTTGTTTTGGACAGATTTTTATACTGAAAACTAGCCTTGATTTGATTCAGAAGAATTGACAATGTACTTACGCAAAATATAGTACGTCAACATCAATCAGGACGAATGACAATGCGCGAAAGACGTTAAATGAGATCCTGCGAAGACAAGGGCTTCGTTCTGTTAATTAATGTCACGCATTTTGCAGGAGACTGGAGTTTTATTCTTCAAGATATGTACATAATCGTAGCCTAATGAAAACGTGTGTTCTCCTCTTATGTTTCACGGAAGTGTACAATGTCTTATGAGAATGATTGCTACTAACTCAATATCTGAGTCCCTTGTTCTTTATTAACAGATTAATAATATGTTCAGATTAACACTCATCTCGGTTACGTGATAAGTGATCATAATTTTCACACGTTGAGATTTACGTTTCGGTAAATATGTTTTTAAAATCACTGTACCTCTTCCAATTGCTTGTGTAGATGTGTTATTAGAGCTGAAAATTTCAATAGGATTGTTCAATTGTTCATAATTCACAACATATTCTCTATTCACGCAAATATGGTTAGTACATTCGCTATCCAGATACCATAAGCCTTTGCTGCTGCTACAAGTTTGTTCATTTTTATATATGCTCATAATGCCAAAAAAAGAATTAGATTTCTTCTTCTTTTTATCAGCTTTATGACCTTCATTTTCTATATTCTTTTTATTTCTATAATATTTGGCTATACGACCCTTCTTTCCACAATTGATACATTTTCGCACATATCGACTTTGGGATGGACTCTGCTTCTATCATCAGCCTTTGTACTGGGACATTGATTTGTTATCGCCTCTTGCGATCCACTGCTCTTATTTCTCTAGTACTGTATACTATAGTGTTAATTATAAGCTCCAAATTGAAATTCGTTCCTTTTTGAAGAGCTAGAAGACTTTGGGCGCAAGACCTATATTCCTTGGGAAGACCTGATAAGATTATCCAACAGAACTCCCTATCATCAATCTGTCCACCCTTTTGCTCTACTTCGGCTACAATAGTCTTTAACTTTACTATTTTGTTGGATATGTCCTCTTCTTCGGACATTTTACTAGAAATATAAAGATCTCGCTTTAGGTCTGTCATTTTTAACAGACATAACAGTAGTATTAAGTTTTTCTTCTAGTTCATTCAATAACAACTGTGGATCATCAGTTACTTTAAGGAGTATCAGGAACTTTTCATCTACCGATCCCGTGATAAGGCCTTACTGCCTTTCTACTTTCATATTTGTTTGCAACGTTTCTCCGTGTCCACAATATCCTTTATTTCTTGGATTGGACTATTTGCTAAATCCCACAGACATTCTCTTTGTAGACTGGTTCTAATGGAGATTTTCCTAGCAAATAATTCTGTCCATTAAACATCAATAAGTTACTTGCCATGTTTATCAGGTTTATATACTATTATGTACATTAACTTATCTTTTCACAATGACGTTCTCAACTACATGTGATCAACATACATCAGCTTTAGTCTCCAACATACATTAACATAACTTAGCGCAGTGAAAAGTGGTGATGGAGTACCGATAACCAATTGAAAAAGGAAAAAAAAAATATATTATTTAGTATTCTAATTCTAACTCTCTAGTTTATTGTTGATTAGAGAATTAAAATCTTCCAACCAAAGATTTGCAAAGATATATTAGCAGAGTAGGTAATATCACTATCATGTAGAATAAAACAAATTCTCGGAAAAATGCAAACATGAGCTTAAATTGTGAAAGTATTTCTAAATATATTTCTTCTTATGTAAGTTCACAATTTTCCTTAAAGTTAAAAAGCATACATTAAACACAATTTATCTTTCGTAAAAGCTCTCACAGTTCAATGTCCATTTAAATATTGTTTCTATCGAAACAATATTATAAAGTTATCACTATTAACCAAAAGTTCAATTAAACGTTGGAAAAAAAAAAACTCTTCACGACGCACAAATTTGATCTCGTGAAGATACATAATTTCTTGCTAATATTGAAGCGATTCCGGTAAGAATTCTACTGTTACTTGATTTATTTCTTCAACGATTAATTCCACTGAATTCTTCATCTCGTTGAATAGAAAAAAATCAAAATCACTTACTTTAATTCTCGCAGAATTCTGTAGGGGTATCTGGAGATATGAAGCATTCCTATTTATCCTTTAATTTATGTTTACCACCTTATTCGGTAAAACTCCTTATCGAATCCAAAATGGCGTCTCTCCCATCAACGTTTTGAAACTTTAACATGGCTGAATCCTTGTCCAGATTTCCTATGAAGTAAACTAAAAACAAACATTAATGCATTTACCTTTTAATCGCTCTGCATTAATTTGAAGAATGTTCATTCTGGTTACTGCATATTTCAAAACACCAAAAAGTCTTTTCATTCGAAATATAGACCTAACTTCATACTTCATACGTTGGACATCTTCCAGAGAATATCCACTCAGTCTCTCTCTCTGTCTCTCTGTTCACTTCACAAAAACAATCAATACCCTTGCTTATTCATTTTCATTGGTTTAAACAAAGGATATCGTTAGTTCACCAGTGCTCACAGTTAAAAAAACAATAGTCCTTGAAATAACACGGATAACAAATAGTTCATGAGTTCTTTATTATTAAGTTTTCACCACTGTCAAAAATTGACTGGATAATAACTGTTTGCATTTTGCCACTTTTCAATTTTCGCAAATAGGAGAAAATTACAGCTTTTCATTTCACGGCAAATGTCTGACGTTCTTTGTGTAATAAAAAGTCCAAGTTTCTGTGAGCATTTCGATGGATCAAATTTTCATTAAAATTAAAAAAGACAAAAATTTTATTTTATCTGATTTTTTAGATACAAATATTTTGAAATTAAAGGATATTTAAATCACTGTCTATTTAGGAAATCGGTGCTAATTTAACCACGAAAAAAATGTACAATAATATTTGCTTTTCAGTGGTAACCATTAGGATCTTCGCAAGAAATTCGTTGCAACTGCTAAGGATCAATGATTATCGAAAGCATCGAGACCGAATATTTGTAAAAGAAAAAGATATTAATTTCTCCCGAAACACAAGGGACGAAATTCACATTAGAGTAAAACCCCGTTATTACGCTCGTCAATGGACCATGACCTACAAGCGTAATAAGCGGGATAGCGCTATAGACGGGAAATGATTTATGAGATGGGGAAAGATTTGGACACCATTTTATAGCAAACATACATGATTCTGCAATAGATACAGTGCAAACATTAGCTTATTTCCTATTTTCCTATTAAAATTAAATTGATTGTGGTTTGCGTGTGTGTGTGCTACTGTTATGTATTATGACATTTTCAATGCGGTTAAGGTAACTATTAACGTCAATTGATACACCATAGGAGCAATACTAATATATTTTCGGAGCAGATTTAGTGCACACTTTACTTTTTACGTTTGCAACAACTCTTTGCTGCATCGGTATTTGCAGCCCTGTTTTTTATTATTGTTCGCAGACTGGACGAGGGAATTCTTTGAGATTCTGCGAAATCCTTCTGACTTCTGTAGAATTCTCGTCGTACTTACGGAGAATTTGCAATTTTTCACTTCTAGAAAGGGATTTCCGCTTCGACATTTTGCACAACTGTATCGCAGACCAGCACTTCACAGAGTTCAAGGATTCCCTCCTACCAGGGGAAAAAAAAAAAGAATCTTTACTGCGTTACATTTCTTTTCGATACAAAATTTCCGATATAAAAAAAGCGCTACAAGCGGGATTGAAGCATTATAAGAGGGTAAAAATTTTACAGAGATATATAGAAAATTCCAGGGACCGTACAAAAGGAGCGTAAAGAACGGGATAGTGCTATAAGCGACAGCGTTATATCGGGGTTTTACTGTATTTGAATTACTTTTAAATTGGATATTTTTTTTTTCAATAGACAACCGCCGTACCTTATAAGAATATCGAAATCTAACTACAGAAAACAAACCAATCCTATGACTTTATATCATATCTTCCTAACAAAAACTATCTGGTTCAGAGATATGTGTACCATTCAAGAAAGTTTGACCCTCTGGTTTAAACCCTTTAGTGAGGATCCGGGTTTTCGTTGTTCTTAAATTAAGAACATTTAATTAAAAAAAAAATAGTTAAAAAGAATATTATTTACTTTTAAGTAATAAAAAAAGAAAAGAAACTTCATTATCATAAATAAAGAAGGAAAGTAAAAAACAGAAAAAAAAAGGAAAAAAACAAACCTTGCCTCCAAGCAGAATTGAATCTGGTAACCATACCTTCACAGGCCAGCGTTTAACCGCTGCACTAAACCATACACTTCCGGTGTAAAGATAAAATTCAAAATTGTTGACAGTTTTATGTAATTTTCAAGTATTGGCTTATTAACTGGATTAAATAAGGGAGAGAGAGGGAGATGTGTCCAGGTTTCAATTGTAGCCTGTTTTTTCCGCAGGGTTCTAAAGAGTAATTGTGCAAAGTTTGGTTCAGATAGGTCAAAGGGCATAGGAATGTAAAGCGAACAAATAAACATACAAAGAAACTTCCTCCTTTGTATATATATATAAGAAGATAGAGAACATATTTGAGAATTATATATGAATTTAATCAAATACAATCTCAAATATAAGTTGTCTTATAAACCGAAAGATTTCAATATTATAAATCAATATGACTATTTCGTAATTTTTAATACGAACAGCTATTTTATTGCAATACTTAAAAAGCCTATCACAAGCTTAGTTAGGCGTTCATTTGTATAGGTCAAGGCGATGAGGCTGATCTAATCCATGCGCCACGAGGAATGTGGCCCCTTTCTCTTCTGTGTCTGTTTTTAGGGTATATTTTGTAAATGTCTCCTAGTGTTTACCCGGTCAACGATTTTTTAGCTAAAATGTTTCACAGTTTCAACAAGAGACTGAGGCCAAACGCTTTAATTGATTAGGAATAATAAAAAAAAAGGTTATTCAAATGATATTTTTAAAGAAAAACAATGTGATTCAAAAAATGTTCGGTGGACCACTAACATATCATATCGATTTTAAACCTAAATTTAGACCAACAAACTTAACTACCTACAATTTTATAATGCAATTATAAAATTTAATACCACAAACTTCTTTATCTACATCCTCCTCCTATGCTATATTTCGAATAGCCTAATCGGCCTATTCTTTTTCAAGCCTCTTAAACGGGAAAAGGAACATCCTCCTTCTTCCCAACTCCAAAAATAAAAATTAAATTAGTTACAGTCAAGAATTTAAACAAACAAAACGTGAATAAAGTCCAAATCACTTTTTAAATTGAAGATTTATCCTTGAAAAAATTTCATAAATCTTCAATTTGGAAAGTGATTTGGACTTTATTCAACGATTATTAAAAGTGAATTGGACTTTATTCGAAAAAAGGACTTTTAAATTCAGAAATTTTCTTCAATAAAAAAGAACGTTTTATTAGTGATTTTCTTATAAAAAAGACGTTTTTATTAGTGATTCTCATATAGAAAAGACATTTTTATTACGGATTTTTATAAAAAAGACTTTTTAGTACAAGATTTGAACATTATTTTGTAAGAATGCTTTGAGCATTACAGTGCATCTCACGTTTTGTTTGTTTAAATTCTTGACTGTAACTAATTTTATTTTTATTTTTGGAGTTGGGAAGAAGGAGGATGTTGCTTTTCCCGTTTAAGAGGCTTGAAAAAGAATAGGGCGATTAGGCTATTCGAAATATAGCGTAGGAGGAGGATGTAGATAAAGAAGTTTGTGGTATTAAATTATTTACGTTAATTATGAAGTATTTATTTATTTGCAATTATAAAATGTTTAATGTTAGCAATATTACATTACTAATAAACTTAATTGTAGCTGAACCTGCTTTTAACAACTCGCGGCGCTCTAATTAACTAGCCCTAGATTTCCGAAAGATTATTTTAACAGTTTTCATAATATTAAAATTAAATTTCATGTTAAATTCAAAGAATGTGACTATCCATTTTCTTTTTTATTGTTTTTACATTGTTTTTGAACCATTTCACTTCGTGATTAAATTTCCCTGTTTTCGGTTATCTCTTGGTAAAGTTTGACAAATTCTTCCAAATTCTTTGAAGCATTGAAGTTCCGAAGGCAACGAACCATTAAAACACTGAATTCCACAAAAGACGATGAAGCCTTCACAGGACTCATCTTTTGTAAATTATTCGGAGCAACAGAGCACAAGTGACTGGTGGTTGGTTGTTGTTTTTTTCACTACCCGAGACCTTTGATTCTTCGCTTTTAGTTTCGTGTTTTGTGATTCACGCTTCTGTGCTTTTGCGAGCAAAGGGTTGATCAAGTCAATAGTTTTCTTACGTGTACAGCAAAACTGCAGCAAACGCTTCGAAATTGATGAAACAGTTAATCGTACTGGATTTTAACATAAGTGCTCTTGGAATTGAACTAATCTGATCTACGTGGATTTCGAATTAATCATTTAGACCAGTGGTTCTCACCTTATGATATATAAACTCTCAGGTATATGCGGGAAAAAAAATTGATAAATGTAGAAATTTAACGTGTGTGAAATTTAATGGTGAAGTTTTAAAAAAGGCCAGACATTCAATTATTTAAAAATATAAAAACACATTGAAATCTTTTTCAAGAGAAAATGATCGGCCGGTCCGATCGAAACCTGGTCTAGAGTTTTAAGTGTTTTATGTTTTTTAATTATTGTGTGTCTGGCCCTTTTTAAAACTTCACCAAAAAATCGATAACGGTAGACAAATACAATTGAAAAAGATGTACATCGTTCTAAAGCTTAAATTTATTTCTAATTTTTTTTTGCCTTTTTTTGAAAAAAAGACACAACTCAATAGAAAATTCTTATTTTGTTTTTTCTTTATTTTAAATGTCCTCCAAAAGATAGATATTTAAGTATTTTTTTTGGGGAAAAAAAGAATTTTTCTTTTCAGATAATAAAAAAATTATACTGAAATAACAATTTAAAAGAAGTAATTAAAAAAAAAAAAACAACAACTAATAATTATCTTCATTAGAATAGTTATTGCTTCGCAGAATGTAGGGATGCAGTTAATGAAGAACGGAGTACTCAGGTGTATATTAATAGATCACTCAGGTGAAAAAAAGTTAAGTCTGAATGTAATTTTCGACTGAAAATTCACTAATGCTCGGCAGTAAAATTTCAGTTTTTCTGAAGCATTATCGAAATTCTACAGTAATTTGTTGTGGAATTAAACTTATTAAAACGTGTTTCAACCTTGCTAAAAGAACAAATCTAAATATTCTTATCTTTATTCTTTCTTTCTTCAATACAAGGTTATTGAATATTGTCATTTTTTTTTTTTTTATTCATGGTGTAAATCACTTTTCCATAAACTTAAGACGAATTCTTCTAATGACGATAATACCTGAAAATGTATATCTAAGTTTCCTGAAAATGAAGACAAGCTAATTGATGCTTTCCACGTGCTCCAAAACTTGCCATTGGCAGCTCGGCGAAATCAACATTGCTTTGTATGAGCAAGTAAAATTCCTGTGTCAAGTGTCGTTTTGCTCTCGTTGATGTCACGATTTTCAAAATGCCGTGCAGCGAAGCAACGAAGAGACATCATCTTTCATAGCAGAGATAAAGTAAAAAAAAGATATCGGAACAAGAGAAGGTGGTGGATGAAGCAGTGGATGGAAACCACGGACAAAGGACCTCTAAGATTCCAGCGTAAAATTATCCCTGTTCAAATAAATCTTTTTCGCCTTTAGGCGAGCGTTAGTGCGGAGTTGGTTCTAAACATGCTTCAAAATTAAGAGCAAGTTGAATTTAGAGCAAAGTGGCAGGTTTAGAGCAAGTTTTGGAGCCTGTGCAGTTCAGATACGAGAAGCAAAACAATAGCTTTGGAGTAACAAACATAATAAAAAACGGAAAAGAAAATACATTCACTTGTAAACGATGCATCAGTTAATTCTTGATAATGAGATTGGTTAAAAATGAAAGCATTCGACAGTTATTAATAGGCATTCTAACAAATACCTGGACAGTCTTAGTCATTTTTAATGTTACGTTCAAACAAAACGCAGAATTTAAGAAAACACTAAACCCCTAACCAAAAAATATGATTTGTTAGATTCATTTAAAAGTGAAGATTTAAAAATGATGGATAAAATTTTCTTTCTATATTTTTTTGAAGTTTTTGTGAAAATTACTTCATTTCAAAAAGGCACTTACTTTCATAGCAAGTTGATGGAGGACAATTTTCATAAGCTGGTTTGCATCCAAGCCTGTTGACTCTCTGCAGTCTGCCTTTACAATAGGCGGAAATTGTAGATTATTTTGCTCATACTTCTAGGCAGTCTGTAGTCATGGAAAAAAAGGGAACGTAGAAGGAAGATGAAGATGCTTTGATGAGATCCTGGAAGACACTTCTTTAGTCAGGACTGTCTTACATTTATTTTTGTTTCGTATGATTAAGAGAGAAGGATGAATATCTATAAGCCAGCTTCAAGATTCGACTTCAGCTAGCAGCCTCTTGGTAGAGCTCTTGACTTCTTGATTACAATAAGAATGGCTGTTTAACAAATTAAAAAAAAAAAACTCTTTTCCATTTCAATATGTTCTTAAAAATATCAGTATTCAAAATTAAGTATATAATATCAGCCGAAAACGCATTCTGCATAATCGAGTTTTCTCTATTGGGGGCAGTTCAAATATTACGTAAGCAATTTTTTAGTTATTTTAGATCCCCTTTCCCCCTTGTGCTTACGTAAGATTTGCCAATTCATTAACAGTATATACCACTGAACAGTAAATTAATACAGTCAAAATTATAGGATAATTCACTCCTGAATTAAAATGTAACAAATTTACACGTGAAATACTGAGGAAAAAGTATCTCGCGCAGCGCTCACTGTCTCGTGCATGTTTGTCTGAAGAAGTATGAATTATTTTGCACTGATTCTGAAATGTATCTATGATTTAAAAAAGAAAATTAAAAAAAAACTAAAAAAAAAACAACAACAGGAGAATGAGACTTTCAATTTAACGTAACCTTCAACAATTTTTTATTACCCATACTTTCAAAGAAATCTTTTTTTCTGCTACAAACGAAATTTGGTCCTTTTCTGAAGAAAAAAATAATAAAAAAAAAGAAACATAAAAACCTTACACAGAAATACTAACGCTGAAATCCCAAGACAAAGATAAAGTTCTGATTATGTCCAACTATGTACAATTAGTAGAACTTGTAAGCTTTGCTATCTCTTCTGAGTTCGTTCACATAAATATTTTACAAATACTATATATTTTTTTTTTTCAATTTAGCAGCAAATATTAAGACTTGTTAAAAATACAAAAGAATACAGTTGTTAAAATTTTAAATGTTAAATTACAGAATTATTCAACTCATAAACGTACATAAATAACAAAAAAGAAAGGTTTACATCGCCAAGGAAGAAGCAGCAAACAAAAGAAAAAATTCTCAATTTTTAATAAAATTTGATGATGAAACAATAACTGGATTTATTATAAAAATGCAATTATGCAGCCTCAATTTTCTCTGATGCTATTAATCTCATTTGCCGAACGTTCGAAACAAATTTTAATTTTTAAAAACTAATTAAAACTATTCAGAACAATGGGGACGAATATTTAACGACTTGCGATGTAATATTTTAAAAAATCTGAAAAACAATAGAAATCTAAAATTTAAACTTAAAAAAATAAAATAAATTAATATCACTCAATCTCTCAACAAATACTATAAACGTGTTTCTCCAAACATACAGACTTGTAAAAGAATATTTAAGAGGGAAAAACAAAATAAAGGAGGTTACACGATCAGATCAGTTCATTTTGTTTGGCAGTTAAGTCAGGTGCGAAAACTGAAAACGTATTAGGATGATCTTAGTTTTTTCTTTCTTTGAGAACATAAATGCAACTAAAGCGAAGTAATTTTACTATTAACAATAGAGTTGCTGGGCTCTTTATTATCGTCTTTACAAAAAACAGTTCATTTATTCAAGAGAGACTTAAGAGCACGAACCTCTTCCTATTCTGTAGCACAACTGTTTACAACGTGATGATTTGTATTGTATTTGTATAAAGGGTGTTATTAAAATACTTAGCCAGTAAATAAGGGAGCATTTAAGTATTTAAATTGCTGTTAAAGGAGAAACAGATTGTCTTTCTTATTATGCAAAATAGTGCTAGGAAAGTAAGAACGTTTGGCTTATAAGAATTTAAATTGTACTACATCACAGTTTCTGGCAAAATCTGTTATTGCAAATGTTTGTTTTTTGCTTTCGTAGCAGGATACAACGCAGGAATTCTGTTTATTCAAGCTTGGAAGTTAACTTTCGTGGCAAGCAATAAAAAAGTCAAACACTATTCTCTCTATTATCATTTGATTACTGTGCGTTTAACGTTCGTGTTTTGCAACCATCTTAGACGTTAGTTGATTCTGTGGCAATCATGGCTGCTGCCTCCCTTAGCATTCGAGATGTTGTGCGTACAAGGAATAGCAAATGATATTCTTCCAGAACAGTCAGTTCGATCTGCCATAGTCCCTGTGAGCGAATAAGATTGTTGAGAACTGTTGCTCTTTCCAGGTCGAGCCATCTCTGCAAGGCCATCTCATGGCTGTGACTCGTGTCCACCGACAACTCCACTGGTCCCCACAGCATGTACTCGAGGATGGCCTTTGCCTTGGACAGCGACGTAGCTTTCTCTTTTTGAAAGATGTCGGCCACCACTTGGAATGCGTGCTTGGAAGGCAAGGAGTCCGGAATGTTCAGCTCGGCAGTGTCCTTTGAAGCATCCTTCTTGGAGAACAGCATTCGCATGACCAGAAGACTGCACTCACACAGAGATACCATTGGTGATTGCTGGGGACTGAAGGCAGGGGTACCCATGCCTACCAGTGTCACTCGGTAATTCACATCCTTTTTGTCCCGCACCAGCACCATCCACTCTAGGGCACTGTCCACTTCCTCCACCCCTTCAGCCTGCAAATGTTTTAGTCCGTTGATCAGTTGTAACAGGACGAAGCAGATGCTCCGTTCGAAGCTCTCAATATCGTTCTGCAAGGTGTGCTGTAGCTCTTCGGCAAAGTCCTCCATTTGAGTTACTTGCATCCTGGGAAACACCCACACGTGACCCCGAAGAGAACTACCACTGGGATCACTCAAAGAGCTAATCTGCGTCTGCGTCAGCTCCAATCGTCCACTTGCATTCGATTCCAACAGTTGGGAAGGAATCAAGTCATGGAAGGCAACCAAAGGAGGCAAAATGAATGGCCCTTTTCCAGAGTAAGCAGTGGGAATGGCCTCTTTGCTCACCTGAAATCAGAAGAAAGGATTTGCATTAGAAACACTGTGTTAATATTAAGAATTTATTATATTACATCAATTACTGTGAAATTATAAGTTTGGTGACTGACTGACTTTTGCTTTACCAAAATAATAAATTTAATAGATCATTTTATTCACGATATTACTATACTAGATTGCAAAGTCTACACCTAATATACTGCCAGAGAATGAGAAATATCCTCAAATATATTTAGACGGACTTTGTTCGTGAAAGTTCTTTTTCTAAAGAAAAGAAAATGACTTATGAAAGCTTGATAAGCAACTTAAAAACTTAGCAAATCAATTAAAATAAAAAAGATCAATCTAGAAAGATCTTGTAATTCTGTTATTAATGAATCAGGGAAAATATCGCAAATATTTTACAAATTTGTGCCGAAAATGGCAAACTGTTAGACAATCATTTTACAGATTTTAAATTGATTGGCTTTGAAATTTTACCTATTTCAAAGTTTAAATGAAAACAAATTAAAAAAAAGTATATTTCAGATATTTATGGAATATTCTAGTTCGGCTACATATCATCAGAGCGAATAGCAAAATAGAAAATTGTTACTAGGAGGATGTATAAGAAGGTATTTCATAAATACTGTACTGCTCAAGGAAACTCAGTATTTATAATATGCATCAACTACCTATTGTTGAATTTTTCCATTGCTGAAATTGATTTTTACGAAAAAAAAAAAAGGCAATACTTTTACAAGAAATAACCCACAAGATAAGAAAGTTTTTATCACTGTCTGAAATTCCAGGTAAATCTTCCAATTCTTGGAGGAGGATAACAAGCATTACGTTTCTCACCTTAATCTCGAAAGAAATGCGTGATTTCTGGTTTGATTCTCTACCGCTAAGTCAAAAGATTTACATGAGTTACATCTAATCTCTTCTTGTCCACGGCAGAGCGGTCAAAAGCCGGCTATTAGATGAAAGTTAAAAATCTTCCCGGATTGGTCAGTTAATCTGCTCTGTGATTGGCTGAACTGGGAGGCCAATCAACTGCGCGACTAGTTCGCTCTCCCAGTGACCGACCGAAGAGAAAGCTCCGAGCAGCCAGTACCGACCAAAGAGGAAGCTTTGAGCAGATCTTGAGAATCCACCAAACATGTATATTATGTATATAAATAAATTATAAATAAAGTGTGTGTGTATTTTAAGCTGTAACAGACGCTAGTCTCTGTTATTTCTCGACCAATATTATTGATTATAGTAATTCGCCGTTGCTTGTCAATTGTTTACTAATTTTTAATTTCTACAGTTCAGTTATTTACAATGTATCTATTCACCAAACCAGGATTTGACCAGTTCTTTGTCTCAGGTCATTGCTTTTAGAATAGAGAATTATCAGGGTAGACCCTTAAGACTTGAGTTAAAAGAAAAAGTTGAAATGGTTAATTTTGCTAATTATAGATTCGAAAATCATAAACACCTGTTTTAAACGTACATACAAGTGTAAAAATGTAATAAGAAATATTACAATTTTACATATTATTCTTTTTTTTATCACTACTTTAAGCTAGGGTAACGTCTAGTACTTCAATCAGAAAGCCTTGTGTGTTTATGTCTCCCTCAAGAAGTTGTGAACCGTGGAATGAATCTTCGAGAAGCATGGCGGGCTTATATACAGATCGTAAGAGACAATCTAGCGTTGGCATTTAAATTCTTTCTTAAAATTCGAGGCGAAAAACAATGAATTTCTTTTGATGTCTACCAAGGCCTAATAATTCAGTTTAAATTGTCATGTGTTTTGAAATTAACTGGATTGAAGGATTTGGGAATTTAATTAATTTTCAACAATGAAAATTTCAAGATAAGTATTCGCATTCGACCAGTGTTATAATTTACAAATACACCTCTTGTTTCGTTTTCACGACTTATTAAAAAAATAAAAAAACAATTATTTCATATTTAATTTCAGGACCTTCTTTTGTTAGTTGAAAACCAAAACCGCATTGCTAACGTGTTCTACTCACCATTAGTGTGAATTCTTCTGATGTATTCGATGTCCAGACAGCATTGCAGAAGGCTTTAGATCCGATGACTGTTACGGCCTTTTCAATGACGCTGAAATCCGACCATCGAAGAATAGCATCTTTCAGAGGATGAACTGGATGATTGGTTTTACTCTGAGAGATCTACAATAAAACAAACCGTTTATTTCAACAGGAAACTCTCTTCATTACATAGTCGAAATGCTGCACACATTTTAAATTCTTACTACATCCACTTCAAAGGTCTTAAACGATAACTGAAGCATTTATTCTGTCGAGTAAAATTATAAAAAAAACTTCGTTAATACTGACCTAATATAAAGAAAGCTTAGAACCCACTGTGTGTTAGGAGCTTTAAAATTTCTTAAAATACTTTAAAGCATCTTAATAATAGTCGAAGATATTTTTACTGTTAGTATAATTCTGTAAAATTATTACTGTCTGTTGTTGTTTTGCCAGAAAAACGCTTTTATATTGCAAGGAAAAAACAAAAAAAGTAGAACTTTTATAAAGACTTCTTTTCTCGGAATCTTTTAATTCGAAATGATGCTTTAATTTTTTATTTTTCTAGTTGCTTTGATTATTTTAGGGTCCACCCAATCCTCTGTAGAAGGGGTATCGGATTTCTTTATTGGGGAGGGCGTCCACCCGACCTCAACTTATTAGTCCCGTTCCCGGAACTTCAGGAGCCTCTCGTCCCGCGACCCAAAAGGCCACATAAGCCTGGTAGTATAGACGTCCCATATTTTGAGGCTGTGCTTCGTTGTCCCATAATTTTAATGCGGGACGCCTAACTGTTCCGTATCTTTATGCAATTTTCAAGATAACTCTTTAAGATAATGCTTTGTGGACTAATGAAAAAAAAAGGAGATTCAAGTTTGAAACTGTGAAGGCTATAATTATTGTGAAATCACACTATCAAGAAGTATCCGGTACTGATTTTTACAAAACATCTAAGCAGAATACCAAACTCCTTCAAGATATTCAATCCTCAGCCAAAAGTAGCAGCAGATAGCCCCAGAGCCTTGCAGTTCATCTGCTTCTCCGTAAAAGTGGCATTTATTTCTTCAAGTAAGTATTACAAATACTAAAGTGTTAGTTCATTTTCTCCACTATATTAAAATGTCCCGTATTTTTATTTTGAAAATCTGGTCACTCAACTTTAGTGGGATAATCTAACTTAAATTAATTTAGTACAAACTATCCTCTTCAGATCAATATTCAAAAATTCCTTTTTTAATACTTCATGCAAGTAAACAAATGTATCCAAAGCTGAACTAAACATATTAAGTTTTTTATTAAATGCCATCATGAAACTATTAGACGCAACTACACAAATACTTTTTAGAGATAATCAGGCAGCTCTTAAACCATCGGTTTCTCCCAGAATCAGCTCAAAGCTTGAATGGAACTGGTTCAACATAATTGGCTTAATTTGGTACCCAATAAACTATCTGATCAGTCAGCAATAAAAGATCATTCATTCAACCAGAATCAATTTGAGAGATTCCAATTTGAGAGCTTCTGCTACGTACGGAGTAGGTAACACCAGAAAATCTTGTGGAATCGTTTATCTGGACAATAAAAACACTTAGTGAAGGAAGAACCTTGGAAGTTCTTAAACTTAATTGGAACCAAGTTAGATTTGTGACAGAAAACCATCATTTCAGAAAGAATCTTTGCTTTAAGTTGGATATTTAACATGTGAATCATTTAAGCTTTGCAAAGGAAATTGAGGCAACTACATATAGTTTGAATGTTCATGGTTTGAATGAAATAAACTTCATAGTTCTATCATGTAAATAATAAAAATTAATTTA
Organism: Thereuonema tuberculata; assembly: GCA_023159025.1. Classification (NCBI taxonomy): domain Eukaryota; kingdom Metazoa; phylum Arthropoda; class Chilopoda; order Scutigeromorpha; family Scutigeridae; genus Thereuonema; species Thereuonema tuberculata. Next base: position 40,507,088 of record JAFIDM010003189.1, on the reverse strand, counting down.
CTATTCATATCGTAAATACTTTCTGAGCGCTCTACTCTCCGTTTTAAAAATTGTTTGTAACTGTGGACTGTTCAAAGAATCACCACAGATATTCTCTCTTGAGTTTGGCTAGTGTCAAGACTTGGAAATTGACTTTCGCAAGTTCTCCTCGCTTAAACGCTTGTAAAATCTTAGGCTATATACAAGAATATACAAGCAAAGGATATACAATAGCACTTTTAAGCCGCAGTATAAGGAACTTTTGGAGCCGCCCACTGAATGTTAAGATCGTTATTGTTTGCACTGTTAAAATTAAACAACAACTTTTCAAATGCATTTTTTTGTTTCGTCTAAAGATTTTAACCGTACTAACCTGTTCTAGAATCTGTGAGAGTGCTTCGTGATTGGCTGTCACAACAGCTCCGTAATTGTCCTCTAGGCTTTTGTGAACCACAGTGCGGTTCTTGCGCAGACTCAAACGACTGTTCCACCATCTCGGAAGAGATGGAGCCGAGCTGCTCAAACTACCGGCGTCCTCCTCGATCCCACTGGACGACACATTGGAATCCTCGCTAGGACTCACCGACGAGGTCAGACTCAAATCGGCGTCTTTCAGGTGCAAGGGAGACACCACCGTACCTCCGTCATTCAGAGACTTAGTCTCAGCTTCACTGGCCTTCACTGTCAGCTGAGGAGAAGAGGCAGATGCTTTGGGCTTCCGAACTTCGGAATAGACGGGGGGTGTGGGAACGGAAGGAGGAGCAGTCGGGACACTGGGGACTTCGTGACTGCATCCGTTGACGGTCACTTCAGCTGCTGGGGTTGCACTTGGGACTGCGCTATCAGATAGAGGGGTGTTGTTTGGCTCATCCGTTTCTCCAAACAGCATTCCCTGCGCCCTCATTTGGCGAAGATTTCGAGGCACTTTTCCTGGCGAAGCAGGGGTCGGGGTGACATCTGTTTCCTGAGACTGAGATTCTGGGAGACAAACTTCTTTGCTTGCCTCTTCGTTGTCTGTTTGGTCGATGAACTGAATTGTACCGTCTGTTTCTGTGCTAAAACTCGATGCCTGAAGAACATCGGATGGTTCATAGTATTTGCCATCAGAAAACATCTGTAAAAGAAATGTAACTTATTAACATAGAATGCTACCGAAAATTAATAAAAACAAATCATAGGCATAACTTAAGTTGTACGAACTATTAAGAAATAAAATAAAATAAATGAATTAGCACTATTCATTTAAAACATACTCAATATATGCATTCCATTTCAAATTGTACTCGAAAAATCACAGAGTTCGGCTTCAGGAACCACCAAAGAAATTCTTGCACATTTCTATTCTGAAACTACATTTCTTTAAATAAAGAATAGTGGATATTATTTGAAACTGAGTAAAGACAGGACTGTAGATTCAAATTAAAGAGCCGGATTACTAGTCAATGCTGTAGTGTTTGTTCCCACTGAAATTGAATATGCATGGCTCCGATTGACATAGGTTCTATTAATAAATTAATGGATAAATGCAATTGCTTACGTTCAGTAATTTCAGCATTGTCAGTTTATCGTAGGACAGCGTTAAGATCAAAGAAAGATCATTTTTAATTTTCCAGTATCCTTAAGAGCACTTAATAAATCTCGCTGTTCAGTCCATTCTTTGAACATACACTGTTTTCATTTCAAACATATTATTCATTTTCATTTCAAACATATTATTCAATCTGATTGGTTGAAGCATAACTTGAATTCATCAAATTGTTACGGACTTTGTAACAGAAAGCACATACTCTTCCTCATTTTCCAGCATCTAAGTTGATGGCATTTTTATTTATCGAAATTTTTGATTTTAGAAGATGCGTAGAAAATACTTTGACCTGCTGTTGTAGGAATCAAAATAATTATCTCTACTAATATGAATCGAAACAAAACCCTTGTACTTTCCATCATAAAAGCGGCGTAGGATTAACCTTTGCTTTGAAAAATTGTTTAACTTTTCATGAATTAATATAGAAATAACAAGGTAATGGACCATTACCACAGTAAACATTAACAATAAAAACATGTAAACATGTCATGTTTATATGTTTTTATTATTAATGCTTAGTGTGGTAATGGTCCACTACCCTATTATTATTTCAACCGCACGTTAAATATGTTTATTCCAATTAATACAATAATGCGTAGGCGTAGCCATAGTACCATTTTAAATTCAAATATAAACGTCATAATTATCGATTTTAGTTATTAACATTGAATAACTTTTGTCATGTGAATTTCCAGGCAGGATTAAGTTACCGCCCTTTTCTTACACAACAAACTTTCTTCGGTGAAAAGAACTATTAACTAAGTACACAATCAAATACCTCTGTGACGTCATCGTAAGGTGCCTCCACTGGTTCGTAAGTGGTGTCTATTTTTTCCTTTTCCTTCTTGGCTCCGTGAATGATGAAGATCTGCGTTGGTTTCTCTGTGCCTTCTCGGCTGTCGACTGGAGAGCCTCTCTCGGGCTTCTTGGGTGTCAGACCATTGCGCATATCACCTGAAACGGACAACAGAACATCAGACAACAGTGCCTACCACTCATTCTAAAGAATCAACAAAAGAAGAAGTAGAAGACTGGTGGATGCAGCGAAAACGTATTCCAATGTCTGGTACAGAAATATACGCCTCGTTCGATATCCGTCGCTTAAAGTTTAATCACGAATTTTTTTTTATGTTTTATAGGTTCGAAATCGAAATCCAAAAACAAAACGATGCAGATATAATCTTGATAGAAATCGAACACCGGCGGAACAAGGACTACGAAGGTTTCCCCTAAAAATTTTAACTGCTATAATTAGGTCGACTATGCCAACCATTACAAGCGCCGTCAGTCCGCAATTGGTAAATAACACCAAATTTTTTCGTGTTCCGAGCGCATAGTTATAAGAATTATTATATCTTCAACGTTATTTATGACAACGAAATTCATCGTTATCTATTTAAGCTGTAGATTTATTTTATTCTTGACTTAACAGTTACTAAGATGAAATAATAATTCCTCTTTGAAGTCCTAACAATCTTGTTCTGCTTAACAATCTGAACTTTCAAGATGTTTAGAAATAAAATACTGTTATGCCTAACTCTTACTTATCTATTGAAACTCTTTAATGCATTAACCATGCTGTTCTTTTTTTCAGTAATTCTGGCAAAATTACTTAGAATTGTCTGACTAAAAAAAAAAAAAAAAATTAAAAATTTATAATAGAAAAATGAAATCTGGACAAAGACTCGGGGTTCAAAGGTGAAGGTAAAGACACAGCGGAAAAAAAAGCCAGTGAATGGGAAGAAGTTTTTATAAGAAAAACTGAAAACAACATGCATTCGTAAGATTTGCAGCGGAATTAGCAGATGCATATCAAGAATTATTAAAAAGCATTTCAGCTTTTTTTTTTTTTTTTGAAACGGAAAATTTCTGTACTTTTAAAATAGCTCTCATATTTTTTTTTTCTTTCTTTTTAAAAGCAAGCGAATTGTAAAATTAGTTTGTTTTAAGTTGACAAATAAAGCTTATTGAATGCAGTTCAGCTGCTTTTGTATATTTATGAAAGTTAGTCGTGATGGGTTAGATGTCTTTGTAAATGGCTTTCTTATATAGCATGGTGGAAGATAAGCATCATTCATAAGAGGGGAGTGGCAATTTATAATTAAAAACTGCTTAAAAAAATTTCCCTTTCGCCGTAATTTTGAATAAATCCCTTCAAAAAGAAAAAAAAGGGGGGGGGGAAAGTATTTTTTAATAGACATAATCTATTTTCAAAAAAAAATCTCACTGATATTAGGACAGCGAATGTCTGGTTGTGTGTTAGGGCCCCGTGCCTTCTTTCACGCTGAATAATTGCTTGGCACAATATCAATTTCTTGCTTCTTAAAAGAATTTAGACAAAAGTTTAACGTGCGTTAGTATATTTTTACAGTAAAATAAAACAAAGAACGCACATAACTAAACAAAACAC
>JAFIDM010003189.1:40468077-40502714 GCA_023159025.1 Thereuonema tuberculata | reverse complement strand
GTGTTTTGTTTAGTTATGTGCGTTCTTTGTTTTATTTTACTGTAAAAGAATTTAGACTAACTCACAGTTCGATTGTTTACCAAAATTCGTAAAGCTTCTGTTCTGTAGTCCACAATCATTTCGAAAATTTGGAAATAAACGACGGTGTAAAGTCATCCGATCCTATTTCAATATTTACTCCACTGTAACGAATTGAATTCCGTAATTTCTATCCTGTGTTAGCAGAAGGAAAAGAGAAGGAAAATGAATCTGAAAAATGCTCGTTTGATTAACATTTTTTGTAGCGTTAGGCAATATTGAAAGAAGCAAGACAGAATTGTTTCTAACCCATAGCTCAAAGGTAATGTCTAACAGATGGATGTTGACGATCACGTTTGCGCGAGAATTACGAAAAACACGAGATTTCATCATTAGCCTCTTCAGCAGGTCTCAAGGAATTTAGTATTTTTAATGTCTGTCACTAGGAAAATGCTACATAATGACTTTATTATTTGTTTATTGACTGTTTTCAATTTATTAAAACTATATTAAAATGTAGTAAAAGTCTCTTGCATTTCCCCGTATTATAATTCATTTAAATATTTCAATATTTTGTGAGAAGACATGGATAGAGACTATTCTCGCGTAAATTACGTGAAATCACGAAAATACGGGATCGTCAACATCCATCTGTTAGACATTAATAATGAACTTTTGAGAAAAACCGAACCAGTAAATTTATGTATAGAGCAAGAAAAGATTTGTGACTCGTACTAATAGTGTTTGTTATTTTTAAAAAAGTTTTTTTTTTTGCTTTTTGATAGGTGGCGCATTTTTTAAAAATATTCATTTGTTTTGAGATGTTCCATTTTAGACATTTTTTCAGTTTTTTTTCTCAGAATTCTGCAAAATTCAATACAAGTGGTAATCTTCGGAGTTGGTCGACAAGTTTTTAATCTGCGGAAAAGCGTTGATTGCAGGAAGTGGAATGTCTAACGTAGGATAAAAGCTTTAACACCACCTGTACACAAAGAGATCTACTGAGTTAGTTTTGTTAGTCATCAAACAAGCACAACCATAGTCGAAGCTTAAGTTTTGTTAGTTCAAAGGCAATTTATTTTTTTTTTTCTATGCTATGTTAATAGAACGCTATTAATAGAATACCAAGCTAAATTTCATGCAGGTTAGTAATAGAAATATTTGAAAAAGATTTGATCAGATCCCTATCTTTGTCGCCGTTCTTCCATTTCTCGTTTTCTTGGACGCCTGTCGTTTAAGAAAAGGGAGGGAAAGCATTTACCTAAGTTAGCATACTCGCCTCCAGCGGGCGCTGCTTTTCCCGACCGCCGTGGAATGTCTGGTCGCGACTCAGGCGAATCCGATGGACATCCAGCGTCGGTAGGCTAAAAACAAAACAAACAACACAAAAATAGGTTAAAATAAAGTAAATACTTACACAACAAAAAGTTTCATAACAGTATTTTCACATTAAATGTACCGAAGTAAAAAGATCTTACCCACCGTTACCAATCGGTTTTACACAGGTGAAATTACAAAAGTTTAGAGAAGACTGAAGTTATTCTGCACACATACACACACAGATGTATAAATATTTTTTGATATACTCTTGTGAGTTGTTTATTTCGATATTATTTTCAAATGCTCCTCACATCAGGAGGCGGCATTACAGTTGTAGTTGTAGAAACGAACACGAGATGGCAATACTGTAAGTTTCACCTCATTTAATACAGCTATGATTAGTTGTTGAGTTATATAAACCCACTGTTCCACTGGATCGATCAACTTGGTCGATGACTTGCAGGCAAGTCGAAACGTTGCGTTTCTTTTCTTTTTGTATTTTTTTAAAAAAACGTTTTTAAACTATTTGTGCGTTTGGCCTAAATTTTAACTATTCATTATATATATATATATATATATATATATATATATATATTCCCACTGTAGACCTACGTGGCCCGTGGGGTCGCGGGAGGTAAGGCTCCCGGCGTTTCGTGACCAACGGTACTAAGTTGAAATCGGATGCTTCCGTTGAATTCAACCTTTGACTGAAGCTTCGAAAGAATGATATCAATCGTTGGCTATTCGTTCTAAAACCGAATAATTTCACTGATAGTGGCTCTAACAATATATAAGTCAAAGTCGTCCGTCCACCACTGACTTTACACGAATTCGCTTCATGCCGCCAGCGTTGAACGAACTCCCGCGGAAGACCCTTTGCAGACAAGTTTCTTCATCGTCTAAGCGGACAAATTTATTGCAGTAGCCATTCTATCCAGCGATTCAGAAATACTTATTTCATCACTCTGACCCTTGGAATATTGAAAAACGTTCCAAATTAAAGGTTTAGCTGTGTAATATCTTCTCTTGCTTACTGACAACATCTTCCCATTGCAGAGACGCCAAGATTTCCAGGCAAACGTAAGTGATCAGATTTTGCCAAATAAGGAATGTTTTTCTCAATTGAAATCCACTGTAGTTAAATGTTTTATTAAAAGTTATCCGTTTCAACTGTATTTTGTTAACAAGTAGGCATTTGTCTATGCATAATTTCTGCTACATTTGAATAATAATTTTGTTGTGTTTATCCTAAGTTTTCTATTGCTGTACATATCCTTATCTTCTGAAATAAGTCCTTGTCAATATTTTAAACATTTACAACAGTGCCTCTTAATTTTTGATCCTCAAAATAAAAAGTCCTCTTAATAATATCTTATTAGAAATTGAGGAATAGTTCTTTCAGTATTAAAAAAAAAAAAATACTGTAGAAGGAAGACACACATTCTAACTTCGCCTTAAACTTAAAAAATCCAGGAATTTCTTTTTACAAACATTTTTTACGTTTTATAATTTCACAAAACTGTTAGAAAAATACATAATTTATGTTTGATATACAGTATTTATTTTCTGTGATTTATCCTTAAAAAACCAAATAAAATTCCCATTCCTCATTCCTACCAAAAGGCTATCTCGCAAGTTTAGAGATACTGGTTTACTTGTATTAACTATGTAAATAAGAAAGAAAAAAAATGTGTTTGCCCGTAGCGTTGCTTCGACGTTATTTTCTTGTCGTTTTTTTTTGAACTTTAGTTGGAAGCACAATACAACTTGCCAAAGAAGATCCTAAATATAAACGACTTTGATTTTATCGTATTCATTTCTTCTTTTGGTCTCGTTATCAAACGCTAAATCTTAAGGACTTTAAGAGAGATAAAAAAAAATCGATTTTAATGTTAAAGTCTCTCAAGCAGAAGAATGTTTTGAGTGTAAAAATAAGAGGACTATTCCAAACACGTAACAGATATATGTTAAAGGAGATGTCACAAGTTAAGATTCAAAAAAAATGATTTTTAAAACAATAAAATTAATTTGTAGGCTCTTTTTTATGAGATTAACTTAAGCTTAATTGTAGTAAAAAAAAAAACAAAAGTAATTCAAGGTATCATTTTTCAGCAGGCGCGTGTCTGGATATCTTAAATTCAGAAGTATTTAAAAATAATTAGATTTTTGTTGTTACTTTTCTGAATGCCTGTGGAATGTTCTCCAAATTTAGTCCCAGATGTCGGTCTTTCTGAAAGCGTCTCGAGCTTTGCCATTTATAAGTAGATAGTACTTATAAATTGTATTGTAATGAAGCTACACCTATGTATTTCCGATAGATGTATACAATTAGCTATAATTCAGTAAAGCAGTATTGGACTTAATGGAGGAATCCTTTTGTATTAAAACTCATGAATTGCTCTTATAACAAAGAATAAATACTAATCTTGTAAGTTCAGAGATATAATTGTAATAAGAGTAATAATAATAAACAATTCCCCATGGGTTACCAACTCTTCGTCACCGTGGTTCTGCTGTAAGTGCTTTGTCGGTAATACAACCCACAACCACCAAAGCAGGAAGACGGAGACAACTGATGCAGTGGAATGACGAAATGAATAAAAACCTCATGCCTTGTTTCTTACAAAGAAAGGTGAAACTTAAATGATAAGAACAGACAAGAATTATATCGAGAATTTATAAGAATTTACCTCGAACTATCATCTCTAACAGAACAAAGAATGGTCGATCAAAGACGGAGCCATAATTAGGAACGACAGAATTTCACAGCCCATACTCCAAGAATTTAAACAGAATATTTTAATTTCGCTAAAAGATCAGCAAAACCAAAATGTTCTTCATAACTCGATAAATATCGAGATTCCCATGTTTCAGGATATGCTAATCAGCAAGACTATTTTTGGTAGAAGCAAACACTACAGTCAAACAAAAAAGCGCTGTTGAAATAGAGGATACTTTGCTGAAAACATTATAAATAATGAAATGACCAAAGAATCATTAGTAAGCCTAGAGGCAATTGAGAAATCATCTGATTAAGCATTCATAACTTACAGGGGTAGATCCAACTAAAAGACCACATTGAAACCCTCAAAATTATCAGTATTTCTAATTGCAGAAGTTAACAAAATACAATGTAAAAAAATAACGCAAATGCTAACTTTACAGGATCTTCATATCTTAACACACACTGGTGCATTGACTGTAATCAGCCTGAATAAACAAAAAATAACCCTTTGAAAACAGATGCTAGCAAAATATTTCAAGACAAAGAAGAATAGGAAAGAAAATAAATATTCTCAGGAATAAAAACTGGAGGAAACAAAATCTAAGAAACCAGTGATATCCAAAGCATTGTTGAGTACTACAAAGAAGCTAATTTCCAAATACCAAAGCTTACATTTAAACAGAAACTACAAGCATAGGCTATGCCAAGAGACTAAGAAGATACACTAACTTCAAATACTAAAATAAATTGTAAAAGGCAATGATAAAATACTAATAAAAGAATCGCTGGTCAGCTATTGAGGAAATAAAAGCTTTTTGAACGGATATGGGTTTAAAACAGAAGAACATAACAAAGAGGCATCGTGGATAAAAGTTATGATTATGCAAATAACTATTCAACTGTGAGTCTTTTTGAAATATACGCTGATGGTGCAAAAACAGCTTTTAACATATTCACAACTGGAAATCACCAGAATAGATCAGATACAGAACTATTGGTATAAATATTTTACAGGTATCCATGAAAAGCTAGCAAAACTTAAATGAAGCTGTACTGAATCCTCATACTCTTTCCATCATTGTTTACACAAGGAATTACATATCTCACGCCAAAAGATAAAGAAAAAATATGAAAGAGAGGAGAGACAGATATTATTATTATTATTATTGTTTGGGTAATGAATAGGTCTAATACTTTTAAATTTATTTATTTGTGAGAATGGACGTATTATAAGGATGAGAGTAGATATTAGGGGAGGTTATTAATTCCTAAACCAATTTACTACTGACCAGAGGTGGTGGTGGTCGACTAGGCCGTAGATCTCGGTCTCCAGGGCCTCGTGCTCTGGGGGGAGGCGGTGGCCGATGCCTATTGGAACCATCGATTGAAGGAGTAGATGCAGAGCTGTTCACAGATGGAGATTCAGCGCCTTTTGCATCTGCTGTAGCTTCCTACAAGGGAAACAAAAATACATGGTCTAATTAATAATTAAAAGTTATTCAATATAAACACAATGTTGTTTTAACTGTAACATTACAATTAAACCTAATCAAAAACTCTTAGATGTTGTAACAATGTTAATAAATTAAAGAATTTCTGTAAGATTTTATTAAAAAAGGATTCTCAATAATATCAAATGGTCTTTTTATATAATTAAATGTTTCATTGCAATTGATAAGTCAACTGCTATGTCGCGTTCGATTCCTGAGAATGTTGAGGGCTTTTTTAGATTTCTCCTCTTATATATCTCTATCCACCTTCAAACAGAGACTGAGGTCTTTCTGATGGTCAAAGGCGGGCGATCGGCGGAGCAGTCTCCCGGCTCCAACTTGTCCCAGCAATTAAGAAGTTAATCCTTTCTCGTCTCATGATCTATCAAAGAGTCCTTTTACTTTATTCGTCTTTACTAGAACAACATTTGGAGTTCAGTAGTTTCTATATTCAGCTGAACATTTTAAGTTTGTTTGCAATCAGAATGCTAAAGAAAAATAATAGGCCTTCAAAACTGAGTTTTCTTCAGGAATAAGTCGCGAAGTGAAGAGGAAACCTTATCAAACACATCGTACAAGTTAATTTTTTTTTGCAAATCCAAGCACAAAGAAAGAATTCTCTTAATAATTCTTTTTCATATTCTTGAGATTATTTAATTCCATTTAAGTTTTACAGAAATTTCTTAGTATTTGTAAAGTCATTATTTTTAAAGTTCATAACATCTGATTTAATAATAGTGGACTATTTAGATACAAACGCTATTCTAAATCATGGAGTAGATATCAAAATGATTAAAATAGATTTTGCCTACTTCATTTAGATTGTGAGCAAATAAAATAAAAAACAAGCTCAAATTTTAAAGCAGTATTTCATAATCATGAGTCATCTACTTTAAGTAAAATACTTCACTTAAATACGAAGTCTCAGATTCGTTAGTGAATCAAATCCTTGTCTGACTTGTGTTTAATGGTTTTTGCTGTAGTTCGATCTCTGTTGCGGTTTCATTCTAGAATTTCAGCCAACACGATCCCAGAAAACTAACCCCCCATTCCCGTGAACACTTCAGTACTCAATCATCCGTACTTAACACCTTCTATCCAGATCCCCCAATCTTTAATTCATTGTCACGTTCCGAATCGGACGTATTTTTTAACCATTGCACAACTACGGCAATCTCTACAAAGGAACTACTTGTAATGCGACTCGGAAACACACGTTTCTTAAACTGGTTGATGGTTTGAATTTCAAAGAGTTCTCTGTGGTGAACGCGTTTGTTTTTAGAAGATAAAAATAACTGAAGTGTAAAAACTCAAAACATTCATGGAAGGAGAAAAAAAACCAAACAAACTGCAAAAAGGAGTGAAGATTACATCAATACTTCAATTATTTAACGTTCTTAATTAAGAAAAAGTTAAACAAGTAAGAATTTCTGTCATCGCTATTCTAACATTACACTAGTGTTAATATCAATAGTTACTTTTAAATTTAGTGGAACTCGGTTATGTAAAAAGGGAGTTAACTGAAACATTACAAGCAGGGAATGCGAGTTCTATCTTTGAAAATAAATCTCACCCACAAGATTCAGTTCAATTTGAAGAAAAATCCAGCTTGCGCGTTATTTATTGGAGTTCATCTTTAATCCTTGTTGTTGTCGGTTTAGGTTTTTTTTTTCTATTCTATTAGTATTTCTTCTTAATCCGTATTCTCGATTATCCGAACCCCTTTTATTCTTAACTCGGAAAATCGGGGTTCTACTGTAAATTATTCTAATAACTCAAATTTCTTGAAGAAGCCTTTGGTATATTTAGAGCATTTAAGTATATCAGTGACCTCTTTCTAATTTGTTCCGGTGTAAACTACAATATCTTCGTATCCCTACAAACTGCTAAAATATCGTTTACGCGATTTCATTTCCTTATGAAAAATGTAAACTTTTGTTACTTACAAAATAGTTCAAAAGGAAGCTAAAGGATAATGTTTATCTAACAAGGGGAAAAAAAAAGTAATCCCTACGACAAAACTAGCAAGCAGAGAACTAAATAAAGACCGTTTCCAAAATACGACAAAATTAGAAAGAAGAAAAAGAAAAAAACTTTGAAACGCTGCTAATTGGAAACACGTGACTTCTTTCATCCTAATTATGTCCGCTTAAGTCTTTTTGATTTTGCGTTTGCCCTTACCAAAGTGCAAAGTGAAGAAAATTAAAAAAAATAAATAAAAATACAATAAAACTTGACTGTGTTCACTGTTGTTGGAAATCGCTTCATATGCTGGGAGTTTTGATTATTAATAAAGAGGCAAATTTGAAACTGTTGGGCAAATTTAGGAAAAAAAATGAAAGTAAATAAAATAGCATAGATTCCTTCTTTTTCTTGTTGATTGAGTCTTCTGTTACTCAAGAGATGTTTGTATTTTTTAATTGTTCTAAGTTGTAAAAAAAAAAATTTAAGACCCTTTTTTTTACCACATGATGTAAAATACTTTTTAAAATATAAGAATTTACGTGTGTGCATAGTAATTAATTTTTTTTGAAATCAAGACTTAAACTACGAACTAAAAAGTGGACCCCTTTATAGCTCTGTGGGGCTTTCCACCTCCCCTCTGTCAGGATCCAAGTTAGAGTGAATTGCTGTAACTAGCCCCACGCACCTCCAACTTTTTACTCATTGGGATTTTTTAGTTGGGAGCAATTCCATTTTTATGAAGGTACTAAAAAGTCTCAAGAGGAAATACAGCAAACGTGTTTGAGTTGGGCGTCCGCATTCTGAGCAGAAAAATCTCATTTTCAGAACCTCCGGCATAAAGATCACTTAGGCTCTTCCTAAAATTCACAACTCACAATAGGTCAACCCAAATAATAAAATTTAGGTATTTCATATAATTTGCTTTGATAGTTAAATATATTTATTTTTGTGTGATTTACTTTTTTTGTGTGATTTTATTGAAGTTATGGATTGGAGGAATATTTATTAGATTAATAATGACCCATCGTAACTTATAAGGAATTATAGGCGTTATTAACAGCTTATAACTTTGGAAAGAAATAACTTGATATATTTCAAATTAAAGCTTACGATTTGAATAGCTGAGAAGGATTGCTGTTGAAAGATAAGTCGATAGTTACGTTAATTTTTTTTTATTTTTTTTTGAGGTAATGTATTTTATTCGATTTTTTTTTTAACATCACCTAAATTCTATTCCACATTAATATTTACTTTATTTTTAACTTTTTTTGCTTGTTTTTTGATTTTTTTTCATCGTAATTCTTAAATCAACCAACCTAGGACATTTATAGTTAATCGATTTAAATAAATATGTATTTGTTTTTCCTTCTGTGTTGTTTTAAATTAAAATATTCTAATTTGATTATCATGGTAAGTAGTTAAGAAATGGCCTTGAGATAAATTAAATCTGTTTGGAGACTTAGAAAGTTATCTATCTTTGGAAATTTGGAAACTGTGGGTTAAGATTTACCGGCATATAAATTAACTAGTTTTATAAATTCAAAGCAAATCCTAGAATTCCATTTCTAGGAACCAAACAGACGGTCACACCATAAACATGAATTTTCAGTAAATGTCTATATTTAATAGCGATTGATATTGTAATAAAACTTAAACTCCCAAGTTGATTTTAAATTTACAACTCATTCCATTCAGTGGAGGGTGGCCTTATAATCCCAAATAATATTTCCTGTCTTACCCCCTACCACCCTCTACCAGCTATAATGCTCCAGAACAAGGACACAAAATTGCAAAACAAAACTATGGGGAAACAAATGAAAATTATCCTTTCTCAAAAAAAAAAAAAAAAAAAAAATCAATAAACAAATAAACCATTGCAGTATTAAAAAAATGTTTCATATTTTCCAGAATGTGATTAACTATAAAAATATAACTAATAATTACAGAAATAGTTTCTTTTTTTATCATTAAGTAGCAACAATTGTTTAATTAATGTTTAGTATTATATTTCTAAAAAATATTAAAATGTGATAAATTGCAAAACAAGAATTTAAAATTAAGAAAATAACATATTTTCTTTTTTTTTATAAAAACATTTGGATAAGTAACTTACATAGTAACTTTTATCAATGGGTAATTGACAAACAACGTTGACAGATCAAAAAGACTCAAGAAGATTCTCTCTTTCATTTAAAGTTTGATTAAAATATTTATTTCTTTATATTTTACTTTATATTATATCTAAAATATAATTTAGATATATTTATATTATAATAAAATGCTTTTTAACTTTAAAGTTTCTGAAATGCGTCATGTGGAATGCTTTCGACAGTTGTGTAACGCTACTGCATAATTTTGGGACAAAACACTGAAAATAAATCACAATTATCCAATACTGAAAATTAATGCGTGTGTTTAAAAGAGGTTTAACGTGCCCTGAATAATTCAAATAGAAATTGAAATCGATCGCAAGAAGGAGTTGTGCGCACTTTCTGGGTTGTCATCGGAGGAGTTTGGCTGGCTGAGGAGTCCTAATGAGGACGAAACGGTCCGTCCCAGTCTCTTCCCGATGACAACTCAAAGTGCGAATCCTAACTTTAGCTTTGGTGCCTTCTTGCGATCGATTTCTACTTCTATTTCTATTTAATGCGTGTGTTTATTACCAAGTTTGTTACTATCCTTAGTTCCATTCTTAAAAAAACTTTGATACTTTTAATTTTTAGAAACATTGCTCGTATTTGTTTTTGTTTTTTTCAACTCGTCCCAAATTAGGCAACTTTTGTCGTCTAAAATGGGACAGTGTTTTCGGAAGTAACACTAAATCGAATCATTTCCCCTGCAGAATTTACTTCACAGAGAACGGATAAAGAACCAATCCAAAATACTTGTCCACTCGAAATAAGCGAATCGTAAACTATTAAATATAGTAAATAAAGTTCACCATAATTTCAATCTCTTCCAGACTTGTTTATTTTCTTTTCTTTTCACTATTAGCTTTCCTTTGGTTGCCGTTTGGTTGAAAGCCATTCTACTTATATAATACGATAAACAAATGTCATGTGATGGTGATGTTTTGGCTCCCAGTTCCATCTCTATTGGGCTTATCCGTTTTCATCAGAATTAACAGGAATTCTTAGGAATAACATTCATCTAATTTAAAGTTCAGTTAACTTAAGACTTAACTTTTTTTTTAGTTAAGATGATTACGGCGCTTCAGTGGCAACCTTTTTGCCCTTTAATATTTTACTACGATCTAAGACATATCAAAATTAAGAAGCATTTCGTATTTTATAACCGAATTCTGATAAGTTTCATCTTCCAAAGATAAATAGTTTTTGAGGAGATATCTTCGTTACAGGCACGGGTCGATACGAGGATTTCGACATAAAAATTTACATTCTAAAATTATTCTAGCCCCACTCACCCCTCTTTTTGTTTCCTCATTGATGCGTTAAAATTACTAGTTATTCAAGCAGTGTGGACACGTTAGACCAAACCAACAACAAACACCCTGGTAGCTGTCCTCTAACGTACAAAGTCTAAATGGGTTCCCACCTATCCCGTACAGTGGGGGCCTAATGTTAAAAAAGAGTCTCATTTATCATTTCAACCTCAGCATTAAGTAAAAATGCTGTTTGTTATGTAATTCAGTTGTAACGTTCTCACAACTCGCATCTAAATGTAACTTCGAAAACAAATTATCAAATCCCAGTTATTAGGCAGCTGTTGTAACCATTTGGCTTTTGAATCCCTTTTTTTAATGAGAAGAGCAGCTCATTAGACACACAAGGCTTTTCGCTTTCAGGGTCTATAGTTACCATCATCCCAAACTGTGACACTTGTCATCGGATGACAGCAGTCGATGAAATCTCATACAGCGAAATGAGGTCATCGTCGGATTAAACAACACAGCCATGTTTTGACTTTTTTGCCTTTGCAATAAAACACGACTAACGGAGGTTATTTATCACTGCTTTGAAAATATCACAAAAAAAATAGAAAATTTTCAAGTTAGGTTATGTCAATTAATTAATAAATTAAGTTTATGCTAATTCTTTGAATTTCATTCACAAAATAATTAATATAATATCTAATATTGAAACCAGTATTTGGGATCAGTGTTGATCATATGTAAGGCTCATAAAATCGTCCAGTCTGTATGGGTGTTTTCCCTAATAGGTTTTGAACCGTCAGATGAATGTTTTTGAAACATCACATGCATGTTTACTGACAAGAGACGATGTAACTTTTGTATGTTCTTTCAGGTAAAATGCATTTTTAAGTGAAAAGTGATTTCTAAATAGTAATAGTGAGGATCCTTCTTAAATAATTTGCATTCTTAAAAGCTCGTAGAAGTTATTGTTTGCAAAGAGTTAGTATTTCGTAATTTTTCATAGGATCTATAGAGGAATTTGTAAATGTAAAAGGTAGATTTTTTTTTCTTACTCTAATAATTAAGTTCAAGGAAATTCCTTCAGTGGTTCAGAAGTGCTTCAGAGGTTTTATGAACAATTACAATCGCTACTTTTTTTTTATTCTGCTGCTGTCTGTCGAAGCTACGTCTTTACAAAGTTTCAGTAATGACTCACAAATTGAACTGATGCTCTAGTATCAAGATGTGTTTGCAACAAGTATAGAATATACTTCTAGATTATCTATTGAAATTCTTTCTGCATTTTTACAAACATTTTCCTTCTCTCTGTCGTCTATTTTCTTTCTCTAAAAGGCAGGGCATAAAAAGATTTTTTATTTTTCTTTGTAAAAAAAAAAAAAATCCAGGATTATAATATAATTTTTTTTTATACATTTTATATTTTATAAAAAGTAGAGTGAAAATCCTGAAGCTATTGTTGTCATCTGTTTGTGGATAAACACTATCTTGTAGATAATTTTTGGAATGAAGTTAAATAATCATAAGTTAATCAATTCCCCCCCCCCCCCCCTTCCCAAAATTTTTTTTTAATAGGTTCCCCCCCCCCCCACTTCCTAATTTTTTTTGTAATAGGTGTCTGTTGATAAAATAACATATGAATTCTAGAGTATAGTTTTTTTTTTCGAAATATTAATTTACATATTAAATTTTTCGAATTATTGACATATCTAGGAAAAAAATCTATTTCCACTATCCTGTCAAAAAATAAATAAATAAATAAAAAAATTATTGAAATATGAATAATCTTTGGTGTTTTCATTACGAGACATTCCTCAGATGTAAAGGCATTTACTTACCAGGTATCTAGTTTCGCTGCCAGTTGGTGTCAGATCAGAGACGGATCCAGCGTTGATGGTCTCATAGGATGTTCCTGAACGAAGAAGGGTCTCTGCAGGGTCATGTTCCTGTATCCTATGTTGGTCATCGTCTTCAGTGTCCGCTTGACTCATTAGATCCATTGGATGAATGATTTCCAGGCGACATCTTTTCTCGTGGACGGCAGGGTAGGGTCCTCGGGATCTCGGGTGATGGTCGTCGTCTTCGGTGTCACGTCCGAATTTGAGCAACTTCTTGAGAGAGAACTTCGTCTTGGTCTTACCGCGGTCGTCGCCAAAGAGCTTCTGTGTCACGTAGTTCTCGCCGGCAGCCAGCCTTCCTTTCATGGCAGCCGGGTTGAAGAAGTTCCGTTTACTTGTGGTCGGTGAAGCCACTGTTCTCCTGGGTAGAACGGGAGATATCATGGGTGCAGGAACGCAACAAGGAGTGGGCGGCACGCTCTCCGACGGGGCCACGAAGGCGTGCTCTGTCGTTGGAGTGGTAGCCGTCGGAGTGGTAGGGGCGCTGTTTACCTGATATAAGGTCTGTTTGGGGAAGACTGTGGGCGGCTCCTCCATTTCAGGAGTGGAAACAACGGGGGGCAGGGGGGCCTGGCGCTTGGGATTCCGTCGGCTGAAGTCGAGAGCGTTGGCCAAGTTCGCCACCTTGGCCTCGAAGCTCAGCTCGCTCTTATCCGGTGACGATCGGTTGGACGAAGGGGAAGGACAATTTTCCACAGCCTCCGTTTCCTCCTCGATCTCGTGATAGATGTTCGGGTCGGTCGAGGGTTCAGCATCACTCGACGGGGCAGGGGAAAGCGAGGTGCTCGGGGACGAGTCCGTCTTCGATTCCGATGTCGAAACCTGCGGTGATTCGGAAGGCTGCACTGTAAGGGAATCGGGCGATTTGGAGCTGGCGTCGTCCGATGAATC
This sequence comes from Thereuonema tuberculata, assembly GCA_023159025.1. Lineage (NCBI taxonomy): Eukaryota > Metazoa > Arthropoda > Chilopoda > Scutigeromorpha > Scutigeridae > Thereuonema > Thereuonema tuberculata. Next base: position 40,489,016 of record JAFIDM010003189.1, on the reverse strand, counting down.
CCGGCCCGACGATGACTTAGTCGGTTTGGCTGGGATCTTTGGCTTCGGTTTGCTGACGGTTGGCTTCTGCTGCGACGTCGGAGAGGCAGGGATGCCCGTAAGCACAGACGTCGACGAGTAAGGGGTGGGTAAGGCCGCAGTCGACGCTGGCAACCCTTTGAGTATCGATGACGACGAATAATGCATAGGGGGCTTGGTACTCATGGCAGAGGAGGTAACAGGCGTCGTAGTATCCTTCGTGTGTTCCGACATTGGGCTTGGAGCTTTGCCAAACGAACCGAACGTCGGCTCCTGTTTTGGGCTGGGGATATTTTTATCCACTCTCAACGTAGAGGCAGGATCGTCGGGCTTCGGCGACGTTTTAACGCCGAGGTGCATCAGCGACTTGAAAAAGCCCTTTTGGGTAGCGGGTGCTTTCAGGGACTCGTCGTTCAGGTCGGGAGGAGGCACCGACGGCAGCTTCGGGGCGACATCAGTGCTGGTCGGCGGAGGCTTCGGGGTCACCTTCGACACGGGACTCACTTCGTACGGGATGCATTTTGTCTCGGCTACGGCAGCAGCAGCCTTAGCCACACGTTGTCGCGAGGACGGAGATATATCTGCCTTCACGGATGGTGGGGATTCCCGCTTCGTTAAGAGGTTATTCAGGGTCTCATGCAAGACCCGACTTACCTAAAAATAAACAACAAATTTATTAGAAAAATAATTCTCAACGCACTGAAAAAACAAAGGCAAGCTCTGAATTTAAGCATAAACAAGCTGAAAGAATATTCAAAACATTTAACCAAAGATAATAAATAAAATAAGAAATAACATATAAAAAATATTTATCCATTTTGAACACAACTATCAATTACAACTTAGAATTTTTATGAGTAAGATTAAAGTAAAATTAATAAGTAAATATTTTTATTTTAAATTTTAAGAACAAATATCACATTCAATAATAGATCTCACGCAAGCCTAACATTGTGTTAAATCCTACCATTGCCTTATTGCCATTTTAAAAATAAAATGGTAGAAATCCATATATTTTGTTTTGGTCTCTTATTATTCGGAAGACAAGCATCACTTCCAATTATTCTACCAATTGAAAAGGAACGATTACAATAATCTTTGAGAATTTAAATATCTGAGAAATAAAAATGAAAAACAAACGATTAGATACCATGCAATTTAGGCTTAACTTTCTTTGAAAAAATTTAGGTTGCCTAATTCCAAATGCGTAAATACAAATTAAATCCGAAAGCGTGGCGCGTGTTTAATACGATTGTTGGTGCTCGCGCATTGCAAAGCGTAATAGTATTAAATATGTCATTATTAGAAATTTCTAGGCTGAAATCTTAAAAGTCGCTTTTCATGTGTTTAATTGCTTAATAATTGATAATTGGGAATCCTAACGCTCTAATTTAAATATTTAAAATATCAATTTTAAAATTTATTTATTATATAATTTTTGAAAAATAGATATTAGGGTTTTTAAAACAATATTTTATTATTTATAATATAAAAGTTTAAAATGTAATAATACAATATTTTAATCTTTAATAATATGTTATAAATTGTATTTATTTTTTAAGAAGGAATAATAATATTATTGTTAATGTATTATAGTTTAATACATTTTATAACTTATACTAAACATTAAAAATATTAAATATTATAATTATTCATTTCTGTAACATTATTTATAATTATTTATTATAAATAATTCATAAAATAATTATAATAAATCTTGCTTGCTTAGAATAAGAATTACGTGGAAAATATAGTCATTTTTTTTTCTTTTTTTCAATGATGAACTTAACGTTTTTTTTTTAATTTAATGGCGTGATTCAAGATTTAACAAATAATCAATTTAATGTTTACTTGTGTAAGACTTATTGGAATGTTAGTAAACAGTTGTCGAGGACACCTTTTGCTGTTTACTAATAGAGACTGACCTTGTTGTTCTGTTTATTTTCTTCGACTGTGTTGCTCTCTTCGATTCCATTGGCGTTTTGCCCGTCGCTCTCGTGAACCGTCGGAGTGACAACGGCGCTCAGTTTGGTCGTTGCGTCTCGGTTACTCAGTGGCTTGATGGAGGCCCTGGGCAGCAAGAACTTCTGTTGCAGTGGGTCGTCGGGGTCTTCGGATGTTTTGACAATTGTTCCATTGGGTACTACACCGTTGTGTTTGTGACTGAGCGAGTACACGTGCGTGTTGACGGTGAAATGATTGAGGGGCAGGGCGGGCCCCGACTTGACTGGGACGGGCACTGTACTGCTTTCGACTACCGTGGTTTTGGCTGCGTACACCACTGTCTCCTCCTTCTTGGCAGTGGGAGACTCTGTAAGAAGGTTCTTGTTGAACGAATTGAACTCAGTGTTGCGCTCAGTAAGTTTCATCATAGCTCGTTCTTCATCAGTCAGATCCAACAGGTATTCATCATCATATTCATCACCTCCATCCGATTCTTCCTCTTCGTACCTCTCTTCTCCATCCGATTCATAATCAACATCGCCGCCATAACCAATCACCTAAAAAATAGACAGTATGTTAGAATAGAATGTAAATCTCCACAAAGACTTTTATATGGCTAAAAGATATCATATGCATTTCTTTTTGAATACTTTTTGGAAAAAAGAAAGAAAGAAAGAAAGAAAGAAAGAAAGAAAGAAATTTAATATTAAATAACCATATATATTAAAGAACAAGCAAAAGTTCTACTCAAGAATTCATGTGAAAATCTATTTATAATGTTTTGTTAAATGTTAATAAAAATTCATAAAAAAAATCTCCATAAAAATCCATGCTGTTGCATCAGAGGCAGATACAGATTTCGAATCATTCTTAATCTAACAAAAACGAGTTGAAGTCAGGTAACCACTCCGACGTTCGGCTGCCTTTAAATATAGGAAAAAAAAAATCTTATCCACATTTGACAATTGATATTACTGGAGAGGAGAGGACACGGGGGGAAAAAAAATTCCCTCACCTCTCTGGAGATTAAAACCTAACAATCTCAGCCAAGATAAGAGTTTGTACCACTTAAGCTACAAAGTTTTTGTTGTTTTGTATATTTTTTTTTCAAAAAGATTATATTATGGAAATTGTAAAACAATAATGACTAAAAAATAATTATCATGATCGAACAATTCCTTAAAATAGATTTACATTATCTAAAAAGATAATGAAAAGAATTACATTGAAAGGAACAAATACTGATAACCATTTTTTTTAATGTGAAATTTTATAATTCTTTTCGGATGAGATTTTCTTTTTATTAAGTTGATAAATTTTATTTTAAAACTAGTTAAAATTTCCTCGCTAATTTCATTAATGAGAACTTGAGGAAAAGAAAATTGTTTCTGAAATTACTTTGAACCATAAAAATGATCATATTTTTTGAAAGTCATAATGTGATTCTAAAAAATCTTGTTTTTAGAGTTATTTCTTTATTTTAGAAAGGTTAAACATTTTTGTAAAGTCCTTTCTGTAGCTTAGAAACTTTTTTAAAAGTTAAAGCATCATTCCTGTATGTTCATTTAAGGCAAGGAGTTCTGGATGTGAGGCTTCTGCGATCGCCAGAAGCAGTTTGGACGACCAAACAGTCGTGCTTTACTTCTGCGAAAGATGTATATTGATAGAGAGGTGGCCCAACCCTCGGATTCGTATGGAGAAGGATTATACAGAAAAATTCTCATCTGTGTGCGGAACCCTGTTCCCCTTCATGTCCTTTGAAGCTGAATAATAATGTTTTTCTTTTTTTTGAAAATTACATCTAAATGTGACAAAAAATTAAAAATATCTCATTGTTTTTATATCGGGAAGAAAAGTAAAAATCAGAAGCAATTTCAAAATGGAAATAATAATAATAATAGGGTGGATTGACTCAATTTCAAAATAGATTTTCCTAAATTGTTGCTTCATTCAGAATTGTTTTTCTTTACAGGATTTTATATCTGAGCAAAATAAAAAAAAAAAAAATGTTTGCTAAATCCATTTGGCGTAGCTCGAACGTAAAAGATACAACCTTTAGAAATGATTATATTTAAAAGCAATAAAAGAAATATATGCGATTTATTTTTATAGAAATAATTCTTTATATATAAAAAGAAATCTTAATGTGGTTCATATTTCTTGAAATCGCATATTGAGGTAAAGTGAGTTGTATTCCCGTATTGAAATCTTGCTAGAAACCATAAGTTACTCAACAGAGGTTTTCAGTGTTGCGCGACCAGTTGCCACTCTGTTTATTTTTTCTTCAATAAAAACTGGTTTTAACGAGATCCTGTTGAAAACTGTGTACTTAAAACACCTTAAATTACTGAAATGAAACCGAACAGACTTCTTGAAATTACTCTAAATTGCGTTGAAAGCAATTTTTGTTAATTTAGTTTTCAAAACTGCTTTGTAATTAAGGAATATTTAGATTTTACGCTTCATAAAAACAAAAAAACAAAACAAAAAAAAAACATTAGTATGATTTCGCTAAGCTAATATTTTTATTTTGTAAGGCGTAGAATTTAATTTACTTAAATAAAGTTTTAAGAAATTAATGCATGAAATTCTTTTCACCGACAAATTACGGTAAGATTAATAAAAAAAGGAATTTTATAGTAACTACTGAGTTTATTTCTTACAGTTTTAAAATTAATTTTCTTTTAAGAGATACACAAGGTTTCTGTACTTTGAGAATTTACAATTAATAATTATATTAATAAAAGAGAAAATGTTAATCAAATATTTGCCCCTTAAATTAAGATTCTGTACAATTTATTAAATGTTATACATTCATTATAAAAAAACAGTTTTCAGCGAAATAAGCTGTTCAAAATACTTTACTATAATATCTGAATTAATTGAACAAAGAGGAATGAACAAACTTCTATCTTAAGATCTAAATTGCAATATAATACTTTTTTCCGAAAATAATCTAACCACTGCTCTATATTACAAAATTTGTTTATTACTAAGAAACTTCATACTTCGCTGGTAGAAGTATGAAGTTTTTCAGTAAAAACGTAATACTTTTATTGTAATATAGGCCTAATATTTTCTTAATCTCGTCAGTACTATTCACTTCTGACTTAATACGGTCTAAATCTTAACTCTTTCTCTCACCGATCCATCAAAAACAAACAAACAAAACCGTTATTAGAAACTTTTTCCATCATTACACGGTCAAGAGAATCAGTCATTAACTATTTCTACATTGTGGTTTCTCGTCTACCTATTCATGCGATAATGAGAAAATCTGATTTTTCTTACCTGCGGCGCTTCCTCTTTGAATCCTACGCTTGACCGTCGTTCGTATTTCCCGTTAGGTGTCGTTTTGCTGCAGGGACGGCATTTTAGAATGCCGGGCACTGTGGACGTAGCCTTCCAGGCACTGTCGTACTCTTTGGTGGTGGTTCCTCCGTTCTGTACGGGAGTGTAGCTGATGGTTCCGTACACCGGCTTGGAGCCAATCTCCGAAGAGTTCGACAGCGAAGTGTTGAGGGCGTTCTTGTTGTTGTTGAGCGCGATACCCCTCCACGTGGTGCGCGCCGAGTGGTTTGACTGATAGATAGTGGTGGTCTGCGAGATGTAGCGTCCACTCAGACTCTCCATTTTTAAATTGGGGGCGTGATTGTTGTTGTGCATGAGGGTGTTGTTATTGTTGTTGTTGAGCGACTGCAGTTTGGGATCATGATCTTGTTTCGATTTGAAGCAGTTTGAGCAGAGATCCTTCTTCCAAGCGTTCTGTTTAAAGTTATGACAAATGGCCGCCATCTTGTGTCAGACTGTCTTCCGAACACGTTGTCACCAAAGAACTTAACAAAAATAACAAAAGAGCAGCTCCCACCTCCATCATAGTAATAAAGTCTTGTCTTTGGACATATCTAAGTTTCTAGTGATTGCCTCTTCATAAATATCCAGAATCACCATATTCATTGTTACATTGGCCTGTCCTTTGTATCAGCTATCTGAAATACAGAAAAGAAATAAGATTAATGTAAATATTCGAATAAAACAATTAAAGATAATAATTATTAAAGAAATCAGTTGATATTTACAATTACCGAATCGAACGAACCTTTTATAACATAAATTCGACCAAGTTAAGGAAAGTTTTACAAAAGTAATGAAATTTAAAGTAACAGGTAAAAAAAAAAAGTTCTGATGAGCATTTAAGAATATCCAGTCACTGTACTGATCCAATTCGCTTCAAATATGATTTGATGTTGGATTAATAGTTGCAGAACTCCATTATCGAATTCCTAACTGCGAAATACGTTAGTTCAAAGAAACTTAGCCAGTGTTTACTTTTTGTAAAACAAGCTGTGTTTGTTTATGAAAATTAAAGCTTCGGATCCGGAAGTTAATTATGTCGTCTTTCAGTACAATCACTCTGAAAATCCACTAACTTTCAAAGGAGTGAGAGATCTACTGTTTTATACTATTATTTTATTTATTTGTTTGTTTTTATTTTGACTCTTCACCATTTCGAGTTTGTTGATATCCACTTTTCTTAGATGTTTATTGAAATGAGTCCAGACAGAAAGAATGGAAAGAGCAATTATTACTTATAAATAAAGTGGCGAAGCTCATGCATCTGGCTTAAAAAACAATTTAATTCCTCACACATAGATTATATGTAAAATAGGACCGGTTTCTGCCCCGAGAGGGATCTTCCTCACGCTATGACACAACTATTACTTATTAGCGCATTCGGAGCAAAAAAAAAAGGCTGAAATCACCTCTTATCAACTGTTTATCCATCTTTTTTTCCATAAATCCCATTCCCATTGGAGGACATTCTTGGAACTTACAATACGCTTAACGATAATCCAAATTTCATCGGAATTGGGTAAAAATTAAATGACGTAATTTCAAGTTTTCCGTGACCTTACTTAGCTAATTCTTCAACTAAGCAGAATTAGCTCAACTAGCTGCTTTTAGCACAACTAAAATAGTAAAAATACCGTTTAAACCGTGAATGCCTTTTTTTTTTTTTAATTACTAGTTTATCGGTACTTAATAAGAATCATGTGACCAATTTTAAACTTCTAAATAACAACTTTTTTTTGTTTTTCTTTTCCCATCTAAATTTTTTTGCTAATTGAAGCAGTTCGTAAATGTAATGTGTACTAATTACGTACAGGTGCTTCGTTCAAACTCTTCAAGGCGTATCTTGTTACTTTTGTCATTTTCATTTGCCTCCATATACAAAATGACGTAGATGTTTCGTTTTAAACTATCCATTTTTCACTTTATCTGAAATGGAATTCCTTTATCAAGGTACGCCTGTTACAGATCGTTTAACGTTTAAGAAATAAAGTAAAGATTTAAGTGCCCATTACCACATCAAACAGAATCCCCCAACGATAGTAAAAACATAGTACAGTTATAATAAACCTATCTACAGAAAATATATCAAAAATGACAGTCCACCATTAAGTTCTCAAAACTTGAAGTTATTGTGTTCGAAAACGAAGAGAAAAAATTTGCCTCTCCTTGGTCTGAACTTTTCATTTCGAACTTAAATAAAATTTGTAAACTCTTTATGAAATCAGATCTTATTGGAGTGAAATACGTATGTCTCTAAACTATTCCTTCTCCCGTATCTGCATTTCAGCAGAAACAACTAAAACCATTAAAAATAAGGTTTTCTGCTTGGTTGAAGAAGTTAAAAATTTCCGGATGAAAAAACCTTCACAGGCTATTTTTTTCTCCTCTTGTTAAAGAACAATTCAAAGAAAACAAATGAGGGAAAATCTACAACGAATTAACAAGACAAGAACTGTGTGTTTTCTCTTTGTAGATGCGCTTGCGTGATCCATTCCTCAAATTGTAAGTAGATTTCATTCAAAGCAAAAGATAGAAAATTAAGGCACTAAGTAATTTTTTCGTAGAACAGAGTTGACATTATTTCGTTTTTTATTTTGAAGTGTTCGTGCGTTTTTTTTAAAAGCCAATGAAAAAGTCGTTTTAGTATCCTACTATCCAATTGGCAAGTGAGGTTCTTCAGTGGGTCCCTTATAACTTTTGAACTCCTGGATGAATCCTCTTGAAACTTGGTATTTATTTTAAATACTAGATGCATGTAACTTCTTTAAATTTGTAATTTTTTCCCAAATGGTTCGGTTGGTTGGTTCGTTGGTGTTTTATGGCGCAAAAGCAGCTGCGGCTAAGCTGCGCCAACCCAAATGGTTTTTGCCGAGTAGTTAGCGCAAGAAAGCGACAAAAATTCTTATAAAACCCGTGTTTAGTGACTCTATTTAACAATGCTTGGTAGTAGAACTGTCGATTATCCGTCACAGCCAATAAAAATTACAATACCTACTTTAGTTTACTGGTTGCTATGCAGAGAGATTGCGTCTGCTGCCTAATGCATTCATTTCCGATTATTTATTTGAAGATATATGAAGTATATACGTAGATACAGTCTTAATTTGCCATCACAGGTGTTAAAAAAATTTTAGCTTCTTTTTTTTTCTTCAAAAGTTATTATTTAAAAAATTACTTCTTAAAGCAATTATTTTCTCTGATGGACTGATTTGACATATTCTGAGACTTGCTGTAGTATTTGACATATAACCAGTTCACAAATCTAAGACTGAGCTCTTCCCGCCCTTTGAAAAATAGGCCTTTTTTGAAACAACGTCGCAACTGTTAGTGGATGTATTGTCATTGATAATTGATATTTTGTGATGGTAGAGAAATTAAACGCTTACATATAGTTATTACACAACTTACACAACTACGGGGCTGTGTCCCTATACTCATACAAGTGAAACTGAAATTTCGATTTTCGTGCAATCGGAATAGTTCTCAGTACAACAACTAAAAAGTGTGCATTAGTTTTTCGTGAGATCTTTGTTTACATACTGAACATCAGAATAGTCTAAATCATGGATGGTCAAGAAATGCATCAATATTTTCACGTACGGGTTAAGATGCGCCATAACCTCAGTCTACTATTCAGTTCTTTTTTCGTGATAAGTTTAGAAACAAAATCAAACAAGTACCAAACATGTATTGAACAGTTATGGAACGAAAGCAGAACAATATTCCTTCTTTCCTACTTCATCATCATCAGTGTTCTGTCGCAGACAGGTCCAACGGCAAGCAACAAACAAGGTGAACAATGTCTCTTTCTCCAATTCGTTATATCTCTTGCCTCCTCCTTCAGGTCTTGATATCCACTTGTAGTCATTAAGTCATCCAGGATCATCTTTCTCTTTCTTCCTCTTGGTCTCTTTCCTTCAATCTTCCCCTCCAGTACTTTCTTCATGAGATTTTCACCTCTTAGCACATGTCCAATCCAGTTCTTTTTTTCTTCTTCTTATATTCTTTAATAAGCTTCTCTCTTCCCCTATTTTTCCAGAACTTCATCGTTAGTCATCTGTCCATTTAATTTTCTCCATCATCCCCAAAGCCACATTTCAAATGCTTCCAGCATCTCAGCATCTCTCTTCCTCAGAGTCCAAGTTTCCGAACCACACAAGGATATACTCCAAATGTAGCATTTTATAAGTCTTTTCCTTAAATTAATATCCATATTATTTGTGAATAGGTTCTTTCTATTATAAAATGCAAATTTTCCCTTATGAATTCTATCTCTAATATCTATGTTGCATTTACCGTCATCCTGTATAATACTTTCCAAATATTTGTTATAGTTTAACTTGTTCCACCCTTTCTCCATTCAATGTAATCTGAAATTCAATTCTTGTTATAATTTTTTTTTTCTGTTAACCTACACAAATCGATTTAGGTTATTACTTTATGCATGAGAGAGACTTACTTTATTATTATTATTATTATTATTATTATCAGCGGGAGTAAAATGCGCCACTTCTAATCGCCCAATGCGCCAGTTTTGGCACTTCCCCTAGGTTATATCTAATTCATCAAATTAGAATACCGTTGGAATCGAAGTTAGTAACTATTTCCAAATGTTAATTTCGAGGAGGATTCTAATTATTATTCTCAGCCATTGTGAATTTTAGTTAAAATTACGGAAGTAGAAATATATCGCATCTTCGTCGCTCTGCTCTTCCGCAGTCATCGACACTCCGATCCTAACTACATCCGTCGGCATTAGTAAATTATGCTAAACTTTTTCTCCATTGATCGTAACTAGGTCAGTCGGCCCTAACACTGTTATTAACCTAACTTCAACTAACCCATGTAGAAAATGTGGACAAATGTTTTTTGTTTTTTTTTTTCCGTTTCTTTTTCTTTTTTTTTATTCAAGTAATTGTTCAGTGACAAAACGAAAAAAAAAGTAGGAATAAAAATAAAGTATAAATAGATGGAATATAGCGAGAATTAAGGGAAAAAAAAGTAAACAGTTGAACGATAACTGACTGGAGGAGAGAAGAATATAATGCAGGGAAGCTAATGTCTTATTTTATGTATTTTTTTATAAGTATTTTTCAGATATTCATGGTATCAGAATATCGAGCAATTTAGCGGGATTTTTTTTTTTTTGATCTTACTAATGAGTCCGAAATACAACAAAAACCACTGGAATCTTTCTTTATTGAAGACTTCAATTCTTGTAAAATTTCAGCCTTTCAAAGACAAAAGAGGTTTGAGCTTGTCTTGTTTACTCTGGGACGCAGAAATATTAGACCTACAATACGTTTTGGTGGCTAGCAATGACGCAGGTAAAACAAACAACGATTTTTCAATTATGGATAATTTTGGAAATAAAATTTTATAAAGCTTACGAATTCCGATCTGTCCTCAGAAGTATTCGAACTGACGCAGGCAGGATACCTGTATCTCCTTAAGAGATATTATTTGTTTGATCAAAATACAAATCATTTATACTTAGCACTTCCTATAATGCGCCATTACCCTAAGCGGTGTTTACGATATCTGAAAGTGAAAGATTAAACTTTAATTTTCCTGATTTAAAAAAAAAATTCCATGCTTTGAAATGAGGAATACTAAGTTTCACTTGGAACAAAAGGAAAAAAATACGAGTAAGAAGATGTTGAGATTCAGTTCAAGTTCATGCCTGTGAGAATAAGGCTGATTGGAAATTAGGTTGATAAGGGTCAAGCGAGGCTCCATTGGAACCATCATTATGTGCACTTCCATATCCTCTTTGTGGCTACGTTTAAAGAATAAGAATTTCTGAAATTAGGCGAAACCAGTAATTGTTAGTTACGGGACCTGAATACAACTCATATCAACTTGATTAGTGTTTACGACTAGTGTGTTCAGGTCCTATTCAGTTTCTTTATTAATTCTAAAATTATTCTTTGTAATTTGTATATTTATTATAGCTAATAATAATATATACTGTGCTGAATTTCTTCCTTGAAAAACTATTAAAATTAACACTCAGAATACGTGGGCCAGTGTTTGAATATTTCAAGTAACCTTAAACCAGCAAAATACAATTAACATTATTAATTTTAATTTTTTAAAATTATTTTTAGTTTTTTTTTCTGATTTGACAGCCTTTCACAGTTCGAGATATTTCCTCAGACAATTGTATCTTATCAGAAATTAATATAAGAAAATTCCTTCATAAAGAAACAACTAACAAAATTTAAATACGACATTTTTTGGAATTGAAAACAAACAGTTTTACAATCTTTTGACAAGGACATTTGATGTTTTTATTAATCATCATCATCTTCTCAATATCGTAAAATAAATGTAAAATTAAAAATACATTTATTCTATGATATTCAGAAGATGATGATGATTAATAATAATTATATATTTAGAAGGAGTGTGATGAAGAAGAATTACGGTATGTACATTTGATGTTTTTTTATTTATTTATTTATTTTTTCAAAATTCGTTTCCTTTCAATTTTTCTCCTGCATTTTATGATCTAAGAAATAAGTTAACTAAGAAAATCAATTGAAAGCTCAAAGAAATGTCAGCTGTTTATATATTTGTCGACGTTAGTGCAGCATTTTGCTACTAGGTGTCGCTCACATCAGAGCGCTTGCTTTTTGACTTCAGTTGCTACTTCACTCGGAAGTTTGAAGAAAACATTGCGTGACCTTCATTTATATGAGAAGCCTCTATATAACGGACATTGGAATGCGAAATGCGGTTGCATGATACTTTGCCAAAACAACAAAAGCCAGAATTTTTTTTTATTTCCTAAGCATCCTCATTTCCAAAATTTTTTTTTGCACGAAAAAGTGGCAATTAAGTTTTTGCAACGGTTCTCATTGAAATATCAAAATAGATATAATAATAACAATTTAAGAAAAAAAATCTAGGTTATTTATATGCTTTTAATGAGTAATAACATAAAATAAAATAGGATAAGATTAACCTTAATAAAAATGGAATTAAGCCAATACAATGAAATAGCTTTTCTTATGTGCTTCAATTTAAATTGATTGTCCATTACATTATATATCATTTATTTTCAGTTCATTTCGTAACTCCTATTTCCCACGAAACTATATCCAGGAAAATTAAAAAATCAGTTCAGGAATTAGCGAATACATACTTTTGAAAAGATTTCAATGTTTAAAACAAAAAAGACTGATTCTAACGATTCCTTTTTGAATTTACAATTTTTATTTTTTTGCATCTATATTACTAAAAAAAGAACAGCTTGTATGCGTACGTCCGCAACAATTAAATTTCGCACGCGCGTTGCCAGACAACAGGGTATTGCTGCGTGGTGAACTCAACGGCGCAAATTTGTATTCTTTAGAATTCAAATTTTATTTAAACTTTAACTTAGTTTTAGTTTTAATTTTTAGTTTTTAGTTTAGTTAATTCAATTTGTTTTTTTGTTTTTGTTCTTTTGAATAAATAAAATGTTTCAAGACGGAATGGTTCAGTACTGTGTAGTTCCTTATTGTAATAATTCTGTAAAAACGCTTGGAATATCCTTCTTTAATATAATATTTCCTCTATATCTATACGGGTTAAAACAAAGCACATGGCTTTGTTTATCCCACAAGCCAAGCAGTAGCCTGGTGGGATATTTTGTAACTACGAAGCCCCGCCTATCCTCAAGTGGTCCATTGAATTGATGTGATTTTATGTTTTGGTTGTATCATAGCCCATATGGAAATATGTTGTAGTTACGGAAGTAGTCGGAGACAGCTTACATACAGTAGAAGTTCAAACTATGTTTAGCGACAAGGTCACCAAGTATTTTTCATAAGAAAAATAATCAAAAATCCTAGTTATTACCATCTTATCTTTATTTTGTCCTCAGTCCTCAAAAAAATCTGATTTTTCACATCTAAATGCATTTGATAGATTGGGAATCTTAGGTTTTTTTTTGCGCTAAAAAGGACAAAGGTGGAGATTGCAATGAATACGTTGAATGTAGTGACTAGAGTTGGAAAAAAAAGCTGCCACTAATGGAGAATTTTCTGATAGGCCTACTTGTAGTAGTTATCAGTAAATCGCAATTGAGGCTTCTTCTACTCGGACAAACAAAACAATCTGAAATGAAACGTGTAGAATGAAAATTGTTTCCTAATTAGTATACATTCAACAACGTTCCCAACGCACTCCATATACGCTGTAAACAACCTACTTATTTCACTACAAAAAAATCAGATTCTGTGAAATCCGATACTTTTGGCAAGGCAGTGTAAACAGTTGGCAAATTAGAAATTTACTTCTTTTTTTTTTTATTCCATTGCAAAATTTTGAGAGAAGATTACATTAACAATAATGTAATGACAACTGAGAAAGATCCACAATGATAATTATTTCACAAACTAAATAGATAAACAATAAACACATTTTACAAGCAGATATTTCAACAACTACAAAATTTAAAACCTACATGAAGGTTTGCAAAAAAGTGAACTATACATTAATTTCTATAAATTATCACAATATGCCAAAGAGATCAGCGAATAATCTGAAGGAAAGGATTTCAAAAAAAGAAAATTTAATATTATAGAACAATAGACGTTTCAAGTACAGAGGAAGCCATAAATCTTATCTCTCTCTACTTCCTTTGTATCTCTATTGATAAGATTTTTAAATACTTCAAGGCGATTTTTTTTTTTCTTCTTCACCCTCCACCCTTTCAGTTCATTTCATCTTTATGAATTTATCCATAACCGAACCTTTTTTTTTTTTTTCTTTCTTATTTCTTTATGAGAAGAACGTGGTCATAAAACAGCATGAAGCAGTTACGCATCGCGTGTAATTCGCACCGGGAATCAGAGCATCTGATTTTAATGATGAAAAACCAACGGAAGACGCAACAGTTCCATTGATTTAACCTTGCCTTCTTCCTCGTCCATTGCAATTAACATATCTAAAGCCATGGAAAAAAAGTCGTCTTCGTTTGCTTTCACAACATACGACCCTTCGTAAATAAAAATAAAATAAAAAATAAAATAAAATCTATTACAGATCAGCGAAAACAGAAAGGATCTATAAAAACAGTTCCTAATCTAGTGAAATTGGACGACCTTGTTTTTTTTTTTTTTTTTTTTTTTTGTCTTGTTTATATATATATATATATACAATACGTAAATATAATTGCTTTAGGTAAACATTTCACTACTCAGCTCTACAAAGAAAAAAATTCAAATAAATAGCTTACAAAGACTGCTGGCTTGTTTATTTATTTTTTTTAACTCGCTTAATAGCTGGTTACTATAGGGTGTTTCGTCTAATTTTCATTACACCCTTAATATGCATCGAAGAGGGAAAAAAAAAAGGGGGGGGGGGCAGTCATGGTTTTTAGCAGTTTAAAGGCCAACATTCGCGATAACTCAAAAAGCAAAATGTGACCTTCCTGTTAGTTTTGGTCAAAATTGAACCATAGGCCAGAAAACTAGAAATTCTCGTACTAAATCTTTATCAACATAATTACATATGCATCATATAAAACGATGAAAATTTACTAGCGCTGTCCACTGGTACAACTATTTCTGAATCTTACTACGCTGGCTTTCGACAGTTGTTACGCCAAATATACGTTGTTCCAAAGAGTAACAAGTTATAGCTTGTTACAAATATTCTGATGAGTCCCTAAGAAGGACAAAACGGCCGTTCCCGATTCCCTCAGTTGACAAACTCAAAGACGTGATTTGTTTATTTATTTATGTGCAGTGTTTGGTTTTCATTTCTTAATAATTGTTGCTGCATGTTAAATGTATTTCTTGTTAATAGATTTTTTTTTAAAAAAAGAAAAAATGCGTAAATCTTTGTGAAGATTATGACGTGGTCAGATAAAGGCTAGACAATTAATACAACATCATTGCACTAAACATGTAGGTCTAAAGTAAAATGCCGATTTTAAAATTACTATTAAAATACATAGATTTGAGATTTACTGCAAGGTTCTGATTCTTAACTAAATCAAGTTTCTTCTTGTGTATATTGTTTTACATAGGTACGATTTAATTATCAATAAAGTAGCATTAACAACGTGTTAATGATTCGTAATCATCGATCGTTAACTAAGTCTTAACTTCATTTCTTAACTTCTTTAAGCTTTATAACAGAGGTAAAAATTTTTTTAGCTAAACATGGCTGCCGTTGTCAAAACAACTTGAGATGATTTTTTTTTTTTTTTTTTTTTTTTTTTTTTTTTATTTTAAGCCAGCTTATGTATAGTAATTAATTTTTATTCTTTACGCTAAACTTTTAGTTGTGATTTTTATCTCTGCTTTTTTATTTCCATAATCATTTTGTAATGGAAATGAAGTGATTTATAATCACTTAATAATGTATACTATTTTGAAAAGCCAAAAAAAAACTATGGCCTAAGAAAGAAAAATGGAAAGTTACAAAACATAATCAATTAAATCCTTTAATTTAAAAATAACCAAAATATCAGAACTTAAAAAGGCAATAATGAAAAAAATTATAAATAAAGAAATAAATTGGAAGATTTAATATAAAATAATGGTATAATAATTGTTTTTATTATGTTTACTTGTTTTCTCATTACACTTTAAATTTCTTTGAAGAGGGTCGTTCGCATAGGAGCCCGAAAGGCTCCACGTGCTAAGTATTTTATTAAATGTTTTTTAAAATGTTTTTAAAATCAATTTGTGTGTTTTTTTCAATTCAATAACTCTTTTTCACACACTTTAAAATTTTATCACATCAAATTTCTTCTTTTTGTTATATGATTATATTTTGAAATATAAACATGATTCTGTTTATATTTAAAAAAAAAAGGATAAAAGAAAAGGGAGAAAAAGAAAAAAAAAATCCTTTTTTAATTTAAAATACTCAATTGAATTAAAAAGAGATAACTTAATTTTGTGTAAATGTGCTAGTATCTATATCTGCTCTTTGCTTGCATTACTTTTGCTGTTGTTATTTTAATGTATTTACCCTATTTAGCTAAATTCTGCTCGCAATATAACCTGCACAGAGGTCTTTTTATATCTGATAGGATTATATTTTGATCAATAAAAATAGTAAATAAATAAAGGAAACGAAAAACAGCACCTGAACAAAAGAAGAAGAAATTGCCTTTCTGATTTTAGATTTTGGGGAGAAGTTGGGAACGGCCGTTTCGTCCTGCAACGGACTCATCAGCTGCCTCACCCTGACCGAATCAGAAAAGCAAGATCTTCTTAGTGAGAACCCCTGTCAATCTGGCAGTCAACTGCTCCCTATAATCTAAAACCAGAAAGGCAATTTCTTCTTCTTTTGTTCAGGGGCTGTTTTTCTTTGCCTGTATTTATTTACTATTTTCACAGCACGTTAAATTTATTTTTCATCAATAAAAATATAGGCCTATTATATATATATATATATATATATATATATATGTGTGTGTGTGTGTGTGTGTGTGTGTGTATACATAAAATAAATCAAGAGGTTTTTGATAATATTACTTAACTAAATGTAAAAATACTTTTCAGGATAATATTATTGAGTATTAGAAATGTCGTCACCGTTTAGAATCAATTCACCATTTTATGAAGTAAAATCTCTAGAAAGGAATCTAATGAGACTATAAGTTGGTCGTATGGAACTGTTATAATTACTATTCGAAAAACTCATTTTGAACGAATGCAAAACGAACCCCCTGATAGTGAAGATGCATAAAAAGAAACAGCTGTCATTAAATGAAGTGGACTGATGTAAAAAACTTAAGCCAATAATTACTATTTATAACCACGTATTTTGAGTAGAAGTTATTTTAAAAGATAAGAGATCAGTCAATCTCTGGAATAGGTCTCATCCCTCTCTATTCAGTTACAACAAAATGCGTTGCGTTTTTCCCAACTTTTCAGGGCGGCGAAAAGAAAGTTTCTGACAATGACTGTCACGCCTTCCCACGATTCTTACACAGACCTATTTTGTGAGTTCATCACTGAATTGTTCAAGGAATCCGTCTTGAACACTTAAGAAAAAAAAAAATAAAAGATGCAAAAACAAATTCTTCTAAACGTGAAACATCTAATTAATGTGTTAGATTTTTGTCTGCTTTTGGACCAAATTGTTATAAGGTTTTTTTTTCAAGCTATTTGAGTTCTGGCATAAAGTTGATGTATGAATTATTTGCATTTCTACAGTCATTTATCTTGCTTTTTTGAGTTCCTAGAGATGCCACATTATTTCCCACGATTCAGTTACTGCCCTATGGTTAGGGTCTGAGCATTCATCAGTAAATAGTTCTAGTCGATGACAATCAACAAGAGTGAATTAGCTACATTAGGATTGTCAGTAATTAACACGAGGTCTTATTTGTTAATGTAAACAATTATCAGAATGCATTTTTTTTTTTTCAAAAAAAAAAAATTGGTAAAATTACTTGCATTCACCGTGTGTTAAATTCTACTAGATTGCTATAGGCGTAGTGAATTTTGAGTTAGGTTTATTTAAAATACTACAATAGATGGAGAGAAATCGCCAACCGGACAATAAATATGCTTTCGCCCACAGAGCCAACATCAACGAGAATTCTGTACAATTGTTTCATCCTTATTGTGGAATCATCAGCAGAATCTACTCGTTGATGTTTGGCTCGCCGAGCGAAAGCTTTACCCAAAAGCATTCTCGGTCCCGGGAATGGGCCGCCGGGATAAACAACAATAAAATAAAAAATGATCCTGAAAGATCCAATATATTAACTCCTTGTCATCTTACTGAAAGGCACTATGGAAATTAATCACAAAGAGGCAAATTGAAAAATTCAATAGAAAGCAAGTTTAACGTCCGTAATCATTTATAAATGGAGAGAAATCGCCAATAAATATGTTTTCGCCCACAGAGATTCTGCTGATGATTCCCCAATAAGGATGAAACAATTGTACAGAATTTTCGTTGATGTTGGCTCGATGTTGGCTCTAAACATTATTAAATGTTTAGTGTATTACATACGGAGTGGCACTTCAAAAATAACACACCCACATTTTTGCAGAAAAATTGAACTTTATAATTTTATTTATTTATTCCTATGTATCTCCTTTAAGAAAATCCTATTTTTATAATAATAGAATAAGAAATGACCAAACACACCAAAAATTGTTAAAAAGTCTTTATAATATTTTTTTTAAAAAATACATTATGGAAAACCAAAAGGAGAGCTTTCGAAACTTGTGCGATTCCCTTGTCATTGAGGATTGACAAGGAATTCGAACAATTGTATGGTTTTCCGTAATGTATTTTTAATTAATATTTATTATAATGAAGACTTTTTGATATTTAATGATTTCTTTTTCTATTAAATGCAACTTTAACACACGTTAAGCTTTTATCTAATTTTTATAATAAAAACCCGTATCTTTTTACCATTTTTCAGCAGAAACTGTTTATTTGTACTATCGGAATTTGCAACGGTTTCAAGTTTGGTATCTGGAGGACATTCTCTCGAGTCAACTGAAAACACAACAGTCAGGGAACATACTAGAATTAAAAGAAGAAAATTTTGGAATTAGCCGATTAGAATTACAGTCTCCTTAACATTTAAACATACTGTTTTATTTGAAATAAACTTTTTTTAAAATTTCTAATTTGTTGTCTCTTCGCTATTATCGGAAATGCAAGCAAGGTAAAAGAAAAACACTTCTCATTTGGGTCATGACAGAAGTTTACTAAGTTACTTCTTTGCTTATGTAGTTTTGTTTTTTTTACATCTGAATAAAATACAATCATATGTAGATAAGTAGTATTGGAGTCCATTTAAGACTGCCAATGACAATGATGTATGCAGTTTTTAGATTGTTATAATAGAAAAGCATCAAACTCTAAACAGAGGATGCATAATGTCAATAAGTGAAATATTATGTTTAAATATAAATGTAGTAGGCATTTATATATTTAATAAAATGGCACGTTAAATAATCTTGTATTGTAAGTGAAATATTAATCGTTTTTAGCTATTTCATTCATTCCTAGTTCAATTCATTCGTTTACTGCACAATTGAAGATAAAATAAGGATACAAAGAACAACTACAAGCAAGCGCTTTCTCAAAAGCTGACATCTCAATCGAGGCGGACAAAATCACAAAACAGGCTTCTGACCTTATCCAATTACCTCCTACTCTACGATCTGTAAAACATTGCTTGATAGAGAAATCAAGAACATCTGGATTCAAAATTGTAATGGAAAATAAACAGACTGCATCCTGTAATGCCTAAGAATCACAAGACGTCAAAGTTGTACAGGGACTTACTTCGAAAGCAGCTCAAGAACTGAATACATTGTCACGGAAACTTATTTGATTGATGACTTAAAATATGAAGTACGTAAGCAAGAGATTGAGGCATTGGTACACATAATGTTCGATTATCCAAATATACTCAAAGCAAAAGATACACTAAAAGTAAGTATGGGCTCATTTTCAAGCCTAAGTAAAATTGTGGTGAATAAAGCATGCTGGACATTAGCTGAGAAAATATATGTAGGAGATATCGAACTATCGAAATTAATTGACCTGGATGGTGTAATAAAAATTAACAAGTAATCAAATTTTAATTTTTATTGATTGTAACTAAACTAAAGACTTCAAAGATGAAAAAATTCCATTTCGTTTAAGGTAATGGAAGAAAATTAACCTAATTCTAAGGGAAAATTTACGATCTCTTGGGGAAATAGAAAAAAACTACTTCTTGGAGAAAATAGACCTCGTGTTTGATCGTAAGTCACGTGACATCCGATTGACCCATGTAGATAACAATGAAAACGTGAGCATCTCGGAGACCGTCTCGAAGATCCGGGATGTCTGGGAATGTCCCGGGATGTCCGATAGATAAAAATGAAAATGTGAGCGACCTCAACACTATAAATAATATTTGCCACCTTATTTGTATTTCTGTGTCTTACGGTTTCGGAGGAGATAGGGCCAGAATAAATCAACTTTTCTTTTAATAATATAGATTGTGAGGAATAAAACTTTAAATTGAAGTAGGTTTCAAAGTTTTTTTGGGAACTTCTTATTTCTACAGTAAATGAATGGAACTACAATCCAGTTTGATCAGTGAAATATAGTAACTCTAAACAAAAACTCCAAAAAAAAAAAAAAAATCAGTTTCCTAAAAAAAAAATGTTACTTTATACTTAGTATTTTTGTTGTTGTTGAAAGTTTTTATATGTAACGCTATTAAACCACTTGCTGTGACTTGGATAGGTTTGCAACTTTACGAAAAAGCCTTAAAATGAAAAGGAAAGTAGCTTCGCCAAATGGACAGAATGAAATTCAAGACTCCCTTTACGGCCATGTTTACGGCTCAACTGGAACAAGTGGATTTGAATAGAAATTGGCATGAATTTAAATTTTATGTCTTGGATTGCACAAAAGTCATTTAATTCCTTCTTAAATATCCCGAAGTTTAAGAGAAAGACCTTCTAATAACAAGTTTTAAGCGGAAATAAAACAGGAAAAATAAATAAAACTGACGTGAACTGAATACAAATATTATTTGCAATATTTCAGTGAAAAGTCATTAAGTAACTTAATGGATTTACCACGAACCTCTTGAAGAACAGTTCCACGTAAATTGGATTTTAAAAGTTAGGAAAGAT
>JAFIDM010003189.1:40448463-40463077 GCA_023159025.1 Thereuonema tuberculata | reverse complement strand
AAATCGCCAACCGGACAATAAATATGCTTTCGCCCACAGAGCCAACAACATCCCCAATAAGGATGAAACAATTGTATAGAATTCTCGTTGATGTTGGCTCTGTGGGCGAAAGCATATTTATTGTCCGGTTGGCGATTTCTCTCCATTTATAAATGATTACGGACGTTAAACTTGCTTTCTACTACAATAGATGTTTGCATTTTGTACCAAAATACGTTAGTATTTGGTGGCTGTTGTGTTTTCAAGTAAAATGTAGTCGATGAGGGATTGTGTCTATGATATCTCGTGGAATTTTATCCCACTTAAACACCAAACCTGTTATCAGTTCCTGTTTGTTCGCAGTTTTCGAGCCCTTTTGTGCCATCGGAGTTAGAGGAGGTGCCCCACATTTTCGATGGGGTTTAAATCAGGGATTGACCGTGTCACGAAAAAAATATTCACCCTTTGTTGTTGTGACCGCTTTTCCTGTTTTATAGCATGGGGTTCCGTCTTCCAACAGCCGAGCAGATGACGAAAGAGGTCCAATAAATAAAGTCTATCCTATAAAATAACTTCCATGCTTTTCTCACCAAATAATTGAACAGGATCTTCCTCCAAACACCGTCTAGAAATTCCTCAACATTTTTACTATTTGATGCAAAAGCTATTGTTCGAATTAGCTAGAGGTATATGTTCCCAACCCTATCAGAAAAAGATTCAAAAATAAAGACTTGAATGCAACTTGGTGGATGTGTGGGACAAAATCCCACAGGAAAACACCGACCACTAACAGACATCATGAGTATATTCTGTAGACCATGTTCTTTCTATGGAAAGAAAGGAGTGCCCAGATATTAATGTAGGATACAAAACTCCAAATAAACAGCTATTGTTTTTGTAGTAAACCTCTCACCTCATAAAGTACGGTGGCTATTTTATTCTTAAACGCTGGTGTACAATCACCAAACAAAACTAAATATTAATGAAATGCTAAAAATATATTATTAATGTATTTTTTTAAAATTTCTGTTTGTTTAGATACGTCTCTATATTTTATCTATATTTTAGTTTTCGTTATGAAACTTGTTTGTTTACATGGATTCCGCATCTTAACAGCGACTCCAATGTTATAAATGGAAATTCAGTTATAGAAATAATCATGTATGTAACATATTGATATTACTCCGTGTAACGTATTCAAAAATTTTTGTTAATTTGGCAGGCTTTGTTTTGTAAACATAAAACGAATGTATTAGTCTAATATATCACATCTCCACAGCAATCTTGAAGTGGAAAACCGGTTGTGGTTTGTTATTATTTATTATGTTAAATTGCTAATATAGTAAACAGGTGTGCAAGCTCTGTCTTTGAATGAAAATTATAATCAGCACACATAAAACTTTATCTTTAAAATACTATAATGTACTTAGAAAGAAGACTTTCTTTCCTAATGTACTTAGGAAGAAACACGTACATAAATATATCACAAATAAGTATAATGCGAATGTAAATTATAATATCAACTTTGAAACATGTTTACTTAATATAATTTCTTAAATATTCATAAACCTTCTTTACATGAACTACAAACTACAGTTAATTTTTAATATTAGCTGTAATTTTTTATTGTTCGTTTGCTGTAATTTAAGAACCCGACAAAGAAATCAAAACAAAACAAAAAAATTACGAAACTCGTTCAGTTTAATTCAAAAACTTGGTTTTTATAGTTTGCTCTCTTTGTGCTTTATTCGACAAATCGTATCTATAGTCGGTTGAACCTAATTTGCCTGTAAATGGTTTGAATCGAATTGTTTCTTGATACGTAACCAAAATAAAAATAGTTAAAGGCTCTTCTAAAGTACAGCAGGTTTTTGTTTTGTTCTCTCTCTGGAGGTTTCACATAATTTGAAAATTGATATTCCTAAAGAAACTCAAGAAAGAAAGCTCTTGACTTTGAAATCCTGTTTCTAAGAAAGGCTTTAGGATACGATCAAATGGAAATGTCAAGGTCTATGTAACAAGTGCATCATGGCGCTTTGATCTCTAACAATGAGATCCGTTGCTAGTTTTGTTGTTGTTCTGTGTCAATGCTTCATTTCTCGTCCAGTAGTCTAATTGCGAGAGTCGGAGTCTATTTAGAGATCTTTGAACAGTCAGAATTGCTTTCCGTCGCTTCCATTTTCAGGAGCACCTGCTTGTAAAAAAAAGAAGGGAGATCAGAAGAAAAGAAGAAACAGAAAGGGAGAAAAAAAGAAATCGACTTGCTTTTGTTTCTTTGAAAACAACTCATCCGCATCAGGTTTTTTTTTGAAAAGATTCAGAGAACCCTTTTCAGTAGAAGAGGATGCACAGTCACTTTGTGAATATTAACCTCAAATTCTTATTTCTTCTTATTTTATTATTTATAGAAATAGGTTACAAACATCGAAAGAGTAAATTCTTAAAAAGCAACAAGTCACATTTCGAGATTTTCGGAAACCGCGCAAAATCTGATCATTTGTTATTCCGAAATGTCTACGTTTGTGGAAAACAACATGAATACAGTGATCTAAGACAGAGAAATGTTTTTGAAATCCTTCCCGCTTCACATTAATGAAATTATTATAAATTTTTTTTGAATAAAAATGAAAGAAGTAACATACGTTGCTGCGTAATTTATTCACTTTCAGAACAGTAGAGTTCAGTACGATATATAAGCGATATTTATTGATCTTTCTGCAGATTCATTGCTCTTAGTATGCATATATTTAATTTTTGACATTTTGTAATAATTTCGTCATATTTTAAAATTTAAAT
Organism: Thereuonema tuberculata; assembly: GCA_023159025.1. Taxonomy (NCBI): domain Eukaryota; kingdom Metazoa; phylum Arthropoda; class Chilopoda; order Scutigeromorpha; family Scutigeridae; genus Thereuonema; species Thereuonema tuberculata. The sequence continues at coordinate 40,460,302 of JAFIDM010003189.1, read as the reverse complement.
CTTCAATTTGAATAAGTAACAAGTTTGACATTTCACTAAAAATATAAATAAATAGTAGATCTAGCAGTAGTGGTAATGGAATAATGTGTGATACCATTATTATTATTATTTTTTATTATTATTATTATTATGATTCAAATCTTGGGTTTCCCCAGCAAAGACAACATGGCGGGTCAAGAACTAAAGCACATATTGCCAAGTGTAATGATTATTATTATTATTATTATTATTATTATTAGTCTATTATTAATGATTATTTGCTTTAGTCCACGTTCGCCTTTTCATGAATCATTATGTTACTTGGAGATATTTAACATTGATTAAAAAATAAAAATAAAAAAAACATAAAGCCTTTCTTTTTGAATATCTATTCTACAGTATAAGTTATAGTTTGGTTGATGATTCTCTTCTTGACATCCTCTTGACCTCTGAGAAGTTCAAACAGTAATAAAACTCTTCTCTCCTATAAATACTTCAAGTTTTATGTCACAAAAGGAGGGGGAAAAAACAGCACTAAAGAAGAAGGGAACAGATAAGAAGCTTCTCTACAAGATAGGTCCTAATAATTCCGTTGAATTTTTTTTCGGCTTCAAGGAACTTACGAAATTAACAATAGCTTTGGCTCAAGGCACCTTCAATCCCCATAATTATGGTCTAACATCACTGCTATTAAACGATTGATGGGAAGAAATGCTTTTCAGGCCGAATTTAATAGAAATTCATTAGAAATCTTCGAATTATATTAAAAGATAAAGACGTTACTAGTCGTAGAGGAAATCATCATTAGGAATTTTATTCTTCCAGAAGTTTCTCCACTAAATTACCTTTTTTGAATCATTAAGAACGCAGAATGGTTTTGAAATTTCAGTAATCCTTTAAGTTTTTCATTTCTAGATAAACAAGAGGACTTTAAATTTTTGCAATTGAAGGAATATTTAGAAGGACTCTTGTCTCATCCATCTGAGAACCTTCGCGATCAAGTATGGTGGTCGTACTATTATCATAGTGGATTATCAGTTGCTGATTTTATCGGAGCTCTTGTTTCTCTCGCAATTAGTCTGTCATTCTTTCATAATTGTCCATTCTCTTTAAGCAAGTGACGATGGGTTTGATTTCCAGGGTCACTGCAGTTCCCTCCACCGATGATATTTGTTTTTGTATTGTTCGTTTGTGTGTTCTGTCAATACCCTCTGGAAGACCCTTTGCTGAGGGTGTTAGTTCAATAGCTCCTGTTAGCGTCATTCCAATAGGTTAACGTAGTTCTTTCTTTCTTAGTTTGACTGTAAACGGAAAGTGGAGATAGCGGAAGAATTGAATACAAAAATGACGTTATTTATGAATGATAGATGACGTTTAGAACGATTTGATTTGAGGCAAACTTATCTAATACTTGTAAATCAATGCTTAGAAATTGTTTGAATTCAGTAAAGATTAAACTAAACAGGAATTTTTCCAGTTCTTAAGGTATATCTTCAATGGAAACGTAACTGCTTGCCACAACAGGAAAACTTTTATTATTTGAATAGAATACCGATAAACAGTGGCGGCTCCTCTGGGGAAAAAAGAGAAACAAAAAAAAAATAAATAAAGTGAAAACTAAAAAAAGCAAGCTACCTTCTTAAAAGAGAGTATTTTAGACTATATCATTTTTTTTTTAATTATCGTTATTCTCCTATTCTTTACAAAGAGTCTGTGGCTTTAATTATCAATACAACTAAAACTGTAAATTATTTAGTTGGATAACTATGATGACTGTCTTGTCAAATTGTTTCGTTTTTCTTCTATCTATGTCATTGAGGGAGTTTTCTGACGCAGTTATTATTAAGCCACGAGAATTCATTTCAAGAGGCTTTTTACTTTTGGTCGGATTACCCCGTGCTTTTAACTATCATTTTCGCTCGAATTATCAGTGAAATCATTTGGATTATCCCCAGGCAATGACAGTATTAAAACTGACGAAAGTTTAGAATTGCTACTTTTTTTTTCACATTTTAGTGGCATTATCATCTTTTCCGTCGATAAAAATCTTAAATCAGCTTAAACTCATGATTATACATTAAAATAAAAAGCAAAAACAAAGAAAATGAAAAATTTCATCTTGGTCAGTAGTCCGTAGTTTTCTTCAAATAACTTATCTATGCCTAAAATATTGACCAAAGAAAGTAGATAATGAGAAAATATAAGAGACAACATGTTATATTTATTTCGTATAGTTTAATAGAAGTAGTTTTATTGAGATATTGTTGTAACTTCACTCTACGTAATAATAATAGATCATGAGACCTTAAGGTCCTGACTCAAGCAATTCAGGGGACTGCAAACCTTTTATTTCTTTTTTATATTTCTTTTTCCAATGCACCTAAAATTCTGAAAATTTAAAAATGAACTTGTGAAGCATCTGGGATTTATTCTTGTTTTTAATTTTCAAAAACTATTCTACAATTAATTAAGTTAAAATTCAAAAACAGTCAATTTTTTGAGTGTTTACGAGGTATTACTCGGTATTTTCAACTAAAACAAATTTGACAAAAACCTGAAATGATAAAAAAATTCGTAAAATAATGTTTTATATTTAAAATATTTATTGTTAGTGCAACAGTTAATTTTTAAAAAAGTAATTTAATCTCCCGCAATTTTAAACATTTCTAATAATAAATATTTTAAATAAAAAACATTATTTTACAAATTTTTTATCATTTTAGGTTTTCGTCAATTTTTTTTTAAGTTGAAAATATCGAGTTATACCTCAATAACACCCAAAATTTATTGACTGTTTTTGAATTTTAATTTAATTAATTATAGAATATTTTGAAAATTGAAAACAAGAAAATAGAAATCCCAGATGCTTTACAAGTCCATATTTAAATTTTCAGAATTTTAGGTGCATTGGAAAAATATATAAATAAAAGGTTTGCAGTCGCCTTCATTCTCTTGAGTCAAGACCTTAATAAAGTTGAATTTCGAGCATTTGTATTAGACTTTTGCAATAGTATCAATGTAATAAACACTTGTCTGTAAGATATTCGAAGTTCGTCTTATTCAAATATTAAGGGTGATTGAATAAACCATTTTTACATAAATATGAAATTTGAATCTTCCAACAAAATAATTTTTCTATAACATCTTGAAAAGGTAAATTAACTTGCTTTGGATATCTTCTTCTAAAGGATGTCAATATATAAACCTACCAATGACAGGTATTATAAGACTATTCTTTAAACTTGTGGAGGTCAACCAAATTAAACGTGTTCACTAACAATCTTCTTTGTTGTCTTTCCTATCACAAAATCTGAAGCCAATAACTTTCAGGTGATTCCACGAGTTATCAGAATTCTAAGTTCGGGAAACATGAATTTATTGGCATATCATTGTTTCCTGCTTTCAGAGACAAGACACTAAACGTTTCTCAAAAGATGCTGGAAATATACCATCATCATTCTTGTGGACTGAAAGAAGTCTTTGATTTTATAATAATTGGAGTTAAACTATAGTGATTTCTTAAGAAACAGGGGAATCTCCCATCATGAAAACCAAAGAAACCAAAAGAAATTCATGCTTAAAGGTTGTCAACGAAGTGGAGTTTGGGTTTACACAGAAAAAATATAACTATTTATTGTATATCATACGTGAAATAGTTAAATATCGTAAGAAAGACTGTCTGGATCGAACCCTAATACTTTTAGACAAATAAAATTAAGTTAGAATGCAGATTAATTATGGATTTCTAAGCTACAAATGGAGCCTCCAAATGATTGTAAATAATGGCTTTATAGTTATCATATTGACTGTTAATGTTTTGGTCCTCTCGTGCAAATATATCTTCATCAAATTGGGTTATATACTTTTATCCCCATCATATCCTTATGAATAACATAAAGATCACGTAATGGATTTAAGATGGTACTTACTTATTATTTTTATTTCCATATGAAATTGGTTCATCTCAATGTCTGATATATCCTTTTTTGTAATAATAGAAAAAGGTGTTTTTCTGTCAAGAATTAAGAAAATTCGAGACACCCCTACGTAATAAATAACAAATATATTTTCTCTTTTCTAGTTGAATTGCTGTATAAAATAAATTAGGATGTCCTATTAAAATATATCGCATTCTTTTTGTGAGTATTAGAAATAAGCTGTGATTGTATTGTTAGGGGCTCGTAACAGTAGGTAACTAGTTCTATATTTTTCCTAGGTTTGAACTGACAGTAACCCTTTTATAACAATAATAGGAAATCTCTTATTGCATCAATAAAACTGGAAATTGTATTGATATCTTTTTAGTAATTGTTTGAGAATAAAAAAAAATTGTAGAAGATGAAAGTACTAGGTTTTTGCGCTTGTAAAGAACAGGGAAAAAAAAGTAAAAAAAAACCACCATCCTGATGGAAGCAGTAGAAGGTCCCTAAGGTTAATTCGTTGGTGGACCTTATTTTTTTTTTAACGGTCTGTTGCTTTTCACGCATGAGCAGAGGTGAGCTCTTCAGATTTTACGCTAAATGAATTTATTAATTCCTCCAACCCAAGCAATTGAAAACTCAATGGATTGTTTATCTCTTGGTGTATTTTCATAACTTTAGTGGAAAACTATATTTTTAATAGATTCACTGACTAGATCAGGGAAAGTTATTTTGTGACCAGTGGTGATAATATTTAGAGAAAGCAGGTTGTAGATTTAATACGACTAACAAGTTAGTTTGCAATAATTGATGTTGCTTTCTATTACGTCTGGTAAATACAACATTTATCAAATCTTGTTTCTGAAAATATTATTTATTTCAGTAAAGAAAAAGTAATTTTTTTTTGTTTTTTGTTCTCAAGACTCTATTTTCCATTTCCATTGATTTTAATATTTTCTGGATTATATAATGAGATATAACAGAGATATGAGATTGAAACTGAGCTATAACAAACCACTAATTACAAAGTTGGTGAAGGGAAAAGGACATAGGCGTACATAGGGATTTTGGAACGGGCAGTGGTTACGTGGTCGTTCAACGTAAACAAATAAAAAAAAACGTCATGTCCTTTCCCGGATTGGGGGGGGGGGGGGGAAAGAAAAAAGGATGAAATTTCCATCCAGAAAACAGATCCAAAACCTAGGTTTCTTCCATTTTCGACTGCTGTAGGGGGAGGGGGGAGAGGTCTAACCCCTAACAACGGGGAAGGGACACAAAAAATTTTTTCGCGATCCGTAAATTTGAGATCATTGTTCTAAAGCTTAACATTCATCAATCTTTCGTCTGTTGTCATCTACGTGATCTATGAAAGAAAAAAAAAAGCAACAAAAATGGAAACTATTTAGTAAGTTTCAAGATTTAAGAAATCAGAATGCCTGGACAGAGTTTTCTAAATATGTCAAGAAATTGCAAATAATGAAGTTACATCTTCAAGGAAATTTAAGTTTGAACGATTTTGGATTTATTATGTTTTATTGCATAATCGCATGTTGGCAAGTTGCAAGTCTAATATATACTTAGGTATATTGGTGATATTCTTAGCTATATTGTTGAGAAATTATTTAAAGTAAAACAATATTTTACTTGTTATAAGTTATTTGTATATTGTTTCTTTTATATTCACTGAGAAAGATAGAATTAAGATATCCAGCGTAAACACACATTTATTGCGTTAACATATATTACAAGTTAGATTCATATATTGCAATTTGAGAGACGAGGTTTTATTAGAACTCGTTTCCCCAAAATAACGTGTCAAGATCTTCACTGAAACTATTCACCTTATATTTGTAATTGAGATATATATTTTGTTGTGATGCATTAAGGTGTCAGATAAGCCTTTATCTATTCCATTAGATGATAACGTTCCCTAAATCTGATGAATCCTAAGAATGTAATAGGCCTAAATTTTTCATTCCAGAAAATTCTTATTACTTTTCTGTAGATAATGAAGTTATTATAAAAGTCGAAGGAATTCGTAACCTTTCTCACTACAAACATTTAATTGCTGTCACGGTTCACGATTTTATATTTCTTTGACTCCATTGACAACACATCCTTTTATGAAGCAACGTCCTCCTTATGGCGGAAAAAAAATAAAGATGAAAATATCAACAATAAGAATTTGGACGAAAAGAAGCCAACGTGTTTTTTCCCATTTCATATTAAGAAGTAAGCGAGTCAGGCATCCGTACATGGAATTAAACCCACTAACAATGAACGAACGCTTGAAGCGTCTGTTTGTTCTTTCATTAAGAAAAGCTGTAACGCAACGATGCTTCAAATTTTACGAAAGAAATGGGTGTAATTACCAAGTGACCGCGAAGAAGAGATGGGAAGATTTTTTCACACACAACAAACGTTTACGGATAAGCGAGTGGGTTCAGTGTTAATAATCTACGCACTTAAGTCGGTCTAATCAATAATGTTTATAACATTAATAGTATTTATTAAACTGTTTTAATGTGCAGGTAAAAACTAATTAAATATAGAAACCATAAAATCACCTTTTACATAGATATTAACAATTAAAGTTAAAACAATTCGACATTTCAAAGTTCCAGTTTTCCAACTTTTTCTTCAGGCAAAGAAAACAAAATTCATAAGGACAACTACTACTTCGACACTTGTTTCCATAAGATTATCAAAATTTCAAGTTTTGATGACTAAAAATTAAAAAAAATTAAAAAATAAAAAAAATAAAAAAAATAAAAAAATAAAATTCTCATTACGTACGTTTCCAAACCTCTGCAGATCGGTTTCTTTCTCAAATTATTAAAACGTTAAAAGTTAAAAAAATAAAAATCGACCGTTATTCCCCCCCACCTTGTTGATCTCATCCCTGACTGGGAATCGTAAGAAAAACTTTTTCGATTTTTAATTTTTTAACTTTTAATCATTTGAGAAAGAAACCGATCTGCAGAGGTTTGGAAACGTACGTAACGAAAATTTTAGTTTTTTAATTTTTTTAATTTTTAGTCATCAAAATTTAAAATTTTGATAATGTTATGGAAACAAGTGTCGAAGTAGTAGTTGTCCTTATAGTTACACGACACGTTGAAGAAATTATTATAAAACAAAATTCATTTTGTTCTGAAGAAAAAGTTCAAAATCTGGAACTTTGAAACGTCGCGTTTTTTTAATTTTAATTGTTAATATACGTGTAAAAAGGTGCATTTTGGTCTCTATGTTTTAATAATATTTATTAGATATGTTAATGCTTATATTAAAGATCGGTCACTATACAGTTACTGGGATTAAATAGAAATTTTTAGAGATTATATTTGGGGCAGTTGCTAAAATTTGAAAAAATAGATAAATCGATTGATTCTGAAATGTAAGAACAAAACAATTGGGGTAAGTCCAATGGAATAAATTGTATAGGAGAATTGCAATCCAAGATGCAAACTGTTGATATTCAATTTCAAAAATGTTTTTATCACAAGTAACTACAAGTTTTGATAATTTTGGAGGGAAATATGGAAAATTGATTTATGAATCACATGGAGTTTTTAGTAAAAGTCTTACTTTATAAGCTATACATTTTAGTGTTACTAGTAAATGCGTAGGTATTGTGTCAAAATAGTTATTCTCTAAACAAGGCACTGATCTGAAATGTTTTGAAAAAACTTTCTTAAATTATCTCTTGTTAAATAAATATTATTAAGGTAACTGTACCAAATAAGGCCCACCTAACGTTTAAAGATTTTTACATTTCTACCACAAGAGTGAAAATTCTGAAAACTGTCTTGAAATGTAGTTTAAGATGTGCTGTTATGAAAAAGTGAATTTAGAATTAGTTGCATTTGAAATTCTTTCTGTAATAACAGTTTTCAAAATATAACTGAAGGGCCTTATTTGGAGCCCCTGTTCAAATATCAAATTATTCTACATTTTTCTACTCATGACATACTTTAAAATGACATAAAACATGTATGTTATGTTGCCAAAAAATGGGGACGATTTTTCAAATTACGTTGAAATAGTAACGAGGAAAGCTTTGGACGACATTTACTGTTCAACTGAAACAAACATGGCGAAATAGTCCACTTCAACGGACCTAATTTTTGGTGTAGCCACTAGAAGCCAGGACCTGTCTGAAACATAACTAATCTTGGTAAATTGTCAACGTTCTATTAATAAAATGAAGGATGGGCCTTATTTGGAACCGGGCCTTATTTGGGTAACCTACCTTATAAGTTTCTTATTAATTACACTATGTCACTTAACTTTTTCCAAAATGTTTTCTATGAAGTATTTCAGTTCATATTTTCTTGCTTCGAAGCTTAGTTACGAAACAGCTCTGTCTTGAGATGTTTCAAAGATTTAAACCCAAATTCTTCACTTCAGAAGAATTTATATAACCCAGGACTGAATGTGACAGAAGTTAAACCAGGATAATGGAAATAATCTATGAGTATTGTTTGAAAGTATTTACAGTACAGATTCACTCTATTGCAGTCAAGAACTTTTCAAAAAACTTATTACGTGAATGCAATAGAATGAGAAAAATATTGGAATCTCAAGTCTCTATCCCCGATTATGGCAGATATTCGGACTCTGTCTCTGTGTCTGATGGTTGGCTTACACTATTGCGCAGTAAATGAAAACGTAAACGAATTGCGTAAATTCTTCTCTAATGAATTTCTGCCATAAGTGGGCGTAGCATTGTAGATACTGACTGATTCTTAATTGTCATTTCGTTTAGAAACGTTTCTAAATTAAATGTGTCATTAAAATTATTTTCCGAACCTGCTATTATACCTTTCCGCAATTTTATTAAACGAATGAGAACGTAATTGAAATGCTTTATTGTCCTCGAGTTACCAAGGAAAAATACGATTATTGTTGACAGTACTTTTCAATTAGATTTAATTTTAACTTTCCATATCCAATTGCATAACAAACCTTGGCTAACAATTTCTCTTTTAATCAAATAGAAAATAATGCACTTGCAGAAACATTACCATTTTTTTTTTCCTGATGTTTAATTTCATTAGTACTACTGTACAATAAAAAACAAAGAGTTAAGTACTGGTGTTTGAACATAGAAGGTAAAAACCCCGTAAATCTGATTCACAGCCTCCCTTGACAGAAATTCTACACTGAAAGTTCTACACTGAAAGTCGCGTAGGGAAACTCGTCGACGCCGTATTTATTGAAATCCTTCTTTGGGGAAGAATTTGCTGAATGTTCATAGATACTAAGGAGTATATGAAATTTTGATTAAAAATCTAAACTTTAGTAGGACAAAGATTCTGTAGACTGAGCTTTTTTGAGTTTTAATTTTCTAAATTAATAGGCCTAACATGAAAATTAAAATTCTGTTCGCAAACTCAATAAAATTTAGAAAAAGAACAACAATAGCTGTCGAATGATTGCAGTGCCTCGTAAAGAGAAGCATCGACCATTGGCGTCCATTGCGTTGTCTACTTTTTCTTATAAACGCTGATTACTATTGTCAATCGAGTTGTTCCATGAATGCAAATCACCCTTTGGTTACCGTTAGAACTCGTCCTAAAGACAACTTGTGTTGGTTCAAGGTCAGTCGTGTTTTTATGTTAAACTTTGCATCGGATGGTCACTCGCCAGTCCCAAAAACACAGACGCGGGACCATCTCCATGTTTACGAAGCAGCGTCTGATGTGGGGCCGGTCAAGGGCCTCCGGTCTCTTTATCGACATCTCATGGAAAAAGAAAAGAAATCACAATAGGACGTAATTACACAGCCTTTGTGTGAGATGGGAAAGAGAAAAAAACCGAAAGAGGATTTCAGTGGAATAGTAGATCCCAAGCCTTTATGGGGAAATTTCATAGAAGACAGACAGTGTCTACTTGAATTAGGTTCAGTGCGTTTAACAATGGAAGCGGAGAAGGAAGAATTCTCAAATGAAAATTACATCGAGTCAAAAAAAAAAAAAAAATATCAACTTAATTTAACTCAATTAATTTTAAATCAAGTACTATATTAAGATTTTCCAATAATTTTTTCCTTAGTTTTTGGTAGTTCTATTTTAATGCAATAGCCTGTAGTTTTCTTAATTTTTTTCTAATTTTCCTTAGTTTTATTGCATTGGCCCATTCTAACTTTCATTTAGTTTACTGTGCATCCTTTATAATAAATGTATCTAAATTTAGAATTATAGGCCTACCACGTATTCTCTTCAGTTAATCCACTAATCACATAAATCAATGGTATCCGCCAAATGGAGAGGTTTAATTCAAAATCATTACGTCATTTCAGTACAACTTTAAAAATAATAGATCTCACGAAAGATAATCGATGCCATGAAAAATACTTAAGATAAAGGTTAATGATTAATTCATATTAAAAATTTTTAGTTTGAAAATTACAACGATCTTATAATGTAAATTACAAGTAGTATCTCATTAAAAGTGACTAATAATATTTTTATAAAGCTATATATATCAAGGTTACTGAGATCAAGCAGAAACGGCATATAATTTTTTTTAATTAAATTTTTATTATAGTGATTCATAAGAGCGACTTACACTGTAATTTACAGTAATTTTTACGAAATTTAGATAAGGAAAAAAAATATATTAATGGAACCTAGTATTTCCTATTTTTTATTAGGGATATTAATTCCCCTTTATTCGTCGTTTCATAATTCGTCCTGGGATCTTCAGTAATGTATCCCAACGATTTTAGACGATTTCCTGTAGGTTCACTAAAACTATAATACACTCTAAATGTAAAAAGACTTTTTTTTTTTCTTTGGACACATGAAAGTCGAACAAGGGCACAGCCCTATAAATATTATTTAAAAGAAAAATAATATTGATATTTTTTTTAAAATGCAGTTTGTAATTTTTTATATATTCTAATTTTATGGTAATTTAATTGTAAAAAGTAGAATTAAATACCTTAAGTATTTAATTGTTATTTTACCTTTATTGCTTCATAGTTTAGTTATACGTAAATCGTTACTTCTGCTTCGTTTATCTGTGTAAATCTCTAAATTTTATTATCATTATTTATTTTTTTTTAACCTGAGCTACTTTTTAATTTATTGAATTAAATGACAACTACTATTTTTTTTATTTTTTTTTTGCATTGGATTGCTGTCTGCTTCGTTTGTATATTTCGCTATTCTGTGTCTCATTTCATTATTTTTAGTTTCTTCTTCAAAACATTAAGTAGCCATAATATAGTTACAGCAAAATTTAGAATTTTAAGTTACGAGCAAAGAACTACCTGATCGGTAACTCTTTGATACCGCATATCTTGACCACAAACTACAAGTTAGAACTACCATTTCCAACAGGAAAAGCTTTTAGGAAAAGATTACTTCAGCATGCAATGACTTGAAAGACACTCTTCAAAATTACATACAATTAATTATTATTAACTTTATTGTTATTATTCATGATTCAAATCGCTCACAGCATATGAAATATTTTACTTTTCATGCCCCAGCACGTTTGATGCAATAACTGCTGGCGACTCTAAGTAGTAAGAACGTTTTTTTCCCTAATCAATTTAATATTTTGAAATAAGTTTACTATGAAGTAATTGTTAGTAATTGTTATATCAAATACTATACATTTTGTAATAATTAAATGCACTTATGTAGAATATTCTTAAAATTCACGCATAACGCTATGAGGACATTCACTCTTCATATAGGCCTAAATAAAATCATGTATGCAAAATATAGAAATTGTGAAAACATTTTATAATTAAAATTAATTTTATAAATAAAAGTTTACTAGTTGACCCGTGCGAATAATTCGCACCAAAAAAACCACCTTTGAGAAATAATAAACAAATCCAACAGCTGTCGTACGTTAGTTAAACATATTGTCAACAGCTGGCGCCTTTTCCATTTTTATAAAAAGGTTGACCCTTGCGAATA
>JAFIDM010003189.1:40396763-40439544 GCA_023159025.1 Thereuonema tuberculata | reverse complement strand
TAAAAAAGAAAAAAAAGTTCGTGTTTTTTGAAAGGACAACATTATTAATCAATGTCTACGAGCGCCCCTTTAAACAAACTGAACCAGGAATCCTTGTAGAAGGTCAGCCCAAGAGAGGTTGAGTCGTATCCGGAGGCCCCTGTCAGCCGGTCTGGTTCACCCAAAGCGAATTCCATCGCGTCGCCGCCGTCGGCCACCAAACGACGGCCGGTCGATTAGGTCGCCGGGCCCCCGTGCACCTGCTGCAGCAGCCCGAGAAGGGCGGGGTCAATACGACACAAAAGAAAGTGCTATCACGAAATTACAACGCCCGAACGAAATGGGAAAGTTGAGAGGCACTGGATGTAGTCAGTAATCTGCATAACAAAAGAAACCCGAGCTGAACGTGATCACAAAGGATATTCAGCCGAAGTCTTTCCAGACATTATTGCAGGCGATGCAAATACATTACATTGAATGGGATAAGATCTTGGGCTTCAGTTGTATCGATTCTCTTAGCATAAATTTCAGCGAAATGTAAGAAGTTGACTGCATTTTTAAATTTTATTTATCCTGTCCGCTCTTTATTACATTTCATTGACATGGTAAGATAGCTGCCATAAATGTAATTCATGAATTGAAACCAGAAATTATACTGGGAGTTTAGACTGATGTTTGGAAATTCCAAAAAATACAAATTTTTAGATTTCAAAAATTACAAATTTTTATATTTCCGAAATACAAATTTTGGAATACTATTGAGTTTTTTTATTATTAAAACAAAATAAAATATAAATGTAGAAGGTAATAAAATTAGGCGTTGCTCGTGCAGATAATTTGATTCATGAGAACGAGTAGCAAATTTGATTTAGTTATTTCAATCGATTTCTTAACATAAGTAAAGCAAAAAAAATATCCTGCTGCTTTGCACGAGTATTACTGGAGTATTTTAGAAAAACTAATACAGAAGAAAAATTTAGAAGGCACAAAAATTAATACTTAATAAGTATTATTGAAATTGAAACTATCATGAAATTGAAATAATAATAAATTTATAGTTTTAAATTTCTAAAATAAAAATTAAATAAATTATAAAGCAAGTTTTGAAAATGAAATAAAAAAAAAAGACGGAGACATTAAAAAAAATATAATTGTGTTAATTAGATTCAACTTTTGCGTTTATAGGTTAATTGGAAGATTGAGAAGAGATTTTTTTTTTTAATTGACAAATTGAGAGACTAGCAAATCACATTAACAGAATCATCATAAAGAACATCACAGTATTTTAATATTTTTTTAGCAAACAAGGTTTTGTATTAACTTTGACATCATCGATAATAATGAAATAATAATTTAGTAGTTTAAATAGTCGAAAGGGGATAAATAAAGTTTTATAATTTGTGCTTATAATTAATTACGGAAATGGATTTTAATACACTTTTAATACATAATCATTCCAGAAGCAAATTAAAATGGTAATATACAAAATGCAATTTAAGACGAGCATAGTGTGAGTTTGTGTGTTTGTCCATGTGTGCTTCTTTTCTAAAGGAGATTTGAAGATGGCTTGCATTACCTTCCGCTCTTCATTTCTTTAAAAGTAGATATTAGAAAAAGAAGTATTATTTTTTTTCCTTAATTTCTGAATCTCACTTTATTTTGGTAAATATAAAATTCTTTGTTTTCTCTTTTGTTTGATGAAATATAAATTTCTACAATAATATTGTAAAACCTAACGGCTTGTAAAACTTTTTTTGACAATTTTACTAATTTCTTACCAAAAATTTTTGTGCCCCCCCCCCCCGCCTTTTTTGGACGTGATTATTTACATGATTAAAACGTTTGTATTAACTATTAGCTCTACTGAAAACCTAAATAAACCTTTTTATCGTGAACTTTTTTCTCATATTTTAATTATTTCTATGTTAATATTTTATCCGAGCCTACGTTTTGAAGTAGCACAGTTATTTCCTGTTTTGCTTTTTTCAACTTTAACCTAAAAAGCTCGTTGGAATATCAAACAGAAACCGGTTCAGAAGTAACTTCACCTCAGCTAATTTCCCTCCAATGGAATAGTTTTATAATTTGCTAACGCGCGTGAGGTCAACACAAACTAGTTTATTTGGTCTTGATCTTTCAAAGAGTAGGAAAAAAAAAACCTTTTTAGCAGTAGTCTACAAACTAACATCCTTCACAATAACAAAAAAAGCCTTACAATTTTTTTTTCGTTTTGTTTTCGAAATTCGTAATCGTAAATTCCTTCAGTATTTAAATCTATTCTGTTTATTGTGATTTGTTCTTCGATTGATGAAGATATCAGTTTTCGTGTTACTTTTATTTAATCACAAGATTTTGTTTCGTATTGTTTTCAAAATTTTATGATTTGAGGCTGAGCTGTTTGTTTATCTTAATTTAACTTTATTATTCTCGAATGTTCTCAGGGTCATAATGTAACTGTTCTCTTCTTAATTTTTGTTTAAATAACATAGGCTGTTTTATTCAGAAGCAAAAATACGAAGACGATGAAAAAAAAAAATAATAATATTCTTCTTCTTCTTCTTCTTCTTCTTCTTCTTATTATTATTTTGTTTGAGATTAAATTGGAAATAATATTAATCAATATACTAAATAACGATGACATTTTATCAACCTTCTTGGACTTCAAAATTTCGAATTTAGGGAGGAATTTTGAAGTCCAAGAAGGTTCACAAAAAAAAAAAATTAAAAAAATAGATAAACAGATTAATAGTTAAAGTTTATTATTTTTTTTATTATTATTAGAACTTTAAAACATTTTGTTTCAAGAATTAACAAGTTAATCCTTTTTAAGAATGTTTGCTTTTTTTATTCTGTTGATCTTAAGTAAAATTTCTGTTATTATTTGTTAAAATTTCACAGCAATTTGAAGGAACTGCATAATTTGATTGTAATGCAAGATTTTTTAATTTTTTTTTTTATTCAATACCGGCTGCTATTTTGCAGCTGCGAGCCTCTGAAAGGTGTCAAGGAATTATGAATAAATATAATAAGTCGTTCCTTAAAATCCTAAAATAATTTTTAAATAATAACAAACAAATCGGCAAGTTTAGTAAATATAGATGCTTATTATTATTATGCTGGAAACTTAAAAAATACAAATATGAATACCGTACAGTACGTATAAATACAACATTCATATTCGTACTTTTAAGGTTTTCTCTGCAATAAGTGTTTTATTTTATTTATTTTACTAACAAGAAAGTTTTTTATTTTTTTTTTAATATACATAGTCTGTCAAAAAAAAGGTATGCACACTTCAACATAACAAAGTGTTATGTTATGTGTATTAAAGTGTGTACATATTGTTTTGGAGGACTGTATATTTCTCACAACCCGCGAGCGCGTCGCAGAGACCGTCTTTCAGACCAGACGTCCGGTTGACCCACATAGATAAAAATGAAAATTTAGCCTTCTTCAATGTTATACCTAACATTTACCAATTTATTTGTATTTCCGTGTCTTACGGTTTCGGAAGAGATAGGGTCAGAAAACAAAATAAACTTTTCTTTTTATTTATTTATACGTTCTAGTCCACCTACAGAGAATACAGAGACTAGATAAATAAAAATCCTTCTGTCAGCCGGTTCTGAATAATTACATTGTATATTATATAGTTAATGAAATTGCAAATATAAAAGTTTTGATTACAATTAATAAAAACCTTTATTAATTTTTCTGTAAATATATTATTTTTACCGAAGCTAACATTTATCAAAGAACGAAAAAACAAATAATATGTTTATGTTACTGGCACTCAAAAGACTTTTTTGAAATACGGCAATTCCGCTTTAATACCCAGAGACTAAAAGTTCATCGCTTGATAATGGGTTCGTGTTTTTTAAAAGGTTCTAATTTCTTTATTAACATCTTCCCAAACGACAAAAGAAAATGAGGTTAAACCCAGTGCGAATTCACTGGAAGGCACCGAACTAAAAAAAAGTGTTTGGTTGAAAGGTATGTGAAGTGAATTCTCCAAAAACAATAGGTTTTGAAATACAACGACCGTATTTCGAACAAGAAATGACCTGAGAGAAAGGAGCCATTGGATGATCTACTAAGACTTGTTGGAATCATAATTGTTTGAACCGCTACCACAGTAATTGTTTCACAGGACATGTTATCAATAGAGAAAACAGGAGTTTTCACAGGAATTAAATCTGTTCAAAGTGTGAAAAAGCCTTCCATCT
This sequence comes from Thereuonema tuberculata, assembly GCA_023159025.1. Lineage (NCBI taxonomy): Eukaryota > Metazoa > Arthropoda > Chilopoda > Scutigeromorpha > Scutigeridae > Thereuonema > Thereuonema tuberculata. The sequence goes on along the minus strand of JAFIDM010003189.1, from coordinate 40,435,339 downwards.
ACAAAGATAAGTAACAAAGCTTAGTTAGAAACCTAATTTTTGGCAAATCGTTGATAGGGGGCTTCTGAAGTTTATGAAACAAGCAGACCAAGTGTAAGGCAGTGTTTTTTAAAATTGATAAATACTGAAATACCTGTTATAGTTTTTAAGAATCCTTAATAGATTCATTTATCAAGTATGACTGAGAATTGTATGTAAAACAACAAGATAAATAAGTGCAAACTTGTTAGAAATTTTTAAAAAATAGCGAAAAGTCTTATTCGTAGATGTCTCTGAAAAATTATTTAGTATATGAATAAAGATATGAGATGAACGTGGGTTCATTTACTTCTATCGAAGTAAATAGTAAAAGTAGTAAAATAACCTGATGTCCTCAGAGGTATGATTGTGTCCCATTTTGGACGAATCACAGCATTAGACAAACTGTGCTGCAGAATACCAGTTATTCCACATGTTCTGAAGCAGAAGCAATTTAGAAAAAACATAAATTAATAGATCTTCAAAAAAGATCTGTAAAAGGAGTTGTAATAGATTACCGAGGCAAAGGAAAGTCATTGTTAGCGCTAAATTTCAATTTTTGGTTAAGACAAACCTAGCCAGGATCTTAAATCTCTTGAGAATCAACGCCAAAGACTGAGAGAGGGAAGTTTGTCAGTTAATACTATTTTCTTCCACTGATTGTCAACACCCTTGGCTACTTGCTGTTACGAATATGAATTTATATCACAATTCAAGCTGAAATCTACTTACTGTATGTTGATTTTTGTAATTATAGGTGAACGTATTCTAAAGACAGTGTACAGTCTTCATATGCTGCTTATTTTCAGACAGTTTTAGTCCCTTAAGATGATTTGACCTTTTCTCGATGTTCACAAAAGAAAATCCGCGGAAATAACGGGTTAGTATCAAACGTAAATGTCCTTGATATTGAATCAACAGTTTTGGGGGAAAAAAAAATATATTAATATTATGATCTGCAGAGAAAACATTTTTGCGAGAGAAATCTCTATAAAAAAATAAATACATTTTGTAGAAGACAAGAAAGAATACGAGTTTAATTCCAGTAAGACAACCTATATTGACTTGCTTGGTAGAAGGAATAAAACAGCAACAACACCTTGTCTTAGTTCAGAGGTTTTTGCAAGCTCAAGACCATATGTATCTGTCTTATCAAGAAAGGCTTCACAAGGGTAGACTGTAAGTTCTCTAATCTCAATAACTACTTTTTTTTTTTACCAGACGCAGACAAAATTGTTTGGTATTTGTTTTATTATCTTGAAGGTTTCCCTTGATGCCATTCCCTTTTCATGAATAAAGTTTTGGGCATTTATCTAATAATTAATAGTAAATACACTTAGAGAAATGTGAATAATGTACAGTGTAAGTTAGTTTAAGACCTACATGGTTTAAGACATTTTTTAAGTTTCGGCCTGCGATGTTCAAGTAGATTAAATTTTATGTAACACTGATTAACCCGTACATAAAAATATGTAGTAATATTATGACATTTTGTAAGAATATAACAAATAATAAATATTTTGATTAAAAATTTGACAAAATAAAATGAATAAGAAAAGCTATTGTAATTTCGATGGAGGACAATATTTGAGGAATATTCAGTATCTCGAATTATGAAATTATTTAATTTCATTCTGTGAACTATATTGGAAAAATTAATGATATTATATTTCGAATCCTGGCTTTTTTTTAACTCTGTTCAATTTCCCGCGTTCAGAATACTCATATCATTCTGAATATTATAAGGAACATTTCATAAAACAACAATAAAAAGTTCAATAAAGAACTGGTTGTTTCTTTAAGTTTTGTTTGTAATAAGAAATATTAAGTGTCTATTTATTTCTTCAACGAATTCCAGCTTCTTGATGATAAGCCGCACCCAGAACTCCTTCGTTTAAACCACACACAAAAAAAACGAGTGAAACAAATCCGTTACGATTTAATGAAACCATCTCTATGTATCGTTTACAGCGTTTCTCTCGAACGCTGATGGAGCCATCATGTTTACATGGCTTGTAATCAAGAACGCCCTGCGGAAACCTGCGTTATTGGATGGATTCTGCCGCCACTGCGTCAAGTTCACCTCCTCGTGCAGATCATGTTTCACAACATCCTCCTCGATGCGAACCAACGGATATCGACGACCACTGCAAGAACCCCCAGCAACACTCCAAGGCCTCGTTTAAAGACTGGATATCACTCAGCTACGAAAAAGCCTTAATGGACAAAACAAGAAAATGCAATAATAATTATAAATGTGAGCAATAGCTGATAGGTATGAATTTGTCAGGATTCAAGGTCTCTGCCTATTAGAAGAAAGCAAGGTAATTGTGCAACAAATTTGGACTTTCGGTTGCTTCTCGTTTACATTCCTGTTGAACTCATTAGCGAAATGAAAATAAAAATTGCCAATATTACTTGATAATATTTTCGTAGAGATTTATTGTTCTTTCCTTCTAACAACGCAAAGTGGAGCAGATTTTTTTTTTTGTGATCTTAATATATAAAAATGATGTTTCTTTGTTTGTTTGTCCTGTATGCGTTCCTAAACCATTCATCAGATTGCGATTAAACTTTGGTGAGTTGTTGTGCGCACGCCCGCGAAGGTTTCTGAATCAGTAAAACCATTTCACAATATCAGTATCACGAAAATCAGCATGTTCATCAGGACCCTTAATTTGATATCACAATTTACCCCTGTATGTCCTGTTGTTCCCGAGGAAAAGGACTTACAGACTCTTCCTTTAAATATAGTCAAAATATTTTTAACGTGTGCCAAAATTGTATGACAATTAAATGAGAAAGCACCAAGACACAAAATCGTTTGTTAAAAATACGTATACAATAAAATTTAAAAATGCATAACAAATGGTGAGAGCTTTCGGACGCCTTATATGGCTCCCTTGTCAATCTCCCGTGTCAATCTCGATTGACGCCTTATGCGGAGATTGACAAGAGAGCCCCATAAGGCGCCCGAAAGCTCTCACCACTTGTTATATATTTTTAAATTTTATTATATATTTTTAACATATGAAATGAGTGTTGGTGATTTCTCATTTAATTATTTCTTTTATAGATATTTGCATCTAAAGAACTGCACAGAGAAACAGAAATCTTATTTTAAAAATCACTTGGGAAAAGCATAATAGGATTAACATATCATTTTTTATTAGATAGTAATAATAATAATAATAATAACAACAACAAAAACAAATTATTATTCAATTCTCTTACTTTAGAAATCAATAAACGATTTAATTTCCATGACATAAACGATCCATACAATCTTTGCTACTGAAGAATTATAAAAACAAAACCGTGGAACTCTTCTTTGTTTGTTAAATGAATGTTTTCTTTGCAATTTCATGCCGCGGTGGATTTACTAAGAACTCTCTAACTTGGTATTTTCGATTTAGTCAACTAAAAAATTATTATTATTTTTCTTTTAATTTTTAGAGGGAGGTCTATTATTTATTCCAACTGCCCTCTTTCCTATGGCAACTCAAGGAAAAATGTTTGGAACGTGAATTTCTCAAGACTCACGACATTCCCGCAGGAGAAGGATCTCGAAATTGCCAACCAACCAACTTTTTTCTTTGATTCCCAAGATTACGAAACGAAAACGATCAAAGAATAAGAAAGATTAATTGAAAAGTGATATAAAAAAAACAACAACTACGCATTGCTTAATATTTATTGTTATTCTAAACGTAATTTGAATGCAGTTTGATTTGAAAAAAAACAACAACTTTATATTATTATTATTATTATTTACGTTTTAATAAATTTAATAGTAAATTACAAACAGTAACTTTGAAATATATCCTCTAATCACAAACAGACAAAATTTCTAATATATATTGTATGTATTTAACTGCTAACAATCATAATGACTAAAATGATTGAAAATTGAAAATTAATAGATGTCTTACGATTATCAACTTTCAATTTTCAAACATTTCTTTTTTAAGAAGTAGTAGCCTATTATTCAATATGATACTGTATAATTTTCGATCGTTGATTTTATTTGTTTGTAACAATTCAAAATGCATTATTTAGTTTGGTACTTTGAATATTGAATTGTTTTCTGTATATCATCTTTGTTTTCTTAACACACTGTTTGTTCATATTCTGTTTTGTTTTTGTTTTTAAATTGTTATTCTTGGAAGGAAGAAGCTTGAAAAAGAGACACGGAGGTTCGTGATCCCGAAAATTCGCGGCAGTACTTATGTATTTCTTTTATGTATTAAACATTATGTGTATTCATTTATATATGAGACTAACTGGAAATCAGTTATTCGACAAACATACCGTTGGAAGTATGAGAATTCTTCCGTAAGGTTTTCTTCCGTTTCAGGAACCTGCACAAGAATTTGAAATTGATCTTAACCGTTCAACCAAAAAACGAAACAATAAAAAATCTTCCATCCGAAGAAACGTCCTTCCAAAATGCTGAAACTGCCGAATTTTCCGATGCCATTGATAGGGGGGAAAAGGATTAATCCCGCTTCTTTATGGCAATATTTCTCTTACAGATCTTATCACAAAGTGAAATGACAATTTACGCATTGCCATCAAATCTAGTATATATCTCACATAAAGATTATCAAAATTTGAACATTATTTTTTGTTCTTTTGATCTGAGTGTCCTTAATCTTAATAACGATGATTTTTTTTTTCTCGTGTTTTTTTCGCCTTAAGTGTTCATGTAATGATAAGTGACTTAAATAGGAATGTAAATACGTGACTTAAAAAGAAAAAAAAAATTCTACTTTGATAAATCAAACGGTTTTATTAATGACTATTTTTTTATTTTTTTTATCGTAGATGTTTTGTGTGGGAATCGAAGCGAAGAAAAACGCTCAATTGTAAATCATAAACTCAATCAAGGAAAAAGACTTGTGTCCTCTGATGAGTCCATTATCGTAGCTGTTCGTCTTGTAAATACTTCCGTATTTGTAAAGAATAAATCTAGCAGAAAAGATGGCGCAATTACAGAGTCAAATTGTGAGAAAAAGACAGACATTAAATTAACCATTTACGATGTCTTATTTTGGATGAATGATGTTCGAAAAGGAAAGAAAAAGGAAATATAAGAAATTGAGGAATTCTGCTTTGCTAAAATAGTATGGTCAGTAAATTTTCTATATTGTATTTCTACTTGTATTATATTTACAATTTAAAATAGTAAAAGTCAGAAATCACTTTGGTATAAGCTAGAAGACCAATCAGAAGAAGACTTATCAGCTAGAAGACCAATTTCTGAAGCAAACAGAAGGTGATATTTTTTTTTCCTTGGATCAACCATGTTCTAATAGCGAGTAGTCACTTGTATTCTATCAGGGTACGTTTTAGCTTCCCCCCATGAAACCGCGCTGTTTATTGGGGATTTCTCCTAGCTGATGATCGCCAAACAGCTGTCCTAGGATGCCTGTTACTAAACATTCGGCCTCGTTTATTGATTTTTTTCCTGATTTGTTATTTGAATTATTAACTGAAAATGCATGACAATACCGTTATTGAGAGTATTTTATCGAACAAAGAATACTGAATCGATTGGCAGCTGTTTCCGTTTAGGATTAATCGGGGATGAGAAAAGCCTGGCCCGCGGGTCTTTTGTGGCTCGCAGCAAAGATTCACAATCGAAAAAAAAAAAGCAACTGTAAATTGAACGTAAATTTCTCTTACCATTATTCAAAAGATAATATTATTTTCTTATTGAAATAACAAAGTCTTTATTATTCCAGTTACTCTTAATTATGGTCTCATAGGATTTCCAAAATTGTCCGTGTAATGTCAACTTTTTTTTTCAGTAATCTAACAAAGAAAAAGAAAATCCCCATCCCTCAGCTACAGTATCTGGAAATCTAATGTAAATATTCACTAGAAATTAAAGAAAAAAAGACGTACACAATGAAATACCGATGTGTGGACAAACACCGAGAACACAAAACACAAAATACCAACACAAAAGACCTGCGGACAAAATGAACAGTTAAGAAAAAAAACATAATAAAATTAGCTAAAAAAAAAAAAAAAGAAATTAAAAATAAAATAAAATGCCGCTTAGGAATGTTATTATTATTAAATGCTACAGAATAGCAAACAAAACAACTTCTATAAAAAAATGTTGTTTTTTTTCAAATCTACGAACAATCAAATAACGAAATAAGATATTTTTGTCGAACTCTTTATGCTTGTCCAAAACAGAACATAATTTTTTTCTGGGTTATGAGCTACTTTCTGAGAATTCGTTATCGCTTGTCGTTTTAAAACAACAAAAACATGATAACAGTTAAAGATCTAATTTCAGGAAATTGTAAATTGTTAAAAAAAAAATAAAAAAAAGCAAGAGAAAATTCGTTAATGTAGAATGGGTTTTTGGGCCAAAGAATTTCCTGAAGTAATTAGAAAAAAATAAACGCTTTTTATTTGTTATTTTTCTCCCAAGCGCACTTTTCAACATTTGCTCGTGAACTTTGTTGTAAAATATTCATATATTCAAAGTTATTCCGACTTTTTCTTCTTCTTCTTACATTTTTCATCTATTTCAAAATAGCATTACATCTAATATTCCAGTCTTGCTACATATTTCGAAGTGAATTGTATCAATGAGAATAAAGAAAGAAAGATAAAAAAAATCGACAAAATATTTATGACATTCCTGTATTGGAGAGTTGACGCTTGAGTGCCTAAATGAATCGACTGACCTTTTTAGAGGAAATATCCTGCGGCAGGAACTACCCTTGCTGGTCGCTCAACTAAAACACTGCTAACCAAAACACTCCCATAAAAAAAAAATAATAATAATGATACAAAATTCCAAATCCAATCATAAGATACAGCTGCAGAGCAATGACTGCTGTTGTTATGTTCCGAATTAATCGGAATTCAGCAAAACATTGGGGTTTCGGCTGAGTGAGTCTTTGTAAACAGTCATCTCGTGATTGTATCTAATAAATAAATAAAAAAATTGTGGGTACGAATAATGTTAGAAATGGTGAAAAAAAAAAAATATATTGCAAAGAAATACAAGCTGAGAAACTTATTTTGTTTATTTATTTTTCTAAGAAAAAGAAAAAAATGAAAGAAACCTCTAGAATATCACAGTCCGTGATTTTTCTGTCAAGCTGTTCATACATTCGGTATTATGCATTTGCTACACGTGCCTTTGGGCAAATACGAAAGCTTTTAGCTAACGCGCTTGTAAAGCATGTTTTTATTATAACTTCGGTACATCTCATTCTAAAGCAGTGGAAAGTTGGACCATATTTGCTTAAGATGCCAAAACGGATACAAAAAACTAATTTCGTAAATTAATTGTATGAACTACAAGAAATAAACTTTCTCAACTATCTTATTTTTAACACATGATGATTAGCTCTGGCTGAGGAGAGCCCAATAAGCTCGAAACGGCCGTCCCAGAGTATCAGCTCGACTCAAAAGGCATTCTTATTTATCTTATTTTTACTCAGCTGATCTTCAGTTGTTCAAGCAATTGCAATTTTTTTGATGTAGGCCTAATACATTAGTTCAAAACGGAGGATAATTCTAACAAAATTGCCTACTGCGTTTTTGTTTCTGTTTTTCTTCGATGAAGAAATGCACAGTTGACAAGATTTTCAAGAAATTGGTGGTTCGTCACTCGTAATGCCAATAACAGACTGTAACAATTTATATCCATCCATCCATCGATAGTATTCTGTCCGGAGACAGGTCCACATTCTACGGAATTCAGTAGAACCCAGAACCACCGGGGGAAAGAAACTGAGTGGGTTCCCATAGCCTTTCTCCGGAAGCCATGATGGCAAGGCTTCAGACCGAAGAGAAAGTGAAGAAGAGGCTGACAAACACAGGAAAAGAAATTGAAACCACCAAGCCACGCCCGGGATTCGAACCCAGGTTCCAACACAACGTCCGCACGACAGACCGCCGCCCAGACAGCTCGGCCATGCCATAACGGCAACAATCTATATAATCTACACTATAAGAAAATATAATGTGCATCAAGAAGAAAATGTACACTACAACCTTCGGCAATTTACAGTATTTTATGAAATCTTATTTTTTATATTTTTACTGATGAAATACAGATCAGATCCCTATCTGAATGTGTGTTAACATTCTTTGCTTCCCTAAATAATACATATTATAATATAGGGCCTACTATAAAGGCAGGTCACATTTTTTTTTTTTATCCTAATCTGTTGTTTGTGAAGTGTAACAGTTGATAATGGTTACAATAATCATTTTCATTGTGTCGAATAAGTTAGTCATTTGTAGAAATATAGTTAAGAAACTCCTTTGAAAACTAAGTACATTTAATCCAGAGTCGGTTTCTGTGTGAACTCAGCAGTTGGCATCGACAGATGGCAGAGACATTCAATACCAGTGGGAATGACATTTAACGTCCCCTTTTTCCTGATGGTGGGTGTCATCACTCCCCCCTCCTCCAATTAGCCCTACTTGTACGGACGACGGAACTTCATTCCTACCACGGATGCTGGAGGCGAATAAATCCAATCTGGATAAGCCACAGCCGGATTAAATCTGCTCTCACGCAATAAAATATATCGCAGTGATCACAAGAATAATAAAAGATCATTAATATAGAGATTTAGGACATTATTATTTGGCGCCTTTTCAATCGGACTATTTAAAAGTTTTGATAAATAACACATTTGAATCACAACGTAGCTAAAGCCATCGTATCAGAAAGATTACTTCCGTTTAACCTAACGATTAAATTTATTTATCTCCTTTGATTTTTTCGAAAAATTATTACAAAATTGCATGGACAAAATTTTGATTTTATTCAGTGTGGTAAAGAATAATGGTTAGCATTTATATTCTACCAGATTTTCACGATGTCAAATAAGTGCAGTCAACAACAATTTCAAATTCTTCCCATATTTCAATCAATTGTAACAATTTTCATTACCTCTTGTGATTTTATTTTTAATTCTAAAAGGCTGAAATTTATTTCAAAATTTGCAATTTAGTAAAATTTAGGCCAGAAAATGGTAATGGCCAAGCCTGTTTGACAAAATTAGGCCTACTGTAAAAGACATTTATAATTCTCTAAAGCTTTTTTTTATTATTATTATTAAAGCGTTTAGTATTCTAGGAGGCTCTATTTTGCTCGCGTCCCTCAAATACCTGTGATTTGCTAAAAAGTTCTTTTTCGCTAGAACTAACTTTATGATTTGTAAAATATACATATGCTTAGTTTCAGCAAAACTTTGTTTAGTTCTAGTAGATTATAGTTCCGAATATTTTTTGAGACAGCAAATATTAGCACTGAACAACATGACAAAACATACTGCTATGTATTATATTGAAAAACTAAATAAATTACCTAGATAGTCCAAAGCCATCACCTAATGTGGCGATATTCATACACGTGATAATGGTGTAACAATGTATGATTACTTATAGTATTCGACGTAAATTGCTCTTTTTTAATAAAAAAAAAAAAAAAAACTATCCTCGCAGGCCCTTCGGTGGGAGGGAGGTTTAGGCTACCAGCGAATCTCCAACAATGGAATCAGTTGAGGTGCGAATGGTCAGCCCGATGCCCGCCAGCGTTTAACCCCCGAATAACAAAACCGGTATCCATTTGACAGAGGGCTGGATGAACCCTAGGGTCCATCTGGAGGAAAAATAAAAGTGGAAAAATCCCGGCCCTGCCGGGAATTGAACCCCAGGTTCCTGCAATCCGCAGTTACCGCATCCACCCTTCGTTTAATCTTAAGAGAGAAATAAGAAATACTTATAGAAAATTAATAAGAAAATTAAAAAGAAGAACTCTTAATAATCTCTCGTCTCTCAATAATCCCGATTTCTTTCCTTGAAACACTAGTAAATGAAGTATGTAATAAGAGTAATAATATAAGTAAGTAGATTATTAGAATTTTCTCATGTTATCATTGTGAATCAACTTTATCTAGATTTTTTTTTTTTTTTTCAAAATAATAATCCTTTGAACATGAGAACCCTGGGACGGCTGTTTCGTCTTTAATCAAAGTTCACTTCTCATCGATGTAGTACTAGTACGAGAAGAGCACTGAAAGATTAAAAAATTTTTTGAGGTCTTTCCTGACTGAAGAAAATAAGATAAATAAATAAATAATAAATAAATAAACTCATAATTCCAATCAAAATTTTCAGCTACCGTATTTTATATGTTTTACTTCTGATTCCGAGCGGTCACGCACTATCACGTTAATCATTAAAGTTTTTTTCTTCGTATCGACACATTGTGCAACAATTTTCTTCGTACCAATATATATTTGACTTTGGAGTAGAGATACTAACTAACTTCCTAATTATAAACAAACAAAACCACTGTTATTTATTGAACAGTATTTGCAAAAAACAAGTTCTAGTTCTATTTCTAAACCCTATTTACAATGTTGATCCAAGCTACGAGTTCCAAGCACTAGCTTCCACTGCTCATTTCAAACGAATACATTTACAATAAATGGGTTTTGAGACTTCGCCTCAATTTAAAGAACCCAATGGCTGCGATTGCGCCACAGTTTTCAACCTATTAATGTGTCGTAGTTCTTCTTCAAGGTCAAACTGACATGAAAAGAAAACAGCCACTTCTTAACTACGAATCTTTATTACTGTTAACCTTCTTTTCATTGTGATGTCACTGAGAACTTCCTGAGTACAGAGATTAAAGCCTACAAGGTGATTCTCAGCAATTCAGTCAAACCAACTGATGGAAACTTCATTTTTTTTCTTTAAACAATAGGAATTGTCTATTTTAAGGAGAAATGCTTTAGGATTAAGTTTTTGTTTTTTGCAACCTAATACTTTTTGTTGAATGTTAATTTTTAAAATAATTGCAATTTGTGTTAAATATGTATTTCTATTGTTGTAGTGGTTTCTAAAATAGATCTTACGTTTTAAAATGAAACCAGTTACAAAAACAGATAGATTTTATTTCGAAAAAGTAGGGTTCCACGAAAATATCATCCACATTCTAAAAACAGTACTCTCGTATTTTAAATTCTCTTGAAATGAATAAATAAATAAATAAATAAATAAATAAATAAATAAATAAATAAATAAATAAATAAATAAAATGAAATAATATTCCTGTGAAATTTTGAGTATATTCGTTTTTCTTCATTTTTATAGGCTATCAAAAAAGGTTTGTACCACAAGACTTCATGGCGTGGTCCTCGAATTTTATGACTAAAAATATGAGGTAAGTATCATCGTTAACATTTTACTTAAGTTTGAAACAAAAAAAAAAGAATTATTTTTTTTGGCTTTTAATTGTGTAAATTGTTTCACTTTTCAAAACTTCTTTGAATTTTCTTCAAATATTAGCAGAAGGTTAATATTTCGTAAAAAAAGTAAATAAAACAAAGTTAAGAATCACTTTCATTCATTTTGTAATTAAATGACGTCGTGGTTTTTCATGAATTGTCGCGTGCTGCAATTTCGTATCTGTAGGATTCCTGGCTCCTTATCTTCGATGTTTTTCATTAATCCCCATTTCAATTCGATATTCTTGAGTGAACAGCTGGTGTATTCATTAAATAGACAATAAAATCCATTAACAAAAGCTAATTCCAATTCATTTGTACAAAATGACCTATTTTTTTCCCCTCTCCTATTTGATTCTTGTTATTCTGTGTCAAGAAGGCAAAAGTCACCTCGTTTGAAGTCATTTCTGATTATTATTATCATCAGACCCAGTCAGGGTCAGACTCAATTATTACGATTACTCAAATAATCAACCAGGGACTGACTTCTTAAAACAAACACATTTATTTCTAACTCTTCTTTTTTTTAACAATGATTTCAAGAAAAAGCAAATTGCAGTATTCCGTTTCTATTAATTTACTTCTAATTTTACAGTTATAAACAAATTACGAGTAAATACATGTAACTTTATATATTTTAAAAGGTTTTTTTTTGCTAAAAAAAAAAAGTCAACACAAATGTAGCTCATTTATAAAAACAATATAAGTTTTCCCTAGATTATTAATTATGAAACTTGATAAAAAAGAAATCAGACAAAATGACGATTTGATGTAATTGGGCGTAAGTTATATTAATTTATTAAAGTACATTGAAATCTAGCGTTTAAAATAACTCATCTTCATTTCTATTCGGTTTCTTTGTGTAGTATCATATCTTTATCATATCCTTCGGAATTGGATCAGTAAAGGTATGTATTTTTTTTTCTGTTTTTCAAATCGCCAAGGATTCTTAGTTATTGTATGTTTGATCATATTTTTGTATATTTTGTACACACCTTACCTGGAGAAAAAATAGAACATTAAAGTTTTAAAATAAAAATTTAAAAGATTTTCCAGTTGATTTTGGTATATATTGGACCCTTTAAGTAAGGAGCTTTGATCAGAGCGTAATAACTAAAAAATTACTTAACTTACAAATGAAGAATCTTTAAAATACTACTAACATGAAAGGAGTTGAACATTCTTAGCTATCTCTAGTAATTTTCATGTAAATTTGACTGGTAGATGAAGGTAAAAAGTAGCAATAAGCTACATACCTAAGTGCTGTTGTCAGGTTGCATAAAGTTTCATTACATAAAAAGTTGAAATAATAGTAAGCTTGTAGCGTACAGGTTTTTGAATAAGTAATATTTAAATGTAGGTGGAACATCAACTGTTGTCATAACTTCTCAAGACTCAAGAAAATGAAATATCTGTAGTGGTAGAATGTACTGTAGAATTCCTTTTAATTGAATGTTATTTAGTTGTTGAGTGAATTCTTTTCCCTAAAAGTTAAAGATGTAGGAAATGAAGAAAATAAAAGGGAAGATGAATCAATGGTGAAAAATATATAGCCTTCATTCTAGGATATAGATATTTGAGCTTTAACGTTGCAGAACTAACACAAGGTCACTAGACAACAATTCGCAAAGGAAAGTCCGCACAAACACAAGATATCCGGTTGGTGGGACGATTACGAACTAAGGCATACTAAAGATTTAAATTTGAAATCTAAATAATGAATTATTATATCAATTAAGCAATAAATTAAAAAAAAATAATCTTAAACTTGCTTCAGATTGGATCAGTGTACAGAGATATGTAACGTATTAGGTTACATTTCAAAGAGCTACTATTAATTTATTTATTAATTCATATTTATTTTTATGCATAATTCATTTTGTGTCCTGAATTCCGGCAAAGAATAATAATAATAAAAACCAGTGTAAGCAGCGCCTTTAAGGACCCACATCCTAATTTGTGAGTCAATTGGCCAACAGCCGAGATGCAGCACCTGTCCACCTCAACATGGGTTTGTTTTCATTCTGGATTTGCTGTGGGCGTCGATCAAAAAACAAATTGTATCAAGATTAAATTTGTTTTGTATTGTTGTCTGTCAAAAAACAGTAACACGTACTTAGGAGGTAAAAAGAATTTACTTTTTCTTTATTATAATTTCAAAAGCTCATCTCTGCAATCATCTCAAAGTGAGATTTATCTGAACTAAATAAAGCTAGTATCTGAAGTGACATTAAAATAATGAATTTTGCCTTAAAGGGATAAAAGAGAGCTAAAGTTTTTTAAGGCATTTTCAAAAGATATTAGAAGCCGTTTTACGTTTCAAATAGAATTCAGTTAAATGGTGATAAACGAATATCGAGAATTTGTTTCAAAAAATGGGTGCATCTTCTCACCTGTTGGCGCTTTTTACCAAAATCAATAGGAATATTCCTTTTGACTACCTCAATCTACCTACAAAATTTTAGCTTCCTAGAGTATGTAGTTTTCACAGACAGACAGACTTATTTCGAATTAAGATTACATTCTAAACTTTATACGGAAACTACTTTTTTTTCCTTCGATGCATATTCAGTGCATTATCAATATTAGACCATTTCTATAAAATCCTGTGCCTTATCATGCTAATATTAAAATACCAGCGTAGACGCCCCGTCAGCAAAGACTGAGAACAATGCGACGGCTTTTAGTTGAGCTGGAGTATTTTAATTAGAAGTTTGTTTTTTTTTTATTCTGTGTTTAAATATTATTTGTAATTTCTTCATTCATATCGAGAAATGTCTCTAAGTTCGTCGCTGAGCGCCAGCTTCTGCATCTAATGCTCGTCTGTGCTTGTGGTAGGCTAAAAAAAATGAACACTGAAATTTAAATTTCAATCTAGTAGTCTAAAATTAATGATTTATTTATTTTTCCTCGGGCTCTTCTCTCATTGCGTCACACACAAAGCGAATGATAGGAGATATTCAACAAAGACGATTTGAATGTAGTCTCCATGGCCTAAAGGATAAGACGTCTGACTTCGGATTAGAAGGTTGTAGGTTCGATTCCTATCAGGCACGTTTCATTGTAGAAATTATTTCTATTTTAACAGGAAATTAACATTATTTTACAAACACAGAGGAAGTGCGTTAGACACAGACAGATCTGAAAAACTGTATAAGAGGTGTATTTTCATAATGCTAAAACGGAAAGCTCAAATTTATAGAATGTGAACTTCTTTTAATCAAATAGCTTTTATTATTATAATTTCTCTAATACAAAAAAATCAAAACTACTCTTTAGCTCGTTTTATTGGTAATATTTTAAATCCAACTGTCTCAGGCAAAAATGATATCGCAAGATAAAAACGCCAGTTTATACACTTCTCTTTTCATAAGTACTGTAATATTATTATGCAATCACACAGCGTCGGTCACTTGTTTTGCTTCTTCCATTTCCCAAGGGATTGTTTGTGATCTAGAAAAATTTACAAGCAAATCACCTTTGGCGCAATTGTTCCATCACATCCGCCGGAAATATTATCTGCCGACAAATAGCCACAGTTGCTTATAAAGATGAATTATTCCCTACCTACCTACCCATTTCCATTGCACTTGATCTGAAATTAATGTTCAGTTAAGATAAATCGGGTATTAAGTTAGAAGCAATTGAGGAAGTATTCCTTGTAGAAATCCTAATCATAAAATAGAGAAATGGTCAGTCGTCCATAGCCGTCTAATTAGGGGAGGGATCCGAAAAGGACGTCCGTCTTTGTAGGCCAATTTTTGACCCTCCCTTCCCTGAGGGGCACATATGGGTTAACCCCCCCCTCTCCATTTTTTCCACTTAATTATCATTTTTGAATTCGTATATTACTTAAGTCATAAAATCTTCCAGAAGTTAAAGTATTTTTTTTTTCTGTTTTGTAGGATTCAAAACAAAATTTCTATCTACAAATTTTTTTATAATTTGTTTTTAAAATAAATGATTTAAAACATTAAAATTGTAAAGTGAAAACCAAAATTGATTTTGATAATTTGGAAACAATCAAATATGAAATACCTTCGCAATTTCAAATTTAAATAAATAGTTTGAGAAGAAATAATTTGTCAGAATATCTATTAATGATAACTTTAATAAAAATTTGACAGTTTCTCTCCCATCCTTAGATAGGTCGACCTTATAGCATATAATTCTAAGTCACGTGTTATTCAAGATTGTAGATTTGCTTAAACTAAAAACCATTTCATTACGAGAATTATATTTTCTAAAGAAAAATTAACAAGCAATTAAGAGAAATGATATGTATATTTTTTTAAAGGCAGTATTGAACAACAGACATTGTAATCCGTGTCAACGGAAGACGGTGTGAGTTTGTCCGTTTCCTGTTGTTTTGGCATTATTCTGGTGAGACTCCCTGTATGTCTGGTTAGACGAGATGGGAGGAGTTCCACTTGTGGGACCACAACGCCAAGGAAAGTGCTAGAATCGTAGGCGGAGGCCACAGATTAGCAATTCAGGTATGCTCGTATCACAGCCCACCAAAAGAACAAGCCTTTATCTGTTCCCGATTTCCGCGCCAAAATTAATACATCGGCGAGGAATTCAAGCCAAAACAAAGTAGACAAATTTTTTGGAAAACGTTAACGAAATCTTAGCAGAAAAAAAGAAAATGAAATTACGAAAACAAAACAAAAACAAAAACAAAAACAACCAGCATATGTTTATTTGTTTAATACGGCATGCCGTGACAACAGAATGCAAATTTAAACAAATAAAATTTACATTCAGTCACATAAAAGGGATTAGTTTGAAAGGAGATTAAAAGGCATCCTTCTACTACTAAGAAATCTTGTTTCTTACTCTTCTATTTTTATCTATTAAACTTTACAGTCGCATAATTTATCAAATTTTTGTTTGAAGAAAGTAATCTAAAACAATATAAATACACAATATTTAAACAGTCGAAAGTTTTCCTGACATTTATGTATTGGTATAATTTGTAACGAGTTACCAGTGACTCTTTCAATCAAATGACATAATATTGTTGGTCCTTCCGTGAAATTTGTATAACAGCTGTCTAAACTTGATATATGTACGTTTATTTACAAAATTAAAATGTTTAATCTAATATGCAAACCAATCCTCTCATAATTAATTCGCAATCCGGTATTTCTACTTAAAGCCTACGTTGTATCCTGTTGTTTAGTATTGATATTATTAATTTTGGTTTTCGATTTCTTGTTTTTCGTACTTTATACAAAATAAAAAAGTTGCAGAGAAGATGAAGAAAAATGTAGATGCCGTTTATCCTTAAGAACAATCCTTTCTACTTGAAGCTGTTTGCAATTTTTTCTTTATGGTACTTCGTTGCACAAAATGAAAATAAGAAGCCGAAAACCAAAATAAATAAATCAATAAGCATTAGACTAAATATTTTAAGGGGAAACTTGTCTTTTAACATCCATAAGAGCCCAGCGAAGACAGAGCACCATCCAAGGCAAACACCAAACACAGACGTGTTATATAAAACATGAAATAACTTGAAGGTCAGTAAATGCCAACCAGATTCCTAAGTCAAATACAAAGAAAGAAATGTGGTTTTATCTCAGTTTGCAATCAAAACATCAAAGAAAAGGAATTCCACTTAAGCAGTTCTTTACATTTCGTACAGCCAAGGGTAACCACCACAAGTGAAGATAGCCTACCAAAATACTACTTCGCTGATCACTCTCTAATGTCAACTATGACTGACGCTTTTCAGAAACTTATGTAGTTAAAGTTTTGCAAATTTCTTGAATTATTTTTTTTATATACAAAAAAATATATTTTCGATATTTCCTTAATGAATTATTCAAAAAAATTAATAAACTTTTCATTAGATTATTATCGATTTAGTTATATATTCTTCGGTTTTAATAATTATAAGACAATTTTTTTGTAGCCCTTATATTATAGCCCTTAGATGATTCAGTTATAATAGTGTCTTCCTTCCTTTAGTTAATTTGAATATATCCCATTATTACTTTTAAATCTAAGTAGATTTAATATTAAAAAAATATTCAGTTGGGAACATTTTTTTATTACGTACGTAAAACTACATTGTGCTTTACTTATTTTTTTATTTTATTTTTATTTTTTTTAAACGATTTTTTTTGTTATTGAAGGATGTAGTTCTCATCATTGGAAATAGAAAAGCTGCTTCCGGGGCAAATTCCAGAATAAGGTTAATTATAGCCTTAATATCTTAATGCAGTTCCTATTTCTGTTTAGGCTAATTTTCCAAACATTTACGTTAGTCAGTGAGTAATCTTTCATCTTAGGATTTAACCGAGTTCAATATGGACGCAGAGTTGGAACGATTACGTATTTAAAAAATAACGTTTTGAAAGTTTTTCCTACGGACATTCAAAGAATTTCATTAAAAGCTCTCTTCCAGTTCAATAGTAATATTGATTATTTTCTTAGCTATTACTTTTTGTGGTTCAAAGCACAGTAAAAATAAGATACACAAACACTTACATCCAAAAACTTCTCAACTTCCGGTATTTTAAAGAATTTTACCAACGGCGCTTTCAATATTTTCATTTGCACGAACACTCTTTCATTTAGTCCTTCACTGGAATGACAATGATGAAAGATTCTGAAAATCATACATTCGAACATTGACACTCCATTAAAACAACTAACAAGATATGTACATATCAGATTACACTTAAGAAGATAACTTAGAGGCCATCGAAACATTTGTCTTTAGTATAGCAAAGAAATGATTGTAAACAGAATATTAATAAAATTGTAATAGATGAAGGGAAAAAAAGACCCTAAATAAAATAAAGTTTTTCTTCGCTTGCACAAATGTTTTCATTCTTCTTTTATTAACTGCGTGGAGTCGTGGAAGTGAAGCTGCTTTTATAGGAGATCGATGGCCTTGGCTTCAGTTAGACTTTTAAGACGAAATCGAAAACCTTGCCAGTAGCATTCGTTTACCGAATTCTTTCCACGAGTGACTGCACTCAAGGGAAATCCGAATCTTAATCGGCACAAAGCGACTCAGCAGATATTATTGGAGTCGCTTGTATCGAGTTACGCCACTTTGACAAGGAAGTTTCAATCAAAGCACTTATTATAGGAGGGATGCCGTCGTCAATATCCTTACGATGAACATTTTGCACCAAAGTACGGAAGTGGCGGCAACCAGAAGAGATGTCGATTTCGTAATAGTTTTTATAACAATCAAGAAAGAAATTCGGGTTGAGATTTCTTTTTTTGATATTCCTATAATCTATTCGTTTCAGAATGCTTTTAAAGTGTGTTGAAGAAACAGTAATCAAAATAATCAAATATGGCGGCGTAAAAAGTCAATTCTGGTTTATTTTGAATTGAAAAATGAAGTTAGGATATAAATCCACCCTGAAGATTCCTGTATGCTTTAGTTAAAAATAATTCCTCTGATTTATTATCAGAAGCACGCGTTTATAAACACTATTCAGTATTCGGTATTTTTTTAATAATTTTTTATTGTTTTTAGCTGTGAGTGCTTTTCAATGCCTTTCTCTAATATGTTAAAAATATTTGCATATTTTCATTGACATGAATTTAATTTTATTCAGCCTACTATCCTGGCACTCGTCAATAGCTAAAAAATATTAATAAAAACGCAACGTACGTTTCGGAATCTCAAATCAGTATTCCCTTTTTCAAGCTAAAAACCCCTACCTTTTTAAAACCCTATCGTCCCTTATCAGGAGTCGTTACTCTTGACAGTAACGATAAGGGACGATAGGGTTTTAAAAAGGTAGGGGTTTTTAGCTTGAAAAAGGGAATACTGATTTGAGATTCCGAAACGTACGTTGCGTTTTTATTAATATTTTTTAGCTATTGACGAGTGCCAAGGTAGTAGGCTGAATAATGTTGTATTCAAGGCACGTTAAACTTTTTTATTATGAATTTAATTTTTCAGAAAAATATTTTCGTTTTAAACAAACGTTTTTTATTAGCAGATAATTCTAATTTCGTCGCTAGCTGATTGGCCGCTCAAAAAAGGAATTAAGAGGAATTTATTTACATTTTTAAGAGGAGCATTTCATATTCAGCGTACAGTAGACCATAATTAAAAAAAAAAAATTAGAGCTTCAAAGGTTTACGTATATTTTATTGTGTACTGAAGATTAATTATTTATTTCCTAGATTACAAAGAAATTTTGATTTACTTTACAATTTCTTATAAGAAAAAAATAATTAATTTATTAATCAATGGAAAAAACAAATAGAGAAACCAAATTATTCCATTTGTTTGAATGATTGCAGACGAATCAAATATCTGTGAGTATTAACTTTCGCACCTTTGGACGACCTTCAACAAGGAAATAAGATTCCAATTGTTTTTCAGGGAATCAATTTACTTCCTTATTTTTAAAATGGTCCATTAAAAAATAAAATAAAATAAAGGAATAATGATAGTGGTTTCTAGATAAAGTTAATAGCAATGAAATATCAATGAATTAAATACATCCATTTATTTACGTTGAAAAAGCGGTTTTTCTGCAATTTTTACTTCTCTTAATAACTAGTAAAATTGGAAACTTCAAAAAAAAAAAAAAAAAAAAAAAAAAAAAAAAACAATCGTCGGAATCAATGTGGAGCCTGAAAAGCTAAAATAAACAATAAAAGACTCGCCAAAAGGATAACTGACAAGAAAAATTCATGTGCACGCTACACGCGGCCGTTATGAATTTTTTTAGCGCATAAAAAAAATCAGATTGCGCAAGTAAATATTAATAAACATCAATGGGTGAGACCATGTTGTTTACTAAGTGATATCCTAGTATAGCTGTTTCACACTAATATGGCGATCATCAGCCAGGAGCAGTCATCAGTGAACAGCGAGGTCTCGATACACAGGTCAATAGGAAATATCGTCGGATGAATCCCTTTTCCTTTTGGGGAGTTTTTTTTATTTTGTTTGAATAATGTAAATCTACCACTGAAACTTCTAATTCATTAAATAAAATGGGTTTGAACTATCGTCATCGAATCCGGACGGCAGATTTGCATATTTCTGTTTGAATTTGCATTTAATTGTACTATTTTTTTATTTCTAAGTCTTTTTTTCTCCGTTTGCTTCTTAAAGATTAGCTTAAAGTACCCGGCGTTGCTCGGGGAGGGAGTGGAGGTGGCGAGTCCTGCTTTTGCGGCAGCCTATATTTAAATTAGAAAAAAATGTTGGTTTTTTTTCTATGGGGATGGGGTGGGGAGTCCTGGTTCTCTCCTTCTCGACAACCCTCTCGCATCAAACCTTCCCCAATTGTTCCAATACTGTTGCAGAACAATATAATATAATAGAACAATAGTTTCCATTGTCGCCACCAGGTCCACATGTGGCGCTATTTCAGGTATTTCACCCGCTTGGGGGTGGTTAACCGGGTTCCAAGGTAGCCTAGATTTTCCGCAGGGTAATAGAGAGTATCTGTGCAAAATTCAGTTCCGATCAGTCAAACGGGGTAAAATTACATAGAAAACATAGACATACAAACTTTGACTTTTATACATGTGCATAGAAGATGTATAGATAGATGTTGCAAAAACTTAGGGTAAAGATTTAACATCCTTTTATTACATATACTTAATACTCGATATATAAATTGCAGGTGAATATTAACGGGGAAAAAATAAACAAACAAACAAACGTTGTTTTCGGATAAAATATGATGGATTAAAATGAGTTCTAATAAGTTTCCTCTTTGGCAGGAAGTCCTTTACAAATCCGGGGGATATTCATTGAAGTTTAGGTCCGTTTAGCAACGAAAATTACCATCATGAATCATATACGAAGAATGCAGAACTTTAAATATACAACCATAGAAACGCCTGAAGGTTTTTATTTGACTTAAAATAAACCTATATTAAATCTGTGATGACGTATAATCAAAGTCCATTTTTCTTTCAAATGTTTCTTGAATTGTCAGCGAATCTTGTTGGATATCCAACGAATTAAGAATGGGATTAAGAATTCAACATTTTTTTTTTAAATATACACGTGTATTAAAAAATATATATATATTTTGATTGTAATATAGTGAATTAAGGTTGAATCTCAATTGACATAAAATGACATTTGCATTTCACAGTGTATTGCTTTTACCCATTGTGAACGCATATGTTTCATCAGTAGATTTCTTTTATTGCGGTATTCCTAGTAATTCTGATCTGCAATTCTAATCGATTCCTCGTATCTACTGCGTTGTGTTATAGATTCATTTCTTATCCTGTGGTCAATGAAAACGAATTCTAAGAGTAGGGATTGAATTATTCACCAACGATTTCTCCAGTGATTTCCAATCTGTGTGGTTTTTAAGCTACTCATAAAACGTTATGTTATTCCACAATGATTTTCAGGAAATAATTTCTTAGCGAAAAGATTAAAAACTATCGGAATGTTCTTTTGTTTGAGTTGATCTTAACACTCCGATCTCGGCTTCATTATACGTATAAGATTAGGCCTATCTCTGAAAACGATAAGAATATTTTAATAAATAAATATATTCGGTTCTTTATTTAACGTTGGTTTCTTTATTGTCAGAATTAAATAGCAGTACATAATTCGAGAAAGTAATTAAAGAGGAATCAGATGTCTAAATGGTGAGTTAATTGCTGTTAGGCTTAAATTTAAAATCGTAAAAAGCATTTTGTAAAATTGGATAAAATCGAAAATAAATTTAAGTAAAAATAAAGTAAGTGGTGTATTGTTAAAGTTGACAACTTCTTTGTTGTCTGTAACGATAATTGAAAGAAGTTATTACAAATTAAAAGGCAAGAACTTTCAATTTAATATCCAAAGCCCTGTTATGCAATACGAGTAATATTCCAATGGAGCAAAACAATGCCAATTAAGGAGAGAGACAAAAAAATAGACCGGAGAAAGGTGAAGAAAAGGATGAATGAATTTGAATGTGTCTGATGCCACAATGAACAACAGCTCTCCCTGCCAAGTGTTACGCATAACCGGGAAATATGTTTGGGAAGGTATTTTTTTTCCCCTCTCCATTTGTCATTCGGTTTTTAACCCATAAAACAGCGCTTTCACTAGAAAGTTTTCTGTCAATGGACGACCACTGACGTAAAAACCCCGCTTCCGGTTTGGAATTGGTTAAATGTTGCCAACGAAACTGGCTTTTGTCCATCGCTACAAAGGAGTTGGAAAATGTATTCGAAGTTCAAAATTATCCTGTTTAACATAAGAAAGGTCGACTTCGGAGAATTGATTATTAATGATAGCAGTAACAGTACGCTACTAAAATGTGGTCTGTTTGTGAGCTTTAAAAATTAAAAATTCAAAACAGGAGATTTTTGTACCATTATTATTAACAATAAAATCTCCTATTTTGAATTTCTCTTTAAAGCACACAGTTCTAAGTTTTGTTCAATAGGATTAAGGTCCCTAGTCCTACATAAATAATATTGAAATAAAAGTTTCAATTGATAAATTTTTGTACCAATATTATTAACAATAAAAATGTATCAAGTGAAACTTTTGTACGGCATACAAGACATTGTAATATTATTGTTTTTTGCAGGATCTGGGGACCTCAGGCCTTAGAATACACATATGGCCTTCAGTAGCACGAAGAAAAGAATGAGAAGAAGCAGACAAACACAGGCAATCATTAATACAGGCTCCGGGATTCGAACCCGAATCCAGACATATCAACTAAGTTAATTGGTCACCGCGTAATTATGAGCGAACGGCTTAAAATATCTTAGTAAAATGAAGAAAAACAATAATTGGCGTGTGTTAAAAATGCGAATATCTGAAGACTGAAGTGGGAAATTAAGATTATAAAACTTGAAGAAAACAATCGGTAAGTTAAAATAAAGCAGTTGTTGTATAACAGCGGAATATAATACAGAATCAAATATAAGATAAAATGAGAATTGAAACTTTCGTGGCGACAAAGATTAAAGACTTTTTCTCGGGTTTCCAGCCAAATAAGAATTTAAGAGTAAGAATGTTCCAAGCTTCTCGGTGATGTCGCTTCTCATTCCCTGAATATGGACTCCATGGCATCCGAAACCTTGGACCACTCCAAAATTCTTACTTGGCTGGAAACCCGAGAAGAATTCTTTAATCAAATATAGAATATATGTATGTATTCTATATACTCATGGTCGGAACATGTGATCCAGCTTAATTAACTGCTTCTCCAAGTTGTAAATACACATCTAAGCACTTAGTCATTTTTTTTTTTATTTCTTTAAGTAAGAAAATAGCATATTTGTTTTGATCAATTCTTTCTTATTTTTGATGAATAGAAACCTGAACTTCAGCAGCTTCAGCGTTGACTGTATCTTTTCTCGATCTACTCCATCCTTCCGAAGAGATAAAGACTCTTAAAGTTCTTTTTATCCTTTATAGTCTCTCTCTGATAAAAACGGTTTCTTATTGACATAATAATAAAACGGTTTCATTATGTCATCTGTAAATCAGAGATTTGACTTTGTTACTTTGAGAAGATAAGCCTCTAAACATCTCTGTGACCTTTTCTAAGGAGTTTCTCTTTATGTAGATCAATGTGAAGATCTTTATGGACGTCATTGCGATTTTCCTACAGAGCCATTTTGAATCTAAATTCAAGGAAAGCAAATACTTTTGTCTTCAGCAAATCTTTCCGCAAATCTATTTTAATGAGAAGTACAACTAAAAATCCTTGAGCAATAAAGGAAGAAAGGAGTCATTTCAGTGGAGTTCCTTCTACGTCCATTTGATGGCATTCTTGATTGTGGATTTGAGATAAGGAAAAAGACATTTACTGATTTATCGTTCGTGGAATCAAAGGGACATTTCATTGACCTTGAAGATATCTACAAAACAGTTCATTTTTACTGAATTACCATTTATATATATATATTATATTTTACAATTCGATTACATTCTATTAAATACAACAGCAGGATATTTGATGGTTACTTTCTATGATTTATTAGAAAACTGCATCAATGCAAGATCCATTATTTTTTTTTTTTTGTACTCTCATTAAATCTATATTAGAATTGGTTATTTGATTTTTATGGTCAACGTCCTTAAGTTTTCCATCCGTTTTCATATTTTTTTTTTCATCATCTTCTTCTTCGCCCTTCACTGAACCGTCATTCGCTAACGCTATGATTAAACATGAAAAATCTCTAATTGAACGTAATCGTCATTTGAACACCAATTACAGTCAAGCGTTTTAGAGAAGTATTAAGGAATCGTCTTTGTGAGATTCTCATCCGATCATTATGTGATCAGTGCTCTCTTTCAGTCACGTGTTCCTAACTTTTGTCCTTTTTTTTTTTGATGAATATTAAAATGAGGTTCTAATAAATGGTTTTTCCGTAGTTCCTGAACTGTAAAGCGCATCTGATTAGGTTTCGGAGACTCTCACAACCGTTTACAAAACAAAACTTTTTTTTTTCCATTTCTAGTCGAAGAACGATTATTTTTGGTGTAATAATTTGGGTTTTAATGGTCTGTTACATTCGCACTTTGTCAAGTGCATCGAACTCATCCGTAAAATGAAAATGATGTAGGAATTCTACAACTGATTAATTTTTGGATATTTATGGAGTGTGACATTAACCTCTCGTGAAATTACTTCAGAGCAGGCAGTTTAATTATTAAGAGCTTTTTCTTACATTTCAATAATGAATGTACAAAAGCCTAAATATCTTATTAATACTGAATTTTTGCTATACGTGAATACCCAAATATCCCCATGTATCGGCCTTCCCACAATATGTTTTTAAATCTAAACCTTAATATAGTCAAGTCAAATTTACTTAATATAAAGTGAATTTGACTTAAAGTAAATTTGACTTAAGTGACTTAAGTAAATTTGATTTAAATAAATAAGGTCTAGGCTAAATAAAAAGTTAATCGTCATGTAAATAATGAAGATATATGAAAACAATTTTGTATGAAAACGACAAAAAAACAAAACAAATTATGTTATTTTCATATAAAATTGTTTTCATGTGAATAATTAAAAAAATGTATAATTATTCTGATAAAAGTGATATTCAAATGTAGTTTTCGAATAATCAAATTTCTGTACAGTAACGATTGTTCTGTTGTGATTGAAGCAGGACATGAAATAACTCTATAAACATCATTAAAATACGATTGAACGACGACGGTGTCTGTCTGTCTTCTTCTTTTTACTTTCGTGTTGTTTATAAAACTCTCTGCTTCGAAGACATTCTGTCACCAAAAAACCTCAATTTTTGTTTATTGGAAAGAATATAATACTGAGAAGTTAGAGATAACGTTTATTTTAATGGTTACACGGATGAATCGAGTCTTTAAGCTTCAACAATTGTTTTAATAAATAAAACATACACATATACAAAATGGTCGATTCTTATCAGTTCTCTAACAACTTCCTTCCAAAAAAAAAAGTCCTTTTTTTCTTTTTTCTCAGTTATTGTTTATCTCTAGTTTTTATAATCAAGCGAAGTCTTAATACATCTTGGTCTGCAAACAGTGTTCAATGCCCTTGAAATGCTTTTTTCTTCTAAGTGCAGTTGATGGTCTGTGCCTTATGGCAAAGGAAATGCTGGCCTCATGCCAATAGACAGAATGAATCAACTACCATTTTAAAACCGTCAACAAAAACCACCGTTGTTTTTTTTTTTCTTTCTTTTTACCTTCATCAGCTGCTTCATTCATTCTCATAAATGATTGTATTCCTAGTGTGGTTTTCCTACAGTAGTTCCGCTTTTTCCATAAATACATTTATGCAATTCAAGAATCCATATTCCCAATGTAATTATCACGTGTAGATAATAGAGTAAAAGCTTATTGTCTGGCGTCTGCCCAATCTACCGTTGCGTTCTTAAGCTAGAGAAAGAATTGAAATTTATCATTTCTCTTTATTTTGATGAATCAATGTCCAACAAATAATAATAATTAAAAAAAAATAAAAAAATAAAGAGCTTTCACTTTTGGCTCCTGAATTTGATATAAATTAATATGATTTGATATAAGATATAATAGACAATTAAAAAGCTAATGAAGGGTGACTGATTCGAATCATTTATTAAATTATTATTTTCGTTATCAATTTCTTTTCTTTTGAGAAGTGATGGTTTGTTTAATTCAGTTCACGAATGATATTTAACCCTAACGTGTTTGACTGCATTGATTCGAGCAAAGTTGTTCCTGTTTACTTCGCAACATTCGCAATTCCATATCCTCATATATACTGAGAAATTCTCTTCCACTCTGTTTAGGAAGTGAATTTTGTAATTTGTAATTTTGAATTTCCTACTTCACCGATACTAAACCTAAATAATATTCAAAAATATCACTAAGGAAGTTAAACAAAGCGTTCTAAGATTGAATGTTATTTATTACAAATAAACAATGATGATTAAGAAGGCTTAACGTGCATCAAGTGTAACATGAAAACGAAAAAAAAATATTTATAGAAATGCATAAATTCGTTTGCTTTCCCGCCTTTGAGCTATCATCGACGGCAGTCTGGGACAGCTGTTTCGTCCTTATTAGGACTCATCAGCCAGATTTACCTTCGATGATCAAGCTCAGAACGCATGAAAGCCTATGCTACACTACAGCGATTTTTCTATCGTCGTTTGCTTTCTTGGGGTCCCACTTCCGAGAGCGGGAGAAGGACCCTTAGGCTTTCACGAGTTCTGAGCTTGATCATCGAGGCTAAATCTGTCTGATGAGTCCTAATAAGGACGAAACAGCTGTCCCAGATTGCCGTCGATGATGGCTCAAAGGAGTGAAAGCAAACGAATTTATGCATTTCTGTATATTTTTTTACGTTTTCACAAACAATGATGAATAGCTAGTAATATTCAGGATTACAATACTTTTTCGACCCTTAACGCCAGTATTTATTGACATGCAAAAATTGTTGCAAAAACCTTTTTATCTCTTCTTGGAAAAAATACTGATCTTCTAAGGATTATATGTAAATAACTACATCTTGCACTTAAAAAGAAACACACACACTCCTTGTGTTCTACCATTTGTCCTTACTTTAAGCATTTTGCAAATAAAAAAATAATAATAAATAAATTACATTTTCTAAGCTTATTAATTGAAAAGAGAATAATTGATTGTTCATCAATTTATAGCGGATATCTAAATTATATTCATAAATACAAAATAATGAACTTGAACTTACTGCTATCGTTAATAAAACCGCCATTTCCGTCCGTGTTAACTGACTCCCTTATAATAAGACTCCCGGATAGCGGCGATGTTTTACTCAGACTGTCTCAAACAGACTCATAACCTGGCAATCGGCTGCCTTAAGGCTGTCCAACACCTTAAGGCAGATCCTCCGTTAGCTCGGCTGCAGGTCATCCAACGGCCTTATTCGAAGCAGTCTAAATTCTACGAACATAGACAGGCAAGGGCACATTCCACAAACATACACAAGAAAAAAAAAAAGAAGCATGCAGATCACCAGATGGAACGGTAATTGGAACGTCCAAGTAATAAACGCAGTTCCAGCAAACAAACAAAAAATCCAACTCTTATCCAATTCCCATCCAACAAAAGAAGAAGGAAGAAAAAGACAGAAATTCTTCAATTGATATAAATGAATATGGAAAAAAATATTGTTTATTGATGGTAGTTGTCCCGTAGATATTTTACCTGCTAGTGTTAAATCCCATTCATTTCTGAAAGGAAAAACAATTGAAAACAATAATAAAAAGCTATTAATTAATCCAATAATAAAACTGCATTCACCGAATGCTCCCATTTACAATTAAAACATTCTAATCACGACACTGACATTAATTTTCACAACAATTTCAACGATATGTAAACTACAGTGCAATCTAAATTATAATTTCTATCTAAAATATTTTAGATAATTAAAAGAAAAAACAAACAAACTTACAAATAAAGAAAAACACGTTTTCTTTAATGATATCCAATACATTTAAATTTAATGAAATTCTCATTAAAAATTATAAAAAAAAAATATTGTTTAGGAAACCGAAATGATTAAAAAATAAGCAAAAGTTAAAATAATATTTTATGTATTTTTGAGTAAATGAAATATTTCAACAGTATTAATTGGGCCTTTTGTGTTGCTAATAATTTTATGGTTGTTTCTTTGTACAAGCTACATTCACATATAATTAATTAGATTATTATTATAATTAATGTTAATCAAAAGATTCAACACAAAGTAGAGCATAATGTTTTTTGAAACAAGTTTTATTATAATACTAGCAACGTAACTACTCAGAGCAATAACTAAATTTGGAAAAATGCTGATTTTCAACACTATGAATACTATAGCTCTATGGAATTCTAAAACCTAAAGCTCTTAAATTTAAGTTAGAGAATTAAAATTATAAATATTTCTAAATAGTTTACACATTTTTTGCTTTTATTTTTCCTTAGTGGATTTTTAGTGAATAATTAAAGGAAGCGCGCACTTTCCCGTTCTTCCTTCCATGAGGATGATCAGGGAGACAGGATCTTTCCACGACCCTTCTGTTGGCTACTGGGTAACGGAAATCGAGTAACCTTTTGGCCTCCACCCACATCAGGGTAGGACGGATTCGTTATTCGCGAAAACTCGTGCAATGGACCACTTGAGGTTTACGCCCCTATCGACGTCACGTATGACGTGTATCCCACATGCGCCGAGAGCTAATGGGATAAACAAACATATAACTTTGTTTGAATTACTTAAAAAATCGTCGATATTTGATATTTAAAGACGATGGTTCAGTACTGTGCAGATCCAGTACTGTAATAATTCTGTAAAAACGCTTGGAATATCCTTCTTTAATATAATATTTCTTCTGTATCTAAACCGGTTAAAACAAAGCACGTGGCTTTGTTTATCCCACATGCGAAGCAGTAGCGTGGTGGGATATTTTGTAACTACGAAGCTCCGCCTATCCTCAAGTGATCCATTAAATTATATCCTTATTTGAAAATATATTGCTATCGTCTTCTTCAATAGGCGATAATCAACTCTATATCCAATCTGAAGATTTTGGAAGGCTTACAATCGTTGCATCCAAGTCAAATCTTTTAGTTCAACCTCCATATCTATTAGGGTTGAAATGAAGCACATGGCTTTGTTTATCCCACAAGCCAAAAAGTAGACTGGTGGGATATTTTGGAACTACGAAGCCCCGCCTATCCTCAAGTGGTCCATTGTGTAGCGGTTTTTCAGTTTGTTTTTCTTGCTTACGAATAAGGCAATGAAATGTCGCTGAGCTGTACAACATCTGTTACCAAACAGCGCCTGCATCGAAGCCATCCAATGTGTTTCCGCCCTGTGATTACTGTTTGCACTCAGAATTCCATGTGCAAGGCCTTGGCACCAAGAAAATCCTCTACCAATGAATAAGCTACCAGTGGCCTAATAAAAGCGGCTGTAAAGGCTTGTCTGAGGCCCAAATTAAACCCAGGCTACGGATTTATGACTATTGTTCGAGTAGGGGGAAGGGAGTTCTGATAATCATATACTTCTTCAGAATGCATTTTGAGCGCGATTTGGTCAAATGTTGTCTAGTCAAGACTTCAAGAAAATAACTCATCGAGTTGTTTGCACCTCGAGTTTAACTTTCAAGGTAAATATATCTTAAATACATCTATCTGCCTATTATAAAAATATTGATATAAATAATAAAAAAACGCAAAAACAATTTAAATATGCTTACTATTGTATATAATTACTTACAATTGTAAACATAAGAATTACATTAGGAATAAACAAATTTAACGTGCGGTTGTAATAATAACAAGATAGTGGACCATTACCACGCTAAGCATTAATAATAAAAACATATTTTTTTTCTATGTTTTAGAATTAATGTTTAGTGTTGTTTTGAGAATTATATTCTATCATGCTTATACAACTCGATACATATTCTACAGTAATATTTAGAATATAAATTCTAGAATATCGTACACATGTTAGTATAAATAAAATAGTAAAATAATAGTACATATATGTATACAATAGTAAAAAATTTACATCTATTTTAAATATTTTTACATATTATATTATGTAAAATTTTAGACATTGTTAAAATGTCACTAAAAGACTATATTTTTTATTTTGAAAAGAGATTCGTTTTTTGACGACTTTCACTATATGACTGTAGAAAAGAATTTATTAATAATCTACTTTTTTTTTGTTCTTTCTTATAATATTTAAAATAGTAACCGTAGAGGATCACTAAATATATTTATTTTTATCAGCTTTCACTCGTTGACACTGGGATTTCTTATGCTTTGCGATACAAGGAAGGGGATTTTTTTTAGGACTGATGGGGATGTTTAAGCCCCCTCCACCCTCCCCACAACGATAATTTCTGAAAGGGATTTATGTGTTTGCAAGAGGAGCGATGTTCATTCTAATAAGTTAGAAACTATATTTAGAGACTCAGTGGTGGAAGATCCTTGTCTTCTCCTCTCTGTTTTAAGCAGATGTTGCCTGAATAGAAAAAGAGTCACCACAAATGTCTTTTCTATTTCCCAAAAAAGGCGTTTTTTTTCTTTTTTCCTTATAAGTTGAGCCTGACTGACCCAAGAAATGAACTCTTCTTCTTGACCTTATTTTCAGGGACAACAAAAAAAATACCCATGCTGACCTTTTCTTCTCTTTCGTTACGAGATGTTTTTCACGGCCATTCGTGATCTTCGTGAACAGAAAGAAAAATAGAAGATTTGGACGCGGATTATGTGAATTCAGTGCCTGGCCTCATTATGTAACAGAGATTTAGCAGAAATGGTTACTTCAAAGGAACATCCTCAATGTGAGCATCGTTTTCATTGGATATTTCCTTGGAAGTTTTTGTTGAAATTGTCTTTTTTTAATGCATTCTTCCCTCTACTAACAAGTAGATCGATAAAAAAACATGAAAATATTCGTATTTGATTCGTTCCATCAGTTCTATTTGATCTCTGCGGATATTGTTCTTAAGAAAGGCTTTTGAATGCAAGATATGTTGATAAATATACAATATCTCCACAAAATATATTTATTAAGCAAATTTTCGGAAAATATTCCTTCCTCCCTTTTTCAAGCTTTTTTAAAAATTGAAATAATTACAGATATCTAAATACATATATACTGCAGACGTCACATATACTCTTCTGGACATAGTTTACATATAGTTCTGGACATTACTATAGAAAATCATTTACCCAAAACTAACAATATTACTTCCAACAATTCCTGTATTTACTTTAATTGACAACTTCTACTCTTCAAATTTTATCTACCTTCTCTTATCAACACATGATTTTAAGAATTGAAGAATTGAAATTGTGAATTAAAGTAAATATAGAAATTGTTAGAAGTAATATTGTTGTTTGTTATTGTTAAAGTCATTGGTAAGTGATTGTTATATTAACTATGTCCAGGAGAGTATGTCTCTGTGATATGTAGACATCTGCGATTATTTCAATTTTTAATAAGCTTGGAAAGGACAGAAGTTATTACTTTATGAAATTTTGCTTAATAAATATATTTTGTGAATATATTTTTTTGTGGAGATGTTGTGTATTTGTTAACATGACAATAAGTAGAAAGGAGATAAAGAAATATGGACATAAGAGATATTTTTAACTTACTACATTACAGCAAAGAAACCTTGAGAATTCATTACGTAATTTATTGATTGTACATCCTGTAAGGGAGATAGTATTACCTCTTCTCTTAACTATAGAAACATATTTTAATTAGGTCTTTTCTTTCATCAGCATCAGTCATTAACAATCTTCGGCATTCAATACAATTTTTTGAATTTGATTAAATTTTGATGAAAGTTTTTTGTTCTTTTAAAGAGATACACTCGTCAAGTCTAAAATCAGAAAAAGCAAAAACAAAAACTATTTTCAAATGAGGAAGGTAAACTATTTCCGCTAATCTTGTCTTCCTATTGGAGTTCCATTTCAGAAGCATTCTGTTACCGAACAAACAAACAAGTAAATCAGCAAACAGGGGGAGGTCTGTGTAGACTCATGTAGGAGTCTACACGGACCTGCCTATTATTATCCTTATAAATATTTTAGCATTAGGATACACTTCAACACTTTGAAATTCCAAGAAAAACATTACTTCGAATTGTAGCCAGGAAAATATGTATATTTATTCTAATAAAATAATTTCCGGATCCTAAAGTTTTAGGAATGACCTTCAGACAGAAAAATTTTTAAGTAAAAGTTCCGGTACGGCATTCCGGTTTATTCAGTCGGAAAAAATAGACGATTTATATGGATTTCT
Source organism: Thereuonema tuberculata (assembly GCA_023159025.1). Lineage (NCBI taxonomy): Eukaryota > Metazoa > Arthropoda > Chilopoda > Scutigeromorpha > Scutigeridae > Thereuonema > Thereuonema tuberculata. The sequence goes on along the minus strand of JAFIDM010003189.1, from coordinate 40,402,779 downwards.
GTTATATTAGAGATGAAATAATAAGCATTACGCTTAGGACCCTTAATGAAATACATCTGCTATCCTTTGTAGGGTCTTCCTTAGGCCTGGGCGAGCGGGGCTCTTTCCCCGGGCCCCACACTATATAAAAAAAATACAATAATTTGGAGGAAAAACTTAATATAAAAATTCATAATAAAATAGTATTTTTGTCAGAGTAACAATAATTTAAAGCGACGAATTAAAAAAAAAAATCGATTTTAGAAAATTAGGAATTTACAACGTATTGTAATAAGGGTCCCGCAAAACAAACTTGGCCGAGACCTTAAAAACGCTGCCGGCGGCCCTAATCCTTGATCTAGGAAGGGTTTATAATCGAGATGATTCCTTGGCTTTTATTTGCATGAAAAAATTAAAGTTAATTGGACGCCTACGTACGATTTTACTAATTCCTGTCTATCGGAAATTAGAAGACTTCAAGTGCAGTGCAGATGTCCATCAGGTTTTCATATTATAATCAGAGGGATACAAAAATAAATTACAGTTTTAGACTAGTTTTAGACATCGGGGCGCAATCACAGAGGCAGTCGGATTTGATGTTTACTTGCAGACCGCTTCAGTTCTAGAAATCTTGCTGGAATTGAAGAGCTCGAGCGTATTGTGACCTTAAGCCAAAAACCAATCTTATACATTTCAAAAATAGAAATACTTTCGTAGAGAAACCTTAAAAATCTGTATTATTATTCCAAATGATTAGTCAGTCTTCATTTAAAACTAATTAATTTCCTCATTTGCAAATTTATAAGGAATTACTTTAAAACATGTCTGCTACGACAAATTCAAGAAAACTTTTTTGAACCTCACATTAAGCGGAAAATGACATCAATCTATGAAGTGAATCCAATGTATTTCCAATTTCAAAAAGACTATTTAAAGCTACATTATCTTTTCCTGCAGAACAAAAACAAAAGATGTCAAGTGTCAACAACAACCAAGAATTTCGTAATTTTTTTTTTTTTTTTCCTGAAGAAGTCGTTTAACCCCTTTGTGACCGAGAATAGGAGGACGATGAAGTGTCGTTTATTCCCCTCTATCCCCAACCAGTTTTCCTCTCACGAAGTAATAAAAACAAGCAAAAAAAATCCAGTTACGTAACGACCACGACGACGTTTCATTGATATTCTGATCGAAGGAAAGCACGAATGGTTTTTTTTTTGGAATCGTATTGTGTTATCTTGTGTGGGAACGGAAGCTAATAACATTTACATTCTTCATTCGACCACTGATATGTCCCCCCTCAATGACCTTGAATTGCCAGAATCAACAAAAAAGGGGTACTTTTTTCTTCTTCACAGGATGTGCTGAGTCCATCAATTATGTACTCCACAACCCTCGAATTTTATTAAAAAAAAATGTACACTTGTATATACATACTTTCACCAGCTAATCAATTAACATACATTGGGAGATAGATCGAGTATTGATAAAACCTATAATAGTATTTCACAAATACTATTACAAATCTACATATATTAAAAATTCTAACATTTCTCTTCTGAGAGAATGAAAAAAAGTTCTCCCATCAACCAAATTTCTCCCATCTTTAAATTTATCCCATCTTTAAAATACTCCAATTAAATAGTTAATATTTCATTTTTACTGAAAGAGAATGTTCTTTCGAAAAAAGAGAATGTTCCTTTTAATTATTATTTACTGTAACTACTGGTTACTTCAAGCAAAATAAATACTGAAGAAAAGTCACTTTCATTTTAATAATAATTTATCATTTACTAATAAGCCGAAAAATTATTGTCTGCTTAAAAAAATATTAATTCGAAATCAAGATTGTTTTTTTTGTTGTTGTTGTTTTTTTTTAATATAAAATTATTCTTCAGCTATTTGCTCTCATTGTATAATTGGACTCACGCACAAAACCCGAACAGAAAGATGCATTTTTTTTTTTATTTTTTTTTTTTTTTAATGTTCACCAGTCCTATTAGGTATACCTATAAAATGTATACCTGTATTATAGGTGCTGATCGATTGTTATATATGGTTAATTAAAGATAATTAGAATTAAAAATTTATTATTATTTTCTCATCAATTACATCGCTGATTAGTTGAATTTTAATACAGCTGATATTTTTACAATTTTTTATTTCATAGTTTTCCCAATTAATTTGACTAAATAACTTATATTTTATGTAGTTATCTAGTCTTTGACCATAATTATTATTTAATTTTGAAATATTAAAAATTTTTAGCCAATTTTTTCTAGTTCCTATATTTTCATTATAAATTTCTTTTGCTCTTTTAACTTGATAAATATTTTTTAGAATGGTTTTATAAATAAATTTTGCTTTTATAGTTAAGATTTTGAATTTTTTTCTGATTTCTCTTTGTTCTTGTATTGTTTTACTTTTCAAGTTTATTTTTCCACATTTTTCCACATTTTTTTCCACATATTTTTCCACATTTCTACCAATTCATGTTCTGCATTAATTAAAAATATATATATTTTGTAAATACCATTCCTGGAAGGCCTTGTGTAATGATCCGACACGCAGAGTACAAACACTCACCACTGATCCCCCCAACCACTATTGTATTCGTTGTTTCCTTGGCTGTGTGATAAAACTAGGTGGAATTCTCACTCAATTTCATTCATCCATTCAATAATAAACGCTTCGTACAGTGGATTCCAAACACAATCCCCGTATTCTTTCCACGTAGATTTGGAGCTAATTTAATGATGTGCTAAAGGCAGACATTATTTTTACCCTATAATAATAATAGCAATTTTATTTCAGTTATAAAATTCTAAAACTGAGAAAAATTCATTATTTATTTACGTAATATTTTACTTTAATTTTAATGTATTAATGTAAAAACTTGTGCTAATTTTAGGTTAAGGTATTAATAATTTTACATCAACAACAAATTTCAAACCTAACGTAAAATGATAAACTAATGTAGAATAATTTTACTTAAACTTTTACATATTTAACACAAAGCTATCAAACATTAACTGACAAAATCGTACATTTTTACTACTGTACTACATTTTGAAAAATGTCAATTTCCGTGACAGTAATAATTCATTTTTTTTTCCTACGTCACTGATCCATTTTTTTTTTTTATTTGACCCTCCAGTTCTACTTATCTGAATACTCCGCTACGCAATACTTTTAACCAGCAGAATTTTCCACTAAACGATCTACAATCCATCTACAGTACATCAATGTCGAGTCATTTGCGAATCATTATAACTCTGACTGGGGAACTTGATAAAGTATAAAGTTCACGCTGGTGTGTTGATAAAACGTAGCTCGAGCTTCCCTTTCGCTGTCTCCCGAATAAGTTAAGTATTTTCTCCGAATCTGAATGATATTAGGCTTTAATTAGTAGACGAATATCAATGTAAACAAAAAAAAAACCTTCTGATGCATTCCGCGGATCGTCTCTTGTAACCTGACGTCGAAAATGGTAAATGAAATATTTCTTCATTCTTTTTAATTATTCGGAGACTCAACTTAAGTCAGTTATTTCTTTTTGAAAAGTCATTTTGTTTCAAGCTTTCTGTGGATCCTTTGCTCAGTGGAAGAAGCGTTTCGTGAATATCTGATAGTTTAAATGCGCTCGCGTTTTTTTGCATTGAATAACATCGGCGTGGTTTAAAACTTCCGAGTTTTCATTGATGTAAGGTAGACTTTTATTCCGAATAGTATCACTTCACTAAAACTGACATTCGAAACGTCAGTTCTTTGTCAGAAAAATGTGGGAAGCTGGCGCGTTTTAACAATATTCTTTATATTATTCCAAATAAAGGCAACACCCCCCATTCAGAAAAGAGAAACCGGCTTTCCACTCACCTTTCGACTTGGGGGTAAAGACTTGATATTCCTTCTGGGAAGAGCGTGTGATTTTTTTTGTATCCTTTCTCGTTGTTTCGGTCGTCCAATGTGTCTGAATCCGTACGGTTATTCCTCTGATTCCGGGCGTGTAAACAGATAATCTCGGCGCCGTGTGATCACACTGTTTGTCGTTTGGCGCTCCTGCGTCCAGCACTGGGCCGTTGGGAAGGGCACTGCCTAAACTGGTAATCAGGTCCTGCTCGGCTCGGAACTTCCCTGGAACGGCCCACTACGAGCGCAGGGGTGGAAAGTAATGCCTCGAGCAGAGCAACCATGTGTGCGATGCACCACCTCCGAGTGTTTCAGCAGTGGAGCACAACCAACCAAGTTGACCTCACAGACAGACCAGACGCGCAACCCCAACCTTACTGATAGGGTGGGCTTTACTGTATTTTTTTTCTTCTTTTCTTATTAAGTTAGAAAAACATCATCACTCAACACTGCAAATATTCGAGAAACCAATTGCTAAAATAATAATAATAATCAAAAAAAATTCCAAAAAAAAAAAAAGTACTTTTAAAGTTTATTGTAATGATGTAAGCAAGGGTGATTTGGAGTCAAATATTTCCCCTTCAATTCTAATAAATATCAACAAAACAAATAAATAAATATTTAATAAAAGTAAAATTCCAGCCTATGCCATCTCTATCTTTTGAAACGCTGGATCATATATACGCTGATTAAAAAAAAAAGATCACAACTCCTAATTTTTATAATTTCTTCGTTTATTATTTTTTTCATTTTAAATTGTTGATTCTTTGACATTTAGATATTAGATAAAAAAATCTCTTCATTTTATGTTTTATATAAATGAATCTCTCCCTTTAATGAGATTCCGCTCGTCCATGTTTAAGGCTGCCCATGCATTTATAATTTCTCACTATTTTCTAAGGATGTTATCTACAGTTTAAAGAAAAATAAATATAGATTCATTTCACTTTCCGAAAATACTCTACTCCATTTTAAGAGTATGGCTACGCCTGTGTACAAAATACAATCAGTTGAACTTACAAAATAGGGTTACTTTTAATGCTTTTAACTTACGGTCCTGACTCAAGCCAATGCAGGCGACTGCAAACCTTTCATTTCTTTTATATACAGTAAACTCCCGATTATCCGTAGGCGGATTATCCACTCCCGATTATCCGCGGACCTCTCCGGTTTCCATTTTTTTTTTACTGTACAATAAATTACGAAATTAACAAAAAGAATTTAAAACTAGAATAAGGTAAACAATAAAAGAGGCAGATTTAGCGACGTCCAAGTTGGGGGTTTTCGTGTTTCGACACGAAAAAACAAAGACAATTAACCGATTTTATTTTATTTTTTGTTTTGTAAAAAGTAAGAAATTAAAGTAAATTAAAATAAAGTAATTGTTTATAATGTATGTACTGCCATTTTAAGGTAAATGAAACATGTTAAAAGCATTTTTGTGTTGATTTTCGTCCTTTTTCGTCCTATTTCGGATTATCCGCGGAATTCGCTTATCCGCGATTGCCGCGCCACCCAACTAACGTAAACTTTCACTGATTCAATGTAGAATAGGCGACGGTGGCTCCCCCAAACTCTGGAGTTCCTGCAGGTACTGCAGTGAAGCCCATTCTTTCCTTCAGGGGCAGCGACAATAGAAGGACCACTGTTGAGTTAATATACTTTAATAAAAACAATTGCTAATAGTTTCAGTTCTTTATTTTTTTTCTTGTTTCTTCACTAAAGTTTCTTATAATGACTTTATTTAGTAAATTAAATAGTTTATTGAAATTAATATTGTATTGAAACTAAAATATATTATTAAAAATATTTATAGTTATTATTTTCATTTTAAGATTTATTCAAAATAAACTAAAAATTAACCATTTATACAATTGAAATTACAGAAATAAAAGTTTATTTAAATAATATTCTACTTAGAAAAAGTCTTCTGGATTTTTAAAACAAAAATGTAGTTGTGCTATTTTTCTTTTTTTAAAAGCATAGTTAAAAACAGTTGTATGAATTTGTGAAAAAATGAGAAATAGCCAATGTTAAAAATTAATTTTTTTTATTTACATAAATAAAATATGTACATTACAATATCAAATGAAGCTGGGCATAAGTAACATAAAAGTTATTGATAAACAAG
>JAFIDM010003189.1:40371968-40383747 GCA_023159025.1 Thereuonema tuberculata | reverse complement strand
ATATCGATTGTTCCCCTTGAGGAGAGCGATTGAACTTGAGTTCATGATTTCATCTTTGCTTGTTGTTCCTCTTTTCCTCCCAGAATCTCTTCATTCTCTCGGAATGCTCTTTCTTCCGTTCCTCCGTCCATTTTTTCCCAGGTTGTCGCGATGTTCCTTGCTTAAATTTTACATTCATGATTTTATTCCGGCACTCCGTGCGGTCATCGAGAGGAACCTCTAAGTTTATTTATTTATTTATTTATTTTAATTTTTACTAGATAACAGTGAAACCTAAACCTGTCTTAGTTTTTAGCGTATCCTTCATAAAGAAAATGAGGCTCATAGGATCAGTCATCTAGATTTGTATCGGTTTCCAATAATATTTTGAATCAGTAAAAAAAAAAAAGAAAATTCTTGAGTCTTGTTATTCATTTCCTGTGACGCTTGCTTACGAAAGTGATGAAATTACGTCGATAAGAATTAGGAATAAAACAATGACTGACTAACAGCAAACAACGAATTTCTATTGATTCAACAATGCATTAAAATCGAATTAAAATTGGATTTAGGCCCCGTGAGTTATTTGATCAATTTTCAAGCGTCACAGGAAAGTTTTCAAGTAAAAAAAAATAAGATGGACGGTCTCTTGTCCATAAAATGCATAACAATTTAATCAATTTTTAGCAATGGTAAAATATGAAGAGATTATAAATTTCCTTATTCGATGACATTACTTTTATTATTATTAATTGTAAAATATAGATGATTTTACTGCTTCACGACTTTAAAATAATAATAAGCTGTTTCTTCAAGGTCTTCTTTTTTAACTGTCTCATGGTTTTTTTTTTCCTAGTCTGAAAAGAATCTATATTACTAAAATCTTTTATTTCTCTGTCTGTCTGTCCGGCGCAATTGTTAATTTCCTGTGAAAAAATTATTTCAATGAAACATTCGCGACGGGAATCTAACCTGCAACATTTTTGCTCCAAAGTCAGACATCTTATCCATTAGGCCAGGAGGACTACATCCAAATTATTGTTTCTTATCACTCCCTTTGTGTGTGTGTGTGTGTGTGTGGTGCAATGAGAGAAGAGCCAGAGAAAAAAGGAAATAACTCATTAATTTTAGCCTACTAGATTAAAATTTAAATTTCAATGTTCATTTTTTTAGCATCTCTCCGTCAACAATGGCGCGCGCTATCAAATAATGAGTTCATTCAAAAAGGAATAAAATATCACTTTTTGCCGTAACCGCTTGGAATCGATTCTTCTTGGATTATCTCATACTTATCAGGGGTAGACAGGGGGATGGCCAAGTAGAACTACATTTTTTTTTAAATTGTCGGCATGCCATTCACCTGATATTTACTGACTATTTTGTAGTTAAGTGCCGATTAAATCATTGTAGACCTTAGATCATTTTAAGAACAAAATGGTATCCAAGAAATCATGGTTGTAAGAATCCTATTTAATAAATACGTTCTTATCTTCTCCTTCCCTGTAAATTAATTTGCTTCGTTGTTCCACCGAAGGTGTTTGTCTTGTGGTTGTTTTTTCTCTCTCTCAACAGAATGGATGCATTCCACTTCCTAATGTGGCAATCACTACTGAACCCTCCCACCTCCTCCCGGTGTCTGCACATCCTCTTCTTTCTTCCAACTTTGTTTTTGTTGATGGAGACCCTATTTTTCTCTTGTGATCGACGAGTGACAAATGATTTAACCATCTGGAATAAAAATACCATTAACACGTCACTCGCCGCAGCTAAACGTATTATCGGAATTTTGTTTACTCTTTGCTCAATATTTATTGTTTTAATTTATTTAATTCAATCTCACAATAATTCTACAAACAATGCATTAAATTTTGAAAATAAGAATAAAATAATTTCACTAAATCTACAAGAATTGGAAATTGTGCAGTAACATCCATTCATACAAACTTGATTATTGAGTTCTTGATTATTTCAAAGAAGCTTAGTTTCCTATGTTCTTTGGGCAATTTGTTTTATTTAAATTTTAGTGAGTTGTTTTTTTTTAATAATACAAAAAAAAAAGTGAGTTTTTGTTTGTTTGTTTTTTTGTAACGTAGGAATAAAAATTCATGATTGAAAATTTTGTTAGAATAAATTAATGTTGATAAAGTAATTTATTTAAAAATTGCCTACCTGACATAAGCACGAGTGATGTTTGGTTTAAAAAAACAACAAGCTAAAATACACAACGTTTCCATTCTGCCATTTAAGGTCCATTTTCAAGTGTTATATTAAAAATTTAAAACTTGAAACTTTAAAAACATCCTCCACTACTCGATTCGTTATTTTTTAAAAGATATTCGAAGATAACATCCTTTAATTTATTTTTCTTGTAATTTTTTGTAATTTATTTTTTGAACTCAAATTACGTTAGGATGTTACGTTAAGTTCGCATCATGTTTTTTTTCTTTTCTTTTAATATACTCCGTAACAAAATTGCTTAACAAGAAATCAAAGGCAGATGAGAGTTTATCTTTAATGATGAAAAGACATAAGTGGAGTTATTCGATTGATTTTTTTTCTTAAACATGTACTTTCAAAGAAATTTTATTATTAGACATGAGATTTGACGGGCATTAGAACGCATATAACTAAACAAAACAAAAATTCAATGAGCTATGCAAAAATAGCCCAGTGAATTTTTGTTTTGTTTAGTTATGTGCGTTCTTATAAGCATTATCATGTTACATTTGATTATGGCGTCTTTTTAACTACCTTGGTAAAGCAAGTTTTGATCATTGAATTCAAGCAAATTACATTGAATTTAAAATATTGTACTGACAATTTTTCTTAAATTCATTCCATAAGGTTTCGTAATTTTCAAACTGAAAACCGAAATAAAGATACTAAAAGAAAAATAATTGGCATAACTGATTTTTCCTGCTATTATTAAAAGATTCAAACCTTGGGTTTCCCCAGCAAAGACAACATTGCGGGTCAAGGACCAAAGAACATATTGCCAAGTGTAAAGACGTGCGCAGGAATGATTAGGGATGTGTGGATGTGTCCATAAAATTCCTAACTATGCGTGTTGTGTTGAGTATCACAGCCTTCTAGAGTTGCGCGTAAGTGTTTTTGAGACTATGGTGCAATGGTGTGAGGCACCAGACCAGTGGCGGACAGGACAATGGGTACAACACATACTCGGTCCTGCCTCCACTGCTCCTGGAGCTCGTGTATTAGGTCCGTGTATTTACTGATCTTTTCTGCGTGAGTTTTCTGCATGTTGTCCTGACCCTCTGTGGTCCCGCGGCGGCCATCGCAAGGGAATCTGTGTTTTATGTATGTGACTTTTATGTTTGTCTGGTGAGTAGTTTGTCGTCCTTTGGTAACTCTAGCCCCCTTGTGAACAGTCCCTCGCTGCTGTCCTCTCTCTACGGGCCCATCTTTCCGGGGTTGGTGGCTTCGTTCCAGTTAGTTAGTAGAACCTTAAGTTCTCATCCGCTTAAACCCTTGATTGGGTACAATGCGTGTAAAGACTGTGTCAGGCACTGCAATATCAATGAGATACGCCTGTTTATTGACCATCAACAAGTGTGATGTCAGATCTGTTGTGATGTATAGTTTTGTCTGTGTGAATGGGGCGGTCCCAGTACAGCTTATGTGAGGTTGACTCTAGTAGGCTTTGTGGTGTGTACTTGTAGTACGGGATCGTGTTCTTAATAAGCGAATGTTTGTGTGCTAGCTGTTGATGAACGATTATGTCTTCTTCCTGATTATGTCGGTGGAGGTAGTCTGTTTGGGAGAGAAGGGTACAGCCTGATATTACGTGGGCTATCGTCTCATGCGTATGTGGCATTTCGTGCATGTGTCGTCATGCGTGTTTGCATCGTGTAGAATGTGTGTCTTATAGTTGCGTATGTGTTGATCCTCTAACGCGATCATGAATCTTTCGATCTCCCCCGAAACACTTCACCACTGTCAGCCATCTGTTCGACGCTTCTATGTCGACATGAGGCTGGCTGAGTTCGTGGCGATGTCTGCCATGGTGTTCCTTACGAGCCTTTGATTCACGTAGCTGTTGATTAAAGTGTTGATGGCTTTAATTTTATTTCTGACGTTGAGTTGTGTTTTGAGGATGTTGTGAACGCGAGCACGGTATGTGTTCTTAAATGCGTTTTTGATGTTTGCGTTGTCAATGAGCGCGCTTGCTGCTAGCCATGGTACTTGTAGATCTCTCCCTGTTCCATGGATTGTATGGCCAACCCATGCTCCAGTTCAAAACCCTCCAAATTGGTAGTTTTCCCGCATATTGTATGTAGCTTGCGGCATTTGTCGATTTCAAATTCCATTCCAATGTCTTTGGTGAACTGTATGGTAACTTGTAGTAAATTAGTAAGTGTTGCGTTGTTGTGGCGTAGAGTTTAATATCATCCATGTAGAGTAAGTGCGTGATTTTGTATGGTGTCAGAGTGCCTGAGGTAAGCCCAAATTCTCACCGTGGCTCAAAGGATTCAAGGCGAGGCAGGCACAAAGAGGACTCAAGGAGTCTCCCTGGAAAATACCTCTCCTTATAGGAATGGCGTCTGTAGTGATGGATGTGTTGGAGGTGCGTAGATATAATGTTGTGTTCCAATTCTTCATTGTGACATCCAAGAATGTCGTGATCTTGGGGTTTATTTTGTAGAGATGAAGAGTTTGTAGAAGCCAGGAATGAGGGACAGAATCAAATGCCTTCTTGTAGTCGATGTATGCGATATGTAAGTTCTTATTCTTCGCGCACGCCTGCCGCAGGATTACCGAGTCAATAAGGAGTTGTTCCTTTAAAACCTGGGAATTCCTGCTACAGCCCTTCCGTTATTCGGAAAGGATGTTACATGTCTCGATGTGTGTGTATATTTTGTCTGCAAGGCAGGAGGTGAAGAGTTTGTAAAGTGTGGGGAGGCAAGTGATTAGACGGTAGTTTGCAGGGTGCGCTGTTTCAGCGTTCTTGCTCTGTAGATATGTGATACCGTGTGTGAGGAAAAGAGGCATATATTCTGGGTGTTGGATTATGCCAGTGAGTGTAAGAGCTAGCTTCCCATGCAGGGATGTGAACCTCTTGATCCAGAAATTCTGGACATGCACTAGGAACCTCCAGTTGTATGCATGTTTTAGTAATAACATGGAAGGGCATGAAGGGTAAGTGTTCAGTGAGTTGCAGTTCCGCTGTGATTCATTGTGCTTTCTCATTGTGGGGGATGGGGTTTCACCATAGAGACGACCGTATTCAAGTAATGCTTCGCTGGTGGGAACGTTTATGTTGTGTGCAGTAGAGGAGAAGTAAGGAATCTTTAGAATTTTTTCTCATAGTATTGGAAAATGTTGTTCTGTTGTTTGCGCAGAGTGCATTGTTTGTATCTTGCACATGCACTCAATTTTTGCGTTAGTGTGTCAAGATGTTCCTGAACCTGGGTATGATGTTTTGAGTGTGAAGGGCGAGTGTTTATGTGCTTTGAATATCTTCGTAACCTGGGACTTAATTTTCTTTGTTTTGTTTCTTGCACAGTAGTGTGTGAGCCTGGCTTTGTCTCCTCTAAGGTCGCTGATGCGGCCCTCAAGGCGACGTCTCCAAGGGGGGATGTATTCTTGTGACCGTATGTAATGTTGTTTGATTCCAAGTGTCCAAATGGTTCCCTGTGCCGCGCAGTAGTTTGGTATGTAAGTCTTCTAATGTTTGGATATTGTCAAGTTTTGTGGGACAGTGTGTATGTTGAGATGGTACATGACTGTGGAGAGTTATTTTGATGTGTATACTTTGGGGAATAACGGCCTAAGTGTGCGTCTGTGTTTGTGTTGTGCTACTGCAGTGTAGAAATGATCATGTGCTGGTTGTAAAATTAGTTGTATTGTTGGGGCCTATGTACTGAGGGGTGAAGATAGTTTCTGTGTTTGACTTAAAGCTAGTATCTTCTGGTGGGGTGTGGTGTGGTGTCCTGTGGTTGGATTTAGCGACTTATTCCCTAATATGTGCAAGTATGCATGGGGGAATAAGATTGTTAACTACTCCGAAACGTCGCTGATCCGCTATCCGCTGTTCGCTAAGCTCTAACGATGGATAATGTGTGATTGGCTGCTCTGACACAGAAGAAACACTTCCGACCGTTCGGGCTGGATGGTGTTGCCCAGGCATTGTGGTAGCCATACTGCAGAATGGGGTGCCACTTTCTCCACCACCACCTGCGGGAGACTGTAGTATATTTTTCGAACGGAGGCCTCTGCCTAACCCCCGAACGCGGGTGACTTTATTCTGCGCCGAATTATCAACACCAGAATCTCATCGTAGATGCTTGGACCCTTTAGCCTACCCTAAAGCTAGGATAGTCCCCCCCCCCCCAATCGCAAGGAGTTAGCGTCCATGGCAGCTTATTATTATTATTATTTTCAGATATTGCGGAGTTAAATGTGAAATATTTTGGCGGTGGATCTGTTGATTCGATATTTACAAAAAAAAAAAAAAAAAAAAAAAATTAACATGGATCTCCCATTTAAAAATTTAAACTCAACTTTCAAGGCTTATTACTTTACCATGATCGCAGGTGATAGACGGTTAGTTGTTAACTAAATGTGGTAGTTATAATATTCTGTGGTAGTTTTCTATCAAGCTGGTATAAAAAGCTTTATTACTTGCGGTTTAAGTTTCATGAATTTATTTAATTTTCAGTTTATAGTAAAATTCTTTGATTACAAAAAAGTTTAAATTTTAATTCTGTCTTATTGAATTCTGAATTTCATAAATTTAAAAGAATGAGATTTTGAATCATGTGATTTGATGTCTCCATAACTTTTTTAATGAATAAATCGATAACATCACAAATTAGGAACATACACGCACAAGAAAAATGGGCCACTGATCTGTTTTTTGAAATTTCGATACCGGGAACCCAGAACAGCGGTTTCAGGCTTCCTAGCCTTCTTCAGCTGGATTCGCCCAGTATCTGGCAAACCAGCGATTCCAAGAAACACCTAAAGAAAAACAAAAGTCAATAAGAAAATGGCCCTTCATAATAAAACCGGGTTCCCGGTATCGAAATTTCAAAAAACAGATCAGTGATTCCATTTTTCTTGTGCGTGTATGTTCCTAATTTGTGATGTTAACCTAAGTTCCGCACGTTAAACTTGTATTTAAATGTATTCTTTTTGTAATTCAATCCTTCACAGGCTAAGTTGATTTTAGCGGGGATTAAATTTCTGCCCTTTTTTATTCTTAATTTATATATTGTTGTTTTTTATTATGAAGGGCCATTTTCTTGTTGACTTTTGTTTTTCTTTAGGTGTTTCTTGGAATCGCTGGTTTGTCAGATACTGGGCGAATCCAGCTGAAGAAGGCTAGGAAGCCTGAAACAGCTGTTCTGGGTTCCCGGTATCGAAATTTCAAAAAACAGATCAGTGATTCCATTTTTCTTGTGCGTGTATGTTCCTAATTTGTGATGTTAACCTAAGTTCCGCACGTTAAACTTGTATTTGAATAAATCGATGACTTAAGATTGCTATTTTTTCTTTGGAACTTCAGTCGTTCAACTATTGTAATTCTAGAATGATAAGTTGTTCTATACGCGAGAGATACTATTTATTCTGTTTAGTTTCACCATTGCTGAGTTTACTAATCTTCAATACAATAGTTCTCCATAAAATGTTATAGATAACCATAATACAAAGTATTTAGTTAATTCTTACTTTCTTATTTTTAATGAATCTATTTTCTTGAAAGGAAGTTCCGCTTGGATTCAGTGAAAGTTTCATCATTCATTAAGAAAAAAGCATATTATCTGACGATACACGAAATTAAAATTAACATAGTAGGAAGGAACCTTGAGACAGCTGTTTCGAGGTGTTCAAATAAAATTATCCAATTACTTTAAATGTATTGAAAAAAACGCAAAATTTGTATTGGCTTCTCATCGTATCTTCCAATGACTCTTGCAGAGAAGAAGCTGCAGGGGAAGCAGAACGAGTTCATTTCGTAATACGGAAGTACGAGTGAAATAGGAAGCGTCGAATTGCTAGAACTAGGAGCTTCAACACCATAAGCACTTGTATTAATTATGAAGGGATGAAAAAAAAAAACGAAAGGAAAAAAATCGCGGTGTAATGGAATTATTGTATGCTAGGTCTGCTCAACCCTATACAGGGTGTTTCGGAAATGGTAGACAAAGCGAAGGTCATTTTGAGTTGGAAACGTTGTACGACATTTTGTTGGACGGGCCGTAGTTTTAGAGTTAGGAAATGAATGCTTTGGGAATGGTCCCTAATCAAAGAAAGCTCAGTTCACATTAGGAAGTGTATGTTATGTTATGTTATGTATGAATGTGGGTGGCAGAGAAGCCAAGCACTGCGACCGGAGGTCTATTGTACCATCCCACGGAAATATGGACAGATGGAGAGAAAGACTCAGAAAGTATGGTGGGAGAAGTGCAGGGGAAAACGGGAGAACCCCGAGAAAACCTGCCCAGCGCGGATCGTCCACCATCACGATTAGAAAGTGTAAGTAAATAAGGTAAAGGTTTATTACAAAAATCAATACGGATAACAAATGTCATTGACTGAACTCAGATATGATAATTAAAGAAAATGATAATTATTTCCTTACACTTCCTAATGTGAACTGAGCTGTCTTTGATTAGGGACCATTCCCAAAGCCTTCATTTCCTAATTGTAAAACTACGGCCCATGCAACAAAATGTCTTAGAACATTTTCGACTCAAATGATCTTTGGAACCCGTATCTCTTCGCTTTGTCTACCATTTCCGAAACACCCTGAATATTGTAATGACAATAGCAATGACTGCTATTCATACAAATACACACTTCAAAAGTTACATTTCAACCCTTTTACCAGATTTACAGATGTGGCAAAGCTTTTGGACTCTTCCAGAGAGGTCCGTTACCTGATCTGATACCTGGGAACCCTTTGTCTAACCTAGCACGTTTGAACCCGGACAATAGATATAGGAGGGAACCTGTAGACTACATTGAAATGAAGAAGGCTTGCTAAATGTTTTAAACTATATTACAATATTCATATATAACTTACTTTGCAGATAAAGATTACTACTGCAAATATAATCTTCGCAATATTTCGTTTTTCTTTGCTCAGATGTCAATGTGAGGACAGGAAATTCTTCCTCTTCTTCCAGTGTTTCGGTAGGGTTATTTTATACAAAATGTAAGAAAATTGTGAAGAGTACAGTAGGAATATTATCTGTAAATTAAATATGAATACAAAATTATGAAGAAGCTTGATGATGAAGAAGAATGTATTACAACATATTATAAATTATTAACTTTACAGCCACAGTCGAAGTCAATGACGACATCAGTTGCGTTTGAAAACCACAGGGTCGAGGATTAATGCCACAGTGTTAAGGTTTAAAAAATTACTGTTTTGATTTCGTTCATTTTATTAATATCATTGTATAATTTATTAACAAACAAAAAAAGACTTATGAACAACGAAAATATTGAAAATAATTACGTTTATTAAAATATTAATTATTATCCGTTCCTTATTAAGAGAGAAGTTTCCTTTTAAGGAAATGATTCACTGTTTAGCATGAGGACCTAATGATAAATCATAAGAATACCTGGGGATGATTGCAATATTTAACTTCCTTAAAATATATTTTCTTTCCTCGTTGAAAACCTTGAAGTGATTTGAAAAACAAATCGTGAATCAGATACCATAAATAACTATTCGATTGTGCTGCAATGAAGACTGATTTTTATTTTTAACTTATTAAGAAAATATAAACAAGCAATTAAATTTTTAACTCCTGATAATTTGGTGACCCTGAGAAGGTTTTAGTGAAGTGACTTGAGATATTGTGTAATTGGATTGTTTTGTAACTGATATAAAAAATTTAACGGAATCATCAAAAAAAAAAAAAGGGGGGGGGGCTAAAGGTAGCAAAGAATCGATTATTTATTGTTCAAATTAAACAACAATGTAGATTAAAAAAAAAACAAAAACGTTAAGAATATCGTAGAGTGAGAGACGTGTGAAATACGAACGAAAAATTTTCGCTTATTTGTATATTGTAACTAGCAGAGTATCCGTTCTTCATATGGGTTACAAAAAAGAGTCGTTCTGATGAGGAAGAAATTGAAATTGTGAGATCACTTCGAAACTTTCTCCGTTGGTGCAAAAATCACGTGATAGGTACAATGTAATGTTCTACTCGAATTTTGTAACTCGAGATCCTTAACTTCCCACTCCTTTCTCTCCTTCTCCACATCCCTATCATTTCAAACCTTTCCCAGTTCGTAAAAAAAAAAGAGACAATTGGAACTACAAAAAAATTGTTCATTTGATTATTACAAGTCTACATCTACTGCGAAAATCTATAGCTATCCCGAAAGAAGTAGACGTATCCTTCTACAATGTTTACTCATCCCTTCACCGCCCTCCCGTTTACACCCCCATAGCTCTAGGTTTTGTCTCCCGTTAATATGTGACTTTATTATGTACAACAATGATTTTGTAGTTCCAATTGTCTCCTCCAGGTGCATATGTAGCGCTTTTAAAACCCCCCACACATTTCTTTCACATCTCCCTCACCCAATAAAAAACAAAAGAAAACAAAACTAAAAAAGGTTATTTTTACACTTTTTTTGATTGTCTTCAGTATGGAATCTAGCCACAAGTGAAATTTCAAGTTTGTAGCATGTTGGGAAGTACGCACAACATTTCGAACATACACACGCACATATCCACAAATTTTATTCCTTTTATATTATAGAGAATAACTCAATAATAAATTACATTTTCTGGAAATAATGTCTTCAAAAATATGTTTTATTTATTAAAACAGATGACTAAATTCGATTAATTTTAATCAAATCATTGCGTGCGCACGAGAATTAATAAACTGATTAATACGTATTGTTTACAACTTACTTTTACTATTGTCCTACGGGAATTTTTATCAACTTCACTCACAAGCTTCTCTATAGCGGGATCCATACGAAAAATTTTCAAATTCTTACAGAAAAAGTTACATCGTCTTTTGTCAGTAGAAAGGCATGCTGAGTTGGAAGATCTTATTCATCGGATCGAAAGTGATTGGGCGGGAAATTGATACATATATCAATCACAGACTGATTCATTCTGTAAGTCTTGAGTCGATTAGAAATACAGACTGAAAATTCCTAGACTCCTTTTACTTGTAATAAAATTGACGAGATATCATTAAAAATCAAAATTACAGTAATAATAACAAAAGGCCAGAACTATTTACACCGTAAAGCCTGTCTAGAATCATTATTTACAATAACTTTCTCTGAAAAACTTATGTGAGATATTTGACACATTGGGAGTCTGGGAGTCTAGCCTTTGTAGGTGCGTCTGTGTTTCTGTCAGGGGCGTATACAGCATATTATTCGAGGGAGAGCCAAATTGAGGAGCCTCCCTCCAAAAACCAAAAAAAAAAGGTTGTCTTCAAAATTTCGTTGAAGAGGGTCAAGGCTCCTTCAACCAGCATCCAACCAAAAAAAAAAAAAAGAAATAAAATAGACCTCTTTTTTACATCTCGAGATTTCCAGGGGGATCGGGTCACAAAATTTCAGAAAATACTAATCATCAAAATTTATTTAACAAAAAAACAAAATTAAAAAAAAAACTCAGTCTTTTCTAAATAAATTATGGTAGAATTGATCTTTAAAATCTAGAGGAAGATTTTCGTACATAGTTTAGTGTCTGACCATTCGACCCCTTTCTATTGGAGGGTGGGGGTGAGGAGAGACAGAACCATCGTTAAATCGTTTCAGATTTCGCTCTAGATATTTT
>JAFIDM010003189.1:40344129-40356039 GCA_023159025.1 Thereuonema tuberculata | reverse complement strand
CTCTATATAGAATTTGGGTAACCCGTAATCTGCAGTAGACTTTCCGCAGAAGATTTTGGGAGAATTGAAACATGAAGTAAACTTATGGAAAATCCTTTTTTTTATTTTATTTTTTGTTTCTTTGAAATTTTATTTATTGATTCGAAAAAAAAAAAAAAAAAGAACAAACAAACAAAAAAACAAGATAAATTAATGTTTTTAGACAGTGTCAAGAGCAAAGCGGCCCCATAATATGTACAATTTTATAAACAAAACGTGTTCAGAAGGGTCGATTTTGGGGGGACGTCTATCGCCGTTTTCCTCTTTATCGGAAGCGACCACTTTTGACTCCCCAACATCCGGTCAGGGAGTGGTCCTAGAGGTCTTATTTTTTGGACATGGTCACCTACTTTTTGATGCTGAACACAAAGGTGAAAGTTTCATTGTAATATCTCTAACCGTTTGGCCACTACAGAGTATGACATCTATCAAGCATAAAAGCAAATGCGGTCCGCTACGTTTTACAGGCAAGCTGGAACCTAGGGGCTGCTAAAAAGGAAAAGGGTTTTATTCTCTTCACGGAGGAAGATATTGTAATGATTTTCATTCACTATACATATATTCTCATTTATCTGTTTATAATAGTCCTATTTATTCAATGTATATTCTTTGTTATCTTACTGTTTATAATTGTAATAATCTTTATCAGCCTTTATTTTTATTATCGATTCATAAATTTTTTTTACAGTTCTAATTTTCTAATTTTTCTAATTTTTTACTGATTTAATTTTTTTCTTATTTAATTCTGTTATTTTATTCAAATTTTCCGTTGACCGTGCTTCTTACCGTGATTCGTTATTATTTAAAAAGACAGTTAAACATCAGTTAAATTCCATGTATTATTTAAATCCCCCAATCAATTTGTAAAACACGGCAACCAATCACAACCTATTTAAATCCCTGTATCGTACAAATAAAAGAGTTCTTGCCAGATCTTACTATTGGTCGATTTCAGTCTAAATTTACCGAACCACTGGCCGCAAACATTCACCACAATATTTCTGTAACTACGTATTCTTTAATTGGAAGAAAAACACGAAGGTAAAAATTATAATTTTTCTTCTCAAAACAATGGACAGGTGAATGGGCGCAGACAGTTATAATTCAACAAAAAATCGATTTCAATCAACAATTGAGGGGAAGGGGGAAATCACAGTTTTGGCTCCAAAATGCCAATACACGTAAAAAGACACTAATTATTGTTAGTTCTCTAACGAAACGAGAGGCTTCATCACTGTGATATAAAATAACTGAAGACGCCATTACGTGCACTGGCAATACGGAGCGAAGCTTGCCATTGTCAGTTGGTGATTATTCTTGAAGAACATGGTGAATTTTCAATTCATACAAATCATCTACCCTTTTCATACCAATGTTATGTTATGTTATTTAATGAATGTGGGTGGCAGAGAAGCGAAGCACTGCGACCGGAGGTCTATTATACTATCCCACGAAATGAGGACAGATGGAGAGAAAGACTGAGAAAGTATGGTGGGAGAAGTGCAGGGGAAACGGGAGAACCCCGAGAAAACCTGCCCAGCGCGGATCGTCCACCATCACGAAACCCACATGAAAACCGAACCCTTTTCATACCTAACTACAAATATCAGTCGGCAAATTTAGGAGGAGATAGAATAGAAAAAAAATTCTCAGGTTTCTCTTGAAAAAGGTTGGGTTCTTTTTTCTTGATAACGCTTTCTGAAGAGTAAGAATATTTTTTGAAAAAAAAAAAAAACAACTTTTTTTTTATCGTCTATTTTTATTGCAAATATCATCAAAATGAATTATTGAGAAAAGAATTAAATATTTTTTTCAATTGAAGTTACATTATTTTCTTCCCTTTGCTCCCAACATAAATATATCTACTGTTATGCTAAAATTAAAGAAACGAATTGTTTGTTTAATATTAAAAATAACTAATAACTGTTATTTCCTTAATTAGATGTTTTGAATGGATGTAATTTGATTCATTATTTTTCCGATTTCAGTTCTTGACTCATCAATTTCATGTGGAAAGAAAGAATTTCACTATTTTATTATATTTTCAATAAATTTATTTTATGGTAAAAAAAAAAAAAGGAAAGTTAATGGAGAACTATGGTCCATAAAATAAAGTTAGTGCAGTAAAATTTTATTTCTTAAATTTAATAGTTACATAAATAATAATACTCATTCTATAAGCATTTCTAGATACAGGAAGATCATTCATTTCACACGTCGAAATATTTACATATATGCACTGGAGGGAATAGGTTTTTCTTGGGGCTGTATTAGAATTTTTTTGAACAAATCTCGAGCATCTACAATATCATTTTAAAATCTTAAAAGGGGAGGTCTGATATCCGTTCCTCCACCTCCCCATTAAATGCCTTCATCAGAAATTCCACTGGGATTTGTGTGACAAAAAGTTCCTTAGTTCTTAAAAAGGTAAGTTATTTGTTTATTTGAAAAACAAAGTCAAACAAACAAACAAATAAATAAAAAAAATTCATCTCTAAAAAAAAAAAAAATCTATAATGTATAGGAAGTCTTATTTATGAAATAAAATAAAGCGTTTAAAGATAAATAGAACTATACAATACAGCAGATATGGTTTTTCAAGTTTAATATCAACATTTTAATTAAAATGAAACTAATTATCATTAGGCCTACTTAATATTAAATTACGAAAAAATGGATATTTATTTTATCCATTTTGATCCAAAGTATTCTAATCCTAAATATTGGAAGAAATAACCTTGGAAGTCTTCAATCATTCACGATGGATGAATACTTCAAAAGAATTGGGTCGATATTTGTATTATTAATGGAATAAAAAAAGCACAGTGTACATGTCGATTGCATTTCGTTACGAATACACCCAAATCCACTGAACCTGAAGAAAAAAAACAGTTCCATTTATCGATTCCTTTATTTGTTACGATTAGATTCCTTTATTATTTTTTTTTTGTATTTTGTTTAAGGTACCTTAATAAAAAAAATAGAACCGATATTGTTAGCAATTTTAATTAAGTCCAATTTTGTGTATTTCCAAAATTATATTTTTTGTTTTTGAATAGTACCAACATTTTTATTTGATTTTGTCACATTTTTATTGTGATAGTAGATTTTCAGAAATGCCGAGCGCCATCTTGGTTGAACCAAAGTGTTAATAGAGTTATCATATGAGGCTGCGGTGGAAGGCGGAGCAGATTTGAAGATAGAGGAAGTGCACTGTAATTTCTGTTTACTCGGTTTTAAAAACGATGTTGTCTCTGATTCAGATCTCTGATTGGCTAAAAAGAAATGACAAGTTTAAAGGAAAATGTTATTTCTAAGAAATTTTCAAATTTTGATTTTAAATTATTAAATTCAAATTGAGTAAATAAATTAAATAATAATAAGAAGGCTTTATAATAAGGTAGTGGACCAATACAACACATTAATGATAAAAACTTATAAAATGACATGTTTCGATGAGCCCCAAAAAACGGCTCTCATCATCAGAAATAAAAACGAACTAAAATTTAAACGAAAAAGAAGAGAGCAATCCGTTTTTTATTTGGGGCTCATCGAAACATGTCATTTTTATAAGTTTTTATTATTAATGCTTAATATGATGATCCTCTACCTTATTATTATTACAACCGCATTTTAAATGTATAAGAAGGCTTTGTATTCTGGATAAAATACTATACATTAATTTATTTTGAAAGTTTTTTCTTCTCACTTTTTTTTTTTCATTTGTTCTTCCAGTACTATTTCAATGATTACTCCAAGAATCCTGGATTTGTTGTCGTACAGATCATCTTTTGAAAATTACGTTATAAACCAATAAATCTTTTCCCGCCTAGCAAAAAATAGCTAGAATCAACGACTCTTCTGTCAAAAAGTAATATAGATCATTAAAATGTTAAATGTAATTTATTACTGGAGCGCAGCGAGCGATGCTCCTCTGAAGGGAATTTGGTTATCGCTCTTACTATAAAGAATTTTCATTATGTTTGGCGCACAAGATTAGATCAGAGAGGCAATGACTATTTAAACCAGAGATTGATCGTGTGGCTGGGAAAAGAATACCGAAAAATAATGCTTAATATTATAATTGTAGAGAAACATCCGGGCACGATATATTCATTGTTTTGTTTTGTATTACACAAATAAAGATATTTTTGTTTTTTTTGTTCCGTGTTTTTTTTTTAGAATTTTCCAATTTTATTTTTTTGAAGGTGGGTATGATAAAGGTGGGTGTGAATAAAATAAAGCTTCCCTCCAGTATATATAATGACGTTCTAATTTAGTAAGATACCGTAATCTTTGCACAATTCAAGGTAGTTTTTTTTTTTACTCGTTCCGGCATAGCCTTATGGTCAAGGCGGGAGCTTCCATGAAGTAGATGTGTCGGAGCCTGGGTTCGAATTCCGGCGTCGGCGTGATTTTTCTCCTTCTGTGTTCGGCGGATGTGAAGCTACTTTGTGCACCCTGGGTTCTAAAGAACTAGCAACTTTGGCAACCAAACAATCGCATAGATTTCCTGGCTATTTAATATCATACGATAAAAAAAAAAAAAAGTCAAAATATTTTTAAATGATCATTCTACTTCCAATGTCTATTTTCCAATCTTAATATATAGAAGAATGAAAAGAAAACAATTTCGAAAGATTTAATGAACTTTCAAAATTATAAATTTATAATTAGAGCACGAACAAAATGGCTCCTCGCGACGTAAATGACTTGATACGAATTTATTTATTTTAGCATTAAAATACGAGGAATGTGGGACGACTTAAAATAAACAAATTAAAATTTTACACGGAGAATAAAAGTCTACGTGTCACATTAAAATCAAAATGAATAAATACAATAAAACGGATACTGAAGAAGGTAAGGCCATTTTAAAAGCATTGAAAATAATGTCTGATGATAGTCGAAACTTTGGTATTTTAATTGCTTTTTAGCGACCCATTTGGGAGCTATTGTGATAGCGACCAAAATCGGTAGCTATTGCGTTTGTCCTGTCCGTCCGTCCGTCATTGTCTGTCCACCATTAACAACTCCCGAACGGAAGATCGGATCAACAAACGGACTTCACTAGAGGTCCAAACACCGAAGGAATGGGGTATTTTCAGGGTCAATGCCCCCCTCCCCCATGTTCGAAATATTTGACATTGTTTTCATTGGATTTCCGATATTAGCTTAAATGGTAGAAATACAACCATCTCATTTCAGTTGTCAGCAATAGCTTGATGCTTAAGGTCTCGGATTCATATACTCGCTTCAAATCCGTATAATTATTTTTTTTTCTTTCTCTTACTCTTTTTTTTCTCAATGTCTGCATGGTTTTCATCTTTTCCTAACTTTTTTTTAATTTTTTTTCCTAATTTTTTTCTCCTTACGTTAATGCACCTCCTTTTTTTATTATTTTATTTTTTTTTATTATTTTGGGTCGCCTTTAAATTTATGCTTTCGCACAAATTTATATTCTCTTGTTTTTATACATTTTTATCTTAATTTTCAAAATGCAGTTTATCCTTTTTTAAGCAGTGTAAGGAGGAGAGAAGGAGCTTTTAAGAAAGTTCTGTCCGTTCGTCACCAACATTAGAGCCCAAACTATAAGTCAGACAGACATGAGTGATATCTAATTGGAAAGCTTATGGCTTGTAGAAGTTGGGGGAAAAAATATGAGTTCCGATGTTTATTTTACAGGAAGCGGCTGAAAATAAAATATGTACGGAGTCGCTGTAGTTTCGTGTACAACATGAAACCAGTTTTTTTTCCCTTGTTCTTTATTTAGTTTTGTTACGTTAATGATCTATCCTGTGATTCTTCACATTCTTTTTGGATTAAAATACGATTGAAGAAATATAGAATGTCCAGTAAACTGTTATGTCAATATATCCGATCTAAGT
This sequence comes from Thereuonema tuberculata, assembly GCA_023159025.1. Classification (NCBI taxonomy): domain Eukaryota; kingdom Metazoa; phylum Arthropoda; class Chilopoda; order Scutigeromorpha; family Scutigeridae; genus Thereuonema; species Thereuonema tuberculata. Next base: position 40,350,112 of record JAFIDM010003189.1, on the reverse strand, counting down.
TAATAATAAACTGCGATCAGTTGAGACATCTTTCCAATAAAATTCTATAATTTTGAGGCTTAATTGTCGTAATTTGCGCTTCGTAAGACATAATAGAATTTGTAGCTTATGTTGATGTGCTTATTGTTGCATATTTTGAGAGGCAATTGCCTCTGATTCTCCTTAAAATAAATTAAGAAATCATGATCTCTCACCCTCCAGATCTCAAAAGAAATATTTCTTTTTCTTTATTCTTTGCAATCTAAACATAACAAAATTAAATTTTTCTAAATAAAGAAATTTAACAAACAGAAAATTATTCAAAACAGAAACCAAGACTGCACATGAATAAACAATAACATCAGGTCTATCATCAGAGGGCGGATCGGGCTGATGAGTCTCAAGAAGGACGAAACGGTCGTTCTCGATTCCTTCTAATGATAGACTCGAAGGGTGTTATTCTTTATTCATATCGAAATTGCAAATTTAAAATCTCCCATGTGTAAAAAGTAACTTTCTGAGAAAAACGCTATTTCATGCGTGCACGACACTCTCTAAGATTTAGCCAAAGACAGCATTGAGTGATCACATATGAAGCTTTTGTTTTTATTTTATTTTTATTGTGGCGAGACATATTAGGAAAAACAAAATGGTTATAAAAACTTCTATATTTCATCAGGCACATACATGATTTTGATGAACAATTTAATGTTGACGGTCACTTAGGATATTTTACAAATGGGAAATACCATAGCGAAATACAAAGATCTGCACATAAGAGATTTTTTATTCGGTACACAATCGAAAACGCTATTCAAATATCTGCAAAATTAATTTACGACAAAAATGACACATAGGAGATTTTAAGTTTGCAACAACGATATGCAGCCTTCGTTTATGTTTTTTTTTTTTTTTTTAATTTTCCCTATTTTAAGGTTTTAATTTTAATGAATAAATAAATAAATAAATGAGACTAATTGTATTTCAAACAGGTTTATCTTCGTTCGTTAACTAGGTCTATTTTTTTTTCCTTTATATTTTCGTTGCTGCATCTTAATAAATACGAGTTGGCAGATGGTGAATAAACCAACGACCTTATGTCAAATCACTGCTCTGCCATTTGTTACAGATGGGCCACACACGTTCCGTTCTATCCCCTTCAAATTTTAATCTATTTCTCTTTATCATTTCAGAGGTCAGTCAGTCATTCTGCGAAAATTGCAGACATTAATTAGATTTCAAAATCGTTCCAGGAAAAGAATTCGGAAATAAATGGAAAAATAAAATTGAATAATATTTCGTAGAAATCTACTAAAAAAGTAGTGGGTCATAAAAATGAAACCTTTGATTTTTTTTTAGGTCATTTTATTAACCAACAGCTGTTTCACATTAGTGGTTGCTCATTAATTAGTTTCAAATGTTCCATTTGATGAATTTTTATTGAAGATGATTTCCCAAACGAGCAAAAGTCTTCAGTTTGACAAGGAATTGACGAGGAAGGCTCCTTTATTTTAGCATAACAAAAGAAAGAAAGAAAAAACAAATTGCTGTTGAATGCTGAAGGAATATTAATTCCATTGTTGAATATTAATTCAATTCTGTCAAATTTTCCAATGTAAAAAATCATGTGATTGCAGATCAGTCAATCCTGGCTTCTGTGAATACTGAAGATATAATGTTCACAAGCGATGTTTTATGGACACCGGTCGTGTAGTTGCTGAAAAATCTTGAGTTTCATCCGTTTTTTAAAATCTGCCTGTAGAGGGAAAAATTATCATATCCTCCTTAAGGTCACGTCTGATCTTCTGTTTTCTTTCTTGGTTATTTTTACTTTCGTTCATTCTTTTGAGAAATGTTAAAATAGTACAAATATTTATAAGCTTTTATTTCGTTTTGATTTGAAAGAGATTTCTAGAAACCTTTGATATTCTTATTTTATTTTAAGAAATTGATTTAACGGGTGCCTAAAAATAGTTAAAGTTTAAAATAAGTCTGACGAATTAACAACATTTTTTTATTTTTTATTTTAATGACTACCTAGGAATTCCGTAAATAAAGAAATCAAACAAGCTCTACAACTTATTTACTATAATCCTAGTGACAAACCTTCCAATGATATAATTTATGCCAAATTTCCTTCCTAAAAACCCAACCTAGCTACCTTCCTAAAAAAGCAGTTCAAAGGAACCGATATCAAACCTATTTTTATATTAAATAATAAATTAGCTTTTAATACAGTAAAGCTTGGATAATTCGAACTTGTTTAATTCGAAATTCTGGGTAATTCGAATTTTTTGCTCGGTCCCTAGAATTCTGTATTACGATAATGTTAAAAAATTGTATAATTCGAATTTTATTTTGGATAATTCGAATTTTTCGTACGATTGTCCTTAAAATATCACGGTAAAAATTGTTCTTGAGACTTCTCTCAGCTAAGATACATTATTTATTTTAACGGATTTTCTAAGGAAAACGAAAGCGAGGGTTGGAATGTATTTTTGTATCAATTGATAGGTTGGAATCATGTGCTATAACTCAAAGATTGCATTCAATGGAGCAATTAAAAATATCTGCCTTTTTTTAAAAAAAAAGTGATGAATAACTAAGCTAGTAAAAAATGTGTGATTTAATGAAAAAAAATATAGCAGTATTCTTAGATAAAGTTTATGTGTATCTTTGATCGTGGAGTTAATCTTTTTTATTTATCTCTTCTGTTTGAGAGAATATATGTAATTCGAATTTTTGGATATTTCGAACTTTTTCTCTGGTCCCTTCAACTTCGAATTATCCAAGTTTGACTGCACTTCCTTTTTCAACAAAGACAATAATGAATTCGACAAACAACATGAATGTGTCTATCTTATCAAATGCCGAGATAAAATCTGTTCCTATATTGGTAATACCGGCAAAACAATCAAAGAACGGTTTTCAAAGCACAAAAGCGCCATCAAAACAGGATCACTTAATTTCTCGTTTGTCGTTAAACATGTCTATGACACAGGGCATCACGCCAATTTCCTTCAACCAATTATTTTCGACTATGAAAAAAAAAAACCAATATAAAAGGGAAACAAACGAATCATACTACATTTATATCTTACAACCATACATTAAAGCTCTCTGCAATAATAATATCAAGCAATATTTGAATAATTCCTTGCTCATCCAAAACAGAAAAAAACTAAAAAGAAGAATTAATAAAAAATATATCTATCACACATATATTCAGATAACTTTATTAATTTGAGATAATTTCACAGGTACATGTTAATCCTGGAACTACCTAACGATGAGGACGAACAAATCCATTAATCAGCAGCTAATATTGAAAGCCACCTACAACCGGCATCTTTCAATTGAAGCATCAACATTATCAGCAATCACAAACTATTCCCAATGTCACTTGGAATCAAGGAAATAAAAAATGGTTTTGGCCACCAAACACCAGAGGAACACATTTCGCCTTCCAACCCACCAATCGAACTTCCTCTTTCAATATATTTATACCATCGAACTCTCACATTGCTTTAAAACAATTGATATCTTCTTTATCTTTGGTCATTATGAATAGCCAAGAATGTTCGCATAATTGTATACATAATCAACCAAATTTGTAATTATTTCAATTTACAAGAAAGCCTTTCAAGGACTTCGAAAGCTTTCATCATTTGGTAATGTATTTTTAAAGTTTTTTAAGGTTTTTATTATTTTTTTTAAAGAACATTCTTGTGTGTTTTTCTCAGACTTATTTTAAACTATTCTTATTTTATAAGACAGAGATTATCAAACTGTGCTTCGCGGTTTTCTGCTAGCGGCGCAGCAATTTGGCAAAAGTAAAGTACTAAGACCCACATTCTGCAACTGTCAGAAAGAAATTGTGGAAGAAAAAATTGGATGATAAAGACTTGGTACTGCTTAGCCAGACGAAAGAGACTGGTCATGTGATTTACTGGTCGCTGCCACCTCTTTCTCGGTGAAAATAGGGGAGATGAGTATGTGCCGACAAGAACAGAAACAAACGATGTATAAAGGAGAGATGCATAAAGTGAAAAATTGCTGCACAAAATTCAGTTTAAAATTATCGCGAGAATAAAATACACAAACACAGAATAAGAACTACATGTATAATAAACTTTTAGAATGTAATTCTCCCCTTCGGCCTGTTCCATTATTTTGGCAGTATGCCAAACCCAATCTTTATCGCTTGGGCAAGCAGTAAATCACTGCTTTCCCACTCTGCCCGCGAGTTTAGAAAACAATGACTTGGAGTTGATTGAAGAACTGAAGTCTGTTGTGGAGCATGTAACACAGTGTTTACTTTGACAAGTAGGCCTACTTTTCAAAAGAGGTTCATTAGCACAACTGAATCAAAGATCCCTTCAAAGGATGGATGAGTCCGAGACCTTACCCATCAAGATATAGCTGACAACTGAAATGAGATGATTGCATTTCTAATATCTAATAGCAGAAATCCAATGAAAACAATGCCAAATATCTCAAACATGGAGGGGGGGCCGTTCACCCCTGGAAATACCCTATTCCTACTGTGTTTGGGCCTCTGAACACGATGGTGAAGTCCTTTTGCCGATCCGACCTTCAATTCGGAAGTTCTTAGGGGTGGACAGACACGGACGGACAGGACAAACAATAGCTACCGGTACCCAATATTTTGGTCGCTACACAATAGCTTTCAAATGTAAATATAAATGTGTGTGTGTAGTAAGGAAAGTGGGTAAGGTTTTGTAACTGACATGAATTCTTGATTATAACATAGAATAATGCCAAGAAATTTGTCTTAATAACTAAATCCTTTTCCGCTTTTTAACCGATTAAAGCAAGTTATAACGTATAATTGGTCTTTTACCATTATATATAGAGCTAATATAAAGATCTTTTCTAAAAGATGGAGCAACTGCTTTGAAAAGCGAAAAATGGCTCGTGTTCCGTTTTAACAGCCTCGAACTTCATTTCATCGAGAAACGATGGTGGAACAAATAGACTCCAGAAGGAAAACGTTCTTCTTTTTACTTTAATTTAGCTTTGTTTTGTTGAGTGATTGCGAACTCAGAAAAGCATCACTAATTTCAAAGGGAATTCAACCCACAAAATAGCAGAAGCATAACTAATATACGTCTGTCTTTAGAGAGGTCTGAACGCATTAAAATCAACACATGTTTTAAACCCGCTTTTATTTTACTGAATTTTAAACAAAGACGCTTTTAATACAGATTAAAAACCTTCTGAAAAGTAAGAAAAACTTACTTATTTTTTAAAATTAATAAAAGTTTTTAATTATCCATAATTATTATTATTATTATTAACAAAGAAGATACATATATTTTAAGTCCCGTTAGGGATTTTAAGATCCCATCAAACGGTTTCTGTATTTAATAAAATTACAATTTTCAGAATTTATAATTTACGAGATATTTCAAATATTTTGTAAATAAAAATAGTTAGTTAATTTAATAGTTAGAAAATTTGATAGTTACAATTCATAGCAGCTGCTACAAATATGAATGTTATTTAGTAATCTTTCTTCTTCTTCTTTCTTCGAATTTGGCCGACTATGGACACGTGAAATAACTCATGATTATTTTTCTACTTTCTTTCTTCTCTTCCAGTATTCTTTCATTCTTTCACTATGTTGTTTCCTTCTTTCTTCCGTCCATTTTGCTCCCGTCTTCTTCTTTGCCTTTTCTTGAAAACCCTTGAATTCCCTGATCTTTTTTCTGAATTCTTCTCTTCTCTCCACCTCTTCTCCATCTATTTTCATTTCTTCCATGTCTTTTCTGACCTCCTTGATCCATGTCATCTGAGTCTTGGGGTTTCTGTCGAAGAAGGTGAATAATCTCTTCGTCAGTCTACCTTCACTCATTCTTTTAATGTGTCCGTAGAAAGCCACTCTTCTTTTCCTCATTGTGTCAGTTATTTTTTCTGTTTTTGCGTAGATTTCTTTGTTGTTTCTCAGTTTCCATTTTCCATCTTCATATTTTGGTCCCAG
>JAFIDM010003189.1:40320237-40334129 GCA_023159025.1 Thereuonema tuberculata | reverse complement strand
GAATCCTCCCTGGTAGTCACCTAATTGTGGATCCAGTTGGGCCTCCAATCTGTTTTGTAAAGCTTTGGAAAGGATTTTGTATGTAACCGAAAGGAGTGAGATTCCCCTATAATTGTTGGCATCAGTTTTATTTCCTTTTTTGTGTATAGGGTTGATCATGGCTGTTTTCCAATCTTCCGGTATTTCCTCCGTTTCCCAGATATTTTGTATTATTTTATGTATGTTTTTGACTGTTTTGATATCTACGCTTTTCCACATTTCTGCTATAATTGAGTCCTCTCCTGGAGCTTTATCATTTTTTAGTTCTCTAATAATCTGTTGGATTTCTGCTAGGTTCGGTGGCTTGGAGTTTTCAAATTTACATTTCGGATTTTGTTTAGGGAATTTTGTTTTCGGTTTTTCACAGTTCAGTAGTTTTTCGAAGTATTTTGCAGTTTTCTTGGTTATTCAGGACTATCCTTCCTTCTTCGTTTTTGAAACATAGGTTTGGTGGTTGATATCCCTGAATGTTTTGCTTAAAGGCTTTATAGAATGTTCTTGTGTTGTTCTTTTTAAAGTCTTCATCTATTTGTTGTAGTTAGATCCTATCAAAATTCCTCTTGTTTATTCTTATTGTTTTTGCTGTTCGTGCTCTCTGTTCTTTGAATATGATGTAGTCTTCGTTGTTTTTGGTTGAGTGCCATTTTTTCCAGGTTTTAGTCCTTTGTTCAAGTAATCTTTATTTATTTATTTTTATTTTAATGATTTACGTCTCTAATTAATATAAGTAATTCCGTAATAATAATGACAATTTTCAACCTTAATGTATTATATATGTGGGCCCGGTAGTCGAGTGGGTAAGGGCGCTTGGCTGCGGGTTGGAGGTGGCGGGTTTGATTCCGGGACTCGGCGGAGGACGGGAATTTTTCCACTCTTCTTTCTCTTCCAAAGAGGAGCCCTAGGGTCTACCCAGCCCTCTGTAGAATGGGTACCGGGTTTCTTTCCCGGGAGTTAAAGGCGGGCGAGCGACGGGCCGACTCCCCGTCCTCAACTTTGTCCCGTAGGTTCTGAACACTGGAGCCTACCCTCCAGCTGCATTGCGCGGTCCTCTGGGCCTGATCGCAACTTTAACTTAACTTAATGTATTATATATACATTTTATATCTTTATCTATTAGATTGGCCAAAAAGTTACTTCGGTTTTGTTTTACGTAAGTTGGCTCTAGTAGCGCTTAGGTGTCTTTAACGTGATTGGGCACCATTTTGTTAGATTGTATTATGAAGGCTGTCATATCAGAGTGCATTTAAAACAAAAACTGATCAAAATTGGTGAAGTTTGTGTCGCTAGTTTAAAATTGAAGAAGGAAGACAATAAGCAGGCAAGACCGCATGTTTCTTTGATGACCAGACACAAACTGCTATAGTTTGGCTGGGAGGTTCTGCACCTTCATTCTACACCAGACATTGCACCTTCGGATTTCCATTTATTTCGGTCTTTACAAAATTCTCTTAATGGAGAAAATTCAATTCCCTGACTCCACAGAGGCATCTGGAACATTTTTTTGCTGAAAAAGATAAAAAGTTTTGGGAAAACGGAATTATGAAGTTGCCTGAAAGATGGCAAAGGTAGTGGAACAATCCGTTGAAGACGTTGTTCAATAAAATTATTGGTGAAAATGAAAAATGTGTCTTTTATTTTTACTTAAAAAGCTTCTTGGCCAACCCAATATCTATTTATAAATAAATGAATAAATAAATATCTCCCTTTTAATAATAATAATAATTACATACAATAACTTGTGCAAACTCAAACCAAAATCAAATAGAACTAACAAATATTTGACTACTGGTCTAGGCTAGCAGATACAGCAGTAGTTTAAATACAAAATAATATATCAAGTAACAGCTAACAACATCTGTTAACTGAAAAACGATTATCAAACTTATATTTTTATGTAATAAGAATTAATAAAAATAATAAAGTAAAAGAAATCTTAACACATTCTGCCAATTATCAAGTAAGAAATCTTCACAAACAAAATAACCGAATATTATCCTCTTTCATGACATAAACCAAATTATCAATTATGTTAATAATATGGAATTAACATTGTATTTTATGTATCCGCAACTTCTTATATTGAGAAAAAAATGTAGGGAAAAAATAAAAAATAAAAAAGAATCTACAAAATATTCAAAAATCACAAAATACAAGATAACTATCATGGATGTATTGTGAGAACAATCATAATTGTGGGATGTATAATAAATTATTAATATTAAATTAATGAAAAATATTTGTTTTTGTTTTTCATTTCTCTTCTAATTCTTTTCAAAGACTTTTTTTTTTAATTTTTACTTTCACAAATCGCTTTGTAGGAATCTAATGGAGAAATATTAAATATAAAATGTAGATAGTCTCCATAAACATTCAACCAAGTTTTAGGAAGTTCGTTATCTTGAAAATTATGAAAGTTGGGGGTAGAGACACATAATTTTTACTGATTTTGTAAGTCTAGCTTTCCTAAGAAAAAATAGGATTTAATCTTAAATAATGCAGATAAACTGCCATGTTTTTCTCGCCAATTCTAATTTGAAAGGTAATTCTTCAATCTTCTAATTCTTCAATCAATACAGTTACAGAATGTATAAGCAAAAGAAGATGACGAATCCTTGCCCACAGTTTATAGAAAAATCGATATAAAACCCCATCTCTTTTCTGTATTAATTCAGAAATCCTATTATCTAGATTACTGTAGGCCTAGTGTTCAACTGCCTTTGTACCCATTTCTTTTATTCGCTTGAAGCCGTCAGTTCAAATAATAAAGCCAACTTCCTGCGCGGTCTTTGGTGTCATTTTATGAAGATAGCCCCTTGTCGTGGGAGTGGGTCGCACAGGTGTGTGTGTGTGTGTGTGTGTATTAGCAAAGGGAGTTGTTCAAAAAAACCGTTGATTGGTCGTGCGTGATGGGCCCGCTTTCTCCTTGACCCAGTGTCGTCGATTAAGTCGAGAAATGCGGATGAATGGTTCTTTTGGCGTCTCTCCATCCGGAAACTTAAGAGCCCGCGTCCGCCATTGATCCTCCTACAACGATCACCTTTCAAATCATTGCTTTTCATTTCAATGGTTTAATCATGCCTTTCACCGTAATTGACAGAGGAGGGAAAAAAAAGCATTTAGCTACATCTTTATAATAAGCATTCTCAATTTAATTTCTGTTGTTAATCTCTTCATACTTTGAATTTATTTTTAAAAGTAAAATAAGTTATGCTGCAACACAATTATTTTATTTCGACATTGATAAAAATTAAATAGAAATAAAATAAGAAATAAAAAAATAAAAAAATACTAAAAAAAAGTCTTTAGAACGTTTTTCTTAACTCCCTTCTGTTTCCAAGCATTGATGTATTTTTCTTAGAAAATAAAAATAAAACAGAAATCAAGAGGTTCCTTAAGAATTTAATGCCTACTTTAATAAAAATGTTATTATTTTTTTTTTCAAGTAAAAAAAAAAATGAAAATCTTAATTTACTTTATTTTTTTAAACTATAACTAGACGTCGCATATGTCGCTTCGCTCCGAAAGCCTCGCATAGGTAACGGAAAACAACATTTTATTTAGTGAAAAGTACAAGTTACATCAAATAAACTAAAAGCTAAAACTACATTAAATTTTAAAAATACGTGCAATACAATATTTAAATTCATTTGTAACAGTTGGGAATTTGCGCAGTTGATTTGACCATGCAGCAATACGTCTGTTGCCTGGCAACCCGCATGCGAGAGCACATTGTTGAGAACAGAGTCAACCGTGCAACAATACTCTTGTTGCCTGGCAATGCTCGTGCGAATTGTTGCGAAATCCCATTGTTTTGCGGACGTACGCACCCACACAGTTTTTTATTTTATTTTTAATAATACACACATATGCATAACTGAAATAAAACGAATTAGCCATTCTTACGAAAAAAATTAATAAAATCCTTATTTCTTATTTAAATTGTTAAATCGAATTAATTTTAATTATATCAAAACACGTTCATGAGCATTATTAAATGGATGTATTGTTAGACGACGATAGAAATTCATTATTTCGCTTCTAATGTTTTTTTTATTGCGAATTTTTTATCACCTTTATGTCCAAGTTTCTCGAACGGACTCGTTCGGAAAAAAATTCTAGTTTTCAAAAAATCAGATATATCTTATCCGTAAAAATGCATGCCAAGTGTCAAGAAGATACTTCATTCGTTTATAGGATATTAACGGAGGACACATCCAACACGAATGCATACACATACAGTATGTGTAAGAACAGTAAACTAACAAACATTTAAAAAATATAAAGCAACCATCAGGAATTGGCAGTATTGAACTATTATACTCCGCAAACATATTTTAATATAAAAATCTTCCTTCCGTATTATAGAATCTCATAAAAGAGAACAGATGTTATTGTTCAAAAAAGAATAATAATAAAAAAAAAAAAATTACGCAATGTAAACTCTTAAAAAACCCAAAAAACTATGTTTCTATTTTTACGATACAGATATACTCTTATGAAGGAAATATTCTTTATTTAATATTATTATTGAATTATTCATTATTGCAGATCAATTTTTATTAATTTTTATTCAATACCTTTATTAAATAATTAAATTGGGTCAAAGGAGGTCTTTGACCCCCGACCCCTTCCCTGCTTTCATCACTGATGTTACATATTTTTTTGTGATTTGTCAATTTAAAAATATTAGAAGTATTATTTTCATTTTTCTTTAACGTTAAATTTTTTAATTTGTTCATTAATTTAACATTTATTAAGTTATTTAATCTTTTGTTGATTTATTTTGAAAATCTTTTTTTCAAACAATTTCTGTATTTTATCTGTCTCTTCTTGTTTTTCATTGATTTTGTAACTTATTTGTTAAGAAAAAAAAAAAAAATGTTAAAAATATCTAACGATTTGACAATATATTTTTATTTTCGAAGTACCGTCGTTGTCCTATTACGTTCTATCAAAATTCAGTTCTTTCCGAAGAGCCCAGTCGACGTTATTGTTGGTTGCAATGAACCATGGACTTCAATCATGTCAGGCAGGAAGTCCTAATCATGTACAATGTCGTAATTACCCTCTCCCTGCAGACACCAATTCAAGGCAAAGTTACCCACTGGAGCCAGTTCACCAACAACGTACTTCTAACAGCTGAATTCCGATGGCATCACATTCTCTTCCGTAAACACATTAAACTCATTAAATAACCAATACAGAAATCGACCAGATTTGCTCAATATCATAGCCTCAATCTTGTAGCTTTGAAGTTATTTGTTATAATTTATTAGTTCAATTGAGTAAATGATTATGAGCTCACTTAGCTCAACTCAATATACACTTTCATTACATACCCATCTCTGACGCTGACTTTTTTTAACATCCCCTCTTCCAGTTGCTAATTTGGGCTCGCCCTCTTCTTTGAGATACGTCAAATTAACTTTTATTTTAACATTAATAATGTTAATGAAATTTTATAAGTTTCAAAGTAATCTCTCAAATAATTTTAGATCAATTATTTTTATAATGCTACAAGATTTACTAAACAGCAGTTAAAAAAAATTCACTGAAGTTTAAACTCATAAAAATATAACTATTTTTATTATAATATTATTTCATAACTTTTAAAAATTTTAAATAAAATATTTTCTAATAATAAAATATTTATCAATCAGTAGCTTAAATATTTTTCGGATTATTTTTTTTATTACTTTTCTTTCTTATTATTTTATTAATTCATCTCCACGTAGCTGCTTTTGTAATTAACTCTTATGTATTTTATTTATGTTACTTCATCCTTTATTAGTACTAGTTTCTAATATTTATAAATTCCAACACTGTCATTTATAGAAGCATCATTTGGAGTGCTCAGAAGCCAATCAGTGTAAGTCATTTTTTTAAAAATTGAAATTTTTTCTATAAGTCATACTCTAATGCAGAGCCGTTTCTAGGTGTTCTGCCACCCTAGGCGAGAACTGAAAAATGCCGCCCCCTCCCTTTCAAATGCCGCCCCTCCCTTTCCCCCCATCTCGCGAGATACCGCACGCGCCTCTTTCCAGAATTGTTTGTTTAATAATTAATAATTTCGCTGTTTGATATATATATATATATATATATATATATAAAATTAATAGCCTAGTCTTCCCTAATGGTAGAAATAGCCCTGCTCTAATGTTTATACTTTCGGTTGACAAAGTAGCCCATATCACTCCTCCAAGTGTATAGTTATGTTATCTATCAATTACAAATTCATTCTTCAAATTTACAAACGTTGTTATTTTTTGGTACGTAATTTTAAAAAACCTATTTCATTTTTTGGTTTATTGACTTACACTGATTGGCTTATGAGCAAAGTGGCGCCTTCCCAGCGGCGAATGCTCAAAACCTTCTATAAACAAGATGAAAAATAATGATGAAAATAAATAATCGTAGCGTTACAATAATGAAAGTAATGATCTATTCGGTTACTACTTTCTTAAAATTTTACGAAACAAATTCAAGATTACAATTAGTCACAAGACTTTTTTATATATCTTAATAAAATAAGAATATATCTATTGAAAATATAATTACAGAACTCCAACTCAACTATCAAATTGAAGGCTAATAATGAATTTTACTCAATTATCGTATTGTATTTTTCTATTATTATTAATTCTAAATAGAGTACATTCTCTAACTAATAGTTTGTTTCAAATTCGTTTTATCTGGGGTAAAAACCATTGTATAATTGTTTCTTTATTGTTGACGCCTTGACGGGGATATCTGCAGTGGTATTCAACTGTTTGATATTCAACTCAGATGTAATTCTGTATCCCAAGATTGTTGGTGCATAATTCAATCATTTCAAAATATCAATTAACCTATACAACCTTATAAGTTATTTAAAATAAATGACCCAATTTACATCCAATATAATAAACTTTAATATTATTTAAAAAAAACTAAATAATTGAGTTTTAATTTTAAAAACTCATATTACTTATTTCTTATTATACTCATACTACTTATTATTAAATGAATTGTCGTATAAAAATTATTAAATGAACTTTGCTTCAAAATAAAGTAAATGAGAAGTAAGATGGAAAAATAAAAATAAAATAAAATTTCTCTTACCTCAGTAGGTCATCTTTTCAAAAAAATTTTCTTATACTCAAATTAATTTGCGTTAATGTCCTGACTCAATCAATTCAGGCGACTGCAAACCTTTTATTTCTTTTATACATTTCTTTTACCAATTCACCTAAAATTCTGAAAATTTAAATATGAACTTATGAAGCATCTGGGATTTCTATTTTCTTATTTTTAATTTTCAAAATATTCTGTAATTAACTAAATTAAAATTTTAAAACAGTTAATTTTTTTGAGTGTTTTCGAGGTATTACTCGGTATTTTCAACTTAAAAAAACTTGACGAGAACCTGAAATGAAAAAAATTCGTAGAATAATGATTTGTATTTAAAATATTTATTATCTGTGCAAAAGTTAATTTAAAAAAAAATAAAATCTGTATACTTTCCTCTACGTATAATTTATTTACGTGCTGTTTTATTTAAAAAAAAAAGAAAGAAAGTAAAAGGAAAAAAAACAAGAGGTTGTTTGATTTTAAGATTTTTTTTTCTTTTCCTAAATTTATTTTATGCCAAAGGAGTTTCAAGTAAGATATTAAATTTAGAAGGAAAAAAAATCGAATCTCTTTCCGTTTAATTTTGTTTTAGAATAAAAAAAAGATGACTGTCCATACAAGCAATCAGTTGCCAGCTGTTAGTTATTAATATTCCAGATGAACGTCAATTAAGAAATCACCTCTGGATTCCATTTAATGAACTGCTTTTTTTCATTAACTTCTTTCAACCGACTTCTGCTCCACCTAGTGACGACGTTTAGAAACACGCTTCGAACAGGAACGGAAGCCGAGTTCTGCTTTCCGAAGAAGGTTGACAGAGAGAGATTAACGAGGACAGAATGCGGCCGGAGAATAAGGATATGAAAAGCGTTGCCCAATTCTGTTAATCTTCTTTAACTCACTCCAGTTTGCGAACACAACGATACCTCACCAAAGCACAAAAATAAAAAAAAAAAAATTAAAACAAATCGTACATTGCCAAAAAGAACGATCAATACTAATTTTATTTTTATTTTTTAAATTTTATTTTCATTTATTTCGTATTTATCATTGTCACTCTCTTTCCTTCCTCCCTATCTCAATCCTACAATTACCTGATAGTTTCCTTTGAAATTGCAAAAGTATACTTTTCGAATAAATTATTATTATTTTTTTTTTAAACATGATAAAATTAAAAAATGAAAATGAAAATAAAGCAGCAGCACTTGAATAGAATTGCTTTTTCTGATTCAAATATGGGGAGGATTTGGGAACGGCCGTTTCTTCCTGCAACGGGATCGTCAGCCCAAACCCGCCTCCCTCGATAAAAGAACCAGAAACGTTAAATTTATTATTTTGATGATAAAATTTAAATTTGATCTTTTAATATTTTACCTAACTTAGTAAATATTGTAACAAAACAAAATAATATCATATAGTTAAATTTTTAAAAAATCATTTAATAATTTTCAACTCTCTTCTAAAGTCTTGTTAGATACTTTTTTCAAAAAAAGGTAAAAATGTAAATAATCCATTTGAAATTGCAGCTCTCATTCCAGAAGCCAACGGGTGGTCCCTCTAGCGGAAGAATCGACAAGTATCTGTGTTTTTTGTTTTTAATCCGAAACTTTTTCATTTCTGAAACAAATGTGGAACTAAGCTTTAATTAATCAATAGCATTTGAAACTCTTTTTTGTAGAATTCTAATTTCTGAACGTGAAAAATGTTATTCCTGTGTAAATTCACCGCGATACGTAGCTGTAAAATTTGGTGATTGCGGCATACAGTATATAATCATTACATTATTATCCCAACTTTATTGACAAGTTTATGCAAAAAGTAACTTTTTCACTTTTTATGTCACAAAAAGAAACTTTTCAACAGTAACGTGTTTTTAAAAATCTCTGAATGAGTTAGTTACGTCTTTGACGTATAAACTACGAATTAAAATAATAACCATAATAATAATAAAAAAAAAAAAAAAAAAAAAAAAAACACACTGTTAAGTTCATTTTCTTTTATTCAAGTTGATATTTTAATAATAAAATAGCATAATTTTTGAGATTGGTCCGTT
Organism: Thereuonema tuberculata; assembly: GCA_023159025.1. NCBI lineage: Eukaryota > Metazoa > Arthropoda > Chilopoda > Scutigeromorpha > Scutigeridae > Thereuonema > Thereuonema tuberculata. Next base: position 40,324,927 of record JAFIDM010003189.1, on the reverse strand, counting down.
ACCGTAATTAGCATCAGCAATCGAATGGTTAGACTTATTTTGACACCTTCAAAGTTCCATCATCGGCATGAAAAATACATTCATTCATTTTCTCTCCTAATCTTCAAGAACTTCTAACTATGGTATTAGCCAAATTTTGGTGGGACGGTTTGAATGCGATAAAGGTATCATTTCTAAAGATTACTTTTTCTAGTTCGACTTTTGACGTTGTCTGCTTTTTGAGTCTTCGTATTCAGAGATTTTACTGGTAACTATTTACTGATTATTGTTAAAAAGCGTGAAATAGCAGTTCCAGAAGCCCCTAACAGCTAGTGGCTTCATCTGTTGATAATCTATTACAATCTTTCAAAATGTAATCTACTTAAGTATTGATTACTCAGTAAAAAAAAACTACTTTTTTTAAAGATAAATTAGTGAATTTATAATATTTAATCACTTAAAGCGCATTTACATAGGAAACACATACATCTCAGTTCATATGTCTTCCAATTTCTGTGAATAACACAAATAGGATGTAAAATTTATTTTAAGAATGTAGGTTAAACTAGACAATGAATAGCCAATTAAGGCAACCAAATCATTTTATTTTTCCAATTTGTTTCTTCCCTTATTCGTTTTCTTTCTACTACACACTCAGTTTTCTTTTTCGTCTCCTCCTCTTTTCCTATTAACATCTCTTAATATCATACATATGTTATGAGAAATGGAACTCGCTCTATTTATTTTTACTTTTTCCATTTACGTGTTTCTGACCACAATAAAAAATTCTCCAATATGTGGATTTCTTACTATCTTCTGAAATCTTGTCCGGCAGAATACTTGTTGAGAATTAGCTGCATCCTGACTGGTGGGATGCTTGGATTGTCAATTGTTGAATCATCCTGACTTATAGCTAGATTGTTATAATGATTGAACTGTCTTCGTTTCCATCAGATTCTGTAATTGTTCGCATTAAACATTCTTCTGGGCATATATAGTTTTTTAGAAGTTCAGAGGCAAGTCTAGCTTCCTTCTTTGTGAAGAATTCCCTTATTTGTTATAGGGTAAAGAAATCTGTATTTCTTGTTCTTTTTCCAAGACTTCAGCAATTCTTCAGCAATGTAAACAAGATCTGAATATGACATGTGCCTTTCTGTTTTGTATGATTTCCCTGAGATATCTTTTCAAAAGTAAATTGTTTTCCCAAACATTTAGTCCAAGCTATGACATCTGGCTTTTCGTGGATATGTCTACAAGCACGGAATCACGGATAAGTGACTCTGCCTTCACATGGTTATCAATGACTTTCTTCAAAAATGTAGCAAATGTTACTTTGTTTAGGACTAGAGTTGGATTAGCTGCCTTCCGATTTCCAACTTCCTTTTCCATCCACATTTTATTGGTCCAAATGCGGTAAAATCAGCTGGTTGAAATATTACAATGCAATAATCTCAATTTGTAATTCAATACAGAGTTGGCTCAGTTAACAAATTAAATGTTTTATACCCATCTACAAACAATACTAGAGAGGAATTTAATCTTCTACTTTACCAGGTAGGAATGGAGAAAATTTTTTCAATGTATTAAAAACGACGTCTGCATGAATCCATCCACTATCACTTCTTCAAATACACAAGTCACTAAGAATCGAATCAGCAATATTAGCGGGAATTCACTTGTAGGAATAAACAACCATTGGTGGGAACATTCTTCCATCAACCAGAAATTTGCAGATTACAATCGATGTTTTTGGGTTTGTTTGCTTTTTTATTTCTTTTATTGCTGAAAAATCATAAACATTTTTTGACCTTTAAGTGCTAAACACTTTCCCTGTGTTGGGGCGTAGCTGAAAATTTGTTTCATCTCCATTCAGTATTCAGCAAGAGTTTTCTAGAATTTCAAATCGATGGACTTTCTTCAGATACAGTATTTTGTTATTTCATCAAATCACTTCCGACTGTCTGATTCAGAGATAAGCATTTGCTGCAGTTATATCCTCTCTGAAGTAATTCGGTAACGTTTCAGGAAGGTCTTACACCACCCTTCATCAGATTTATCATGATTTTCACGAGGATTTAGTTTTAGGAATTTCTACACAATTGACTGCAGTTCACTTTCTTTTTTCCGAGCTAAAGAACAGATGCAAGCAATAAGAATTTGTTTTTCCTTGTTCAGCTGTGAGGATAGGGACAAGACCCATTGCCATTATCTTTTGTGGGAATTTAAGTTTCATTTGAAGAGTTGTTCTCGACAGTCTATACTTTTTGACTGCTGTTGTCGCAGAATCCATTCAGTATTTAACTGAAATTGCTTCGTCTCTTGTTGCTGCTAACGTACTTGAGTTATCGTGGCCATTTTTGTCCACGACCATTTTTGTCCTCTAGATATAAATTAGGAGCAGTTGTGTTTAATAGGCTAACTTATAAATAAGTAAGGTAGTTGTAGGCTTACATTAGATACTTAAATAAAATACTTCACACGAATCAAAGAATAACAGTAATTGGCCAGTACTTCATACAATGATTGACCATCTGGCCATCTACTGCAAATAACTAATAGAATTTTCTGAAATTTAGATGAGATTTAGATGGTAAATTAAGATATACTAATTATAAATAACCTATTTTTACTTAAAATGTAATCTAGTAAGAAAAATTAATAATTGACCGCAATGGTTAACCATTAAATCTTATTCAGTGCTAATGTAGTTGCTGGCCAGGCCTATAAAATTAATATGAATTGTGTGGCCATAAAACCACTGTCCAGGACTTTTTAGTCAATAGTACGAGACATTTCAAACAGTTACAGAAATTTATGAAGTCTTTAACTACTTAAATTATATAGGAAAAGATTACTCGTCCTTAAAACAAAATCACTAGAAATTATCAGAAAGTTGAGGAGAGACTAGAGACTTAAAGAAAGCAGCCATTTGCATGATTGAAGCAGCCTCTGATGGTAAATGTTAGTAACAATCTTTACTCCATCAAAATCTTAAAAGCCAATAAAGGCAAATTTTCTAAATGTAAACGTCAACTTCTTTTTCAAGCGAAAAAAAAAACATTAGAAATAAAATCTCAAAAGAGGAACATAGGAATACAAAACAATTTAGAAATACAAAACACATATGATGATCAAAGTTACAACATATTTTTAAGAAAGAACATAGATATTACATGAAAACGTTACAAAACATGGTAAGGAAAAGCCTCTAAATTTTTTTAAATGATTAAGATCTATATTGTTCATACAAATAATCATAATAATAAACAACAAAATATGTAAATCATTATAATTTATTTAAATAATTTACTTAAAAATTAAGTAAATTTATTAATATTTATAGAAAACTTTTTTTTTTCTTATAGATTAATTTAATTCAGGTAAGAAGAAATTACGTTTCTTACTGACATAGTAATTTTAGTCTTTTTTTAATTATCTGGTAGGTTCTATTATATTCTTGATTTCATTCGTGTATTTCTTTCCTTTACATTATATTGCCGCCATTTTTTTCCGAAACTGCTTTGTTATAAGAACAAATTACAGTTTTCTTCTGGCTAGTAAATAAATAAAAACGTTTTAAAAATCCAAAAAGGCCTAAGTTTATAATAATTCACATCTTGAAAATTATTACCTACATTTTTGTTTTGTTTTCAATTTTTGGGAGTAAGAGGGAAGCTGAGAGGTAGTTTAACGAAATATACATAGTATCAATCCGAAGTGTTGTAAAAATAAAGTATTTTTTTTCCATTTATAAAATTTTAAATATTGCCTTTTTTTTTGTTTTTGCATATTCTTTTTAATACATTTTAAAATCTGTTTATTAATCTATCTACAGAAATACTTAATAATAGATTTTAAATAACAAATATCATGCACTTGTTTTTAAAAATTAAAAAATAAAAGAGTCTCAAATTTTAAAATTGTTCTGCTCTGATAAGTTTTCATAAATACCGTTGTTTCCATGGCAACTTTTTTTGTTGTTTGTTTACTAAAACAAAGAAAAGAGAATTGTTAAAAGGAAGATTCGAGATATAAGAGGAAACCCTGGCTTTTGTAGTGAGTTGAGTTTGTCGAACACGCAGACCCATTGTAACCCAAGTCATTAACCCCGTAACAAATTTGAAAATTGTTTCTTAAATTTCTAAACAAAATTAATTGCTTGACTTTTCTTAACGACTCCCTTTCAGTGAGAGTTCCTCCAATATTCAACTAAAAAGAAAAAAAAAACAAACAATTCTTATCTCATTAGGAGTCTTTCAAGAAAAATCTGCAAGACCTGAAAACAAAAGGTTTTCAAATAACTGTTACACGTGATACAATTTAAAAACAAAACAAAAATACAAGTGAATATAATTTTGTGCTAAAGCATAAATTTAAGGACGACCCTAATAATAAAAAAAAAATAAAATTAATAATAAAAAAAGAAAGTACATTAATGGAAGGAAAAATAAAAACAAGGTAGGGGATAGCGATTAGTAAACCAATCACAATGCTTCGCATTGGATACCTTATAGGGATACGTTGCTTCGCAACGTCTTCTGATAAGTCTATGAAAATATAATTGATATTGCTTTAATTTCCTTATTATTATAAATGTGATTGTTGCGAATGCAAAAGGCGCATTTGTTGCGATTATTGTGATTGTTGTGGAGCTGCATTATAAATGTGATTGTTGCGCATGCAAAAGACGGAATTGTTGTGATTGTTGTGA
>JAFIDM010003189.1:40270880-40320227 GCA_023159025.1 Thereuonema tuberculata | reverse complement strand
TGTTGTGATTGTTGCGCATGCAAAAGACGGAATTGTTGTGATTGTTGCTAATGATATTTTAATGATACTTGTTCACAGACAAAACGGGAATATAAGTCTTCTGATACTTGTATCAGAAGACTAAAAAGGTAGGAAAAAAATAAATAAAGTTAGGAAAATAAGAAAAGAAAAGAAAACAAAACACGCGGACATTGAGAAAAAAAAAAGTAGATATACGGATTCGAACCCACAACTTTCAGTATACGAGGTCGAGACTTTAAGCATCAATTTATAGCTGACAACTGAAATGAGATGTAAGTTCTAACATTTAAGCTAATATCGGAAATCCAATGAAAACAATGCCTAATATATCGAACATGGAGGGACGTTGACCACTAAAAATACGCTTTTTCTACGTTGTTCTACGGCCCCTGATCACGATGGTGAAGTCCGTTTGTCGATCCGATCTTCCGTTCGGGAGTTGTTAGAGGTAGAGAGACACGGACGAACGGACAGAACAAACGCAATAGCTATCGATTTTGGGTCGCTATCACATTAGCTACCAAATGGTTCGCTAAAAAATTATATAAATATTAAAACTGATACGTAATCTCATTTGTATGGACGTACGTTTTTACAGTAGTTGTTTACAGCATAATTATGCACATTTTTAAAACTATGACTATTTCAGAGACTTGTTGACTACTTTTCCTAAAACGATGCGATTGATTTTTTAAGGACGTTAAATAATGCAAATGAAAAGCCCTTTTATTTTTAGTTTATCTGTTGGAAATTAATATAAATTTCCCATTTTCTGACAAAAAAAAAAAGAAAAAAAGAAGCAGACTAACAATATCTTCATTACGTATTTAAGTTGGTTAACGGTCATGAATCGAGACAATTCGCTTCATTTAATAGTCTCAAAATTACTAACTCTTTCTTTCGTAGACGAGATAGTAATAAATACCCCTGGAACGCTAGAGGACAGCTTAGTATAATTGACTAAATCATAATGAATAACAGACGTGGATAGCTAGTAAAGGATACACATGTTTTTCGAAGAGCACATAGTGCATCCGATCATTACTTACAAGGGAAGTGCGTGACCTCGAACGCTGAGAACCGCACGAAAATGTGCTTAGAATATAAATCGCTCATGCCAAAAACAGTGGGTATGAGTCATTCTCATGCAAAACTGCACGTCTTACCACGAGATATGTTTGAATCATCACCTATTGAAGGTCTAAGAGAGGAACTTTGGTAATGCGAAGAAACAAATTACGATATAATAGGACCAAAAACATACACATTTCAATGTCATGAAAGACGGCTTCCTACTGCAGATATACTATTCCCACAACTAGATTAAGTACTTGTTAGTGCAGGTACAACATGCCACCATCGGATGGTGCTAGCAGACAACAGCTGAGTTTTGCATGAGAATGACTCATACCACTTGGGATGAGCGATTTATATTCTGCACACATTTTCGTGCGGTTCTCAGCGTTCGGGTCACGCACTTCCCTGGTTAGTTCTAAGCAAAATATTAATTATACAAGTATGGGTGAAAAACAATAATACCAAATAAACACAAATAAGAGAAAAGATATATAAAACGTACTTATTTCACTATCTTGCAATGTGAAATCACATGACTCAATATATACAAGAATCCACCATAAAAACCGATGTGGAAGAAGAATGGGAGAGTTATAAAGAAATAATTCACAAGGTTTAAAAATCTGGAATGAAGAAATTAGAGAAGCACTACAAGAAAAACGAAAAGCTTATAATAAGTTATTTAATAGCCGAAGAGCAAAAACCATAGCACGTGAACTTCATAGAGAAAGTTGAGATAGATACAGTAGCAATATTGAAGATGATGAACATGAGATTGCTTACAAAATCCTCAAATATTTTAATAAAGAAGAAAAAGATACTGCAAGAATAAATGTAATATCTACTGACCAATGGACAAAGCACTACAAGAGCTTATGGTTTGACCCCAATGTAGAAAACGGCTATGAAGAAAATAGCAATACAATGAATATAAATGCAAGTGTGGATGATATAACTATAGCTTATAGTTATAACTTTATAGTTTTAACTTTAAAAAACATGACGAAAACCTGAAATGATAAAAAATTCGTACAATAATGATTTGTATTTATCATTAGTGCAAAAGTTATTTTTTTTTTAAATAAAAACTGTGTTTTTTGTTATTTTTTTCTCGATTGTCTATTAAAATCTATTTCTATAAAAAAATGCTTCAAAACAAATTTATTTTTGGAAAGGAATTAGCATCAAATGAATTTGCATGATATTTAAAAAGCCTTTAAGCGTCATAGTAACAACCAGAGGCGTCACTAGGGTTGGTGTCACCCACTGCGTTAGCTCATGGTGTCACCCCCTCCCAAAAAAAAAAAACCTTCTAAAACTATCTGTTCAACCAAAAAAAAAAGGAAAACCTTGTAAAAATTATCTGTTCAACCAAAAAAAAAGGAAAACCTTGTAAAAGCATTTTGGTGTCACCCCTTGTGATGGTGTCACCCGGTGCGGTCCGCACCCCCCGCACCCCCCTAGTGACGCCACTGGTAACAACAGATACATAAATAATTGCTATTGCAATTACATGTGAAAACTTTACAACACTGTCCTATTAAACAACTGTTTTGTATCTTACTATGCAGAAAGTTTGCGCACTAAACTTAACATGTGAATATATTAATTTTCAGATCTTGATTCAAAGAAATTTTTTTCCGTGATACGTTGTTTCTAAATTCTGTAAGAAAATCGAAATAGACTCAGTTTCACAATGAGTGTAAATAATTCATTTTTAGCCTCAATTCTTATGAAAATGAGACTCATAAGTCAGTATGTTTGTATTCCACTGGTAATTTTTGAACCTCCTGAATGGATCTTCTTGTAACTTGACACTCACATTTTACTAACAACTAGTATACTAACAACACATTTTACTAACAACTTGTTTTCTACTAGAACACAAAATTTAGATCATATGATGATCTAAATTTTGTGTTCTAGTAGAAAATTTTTTTTGAGTCAGTCCTTGTCGAGAAGTTAGCAGGTAAAGGTGACACTTTACATTTTCAAGCTTCAGGACCGATGCAATGGATTTAAATTTCTTCTATTTACTCAGCTTAAGTATTTGCAGATTTTATTGAATATTTCAGAAATAGGAAATGTCTATTGTTGCTTTGGACAAATACAGTGCAACTTGGATAATCCGCACGTCTTTAATTCGAAATCGTGGTTAATTCGAAGATTTCTCTTAGTCCCATGAATTCCTTATTAAATCAATGTTAAAAAATAGTGGATAATTCGAAGTTCAACTTCCTTAATTCGAAGTTTTTTATAAAAAATTTCGAACCATAACGACTTTACGGCGTTTCATCGTTAAGAAATTCGACCACGTTACAACTGAAATCCCCTTCCCGCCACCGTTCGACACGTGACGCTTCAGACGCCATTCGAGCTTCCTGATGTCAGTGTCACCATGTCTTTCAGTAAACCACGCGTGTACAAGAATTTAACGTTCGCTGAAAAGGTCGCCTTCATTCGCGAGGTGGAAAAGGGTGTGAAGAAGAAATGCCAAATCGGCAACGAATACGGGATAGCGCCGAATTTCATCGATACATTGAAGGACAAACCAACGTAAGTGAAGCTGTTTTCCGTTCACTAAACATGCTTGATGATTTTGCTAACCTTAAGCGACTGAATTCTACAAAACAATCAGACATTGCATAATTTCTTGAAAAACTATAATTTTCTGTATTGAACATAATATGTACTGTAGCTTACGTAATATAAATCTTATTTTGTTTAAGTCTTTCATACCATGATCTTTCTGAATAAATATTTACTTATTGACAGAATAATCTTTTCAAGCATTCAGTGGACCTGAAATTAAAGTTAAAAGATGTAACTTGTTTAATTCGAAAACTTGGATAAGTCGAAGTTTTGTAGTGGTTCCTTCAGCTTCAAATTATCCAAGTTGCGCTGTACTACGATTTAAAATTTCGTTGTATTATCTTCAACTTAAATGAATTATTTTCACTTTTTTATTTAAGTACCGACTTAAATAAAAAAAGCCAAAAAATCTTGTAACATTTTAAAGAAAGTAAATGTCAAATTCTTGCAGGAACTTCTTATTTTAGTTTTGTTTCTTTCTATTCATCCTCTCTTGAGCTCCTTTTTGAATTAAAATTGAAGTGTTGCAAATTTCTTATAACGGCTTTTATCTAGTTAACATCCTATTTAAAATATAATACGTAACTTTTATGGTTTCTATTTCATGAAAGCATATCTTGCTTATATCGTTCTTTTTCAAGTTATTTTGTACAATTTAAAAGCTTGTTCTTCCATATAAAACGCTATAATCAATGAAAAGAACATGTAAATCGAATCCGAAATCTTTACATCCGGAAATAGATGTCGCTGCATGTCTTTGTATGAAGTACTGAACCATCATCAACCTTTACTGTCGGCTGCAATAATGTTGAAATCGGGTGCTCGAATTTTGAACAACAACATAAAAATCAAATCAAAAACCTCGGTAGGTTTTAACATCATTTTTCTTCTTTTAACTTAAAATCCAACGCGCATTTTTATTCCAATGGATAACTTAGATTGAGGTCGCTTAACTTCGGAGATCCAATTTTTGATTTTGTCCCGGCGAAAAATGAGGAAGAAAATTCAGATACGATCCCCCTCAAAACATTTAAAAGTATTTTTTTAACATTTAATGAAATTGCATAGTTACAAATCGTATACAAAACCTCCGAAATGATAATATATGATGGTAGTAAGTCTACTAGATGAAGTAATAATTTCTGATTACGTCTTTTAATCAAAATTATATAATTAAAGTTTAAAACCCTTATTGAATTTAGTATTTCTCTCTTATCTGATCATTTTCATGTGTTAACCAATTGGTGTTTAACTTAGCAAATAATTATGAATTACTAAATGTAAACAAAGTTTATCTTTATTCTTTATGGTTATTACCTTTAATTTAGTATTTCATTATTATATAAAACAAATAAGTTTTCGTGGATCAGAAAGAAAAGAAATATTTTGAAGAAACACAGAAATTAAGTTTCCTGAAAAATGGCTGGGGGAAAAAGTATATAATTGCGAAAATACTTTTAGTCATCATTTTTATCTTTTTTTGTAACATTTTCCAATTGTGTAATTCTTAATTAATTAAAATTAAATAATTAAGCATTAAGTAATTATTATTATAATTAATTTAATACTCAGCATATATTTGTATACTTTTAATAATTTTATTTTTGGTATATTAATTAAATTTGATATTATATATATAAATCCCAATACAAAATTAGATTTGAATTTAGTTAACTTTAATTAATATTTATAGATTGATTTATTTTGGACTATACGTTAATTTTATAAGATATACACTAAATATACACTCGAGTAATATCTATATCTCGGATCAATATTTCGTAATTCAATATCGAAATTGATTTTTTCAAATAGACCGTGTCTGCTTTACAAGGTGATTAACCTTCAATAATAGATCAGTGACGAAACTGTTTTTCCTACAGCTTTTTTTCTTTTCTTTTAGTCAATTTAAAAATAGAAAAACATATTTATTTATTTTTATTTCAAATGTGTCTTGATTTTTGTTTTTTATTTTTTTTTATTTGATCTTAATTCTGTCTTTATTATTTTAATTTATCTTTATCTAGCTTTATTTATTCTCTTTCATCTGTTTCATTTTGGCTGGAATTACTAAGTTTTAATTAAAATTTTATATCAAAATTCTTATTTAGATTTTATATATATCATATTAACGATTAATATGCATGTGAAAATTAAAAATAAGATTAGTTTGCGATTTCACATGGATTTTAAAACAATAGGAAACATTTAAATAAATCTTAAAACTTCACTATTCCAAGTGGTATCGTCCTCAGAGGATGGGTAACAAATGGCAACTGGGAGAGAAAAATAACCTTTTAAATTGTTGAACTTAAAAAAAAATTATTATTGATACATCGATTGTTTAACATTAAAGTTATTTGAAATATATAATTTTTAATTTTAGGTTTTAAGTTTTCCATTATCAGCAGAAGCCCTAACATCAATCCGGCATTCTAGGTAAGTGATTATATAAAAAAAAATAAACTGAAAGGCAAAATTTAAGTTAGGAAATTTTAAAATAAGGTTTCTGAAAAAAAACTCAAAATGAAACTGCATGAGCTTAAACATTATTATATTGTACAAACTATATACTAATTGAAAACGTTTATCTTTAATGAGTTAAATTGCAGAATAAGAGAAGTAGGAAAATTCAGACATTTAATCTTAAAAATGGGTTTGATCACTTCCGATAGCTTTGCAGCTCTCACATATAGCTTCAAACTGGCCACAAGGCTGTCAAACATTCAAGAAAATATTAATGGCAATTCAAGTAAAATGCAGTCTTGAGGTCAAGGAATGAGAACAGCAATCCATCTTCCAAGAGCATCCATGAGTTTTCAATCAGATTCAGATCGAGAGAATTGATTGGCCAATCTATTTCACCAGTTCCTAATTCATTAAGTTATAGTCTAGAAGATGATACCTATTTGAACAGGAAATATGCATTTCAATCTTTGGCTAACTGCAACTTCAAACGGAAGTTCAGGATTGTTGTTTCTTTAACAGTGTTCATTCAAAGTGCGTGCCTCAAAGTTGTGGAGATCTGTAAGGTCATTAATAGTGGTTGCTGTCCACATCTCACAGATCTCACTTCAAATGATTGAGTTCTCTAAGGTTTAATGAATGAAATCTTGTATCACATTCTTCCCAAATCAAAGTCCTGGAACTAAATTGTAGACTGAATCTTGACTCAGTGAAGAGAACTTTGGTCCACATAATTTCGGAATACTGTGCGTATTCAGAAAACCTGTCTACCGAAGACTATTCACTGTCTACCGAAAACCCACCTGCTCAAACAGGTACATACAATATAACTCCAACACACCCCACACAATAGATTTTCTAATACGCAGAGCAATCACAACATGCTCCATTAAACCAGTCTTACACACTGAATTAAAACCCATTTACACGATACTCAGTTTTCATAACTACCCCTCCCAGCTTTTTCACAACTGCCTAAATATCCTCACACTTAAACTCAACAAAAAAATCTAAAAATACTATCCCCAAACCCCCTGTCAAATACATCCCCTTCCCTTATTATCCACCCCTTGAAAGCTTAATCAAAAAATTCCTCAACCAATACCAACATGCCTTGCCTTCAAATCACACAACATAAACGTAACACAAACCAAGCAATTTAATAACTCTTCCAACACAGTATACTGGATCCCATGTGGCCAATGCTCCTCTGGCTACGTGGGCAAACATCCTTATCCACACGCATTAAAGAACATCAACAAGCGTTCAAAAACACAGATCATACACCCATTAGGCACTATAAAGAGATGGTGCACATCTCCAACTTCTCAGCTGCTAAACCCCTTTCCCACCATAATAAACTATCCCACCGTCTCCTAGTTGAATCATTTCATATAATCCAGCTTAAAGCTTATAGCCCCATCATGATGGGGCAAAACGCCCGTCACTATTGCTAAACTTGCCTAATCCTCTCACTTCCCTCACTCTCACCATGCCTTCCCACCTCGTGTTATCTTAAATGTTGTTTTAATGTCTTATATGTTTGTGCCATCCCTGATGAAGGAATATGCGCAATATTCCAAAACTGTCGGTTTATTACCGTGTTTATAATTCTTTCCTCAACATTTTTGTAAGTAAGTGTGTTTTATTTATTTTCACTTTCTCTTTATTTCAATACATGCACGTTAAGCCTCCTCATCCTTTTCTGAATTGGTGTCAAGGAGAGAAAGACTACTAGTCTTCTGGCATAAAGATCTACTTCATGAAGCCTTCTGGTCTTACTTGACATTCTTCTTCCAGTGGCTTCAGAGAGTTGGGAAACAGTTAAGAACAGATAACATCGCTTATCAGTTATTTGCAGATATTGGTCATCTTGAGATCTTGTAACTTGAGGATGTCCTTTACCAAATCTTCTAATGATATCCCCTATACCTGAAACTGTGTTTTTAGCTTTAACATCATATTCTAGACCCTATCCAGTTCAGCTTGTTCATTCCCATCCAGCAGCAAGCCATTGTAAAGAACCAACTAACATGTCTACTAAGAATTTGCTATCCTAATTTACTAATAAAAGCTCTTAGAGATGAAAAATACCCACATCTCTAGCAGTAGAAAGCATAGCATTTTGCAGTTGTGTATTATTGCACGCAACATTTCAGGTTTCATTTTTAAACATTTAGAAAATAGTAAAAGTGCATATTCTATATTTTAATTTTGATATAATATAATTCTAAAAATTCAAAAGTTATATTGAATAATTTGGTAATTACATGAGAGTTGATTAGAAAAAAGTTTACAAATTCAATAACATTGCCATAAATGCCAGCAGTTGCTGAAATATCCAATAGAGGGCTGTACTGCTGGGTGCTGTAAGATCTTCTCATGCATGTCTTTGGAGATACTCACTATCATTTCTAAATGGTGATCTGCATTAAGGCTTAAATAGAAGAAATGTGCAACATCAGAAAGCAATGCCCAGGTCTTTTAAATGACCATGTGATCCTTCTTCATGTTGCACAGAACACACACAACTTGCTGCAAGGTTTCCGTGGGGAAATTTTGGGACATCTGCCATACAGTCCAGACTTGGCTCCTAGTGATTTTAATCAGTTCTCTGTCTTAAAAGAACACATGTCAGGTCAACTCTTCACAAGAAATAAAGAAGTTCAATAAGATTCAAAAAGTGGCTATAACAGCATGGCCCTGACTTTTATGTGGCTGGGATGGACAAACTGATCAAACATTGTGACAAACGCCTCAATCCTCAAGGTGACTCTATAGAAAAATAGTGAATCTGTGCCACTTTAAGGACAACATCTCATTTTCTTCCAATAAAGGTTTGCTTGTCATAAACAACCTTTGTAAACTTTTTTTTCTGCTCGATGTATGTATATCAAATTATTGTGTTATATATTTGACATATTTTTTTTGTTATAAATAAAGACTTATCTATATTTTTTTTTTTTTTTTGCATGTACAGATTTAAATAATAAAAATACGGTTAATAATAAAATGAAATTTTAGGTTCCAATCCTAAGCCGTCATAAAATCTTGATTGCTTAAACTTAAATAAAACTACATTAATTGAAGTAAATGTTTAATAAACAACTTTTCAAATAATTGAATCTTATTTTAAGATTTTAAATAACAAAATGAAAAACAGATGTAAGTTAACAACCTGAATGGATTGCAATAAGGAAAAGTGGATATGAAATTCTAAAATCTTCAAAGAAAAAAGAAATCAACATTGTCTTATAAATTTTATAAATTCCTTAGGATTAGCTGGAAATTGGAAAAATAAAGGATGGTAGACAAAAGTAAAAATGAAACTACATTGACTCGTCTGATGCTTTCCCAAAATACAAAATCATATTAATGAACTTAATTTAATACTTGTTATATTTAGAATTGAAGTAGCAGAATGGGTGGTAAAACTGTGTCTGATACTTCACTTTTTATTGGGGAAAAGGAGAAATGTCTTCCTGCATCCTTCTTCGAAACTAATAATTTATGGATATTGTTTATTTGTTTCTTTGCAATCTACCAATTACATCATTTGTTTTGTTCTTCTTCTACTTGTCAATTACAGGTAGAAGAAGAACTCCTCACTTTACGACCTATCTGCATAACGACCACTCGCACTTACGATCTCCGCCCCTTGAAGGTACAACTTCTTTTTCATCGTCGTCATCTCCCTTACCTGGACCCTCTACAGCTCCAGATAACCAAATAAACAAATGATAATATGTACATACGCATGTCTTTTTATGAATAAATTTAAATTATGCAACGGGCATTTTTATTTAAATTTGAAGTTTGTTGCATATTTTTTCTAATTTTACAATGATCCAATATGCGCAACCTCCTCGCTTATCGACCAATTAGCTTAATGATGTAGTCGTCGGAACGGGACTCAGTCATAAAGTGAGGAGTAATTGTAATAACAAACATCCTTCCAATCATTCTTCTTTATCTCCTACATCCAATATTGCATCTTCATATAGCCAGAGCAATTCTCTTTCATTTTATGTAACACATTAAGGAATCTCAGATGAAGGATTTTCTTAGTACTTTATATGATTCGAAAAATATGTTCATGAAGAAAGAATATTGATTTTTCACCAATCATACAGTTAAAATAACTAATAATTGATTTTACCTTCATTAAGCTATATTAAAATGAAAATTTTAAATTTTGATCTTGCTTATTGTAGATAAAATTCAGTAAACTTAGATTTATAAGAACTTAGATTTAACTTAGATTTAGATTTATGTTTTACAATTCATTTTTTTTTCCTCTCTTATGCTGTTCCAGTGTTAGTAACAAAGACTATCAATTCCTAGACAACAGTAGTTTGCCAACCTATCATTTCCAAGCCAGTTTGCCTCAGCTTCCTGTTCCTGAACTTACGAGTACCTGCAAACGGTATTTGACATCTTTGAAGCCTTTGCTGTCTGACGAACAGTATGCCAAAACAAGTGCATTTGTTAGCAAATTTCAGCAGGAAGAAGGAAAAGGTTAACAAGTATTTCATTTTTCTATATATTTTTAGGGAACAGTCCTAATATAGAGATGCTACTTCATTTTCTACAATAAAATGTGTGTGGAAGGTTGTTCTGGATCTCTGGACATGATTTGCAAAAGCAGTTCCTAGCCTGTGATGCATGTGCTTAACAATGGTGATGCAGATGTCCACGTGCTGTTCAGTGTGGAAATCTCATATGCTTATCGACAACAATGTTGAAGAAAATCATACTGTTTTGGGAAGGCTACATTACTGCTCTTTCCAATGCAAAGTATGGCTACTCTGCAATCATAAAGGCATGAAGTGTGGATTTAATGTGTCAAAAGAGAATTTCTTGTATGGTATACAAGAAAGGACAATCAAGAATGGGACTAATTGTAGAAGATAAAAAAAAAAATGCCTTTCCACAGTCTGCTACCATTCGTACTTCAGACGTGATTAAGAAAGTAAAGTCCCTCATAGTGGAAAACTACATGTATATATATTTTTTTTTTTTGTAAAATACAAATCCTACAGATTTCATTTCCTGTAGTTTTGACTATATTAACCATTTTTTGAAGCAGAGTTTCAGCTAAGGCTGTACATTTGGTAGTTTCATCCATCCAACTTCTTCTGAGTCATTCAAAGCATATAAATAAATGGGTCATTCCGTATCAAATCAACACACTTAAATAAAAAATTTTACTTGAATATCTTAGATTTTGATGAAATTTGGCACTGAGGTAAAATTCATGTAGACCAAGAAAAATGTCAAGTTTCAATTTTTTATGTCAACCCGTTTTTGAGTTATGGCCATTTAAAGTTTCCAAAAATAGCTCGGCGGGCGTTTACTAAAATTGTAATTGCTCTTCTTCTAATTGAGCTAGAGACTTGGGAAACATGTTATTTTCTTCTATTTTTAATGGCCTTTCATTTGATTTGCAACATGTAAGGGGTCTTGAGAGAAAATTTTTTTCCAAAATTTATCCCGAACTTTTGAACTTGAATTCCAAAAAAGTCACAAGATCAAAAAATTTCAAAAAATTCCCATAAGTGGTTTATTATAAGACTAAGCAGTATGCAAAGTTTCAAAATGGGATGGATATGGGTTCTTAGTTAAAATAAATTAAAACTAACATGGAATTTGAGAAATTTTTTTATTTAAATGTATTTGAAATCCAAAAATCAACATTTAACTTTATTTTAATCTAACACCCTAATAAAAAATTATTTAGGTAAAATTAGAATTTTAAATGTTAAATAAACAAGTAAAATTATATAAAAAAAATGGCTTGCTGTGATAGGTCTAGTTTATTGTAGTGGATCACTGGCATGTTGGTGCAGTGTGTGACATGTCCAGACTTTCTTCACATCATCAACCTCTGCAGTGAATCAGCACAGTCTGACTGTGGCATCAGTGTTGTGTGGATGTTTAAAGTAGTGATCTCTTTTTTATTTCTAGTTTGTTTTGTAATTTGAGAATTTAAGAAAGTTTTTTATTAGTACTAACTCTAATACCAGTTTACAAGTAAACTAATTAGTGAAGTGATTACGTGAAAAAAAAACAAAAAAACAATCAGTTTTAAATTACAGATTTTCAAGTTTTTTTTTTTCCTTTAAAGGAATATTTATCTTTCAGTTATTAAGAATAAGTCAAATATTTATTTTGATCTTAACTATTAATACATTTTTTTCTGGGAAAATGCCTAAAAGACTGTACTGGTTATGTGATAGTTGCTTATGATGAAAGATGGTGGCTAGCATTTGTATTGGACAGAAATGAAGACCTAGATGAAGTTAAAGTAACATTTCTTCATCCCTGTGGTCCATCACCATCATTCTGCTACCCAAGAAAACCAGATGTTCTGTAAGTTTCCGTAACAGACGTACTCTGTCTTGTGTGTCCAGTTGGAGTACCAACAGGAAGAAGCTATGTTTTATCAGAAAATGACAGTTTAGCAAGTAATGAGGCACTATTTAAAAGTTTTCAGTGAGCTCTGCTAAACTACAATGTGCAATTCATGTAATGACAGTGTTTATACTAAATTTTTATTCCATGAGATGAAGTGACAATCATGAAATATTTTTAAACTCTTAAACCAGTGTCGTAAAAAACATTATTAGTTAATTGTACTGCAAATCAATCTTTAAAACTCATTATTCCTGAAGGTAAGGCTATCTCTTACATATTTTGTCAATAGTATGTTTGTTTAAACTTACTTTTTTCTGGGATTTTATATGTTTTCTATAGATGTGGTAGTATTTGGAAGTCAAGTAAATATTGATTAACTAAAGAAGAAAGGAATTGTAGATTCGGATGCAATAACTTAGAGCAGTGGTCGGCAACCTTTTGTTGGAAATGGGACAAATATGTTATGTGGGGATTACTGCGGGCCGCACTTGGGCCAAAAAGGAAAATCTTATTTTAACAACCAAAAAAAAATCTTAATTTAACAAGCAAAAAAAAAAAAAATCTTCCAACACGCCGCGCGGGCCGCACCAAAACGCTTCATGGGCCGCATGCGGCCCGCGGGCAGCGGGTTGCCGACCGCTGACTTAGAGGATTGGAACCATATAATTTTTGAATGTGAAAAAATGAAAGAAGAAAGAAAGGGGTTAGACACAGAAAAAGTTACCAATAGGGGTGGATGGTGGATTTCACAGTTAAATCAAAAGAGAATTAATAAAGAAGTATGTAAATATGTTAAGGTATTTTTAGAGAAAATAGATAAAGAATAAAAAAGAGGTGTAAATAAATTTATATAATAACGTTATTGTTACTTAGGATGTTACGATTGTAATGTAATAAGGATATTATTATTGTTAATAGTATTGTTAGTAGATTTAAGTTAAAACAAAACTAAAAATGTATAACCAATGTTGTAAAAAGAAAAAAAAAAAAAAAAAGGTGGAAGAATCCAACTTGTAAAGGGGTTAACACCCACATCAAGTAAAATAAATATTATTATTATTATTATTATTATTTTTCTGAATAAAAAATGTAAACGTTAACAAAACCACATCTAAACAGAAATATTTTAAAGTAAGAACCCATATCCATCCCATTTTGAAACTTTGCATACTGCTTAGTCTTATAATAAACCACTTATAGGAATTTTTTGAAATTTTTTGATCATGTGACTTTTTTGGAATTCAAGTTCAAAATTTTGGGATAAATTTTGGAAAAAAATTTTCTCTCAAGACACCCTACATGTTGCAAATCAAATGAAAGGCCATTAAAAATAGAAGAAAATAACATGTTTCCCAAGTCTCTAGCTCAATTAGGAGAAGAGCAATTACAATTTTAGTAAACGCCCGTCGAGCGATTTTGGGCTATTTTTGGAAACTTTAAATGGCCATAACTCAAAAACGGGTTGACATAAAAAATTGAAACTTGACATTTTTCTTGGTCTACATGAATTTTACCTCAGTGCCAAATTTCATCAAAATCTGAGATGGTCAAGTTGAATGGGTGTGTTGATTTGACATGGAATGACCCAAATGGCATGTAACAACATGTCAAAAATTTAAACTAACATATGCATATTACTATCAAGTAAATAAACTTTATGATCATAAATGACATTCTAGTAGCTATTTCAGGCTTGCTGGCGATTGCAGCTAGACCAGTTAGTAGATGCGCTAGATCCGATTTTTTTTTTTTTTTTGCATCTTTTCAAAGGATATAAAAATTATATTATATTAATAATATGTTAATAAAATAAATTTATATAAATTTAAAATATAGTTGGCTCAATTAATTTCTAATCTTACATAAAGCCTTTTTTTTGGGGGGGAGGGGAAAAATATTTGAAATTACTCAAATTAAGATTATTATTACAAAAATTGTGTAGTTGTAACAGTTAATTAAATTCAACTATTTTTATTATTTTAGGTTTGCAAGAAGAACTTGTGGCCCTTAATAAGAAAAATAAACATACAAGTTACGTGACAGGTAAGTTATAGTTATATTCAATAAATAAAATTTAAATTTTATATAAATAAGATAATTAAAATCTCATCTGGAAGGCAAAAAGTAGAAATTAATTAAACAACAGAAAAGGGAAGACAGAAAGTATATTTAAGTAAGGATAGAAAACGAAGAGGCAGAAGATTCAAGTTCTGCAAATTTTGTTAATCTCTTTTGTGCATCAATAATCAATTCTCTGATACAAATGCAAAGGTAAAGGCATTCGACTGTGACTGAAGGGGTAAAGGTAGTGGGAGCGCAGGAGGTTTAGGCTAAATGGCTAGCCTGTCATCTGCCCACCTTTAAACTCCGATAAAATAAAAGGAGCCTGCACCCACTTGACAGAGGGCTGGGGAACCCTGTGGTCTGTATTACATCTCGATATGATCAAATTGTGATAACTTCATTTCATGAGATTTAGAAATGCTCCAAGCCTGAAGATGAATAAAAAAGTTTAACAGTTGTTATGGGTTGATAAATTATTATTAGTTAGACATACAAAAAAAAAAATTCGTCGTCTTTTAATTTAGGTTTTCAAAAATCATCAGGTGATTCAGATGTTTGCAAATGATTTCTAAACAAAATGGATCATGTGTTTCAGATTATTTTTATCGGCTAATTAGCTCATTACAAACTGCCTTGTCGATATCTTCATTGGCTTTCTCAACGTAAAGTAATTGAAAATAATTATTGTTTAAAGCCAAGATTCTCTGTTACTTGATATTACGATATTTATAAGGTTTTGAATTTAGGTTCTGTAGTTGGCAAAAAATGCTAGGTACAATATGTGCAAGAGGAGATTACATAAAAATAGCAAGAAATATCTTGTTACCATTTGTTTGTAGAAGGCATTTTTTTTTATTTTAGAATATTCTTTGAGTTGGAACATAATTCTTGTAGCACTGATTGAGTTCAGATGTTATGACGTGCAATAATGCAGTATACATCACAAAAGAATTTACTTTTCTAATCTGTAAAATTCCCAAATTGAAACAGAACAACCAACAAAGTGGCTGTTAAAAATCCTATCAATGAAATATTGGAAGCTAAGATTGAAGATAAGGTAGCAATCAACATCTGAATGAGTAATGGCACAAAACTGATCAAAACCATCTTTTTCTATTCTAAACAGCCAATAAGAGTATTGCAACATATTCACTTATGCATTTTAAGTTATCTTTCGTTCTGACTTTAGTGAGTGAAGTCCTCTTTGTTTTGAAATTGTCCGATGGAGCAGTTTGATGTGACTTCATTTTTCATTCCATTTACTTACAGTGTTTTGTAACACTAACTGCATAATGTAAGTGAATCTATCAGAATTTCCATGTTCTTCTTATTGAAATTTTAATTTTTATGGAAAAAGGCAAAAAAGTTGAGGAATTGTTTGAATTACAGTGAAGGTGTAGGTAAGAATTTGGAGACTTTCAAATTGTTTATTAAATTCTTTTTAAGTTTCTATTTGCAAGAGATGCTTAAGTCCTGTAGAGATACTTATGGTAATTTGAGGTAAATCACTAATGAATTTTTTTATTTTAAACTTCATAGAGCCTTGGTTTGACATGTATTTGAAATGCCGTGATTCTATTGTACTGAATTTCAACCCTTTTATGATGTTCATTAACGACAGTAGACCTGAATATAATGATCAAGTAAGTACCTTTTTTTAAAAAAGATTTAACGTGCATGCATTATTAATAAAATTTGAAATAAATGGCCAACACTCTTCACTGATTTTTAAAAAACATTTAACACATTAAAAAATACAGGACACGACCGGTTTCGCCTCCATGACGAGGCATTGACGAGTGTCAATAGTAACAGAAAATAATTACAGCTTTTTTTTAATTGCTAATTAAACATGGTGTTTTAATCATTAAAATGTACAATTTTTGCTAAAGAATATCAACAGAATATAATAGATTAGAAGTAAATTTGAGGAGCAATTCTTTATACAGAATCATGTTTTGTTTTTATTAGTTGCTGCGAGCCACCAATATGCTTATTTCTTCTTTACGTTTTATGAAATCGTTGCGTGCTGAAAATTTGGAGCCTGAAGTTTTTCATCTCAATCCAGAGAAAAGTGATACACCACTTTTTCGAAAATTTACAAGGTTAGCTTATTTTTCAGTTTTTTTTTTTAAATTTACATAAATTAGAAGAAGTTTAAAAAAAAAAAATCACTTTAATTAAAAAGATGATCCAGTTGATTTTTATATTTTTTTTAAATGTAGTTTCCTTATTTACATAACAAAGATTATTTGTTAGAATGTTGATTGGTCTAAAATGGTAAAATCTAGAAATAAAAACAAAAACAAAAAAAAAGCCTAGATCTTACTATGATACTTCAAAATTCCTATAATATTTCTAGAATAAATGAATAAATGATATGGATGGTTAATTATATGGATGTATGTTATGTATTGTTAAATTTAAAGTTGAATGTATAGATTATTAACGAATGCTAGAGAGGAAGAGGAAAAGATTTTTCTGTCCTCGCTTAACCTGAAGAAGTTTCTTGTATAAAGAAATGAAATATTGTATTAAAGAAGATATTTATTAGGATAGAAATAGGATCGACTGAATGTCTATATTTATTCTAGATCTTACTAGTAATAAATGTAATTATTTGTTTCTTCTGTTGTAGAGTATTGCCCTCATGCATTTCTTGGTTTGGTGTTTATTTATTTAATGCGTATCCATTAGCTTTGAATCAGAGTCTGTTCAATTCTACTCCAGCAAAACAAAAAGACCTGTTTCAAGATGAATTTGCCAGACCATAGTCCATTGATAAAAACTAACAAGATTAGTTCCATCTGAAAATCTGTTGACTCACCACTGCTACAGTGAAAATCGGATAATTCGAATTTTTTGCTCGATCTCTAGAATTCTATAGTAAAATAATGTTAAAAAATCGTGGATAATTCGAATTTTATTTTGGATAATTCGAATTTTTCGTACGATTGTCCTTAAAATATTATGGTAAAAATTGTTCCTGAGACTTTTCTCAGCTAAGGTGCATTAGTTGTTATAACAGTCTTTCTAAGGAAAACAACAGCGAGGGTTGGAATGTCACTATGTGGGGATTTCCGAGGATTTTTCTGTTCACCCTCTATTGTTACCCTCTCCTATGACTCAAAGATTGCATTCAATGAAGCAATTAAAAATATCTGCCTTTTTTTTAAAAAAAAGTGATGAATAATTAAGCTAGTAAAAAATGTTTGATTTAATGAAAAAAAAGTTTAGCAGTATTCTTAAATAAAGTTTCTTTGTTAAATCTTTGATCATGGAGTTAATCTTTTTTATTTATCTCTTCTGTTTGAGAGAATATATGTAATTCGAATTTTTGGATATTTCGAACTTTTTCTCTGGTCCCTTCAATTTCGAATTATCCAAGTTTGACTGTATTAAGAGTCCATCAGGACATTATAATTTATTAATTTAATTTATAGACTTTCCTTGAACTGTTGACGTTATCTAGAAACTTTACCACATTTAGCAAATTCTGAACATCATATGGAAAACACAGTTAATAGAGCCTGGTCCAGAAAATTTAGGATCCAACGGTTAAAAAAGAAACCCTTCCTATGAGAAGCAGACCAAATATAATGGTCATTTTCATTTATAAAGCCTTTTGGAGAGAAAAAAAATGAAACTTTTCAACCACTCTTTCATAGAAGAAGATATTAAATTGGATTTTTAAACTAAAAAATGAATTTGAATTTTCTGATTAGAATGAATAGGCAGTTCAGTTTTGTAAACAGAATCATCTAATAATCATTAAAGAACACAAAACAGAATTCATGTTATTGCAAAAAGAAATGGAAGGATGCGATTTAAGAAGGATTACTGATGAAGCAGTCTGACAGTTTAGTTGATGTAGTAGTTTGAAAATATGCTAAAGTCATGGGGAGAGGAGAGCATTTTTTTGTTGTTGTTCACTGTGTATCATTGTTTTCAAGCCTAGAAATAATTGTTGAGAGATATAAAACAATGGATGGAACGTTTCTAAATATAGACCCTGTAGACTCAAGGGACTTATTAAGTACTCTTCATCCGTTCGATATTCATTCTCAAATGTGATTATTTGTTTTTTTTTCTCTGTTACAGGGTATTGCCTTCACGCATTTCATGGTACGGTGCTTATTTATTTAATGCCTATCCATTAGATATGAGTCAGTATTCAAGTCTGTTCAATTCTACTCGTATTCCAGCGAAACAAAAAGACCTTCTGTTTCAAGATAAATCTGCCAGACATATTCTAGTTATAAAAAATGGACAGTTTTATGTATTTGATGCTGTGGATGCAAATGGTACTTATTCAGTTTTTAATTCAGTTTTAAAATTAAAGAATTATTTTCTTGACTTTTAATATAATTTTGAAGACATATAATTTAAGCTATTTCTCTTCTAGTTAATTGTTAAAATTAAGTTGATAAAAATAATAGATTTTTTTTTATTCAATTTATAATTTTCAAATTGCAGATAAACTTTTTCATTAAGTTTATACACTCATTACCAAAAAAAAACGACGCACCCAGAAGGAGTTGTCCGATTGTAATGAAATTTCGTATGCAAAGACATTGGGACCGCCCATGCAAATGATTAAACTTTGGTGTCCAATGAATGAATAGCGAGAGCTACAGCGCATCGGAACTGCGCACTCAGCAGGTGTATATAAGAAGCGATTCTCAATCTGATGGTCGAAATTTCTGTTGCATTGCTATTTAGGATAGCTTTCAATGACTGAAGAAATGCCTCGCCGCAAGATTCGAGCTCATTACGTGCAACTGTCAGAGTTTTAAAGAGGTCGTATCATTGGATTGAAAGAGGGAGGTTGGGCAAATCGGAGAATCGCTCGTCATACGGGTCGAAGTGATGCGGCGATTAGAAGATGCTGGCAGGAATGGGTGGACAATGGCAGATTTCAGCGTCATGAAGGTAGCGGTCGCCCTAGGGCCACAGCAGAGCGGGAGGATAGAGTGATTGTCAGATCAGCTGTCACAGCGCCTGAATCATCGTTATCAACCATCAGACGTGTGACCCGCACATGAGTGTCCACCACGACCATTCGCAGACGGCTGAGAGAGCGACATCGACGCTCGTACCGACCGCTATGCCACCTGCCACTCACGTCTGCACACCGTCGGGCCAGATTACAGTGGTGCTTGGCTCGATCCGGTTGGAATGATGCTGACTGGGGATGTATAGTGTTTAGCGACGAATCCCGCTTCCAACTGTGTCCTGACGATCGTCGCAGACATGTCTGGAGACTCCCAGGGCAGCGTGCCGATCCTGCTTTCACTATTGCACACCACACAGGCCCTCAACCAGGAGTTATGGTCTGGGGTGCCATTTCCCTTGATAGCCGGACCCCTTTGGTCGTCATTAGCGGCACACTTACAGCACAGCGGAACGTCGACGACATTCTGAGACCTGTTTTGCTACCCTGGCCTTATTTTTCAGCAAGATAATGCCAGACCATATACGGCACGTGTTGCTATGACCTGTCTTGCAGCTTGTGAAACACTTCCTTGGCCAGCCAGATCCCCAGATCTCTCTCCAATCGAGCATGTCTGGGATATGATGGGAAGGCGACTGCATCCACCAGGGAATGTGGATGACCTAGCCCGACAATTGGAGCAAATTTGGCAAGAAATACCGCAGGAGACCATCAGGGAGCATTATCACTCTATACCACGTCGTGTGGCAGTTTGCATTCAGTGTAGAGGTGGGTCAACACCTTTTGAGTTCGTTACTTTATAACTCTGTAACTCTGAAATAAATCATTCAATTTGTCTGAAATTTTAATAATTTTCTATTCTGTACATAATCTTCCTCTCCACCAATTTTTGTCTCCATCGGACAACTCCTTCTAGGTGCGTCGTTTTTTTTGTTAATGAGTGTATTTTAATCCCTCTCCCTTTTACTTTTTCTAAGGAAAAAAAAAATGGAATGTGCATATAATTGACTAAAGAAAATATTCTTTTCTTCTTTTTAGGTAATATTTATGAGCCACAGTATATATTGAAGTGCATGTCTTACATTGCCAATGACAAACGTCCTCCTCCTGAATATTCAGTGTCTTACTTAACTAGTGAAGACAGAGACATTTGGGCATCTGCAAGACAAGAACTAATAAACAACGGGAACAGTGAAGTCTTTAAAAAGATTGATTCGGCCCTCTTTGCCCTAATCTTGGATGATGTTGACTTAGGAGAAGATCCTAAGTTTTCTTCTACAAATATGCTATATGGAAATGGAGCCAACAGGTAAAATATTACTGCTTCTGTAGTACTACTGATATTTTGTAGCAAACATATAAATGAAGATTGTTAAAAATGTTTTGAAATAATTAATAAAATTATTAGTTAAACATTTTCGTTAATCTGCAGCAAACCAAAATACAGAATTAGGTGCTTTATTTAGAAGAGTTCAAGAATTTTAGTATAGTATTGTATTATTATTATGCTAATATAAGAATGAATGAAAAACAATTAATCTTTACATCTTTTTTCCTTGTAATGGTTATTATATAGATTTGCATATTTTTAACTCTGACCCATGATGACTTAAATTTGTCATTATTCACTGTAAATTTTGTAACTGATTACAACTTCTGTAATTGACCATGTATGTCCTACACACTGTCTTCACAGTATACACTGAATAGACAAAATACTAGAGACACCTAAATAATAGCATGCCAGTCCTTCTCTTGCACTAAGAACAGCCTGTACACACCGAGGCATCAACTCCATCAAAATGCTGGAGAGTTGAAGGTAGTGTCAGCCATGCCTGTTCTACCATTTTTCCACATCACCCTAGACATCGTTGCCAGATTCATTCATCTGATGTCTCGCTCAGCGGTATCCCGGAAATGTTTGATAGTGTTTAAATTAGGGCTGTTGTGGGCTACTGGGTGGTCTGAAACTCAGATGAGTGTGTTCCTCGAGCCATGCCTGGGTGGTAGTGGCCCAATGAGGCCCAATGTTAGAATTTCAGTCATTAATTCCTGTTTAGCCTTTGATGACCCACTTCTTCAGTCTTCCTCTCAAAGGAATAACTTCTTATTTCTACATAGAAAGTTCCTATTATTTGTGAACATTAATTCCATCATTCTCTTTCCACCTAGTCATAACTTATTCTATTTAGTACAACTTCTTTCTCTTATTTTTTTCGTACACTGATGACATATCTGCCAGTAGTTATTGAGACTCATAGATGATTCACTAGTTGTTTTGATAATCCAAAAATAACTAGTTATTTATCTAGTTAATTATCCAAAAATAATTGATAAATGAGTGAATTGTAAAAAATCTTATTCTTCCAGCTTCACATATTTCTTGTATTTTAAGAATTGAACTTAAAGAAAATGTCTGTGAAAGATGTTGTAGAAGAGAAGGAGGGTCACTCTGTTTTTTTATTTATCTAAAAGCTTTTTTTCCTTTCTTTCTTTTTTAGATGGTTTGACAAATCATTTCAAATGATTATTAATAAGGATGGTAAAGCAGCATTAAACTTTGAGCATTCATGGGGAGATGGAGTTGCTGTTATGCGTTTCTTTAATGAAGTTTTTGAGGATTCAACAAAAAATTCCTATCTTGATCCTGACTCAAAGCCAGCAGATGTAGATGCATCCGCACTTGTTACCTGCTTGGGTAAGGGATTTTTTTTTAATTGATTTTTCTTTTTATTATATCAATTAAAAAAACACATATGTCATAAAATATTAATCAGGTATAAAAATTAACAAATTATATTTAAATAGAAAAAATTAACAGAGAATTAAGATATTTGCTATAGTTGTTACTTCTGTCATGTTACCTTCATTTAGTGAAATTGATGTTATATTTTACAAATTTTAACTGTGTGTTTTACTGGAAGCTGTAGTAGGTTAATACATTACATGAAATCTTTCTTTACTGCTGTGATTCACTGTTAATTGAAGTATTAATGATTTCTTTATTGACTTTAATTTTCATTAGAATTCAAGCTTTCAGATGCTTCAAAACAGTTTATCAAAGCAGCAAAAGAAAAATATACAAAAACCACTGCTAGTATGGACTTAGTTGCCTATGAAAATACAAGATTTGGCAAGAAATTCTTGAAGCAAGAAAATGTTAGTCCTGATGCTGTAATGCAGTTAGCTTTTCAGGTAAGCTTATTCTAAAAATTCACTTATATGCTCTGACTAGCAAAATACCTGTGCTTTGTGCTGATTATAAAAAAAAAAAGAGTTCTCGTGATGTGAATGACGAAGGAATTGTAATTGTGAAATCACTTCTTAACTTTCCCAGTTGGATAAAAAAAAAAAAATAGTTATAAATTAATGTTAAATTCGTATTTTGTAACTCGAAAATCCCTAGATATCAAATTAATATCTAGATCGTAGAATATAAGACTTCTCACCCCTTTCTGCCCTTCTCCACACCCGTATCACTTCAAATCTTCCCCTGTTGGTAAAAAATCATGTGATCATTACAAATATTTTGTAACTGAAAAAACCCAATAGAAGTAACCTTCAACAAAGTCCCCCCCATTTATACACTTTTGTGTATAAAGAGGTATTCAACAATTCGTTGAATACCTATCTTTTCGATATTGACAAAGAACACTTGTATCAAATTTTGTTTTCTAAAGCAGTTTCAGAGATATGTTTACCCTTCAAAAAAGTTTGCTCTCCTTTACCCTATTTGCATCTCTTAGCATTTTTGTTGTTCGTGCATTATTCTGGCATGCATATGAAACTCCATGCCAAATTTGGTAAAAATCCATTGAGAAATGGTATATCGTTTCAAGACAACCAGACAAACCAACAAACATTTGTCCTTATTAAGTAGATCAGTGGTTCCCAAAGTGTGGGTCATGAACCCCTGGGAGGTCGTGATAAAGAGTTGGGGGGGGGGGGGGAATTACAAAATAAAAAAAAACACTCCTTATTAACATACATGTTTGTTTTTGTTTTTTCAGAAACTAGCTTCTTAAATCTGGGCTCTGTATTCGATACATACATAATGATATCATTTTCAAGTTCATGGTGATTTCTCGCTTTTGTTTTGATAGGAAGTTATAGATTAGAAACTTATTTCACATAAGAGGTTGCAAATGGTATCAAAAATTTAAGAGCTTGCATTGTTTGATCCAAAACTGCTCTACACTATGGGAAAAAAAAATCTAGCTTCAACATTCCATCAGTACATATTTTAAAGAGTTTTTCGTTCATATATGTTGAAATTTCAGCCACTTGAATGCAGCTGTCTAAAAACGGATTTAGTATCCATCTGTGACTATCTTATTTGTTTTGAGTTTGTTCTGGAAAATACTCAAAAAGCTGTTGTTTAAAATTGCGCTAACTTAATTGCATGTCTGCAAAACAAACTCAGAATTTACCGTATCATATTTAGCTAAATTTTCCATGAGTTCTTGAATACACTGGAATGATTGTTTTCGTTTTGTTGAGTGATGTCGACATAGCAATCAAGTTTCTTTCTAAACCCATTTATTTTATCCCTGTTTTGTTATTATGTTAACATCTTGGCCTTGCAAACTACTATTCAAAGTGTTTAAGTGTTTGACAATATTAACAATATCTCTGAATCTCAATATTAATTTGCTAAATAAATAAAGCTTTTTTTTAATGCTATATATGCAAGGGTTCCGGAGCGAAGCGACGGTACCCGGCTAATAATTTATAAAAATAGCATGTTTAAACTGTAGAAATTTTCATGTCGGAGAAAGCAAACGTAAGATTAGGGAGAGGGTATTAGAACATGTGTATTGCATTAAGAAGAAACAAGGAGACAAGTCAGAATTGGCTGAGCACTGCTGTGAGTTAGGTCATTCCATTAATAATGAGGTCATTGCAAATAATATAAAATTATTATATATAGGAAAAGACTCAAGAACGAGGAAAATAATAGAGAGTATAATTATAAGAAATATTAATCTTAATCGTAATGAGGGAATGGAAGTTGATAAAGTACGGGTAAATTTAGCTGGAGAGATAGTGAAATCATGGTTGATAACAGAAAGTTGATAAAATTTGAAGAATTGAAGTAAATATAGGAATTGTTAGAAGTAGTATTGTTAGTCATTGGTAAGTGATTGTTATATTAAACTACGTCCAGGAGAGTGAATGTGATATTTAGACCTCTGTAATTATTTCAGTTTTTAAGGAGAAAAAGAAAAGACGGCATACTTTCCGAAAATTTGCTTAATAAATAAAGCTTGTGGAATGTTATATCTTTGTTAATAATGAACCCATGTCTTCCCAAATTTACTAAAAATACGAGTTTGCAATGCTCTTCCTTGGATGGAATTCACCACTTTTAATGACAGATTTCATTTTTTAATGACTAGATGTTATTTCAGGTGTAATTATTTTGCTGACAGTCCATTTCAGATGTTAATTATTTTGATGCAAGAGCTTCTAAATGTAAAAAAAAAGTGTAGCCTTGTAGCATTTGGTATTATCTCTTGTAATCTGACAATGAGACTGTTTCGTTATCCTGTCATTGCCTTGGCACCATCAGTGCATCCGACAATGCATTTTTTCAGCCAGTCAATATCATACGAAATAGTACTTTCCCCCAATTCAACAATGAAGAAAGAAAAAGACAAGGAAAAAAATAAGAAGAAAACCTTTATTAAATCTGTATCTTTATTATTTTATCTGTATCTTTATTATTTTGGAAGTGATCATTGAAATAATTTATTTTTAAATAGGCTTACATCTGAAAGGACTTTTTACAATATCCTTAGCTCTCCCCCCCCAAATTAATTCTGGATGCGCCACTGTCGCTGAACAATCTATTTTTTTTTTTATTCTGTTCACTGCCAGATGTGGAAGGTTTCAACAATCGTTTTAAAAATTTATCCATCTTTAAGAAAATGCTTGAACTAGTCATTTAATATCCGATATTGCATTTGTCACTCAACAGTTTGGTGTGGAGACTGGGAATGATGTCTCATCATGCTTCCTGCTATATACAGTTGAACTGTTTCCAGAAGACTCCAGTGCGATCTAGCGACAAATAGAAATAGCTTCTATAGCTCGTGAAATGAATTAATTACATTAAATTTAAAATGAATTTGGGCTTTAGTTCAAGAAGTTTGCTTTTTTTTTTTTCCATTTCTAAACACTTAGTAGATTTGAGCCTGCAATTTGTTACTATAAGCATTCAATCAGTTGTTTACAATGTACCAACAATGTGCTATGACTATTTAGTCTCTCACTAGTCTAGTCCTAGAAGGATCTCATACGCTTTTTCTGGGCTGCTTTGCACCTGTGCATACGATGCCAGGACTTAGCAGAAATGTGGTATAGTCACATCCTGATATCACTCAACTATGCTAGAATGCCAAATGCATTTGGAAGATCTGTTTGCTTTAAAAATTTAGTTTTACAACATTCAGTAAAGCATAAAGCATTAAAAAATATTTTTCATGAATTTTGGCATTAATTTTTTCAAAATTAATATTTCCCATCTTTTGCACTTACAATATAGAGCTGTGATATGATATACAATCTATATAGTAGACTAATAGAAACTGTGTTTGAATATGAAAAAGAAATTCTCCATCTCAGAATCTATTATGTAAAATCAAGCTGTAGGTAGCAATCTCAACTTTTGAATACTAGAATTGTAAGATCGATAAAAAGTTATGATTGATAAAAAGTTATGAAAAGAAAAGAAAGATATTAATTCACTTATGTCTAATCCCTAGCTTGCGTCATCTTGTCTAATTTTTACCAAAATCAATAGACCTCATATAAGCACCTAAATCATCTATAAAAGCTTTAAGAATAAAAAGGTTTTAAAATGCAATTTTAAGTCGAAATAGGCATGACAATTCTTGATCATAATTCCAAAACTGCGCATTCTAAAAAGCCAAATTTTTTTATATGTATAGGTTGTTACCAGGACAATTCCTACTGATTTTAGTAAAATTGAAAGGACCTGTAGATAAGAAGCTATGGATCAAAAATCATCAACATAAATGAAAGAGCAATTGTTGTTTTTTTTTTGACTGATCAGTCATTTTCTCATATGATCTCTTAGCATTTCAGTATTTAAGAATTAATCTAAATTTTCTAATACTTGGATAAGTGAAATAGGGGAAAATATCACCATGAAAATTCATTAAAAATTTCAGTATAGTGACTATCTTTTTTGCTTCATGTGTTTTCTTCTTCAATTTTTCTACATTCTTGTTCACTATTCAGTAATCTAAAAAAAAAAAAAAAGAAAAGTCCGGTAAAAATTTTATATAATCTCTTTATAAACTGTTTTCTGTTTTCTTTCTTTCCTTCTTTTCTGTTTTTGAGACTTATCACTGTAATTCAGTCATTATATGTAAGCTGAAATAAAAAAGCATTGATTAATTTCCTTAAAGAGGTCTAATGATAAAGAGGGACCACACGATTTAACAAAAAAAAAAAAGAAGAAGAATAACAAAGATATTACTATATCGTATATTACATATGTTTAAGTATTACAATATAAAATTACATTGAAGAAGAAAGGATGAAAGTATTCTGAACTTCAGTTAAACTTGCCAACTTCTTGCCTATAAACTTACTGACTGGTGCCAATCAAGAGATCACTGCAGTATCACTATTACATAAGATAAAAATAAGCAAAAAGATTGAGATTCTACACAATCTATACTGGCGAGCAAAAAATTCAACTCAACATTCATATTTTCATTTGCTGTCTGTTATTTCAGAAATTAAATTATTTTGAATGGCAATTTATATATTGTTTGAAAGCTTATAAAGTACACATTCCTATGGTGTCACAAGGAACAAGTTTACAACAATCTTTTCTTTACTATAGTACAGAAAACAGGAAAACATGTTGAAAGGAGCTATAAAATGGAAAAGGTTTGCTTGAAAAGAAAAGCCAATATACTGTAAAAAGAAACAAAATTTATTATAATCAGTATTCGATGTTGCCACCCCTAGCTCGTATAACGGCTTCCAAATTGTTTGCCATCAACTATATTAACTTCTGCACCATGTCTTATGGATTGGCTTCCTACTCCTCTCTCATGGCTGCCTGGAGTTCAGTGATGGGGCTAGGAGTGAGACGTCTGGCTTGAACCCTTCTTTTCAGCTCATCCCACATGTGCTTGATGGGATTTAGGTCCGGGGCTGCATGGAGGCCAGTCCATGGTGGGCATCCGACCTCATCCAGTACTGATGAGTACACCTCATAACATATGTCTCGCGTTGTTGTGCTTTAGCATGAAGTCCTGACTGACAAACTCTGCATACGGGACCACATAGTCACCTAAGATGTCCCTGATGTAGACATCTTCCATCAAACCACCTTTGTGGCCACTACCAGCTATGTTAACAAGATCTGTTTTCACCTCGAAGGAAATCCCAGCCCACATTATGCTGGATATGCTGCCATAGCTCACTTGTTCTGAGATACAGCATTGTGCATAATAATCTCCAGGCCTTCTATATACGAGAGCTCTTCTGTCGCTGCCGTGCAAGCACATTCTGCTTTCATTGGAAAACTAAACATTGCTCCATTACCTGAACTCCAATCGACAAGATTGCGAGCAAATTGAAGTTGTGCTTGTCTTTGGGCTGCTGTCAAGAGGAGCTCAGTACAGTCCTCTTTGGTGTCAGATTGCCATTCTTCAACCATCTTCCAACTGCCCACTCTCTGACATCCATCCCCCAGTGCTCGTCGCAGCTCTTCTTGGATGTTAATTCCGGTAAGTTGGCGATTTCGGAGTTAAGACAATGAAGCTATTGTCTCTCTACAATGTGGACCACAGTCTGCCTGAACCAGGTCTCTGATTGAAGGAACCAGTTGCCCAATACCTCCACTATACTCGCAATGTGGCAGACTAGCTCATGTTCAACTGCCGAGCTACAGGGCAGTGGTGTGCCTCTCTTCCAACAAGGCAACAAATCGAGTGTGGTGTGCATTTCATGAGTGAATAATGCAACTTAATTAAATGAGATGTGTGCCTGTCAACTTCTGAAATTTGACTGATGAGTAATTCTTAGAACAAACTAATTTTACAGGCAATGAACACGTGCACATCATACATGACATTGTGGCATTTGACAGCATTGTTGAGAAAAGGCCTGATATTACATTTCAGTATTGTTAGACACTGACTTTTATCATACCATTTGAAAGCTTATTTTCTACGATTTCAGATGATGTTAGTTGTTCGCTACACTTACATTCCTCTTTGACAAAATTTACAGCAAATGCAAATACTACCGTTGTATCGATTTTTTTGCTCGATAGTACATTTAAAGGCTTTTATTTTTCATTTACTTATCCTTATGCTTCTGTTAAAACATGATACCAGTAAATTGCACAGGGTTTGTTAATAAAATGGAACAAATAAAACATTTGAAATTATGATAGATTGTGAGAAAGATCTATAGATATTTAACTTAATAAACGCGTCACAGATAGTTTTAATTCAAAATTGAAAGTAGGCCTATAATAGATATACTTGCCCTAGGAGTAACTCAACAAAAAAAAAATCAAATAACTTTTTACTTTTCAAAAAAAAAAAAAAAATAGAGGAAAAAGTATGATTTTTTACAAGGGGCTTGTTAGGCAAGCAGCCAGCCTTATATCACAAACTGCCTACTGTTATTCACTTTTTAAGAATAAGCATAGTCGCAATTTCAAGCACAAAATACAATGTAATTCAAAGAATGATAATTTGGGAAATGCATCAATATAGCTGTTAACTTGTGAATTTGTGCATGCTAATTTTCTCAATGTTACCAATCATTGACTCCAAATCTTATTGAATGGCTAATGATGGGTTTTTGCATAAATATAAGTCTTGGCTTAGATCTACAGTCTACATTCAAAATAGATTAACCAAGCTTGATTCATCTCGGAGCATAATGTTTCCAAAAGCCTTAAAAATTAGCCAATTTTTCAGCCAAAATATTAGTGTTTCATTCAGTCCATTTCTCATTTGCTTTATTTATCATTTTGAAATTGTTATAAATTTTATCTATGAATTTATACTTTCATCTATGAATGATCACAGTATTCTTATATTAGGGATGGTATACTCTAGCACCATTTCTGAACAACAATCGAATGGTATGACATGCAATTTTTTATGATATCCAATCACCTTTGCTTTTGATTATATAAAACTTCTGGCCCTTATATTATCTTTTATATGAGATTTTTCCCACTGTCTTTTCTGCTAAAGCAAGTTATAAGCAGTAACAGCTGCCATCTTCTGTGAATATTCATATAAGATATTTCCTTGACCAGCTATGTCCCCAGATAAGTTTTCATTCAAAATATCGAAGACATTCTTGGATAAAAAATAATACTTAATTCTTAACCATCATGCATTAAAAGGGCTTGCAGGTATACTTTTAATTCATGGCTAGCAGTGACTATGATTATAATACATGACGTAACTATGACTATTTGAAAAATTATATGTTTGTTTGTTCATTTTTTTATTTATTTTTTATTTTGTTATTTATGTATTATTTTTATTCTGACTACTAAATTTCAAACTGCTACACACTAAGTTTCATGTTGAATGGATAATTGCTTCTATAGTTTTTAAATCAACAAATGAAAATAAATTTGGCAGAATTCTATCAAATATAATTTACAACTTAATATTATTTCATTCATTTCATTGAGGAATCCATCTAATATAAGAAGCAAATAAACTCTCTCTACAATAAATAATGATCTTCCATAATTCTGTGATTGATACTGTTTTTATTGTTTTTGGTTTTCATTATTGTTTCTCAAAATTTTCACACTGCTTCAGTTTCTCTTGAAATTTCCATGTAAGTTTGGGTGTTCACACAGAGTAAACTTATACTATCCAATATTAAAGATTTCTTACATAGTGAAATTGGATTGGAATTGGGCCTTACGCTATTAATGTGTAGGAGAATTTTTTTTTAAGAATATTGCTTAACAGATAGTCAAATATTGAGAGGCAGAGGAAGTAGAGACAAGTTGAATTGTCTTGCGAATTCATTGTGAAACTATCACAACTCCTTTATTAAACTAAAAACAAGAATACTTCTTCACCGATTCTTGTTTTTAGTTTAATAAAGGAGTTGTGATATTGTATGAAGATCTCAGATTTTGATTCATTGTGAAACTGATTGTAGGAGCTTACAGAATAAAATAAAGTAATTCCAATAAAAAAATTTAAAAAAATCTTTAAAGAAGATTTAGTTTGAAACCAATTAGGAGTATGAAACAAACATACTCCTAAAAAGTTTAAAAGAGTTGATTATGTATCATCTCAGAGTTTTAATGATATTTGATGAGAGATTTAAACATCGCATCCAATGACCCTGGACAATACAGCAGTCAGAATTCTTACATCTAGTGTGTCAGTGTAACTCCTCTCTCATTTCAGGGAATTCATGGAAACAGAATATCTGCTTAGTTTAACTGGCATGTGTAGAATTTAAGTGCTTGACTCTGCAACATTTTATTCCAAGTGCTACCTTGCAACTAAAGATTTTCAGTAGTCAATATGCATGACTGATGGTGGATTACTCTGGGGAGCTTTTATCAATGCAGTGATGCTTCGAGAGGCTTCTTAGTAAGCATTACCTAAACCTTGGCAAGTGTTATGTGGCTCTGAAATAATTAGGTAAAGAACCTTCTTGCAGCCATTCAAAAAAGTAATAATAAATAATTAGCACTAAATGCATTTGTATCAGCATTGTGAAAAAATACTGCATTTCCGCTAGACCAATAATGAAACTGCTGATAGTTTGTTGCTTCAGAGAAGAATGGTCATAAGTCAGTCTGTACTTAATGAACCAGAAGATTCACTGTCTAAGGTATAGCTGTTCAGGTTACATAATTGAAGGGCTTTGTGGAAAAAGGGGATATCCCTCATATTTGAAAAAGAATGTCTTTTGAGTCGAGCTGATACTCTGGGACAGCCGTTTCAAGCTTGTTAGGCTCTCCTCAGCCAGAGCTAATCAACCAGTGCAAGACTCAAAAGGCATATGAGGAGAAGAATTAGAAATTCATGATGGAGACAAGTGACCCCTCAATAACTAAAAGTAGTTGTTTTTTATTTTCTTATTTTTAGTTATTGGTGGGTCACTGTCTCCATCATGAATCCCTCATAAATATGTTTCTGAAATATTTAGTGTTTTGTTAGATTTGCTGTATATCAACACGTACAATATTAAACATTAAACAATTTGGATATTATAGTACGTTTAGAAATAACCATACAGGTGGTGGCACAGAATCGTCTCAAATCTGCCATAAAGGGTGAGACAATCAGTTCTGTGAACCTTTTCTGATTGACAGTAACACACTTCTACTATTCGCATCTTCCGAAAAACAGGGTCCAATGATGCCCTGCCAAAAATATGACACCAAACAGTAGCCATATCAGAGTGTAGAGAACATTCAAGAACCTCCATCATCCGTTTGTACACAATTGAAATCTGGTTCAACACCAACAACAACAACAACACTGTTCCCTTCATTGGTGGGATTTTGTGAAACTCTTCTTTGAAAAGTTGAAAAACGTAATGCACTCTGGGTCCTCTGGAACGGCTGATTCCGTACGAGTTAAAATAATGCGTCACAATAAAAGCCTTTTCATGAATACTTAGCCATTATGCAGCACTGTGCAATACAACCGTTCTCTTCATGAACCAAGGTCACACTGCCGCTTTGTCACACCACCCTTTCAGCAAAAAAACTGTTCAAGGCCTTACTAGCAACCTGACTGTCAACATATAAAAATGCTGCTGTGATCATAATGACAGTTAAGATTTTCATTCTGTCTTACAAGCATGCTAAGACAGAAGTTCTTAAAAAGTTTTAGAACTTTCCCAAAGAAAGAAATAAAAGGTGGAACAACAATTTTTTTGCTTCGTAGTAAAATTAATTAGAGAAGTTTTATGAGGATTGACCTTTAAACCTTTTCTAAGGCACTGGTGTTGAACTTCACTAAGTGCTGTTTGCTTAAGCTCAGAGATAATTTGTAATCAAAATGATTGTCATCTGCATAAGCTTGGGTATAAAAACTTTTATTGTTCAGGAGACTAACAAGTCGTTGACACTAGGTTTAATAAAGAGGAGAAGAACTCCCCCTTCTGGACAGCCTTGATGTCTATGTCGTATGAGAATAGTGCAGAGTACAGTAAAATGATAGAAACGATGGAAAGAAGTTTAATTCAAGTTTAATAAGTGATGGTTGTCATACTAGTGTTGGCCGGCAAAGAGCAGTTTGTGTCAAGATGGCGACGCTGCTGCAGAAGCATATTGTGTCCTGGAATATGCACAGATGAAATCAATTGCAATGGTGCAGCGATATTTTCGAACGAGATTTTGAATCCTGTCACTGGGGAAAACAAATATCCTCTGGTTGTATCACAAATTTGAAACCTAAGGATGCTTATGCAAAACAAAACCATCAGGGCAACCAGGGCCTACGGTGAAGACGAATGAGACAGTGAAGCAAATTTACGAAAGAAGTCCCTAGAAGTTCACTTACCATGCCAGCCTCGGAACTGCAGATACCAAAAAATATTAGTTTGGCAAATTCTCAGAAAATGATTGAGGGTGAAGCCTTACAAGCTACAGTTGCTACAAGCTTTAAAAACCGATCGACAAAATAGCCCACGAGCAGTGACTTTCAAGGATATGCTAGAGGGCTGACAGCTTTGCTGGCAAACTGACTTTTTCCGACAAAGTTACCCTTTCATCTTTCCGGCAAGATGAATGGAGTGCACAATATCCACATCTAAGGCACTCAGAACACCTATGCAATCATCGAGCACATAAGGAATTCACCTAAACTGAAAGTGTTTTGTGCCGTGTTAACCAGAAGGGTTTACGGACCATTGTTTTTTGCTGAGTCGTCCATCACAGGTACATCCTACCTTAACATGCTGCAGCAGTGGCTTGTGCTGCAACTGGAAGATGACTACTAGGATTTCTGTTTCCAAGAAGAAAATGCACCCCACACTACACAATGCCATCTCAACCATACTTGCCACAACATTGGATTGGTAAGATGATTGTTAGAGATCACAGCGCACTGATTCGTTGGCCATCACAGTTCTCAGACTGACGTCATTTAACTATTTTCTGTGGGGCTACATCAAGAACTCTGTTTTTGTGCCACCTCTCCCTGCAAACCTGCAAGAGGTTAAGGTAAGCATCCTAGCTGTAGACAGCATTGATGCAGAAATGTTGCACCGAGTGTGGCAGGAACTCGACTATCAGTTGGACGTCTGCCAAGTGACTAAAAGCAGACATATTGAACATCTGTAAGGTAACAGATGAAACTTGAATACTTCCTCTGTCCATCCGTGCCTCTTACTTTACTGTACTATGCACCATTCTCAAGCAACATCCTTTTCAAATAGTACTGTTATTTCTGAATTATCCTGTATTGTGAGAAAGGAGCATGTTAGTAATCCATCTCATAATAATGAGATTTTTTTCCTGAGGGATTTCTAAAAATGGATTCCACCATGAATTGCATCCTCTTCTGCAATGAATGAGGCAGTTGTGCCCATAAGGTAGAAATCAGAGTAATGCCAACTACATTACTCTGATGTGAAAAATACTGAACTCTCAGGCACCAACATTTCTGAGATCCTTATATCAGAAGCAGGAGTTGTCCTAGCTAACAAATCTGTCTAAGCAGATCCCCCAGCATCCAGCGAGAGCCCAAGGATTTGCAGTTGCCCTTCCAT
The DNA here is from genome assembly GCA_023159025.1 of Thereuonema tuberculata. Classification (NCBI taxonomy): domain Eukaryota; kingdom Metazoa; phylum Arthropoda; class Chilopoda; order Scutigeromorpha; family Scutigeridae; genus Thereuonema; species Thereuonema tuberculata. The sequence goes on along the minus strand of JAFIDM010003189.1, from coordinate 40,285,858 downwards.
ATTTATCAAATTGTCTTAGCAGCAGAAACCTCCCTAGCTTTCTTCTTCTACTCCTTTTTTGTATCTGAAATATTGCGCTTGTCTTGCTAAGTTTCACAGAAAAGTCGATTACATATTCCTTCTCATTACCTAAGCTAAGGGAAATATTACATGGATTGCTTAGATAATTCATGGATTGAAGAAGCTAGAACCCTTTATCACTTTTCTGGTGCTTTTCTGCTATTCTGAACCCGAGATAGGCATATTAAATGAGATCCCTGGAGAAGAGCTTTCCATAGTTTTTCTTTTTTCCATATTATCCAACCATGACTGCAGAAGATATGGGAAAATACAGTCTACCTGCTCAGTGCCCCATATGCAGATAAGGCAAGAATACGATGGGGTGCTGCCATGTTTCTTGAAGGCACGGTTTACTGCACTACTGCAGTATTATCTATCCATTGTCACTGTTTGCAATACATTATGGATTGGAGAGATATCTGGTTTGGGACACACAGGACTGCCCTGCCCCTGATAAAGCTCACTAAGCATCATGAAAGCGGGAATTTTCACAATCCACCACAATTGTGACCCACCAGTTTGCTGACATCCCAAATCCCTGGGGACATCAAAGAAATAACCCAGCCTGGATTTAGATATCTTACTAAAACTACGTACATTTAAGACAAATCTAGAAATGAAATATATAATATCTATATATTTATTAAATATAGTAGTGTTTTTAATTGAAATAAACATCATAGGCAAATAGTCAATACCATGTTGTGTTGGTATTGAGTCACACAACATAACATATTAGTAATATAATTACAGCTTATCAGAAGTAGTTGCAGGAAATTTAAGAGGAATTGTTTTACAATTCCTAATATTTAGTATATAGTATATTTTACTAATGACTTGTTTTTGTTTATTATATAAACTATTTTATTTGTGTAAGTATTATTTATAGCAAAATTTTAACCTTTTTTTTCTGTATAAAATTTATTTTTTCTAATATATAGCAAATGTAATAAGATGCAAGGGTGGTTCAAGTTTGACCGAGACTTTTATTTCTACAGAGGAATTGGAAAGTCCGACAAGCACCATACTATGTTAGGTTTTCAAAGTATTCCCCTTGAGCGTCCAGGCACCACTGCCTTCTTTGTGGCAGTTCCCTGATTCCTTTGGCATAGAAATAATGGGTGCTGTCGTATCCACTGCAGGTCATCTTTGTTCATTGCTACAACTGTCTTGAATTTCTTTCCTCCAAGATGAGCTGTAAGGGGCCCGAACAAATGATAATCACTGGGGCTAAGTCCGTACTGTAAGCTTAGAGCCTGGTGCAAAACCTCCCAGTGCATTTTGGCCAGAGTTGCTGTTGTCAAGTTGGCCAAGTTAGGCCAAGCGTTATCATGGAGAAGAATGACATGTCCATACAACATCCCACGTCTTTTCTTGCATATGGCATTTTATACGGCACCCTTCAGCAATGTGCAGTAATACTGGGGATTGATTGTGGCCACTTTCTCCAAAAAATCCACATGGATAACATCTTGCATGTCCCAGAAGACACTTCCCATGATTGCATCAGACGAACATATCCATGCAGTTCATTTGTCACCAGCTCTCATCATTCACCAAACTTTTGACGCCATCTATACACTCTTGGCTGTGACAGCTTTTGTTTCCCATACTGAGCTTGCAATCTTCTCAAAATCTCAGCTGGTTTAATGTTCTCCTTCACAGGAAATTTGATTATGCATCACTGTTGAACAGCTACATGGCTTGCCACCATGCTCATTGCAACTGCTGTGCATTCACCAAATATGTCATGCCAGGTGCAGGATACTTATGAAAGATTTCGTTAACGTCCTCTGCAGTGGTATCATTTTGCAGTTATTCATCAATTTTTTACACAAAAGTCTCGGTTAACCTTGAACCACCCTTGCAATAAAAACATTGAATAATGAAATATAATTAGAATTTATTGCATAAAAATTGAAAAAATGTAAAAATAAATTATAATTTTTTTTGATAGATGGCTTTTTATCGACAATATGGAAAAACTGTGGCAACTTATGAATCATGTAGTACTTCTGCCTTTAAGCATGGACGCACTGAGACAATTCGGCCTGCCACTGCAGAAACTAAACTTTGCTCAGAAGCATTCAATAAAAAGCAGAGGCCGAGCAATGAAGAACTAAGAGCCCTTATTGAAAACTGCTCCAAAAAGCATGGAAACCTTACAAAAAGAGCAGCAATGGGTATTGCATTCATTAAATTTATTTTTTAAAATAAAAATAGATAAAATAACACTGAGATAATCCTTTGAGATAATCTTGACAGTTATATCAGTATGATAAGATCTAAGCTTTTACATCTATTAGATTATATTAATAAGGATTAATGGTAAGTAAAAATTCATGATTGTATTAAATCAAGTAGAGGCAAGGATTAAATTTATTATGTTGCCGACAGCTTTACTTTAATCTCAAGATAATTATTTTAAATGGAGAATAATTGATAAGTTTTCTGAAAGAAGCTGTTCTTTACTCATTGAAAGAAACTGGAATTTTTATACTATATAAATGCTGTTTTTATTTTATATTTTTTTATATTAAAAATGTTTACAGCAATTTGTTATTTGCTTTCTATAGTTACCATTTAGTGGTTAATGATTGTTTTAGTTCTTTTTTTTTAAAAAAAAAACTTTTATAATCTTGAGGGCAAATCAAATCGTAAACTTCATTATTTTTTATTGACAAACTATACACACTTACAAACAAAAACACTTCATCGCTTTTCAATGTAGTCCCACTACCTTCTATTTGAACCAGTGAACCAGTGCTTCAGTAGAGCCTGGATTCTGCAAGAAAAAAAATCTTTTGGTTGACTGCAAAGCCAAGTATGCACCTCCTCTTTTACCTTGTAGTCCAAGTGCCTACTTGCCACCAAGTGCCTCCTTGAGGGGTCCAAACACATGATAATCACTTGGTGAATATGGGAGATGTGGAAGACACATGAATGCAGATCTGTTAGTTTTTCTACCTTTACACAAGCTGTATGCAGCCTTACCCTGCTTTAACAGCCAGTGCCGGATCTAGGAAATTTTTAAGAGGGGGCAAGTCAGCCCAATGCCGCCCCTGTAGCTGTTTTTCACTATTTAATGCAATAATAAATAACTTGTTTCAATCCCATTTTGCCGCCCCTCGGACATGACGCCCGGGCAGTTGCCCCCTTTTCCCCCCCCCCCCTTAATCCAGTACTGTTAACAGCACACCAGAACGGAGCAAACCGCAACATTTTGACTTGATTGTGGGTTTCAAATGGTTCTGAAGCAGATCATAATAAGGTTCACTTTCACGGTAAATCTCTTGGTCATGTAACATTCCAGGATTGAACCTTTACAGTCCCAGAAAAGTGTGAGCATCACTGTGCCAGCAGATGGAGTTTATGGAATTTTTTTTTGTTTTTGGCGATATTCATTATTACCACTGCTTGCTTGATTGCTTAGTCTGGCTGGTAATGGTGGACCAGGCATTCGTCACTAATGACGATACATCTTAAAAAGTCATCTCCATCAGCTTCGTAATGTTGCAATAGCATTTCACAAGCATCCACATGAAGTTCTTTGATTTCGGGGGTAAGTTGTCTTGGTACCCACCTAGCGGCGACTTTGCGGTACTTAGCATATCCTGAATGATGTGGTATGCAAAGCCATCACTACTAAACACTATTTCAGCTACTTCGTTTGTTATTTTTCCATATCAATTCTTTCACTGCAGTGATAATGTCAGGCATTGTCGCAGTGTGACTCCTGCCAGAGCGAGCTGCATCAGTTGTATTTGACACCCCACTTTGAAACCTCCTGTGCCACTCGTAAACTTGCTGAAGCGATAAACAACTATCCCATACTGCCTTTGCATCCTGCAGTGAATGTCTGCAGCTTTTCCACCCTCACTGCCCAAAAACCAGATAACTGCATGCTGCTTTTCTTTGGGGCATTCTTTTAATGACACGGCCATCTTGGCTTTGGCTTGCTGATGTCACATTCGGCAAGCAGGCCAAAGTAAATGTGCTTGCAGGTTCCTCAAGTGGCAAGGCATAACATATCTATATTAGAATCATATACTATGAGATTTTAAATTTTTATGGCCATATTAAGGTTACTTATTGACTCGCCTTCGTATATTGTTTCATCATATTTCAATTTCCTTATCAGTGATTTGGAGAAGCAAATTATTTTAATTAATAAATTATAATTATAAAAAAAAATTTCATTCCAGAAATTATCACTAATTAATGATTGATCCTTGAGAATTCAGTTCATAAAATGGTTTGGATCTCTGAATTCATACTGAAAAATGGATTTTTTTCATTATCAGTTTTATAATTGGTTATATCAAATGACAGCTCTAAGATGCAAGCTGAATTTTGACTTACCTCCACTCCCAACTTTGTAATGTCTCCTTTGAAAATTTTTTTTCATATACGGCATTGGGCTGTTGTGTTGATCTTTTGACCAGAATGTCATTGAAGAAAGGTCCAGTGTGGTTCTTGTTTGCATTCCACAAGCAGAAAGTGAATCATCTCTTGCCATAAGTGAACTACACAAAAACTTCACTGCTTCTGTATTTAATAGCAGCAAGCAACATAGTGGACAGAAGATGGACAAAATTACTATGGTACCAGTAATAAATAGAACTGCTTAGAAAGTATAATGATATCACAGCATAGTAACTTTAAAAATGTAATCACTTCTTCCATATTTTTTCTAAAATAAAGATGCCCATTGTTGCTTTAATTTTATTGTGGACGATAAAGTATTTGACTAACAACAATTCATACTTTTCTTGCTGCCATTTTGCCAATGAGCAAATCCAGCCATGGAAGGTTATTGTTTGCAGTTAGCAACAATGGATGTAGCTGGCTTTGCTAACAATATTAAAAAAAAAATCTATGTTAATATTGTTGAATAGTTATACAATTATTATACAAAGCACATTACAAAATGACTTAGTACGACAAAGCACTTATCTTTTCAGACAGCACTTCACCTATCTTGACAAACAGTGCCTTCAAATAGTGAAGTTTGGTCTAATTTCATTTAAATGTCTATCATATTTCATCTTCAGAAATTGATGTTTGCTTAAGAATGTGTTATTAGAATTTGGATTAGCATTCGATCTGAATTATTCTCTATAGTCCAAACGAAAAGTCATACAGACATGAGTGATAGCTAATTGGAATCTTTACGATTTTAGAAATGAGGAAAAATACAGTTCCGGTATTTGAGCACTTACTGTTTCACAGGAAATGGTCAGAAATAAAACATGTCACCAACTCTACAGTCCAAAATACAAGTTCTGGTCTGCGATCACTTCCTATCTCACAGAGAATGGCGAAAATGAAATAATGTATGGGGTCGCTATGGTTTTGTATACAAAATGAAACCTGTTTCCTTCCTTTTTTTTTTTTGAAAACCCATTTACTCAAAATTCCTCACCATACTAATATTTATTATAATATGATTTAATTAATTATTTAAAAATAAACATTTTCATTCAATTGGGTTTTAAACTAGATGAACTAATAATACTTTTGAATATTTTCTAGGTCAAGGATTTGATAGACATCTGTTCATATTGCGAACACTAGCTGAAGCAAAGGGTATGAAGCCAACAGTATTTAGTGATCCTTCTTATCAGTTAATTAATCATAACATCATATCCACTTCCACACTGCCAAGCCCTTACGTAATGATTGGTGGCTTTGGTCCAGTTGTGCAGGATGGTTTTGGGGTAGGTTATGTTATTCGAAACGACATGGCAGGGACAGTAATAACTTCTTATCCACCTCATCGTGATGGTAAAGGTTATACAGAATGCATTGCAAAAAGTCTAGAGGATATTGCCGATGTTCTTGAAAAAACAAGTAAAAGTAAAAAGGTTAATTAAAGTGCTGATAAGATCAGTAATAGGTCAATTTTATATTGATCTTATTAGTCATTGCTTTTAGAAATGAACTGCAAATAGTACTGGCTCAGGAATTTTAAATATTGGGGAAAAAAAAAAAGCTTAAATCTCCAATGTTGAGGCATTAGGCTTCAAATTTGAACTCTACAAAGATTGATTTATTTCAGCTGTTTGCAAAGTATTTTATATTACAGATGCTGAACAGCATCTGTTAATTGCATACTTTTGTTTTGTTTATAGAAATTAGCTTATTTCAGAATGGTTTGGCTTACAGATATTTTTTAAATGTCAATAATAATGGTCTGCAGAAAAATTTCTTTGTTGCAGTTACATATGGAGCTAGATAAAATTACATTGAATAGTAATTTTAATACTGCAATAAGGTTGTGCAGTATTAAGGCTATAAGTAACATTTCAGGTGCCTCAGATGAAGGAAAATGAAACACAGATTTATCAGGATTTCCCATAAGATCTGATTATATTGGACGATTAGTGACAAAAGAGAGATGATTATTTTTTTTTCACTTTTTCACCTCGATTTTGACTAATTGCAGCCATTTAACACAATACATTATAATTATAGACTTAAGATTTATAGACTAGCAATTTTTAGATCTCCTACAAAATTATTACAATTTATTGGTATGAGTCTATATTTTTCAGTAAGCATGGCAGGAATTTATGGTTTGTTAGTGGCAAATTTTCCCTAACAATTTGATGGCAGTTTCTACATCAAAGATTAATTACAGTATTAAAATGGAAAGAGCAATTCATCGTAAAAGTTGAACATTTGATTATCTGTAATAAACTTTGTCTATTTTAAAGTTTATTTTGAAGCTTCAGCATAAAATATTATGTCATTGAAAGATAATAAGAATAAAAGGCTTTATAGGCTTTAAAATAGCCATTTTCAAATTATTCACTAGCTCCCAAATTTAAAAACACAAAACAAAACAAACAAACTAATTATGAGTGATAGGTTTTCTTTCTTTCTCTTATTTAAATCTTCAAGCCAGTTTGCCAACACTTGTAGACCTTATTTTGTAATCATTTAGAGATATTAAAATACTCAAAATAACTTGAGTTGAGTTTTAGTACAACATTTAAATTGCAGGGCTTTCAATATATTGAAATACCAAAGATATTTCATTGAAATTTAATTCAAACTATGGTTGTTGTTAACATCAGTTCACTAAAAGACAATACAAACATCAATCTCCAAATGGCCGCCGTTTGGAGATTGATGTTTGTAGTGTCTTTTAGTGAATTGATGTTAATAAAGGCGTTTATGTTAGAAGATTTATGATTGTTGTTGTTTTGTTTTTTTTTCTTGGAAATTTTTTATTTAAGGATATCTTGAATTGAAAAGCAAAATTTAATGTCCGTAATAATTCATAAATCAAGAAAAAAAACCCACAACTGGAAAGTAAATATGATTTCGCATATTTATGTTTTTTTTTTCTTGATATCTTGAATTGTTTCTGTGAATCAAAGTGTCAATTTATGAGAAAGCTTTTAGGGCATTTAGGAAGTTTTAATTATGAATTCATTATTAAGTTTCAGAGAAGAAATGTATATAATTGAACAATTAATTTCAGAACATAGTTTTTGAATTTTTTTAAACGACTTATAGATTTAATATTTACATTTTTGTGATCATATTGATGTAGAAATTATGGTGCCTTAGAAAGATTTCTGTTTTAATGGCTTATTTTTATTAATATTAACTTTTAAATTAAAAATTGCAATGGAACAGATCAAAAAGAAAAAAAAAAAAGATCTCATTTAGTTTAAAACGAATCATGTCTTGACTTTATAGTGAATCTTTGTAAAGTGCTCTTTCAGTCTCTCTCTCTTTTTTTTTAAGGCATAGATTGGTATAGAATTGTAAGTAAGTAAATTAAGAAACATAAAACCAATGAAACTGGTGTGAAATGTTTAAATTGCAATTCTAGTATCAGCCCACGGCCTGCATAGAAATTGCCATTGTTTATTATCCACAATATTCTTAATATTATAGGTTTGGAATTGTACTGTATAGTGGCAACTTTAGTGTACTTTATGATTGTTTGACATTGACTGTGCATTTTAGAAGGAAGTTTTACTTTGCTCTGCCTTCATGTTTGGTCTTAATTTTAGGTTCTAACATTTGATTAATACGAGAAAGTCAGTGTAATAGAAGAGAAGCCACATTGTAACGTGGTAGGCAAATTTTTTACATTTATTTTGAATCCTTTCAAAATTTAAAAATGTATATTATATAAACTTCATTTCTTTATTTATTTCATGGAATTTTGCACGTTCAATTTCATCATCCAATGTGATGTTAAAACACAAATGAATTAGAGTAATCTTGAAATTTCTCTTAAGTATTCCTCTTAAATTCATTTCATTGAAAAGAGCACGGAAATTCGAATGTAAAATAGTGGCTGATTGACTGTCGCAAATTCTATTGTCATGTCGCAGTATATACTGTTTGCAGATAGAAATTCAGACAAGAAATTTAAGATTTTCTTTTTAAATAACTTCAATGAAGAAAAATCTTTCTTCAGCTTAAAATACATTTAGGCCAGTTTTAGACACTTAATGTCTACTTGTTCCCCTTTTTTTATTGAAAGTTAGAAATTAATTCTGATCATGCTTTGACAAATCTACTTTTGAATATTTTAAGTTGGCTCAGGTTATTAGATTTATATACTCATTGGAACACTTCTGTTGTTTTGAAAGAGAAAACCAAAGCACAAAGTATTTTAAATGGTAACATGTTATTTATTCCTAATTTTTAATAGATAACTTTTGCAATTTGTATTGTATCTTTGTAAAGTAAAAAAAAAAAAATCTTTCAATCATGTGAAATCAAAATTATGAAATAAAGAACTGTAATCATTTTGGTTGCACTTGTAAATATAGAAGAGAATTATTGTTTGATTTCATAATGTTATTCTATAAAAGTTACAACACTACCTATCTTCTCATGTGGCAACTCAGATTTTTATTATTACAACAATCTGAAAGGAATAACATGACAGTAAAGGACAAAGATTTCATTAACTGCAAACGAAATACATCCTTAAATATACACATTTGTATTCAGTCTTGATAGAATCTAGTAATATTATTGTAAAACAGTACTTCTACTTGATGATATATGGAATCAAAGAAGCAATGTTTATTGACATCATATTTGTTCTAGTTTTTTCTGTATGTTCCTGTAATGTAGGATATCATTCTTTTGGGGCTATTATAGCACATATTTTTAACCAATTATTTTTTTTTCATTTCAATAAACAAATAAGTTCTGTGATCGTCTATTAAAGTCTTCTTGGCCGCACAGTTGGCGTTGTCACTAAGACATTGGCATCTCACCTCTGAGTGCTGGAGTTCAGTTCTCATGTGGGTTTCGTGATGGTGTACGATCCACACTGGGCAGTTTTTCTCGGGGTTCTCTAGTTTCCCCTGCACTTCTCTCACCATCCTTTCTCAGTTTTCTCTCCGAATGTCCTTATTTCCGAGGGGTAGCACAATAGACCTTCAGGTCGCAGTGCTTGGCTTCCCTGCCACCCACATTCCCCACAATCAGTCGATCAATCAATCAAAGTCTTCCTTGTCCCTTACCGATTGAGAGAATTCATAGGGCATGAATGTGGACAGGTAACTAATATAATCATGTTTGCCAATCCATTGCCCTGGAAAATGATCTTGCAGAGTTAAGTAGAGATCATTTTCAACATTCTGTGTAAAATGAAGAGTTGCTATATTATTCAGCTGGGGAAAAAAAGCAATAGATGAGGTTGATTTATCCATCCCTTAGGCTATTTTAACGTAATGTGTAGCAGAACCTCATTCCTTGACAGTAATAGACTACTACTCACAAGAGCTGTGTGCAAGCTTAACGGTTTGACAAATTGGATTTAATTACTCATAAAATCCTTAAAAGTATAGTTGTTTTTAACAATACGAAAACAAAAACAACAAATACTTTTAAGGATTTTTACAAATTATACTTTAATAATATGAAAACAAGTATCATTGAGTATTTGAGGTTCGGTCTTCAAGTAAATTTTGTCATCACTTGGGTATCTTCCCAACCGAAACCTTTAAGAAGATTCAAATTCCAATGGAGCTGGTGTTTTGAGCAGAAGCAGGTATTTGAATGGCATAAGCAATTTTCTGAGGGATGGCAGTTATTGCAGGACAATGTGAGACCAGATAGGCCTACTCAGAGCTTCAACATAAGTATAAGAATCTGTATAGCAGACCTGTACACAACTGGCAGAAGGACAGGGAATTCTGTGTTCGGCTTACTTCATGATCATGAAACAAGATTTGCAGATGCGATATGTCTTTCTTTAGAATTTTACCTCTAGGATGACCAGAAGATGTACAGGATGGAGATGCCTATTGAGACAGACAATGAATGTGTGATGAAACTTGGTGCTTCTTAAATGATCCTCAGATGAAACAACAATCCAAGGTGTGGTTGTTTCCTGATGAGAACCATCCAATAAAATTGCACAGTTGTCGAAGCAAAGGCAAGATGATGCTCTCTGTTTTCTTTCACTGCGATGGTGTATTCCATCATGAGTATATAGCTGAAGGATGGTCTAGCAAGAGCATTTGGTGTGTATTCGTTCTGAGATATCTTAAATGTAAGACCATAAAATGAAAGGATCTCTTCCATTTGGATATCTTCCAAAATAATTTTTGGATTCTACAATATGATGATGTAATCTTTTCACTGTTCATTTGCAGTCACATTTGTACCTTGCCAAATTGTTAACCATTGTTTTACCCCATCCTGGATACTTCGAAATTTAGACTCAAAGTAGGATGGGCATATCTGCCCCACCACCTTATAGTGATAAGATATATACCTACAGAAAGATCTCCATCAATAGAACATTTTTTATTATTACGACTTGTCTCAATTATTAGTCCGTTCGGAGTTATGTATCGTATTGTCCGGCTTATAAGACGACTTTTTAACCCAGGAAAATCTTCTCAAAAGTCGGGGGTCGTCTAATACGCCGGATGCTGAAACTTCCGAGCCGGACTGGAGAATCTGCTGTCGCCGCGTATGGTGGGGGGAGCTCAAAAACGGCTGCAGCCGCATCCCCGCCGTATGCGGCAACCGTATGAAAGCAGCAAGGGTGGCGCTGTACAAGTATGGTAGAAGAAAATCCACTCACTAGGATTCGGGGAAAGAAGTGACTTAACGCGGTCCCGATGACGAGGCGAGGAGGCACCTCATCTGGAAGGTGTAAGTGAAGCGCGGAGCAAGGTGCAGGATATGGAGAAAAGAGATAGAGCAGGGACAAAATAAACAAGGCTACAGTTAAAAAATACTGTGATTTTAGTGAAATTCTAAAAAAAAATGTAGCATTAAAATAATGCACCAGAATAAACAAAGCTACAGTTACTTGGAGACAGGGAGAGCTGACCAATCCAAGCAGGCGTTCTACACAATAATCAGCCAATCGCCGATAAGGTACATCGCTTTTAAAGAAAAGTTTAATCACTTGCACTGTTTTATGTTTACATGTTTGATGACAAGCAGCGTTATGTTTATAAGTGATAATTTTCCTGCGAAGTATCTGCACATCATAAGTATTTGAATTAAAATTACCATACTGAAATCAAATCTGATGTTTTTTTAATTTTTATTTGGTGTGCGTTGGAAGAGGGGTAGTCTTATATGGCAAGTATATCCCATACTCTATATTTTAATTGGAAAAATTGGGGGTCGTCTTATACGCCAGACAATATGGTAATTCTAATATGACTTATCTAGTTGATATCTTAATTCCAGGATGTATTAATTAATTATCATTTAATAATTATTTTCAGTAACAGTAAATATTATTTTAATTTATTACATGTAAATACTTATTATTTACTTGAAATAAATGATAATATTATTTATTAATTACATACAATAATTATTAAAAGTTAACTAGGCCATCCCCCGTGTACAGATTGATCATCGCTCAGCGTCTGCTCTATGCCTTTCTTGTATATCTTCTTCTGTTTCTTTTTCATGCCCGATGTCGTTCAGCATCTGATCTATGTCTCTGTTCTCTCTCTCTACCTCATGTCGTTCGGCATCTAACCTCTGTCTCTCTTGTCTCCTTAGCTCTTGACCGTCTTTTACGTTTGGCTTCATTCTTTCAATCCAAATCTGTCTGTTGTGATCTTTTCATCTCAAAATCTTTCACTCTTCTTTCTCCTGCCTTCCTCTTTCTCTCATTGTCCATTTCGATACTATTTGATGAATTAGTAGAGATTTAAAACGATGGTAAGTATGAGATTAATCCAAGAAGAATCGATTCCAATGAAAGCGGTAATGATATGTTGAATAGTTGAGCAAAATGTGATATTTTATTCTTTTTGAATGAACTCATTATTTGATAGCGCATACCATTGTTGACGGAGAGAAGGCAACATTTTGAAGTTCAACAATGCTGATTTTGAATTTGCCGATTTCCTCACAATAATGACAAATGAAAAACCGTTTTCCATTGTTGCACTAACATTGTGAATATTGGAAATCACAGCAATTGTGCCAGACAGACAGAGAAATAAAAGATTTTAGTTGTTTAGATTAAATAATAAATTCGAGAATTACGATTTCAACTAGATAGTCACTTCTAGAATTATGTAACTCCGAACGGACTAATAATTGAGACGAGTCGCAATATTAACACGTGTTCTATGTAAGGAGATCTTTCTATAGGTATATATCTTTTTACTATACAGGGGTGGGGCAACTTCCCACACATTTGTGCCCATTATCCTTTAGCATCTATTTCCCAAGTTGAAGGATGTCCTTAAAAGATACAGGTTTAAGAGTTGTACAAACATTATTGAGGCAACACAGCAGAACTCAGACAGATGCCACAAAATATCTTCCAGGAAGGTATTGAAAGGTATTGTCCAGGAATTAAAAAAATGAACCTCCTATGATCACGCTTTGTATCCTTGAAGAATGTCACTGTATTACAGACTTAAGGATGTTGTTCAGGCATAGCCAAATGAATCTTTTACGCCTGAATCTGGGTTAACTTGGATAAACTTAGAGAGCTTACTTGAATGTTTGTCTGTCTTTCTGTTCTGTGTGCATATATTTTCCATTTTCTTGAAAGATTTAATACCTTGCTTGATTTGATGCAGGCTTACTATCATGTTTCTGGCAGACTCTAATCTTAGTAGTTCTTGTGCCATTAAAATTACCATACCAAACAAACAAGCTTAGGGTGCATCTATAAACGATAACCGTGGTTACTACCACCCTGGTTCTGGTTGACAGTGACTGGTTATAGTGTGGTATTTCCTCAAACCCTTGTGTTTATAGACGGCTTGGCTACAAGATGACTGACATTATTATTATAAATTGAATCAAGTTCTCAGCCACTTTGAACTACCACAAAGAAGTAAAAATAAAATTACTAAATTTTAAGCAACTTGGCTAAGTTAAAAAAATTAGTTTGAATGGCAGTGTGATTGCTTCATTAATGATAAAGAAGTAAAAATAAAATAACTATTTTTCATGCAACACAGTCAAGTAAATAAAAAAGAAAATTAATGGCAGTAAATTTTTTCTTTAGTTTGCCTTGCATATATATATATATATGAAACAAAAAAGTGAAATAAAATATTTTTTTAATTTAATCGTTGTATAATAACCAATTCTGTTATGTAAAATGTGTCCATTGTATCCTCTGCTTGGAATGCTGTTGGTTGCTAGAAATGCAACCTGGTTATAACCAGGCAACCAGGGTTACTACAACTGCACATCTGGTTAGAGTTTATAGAAACAGTTGCTGGTTGGCTGGAATGACCGGTTGACTTTATAGATGGCGTGGTTGCAAGGAGGATAGTATCCAGAACCGCGGTAATTGTTTATAGACACACCATTAAAGATCCAATGACTTGCAAAAAGTCGTACCACTTAAGTTATCTTTGCACTCTCCTGTATCTTTTAAGCTCAGGAATAAGCCCATGTGTGGATAATCTGCTATCACATAATGATAGCATGATATTAATCTTTTTATTAACTCATCTATGTGAAACACGTGGCTTGTCAGTGGACAGATGCCATCAAACTTTTCAGTTAAGTCTAATTTATTTTCATCAAGTTATCATCTATCATCATCAGGACTTGAAACCCATTTATTATTATTTTTTTTAAGGCCATCCCAATCACGTTATGGTCAAAATCATAGATTCTTAGCCAAAACTATCGTGAAAACACCGCATGACTTCATATTTCTCTCTTTTAAACATGGCACAGACAGTTATTAACATTATTTTTTGAGTAAATTAATTTAACACTGTCACGCAGGTCCTTAAGTTTTTCTGGGTAGCACTTTATAGTTTTTGCCTCAACTATAACATAAGAAAGAGTTCTTACAGAAGTTTTAATGCATCAATATTGCTGTTCGGGACCCCACATGCGTTTGTCTGGAATCGGAACGATTAAGTTGACCACAGAAACGAATCACTGGTTTTTTTTCTTTGATTTTTTGCTGGATCACACAACCTCTGACAATGACTTTGCATGTCACCACGTATCCAGGCATGTATATTTGAAAGTGTGCAGGCGATGATATGACTAACTTATCGGCACGGTGAATACTGCACTGAAAACAGTGACATAGGACAATGATTAACATGTTGACTGCTGCACCTGTCACCATTGTGCACTTTGGAACTCAATGAGTAAGGATTACTCCATCGCTGTCCCAGCACATGGCCACCATCATTTTTTCAGCACTGGTGCTTACCCGACATTTTTTTGGTGGCAGTGAATCTGTGTGCTTCCACTGAGCTGACTGGCGCTTTGTTTCAGGATTGAAGCATCCATATCTCATCCATTGTCCAAATTGATGAAAAGAAAGTCCCATTCATGCCGTCATCACGCGTCAACATGCCATGCGCGCAGCCTTGTGGTGGTCCTTCAGCATTCGTGGCACCCACCTGGAGGACATTTTTCGCATTTTCAGGTCATGCAGGATTGTGTGTGCA
>JAFIDM010003189.1:40254822-40265049 GCA_023159025.1 Thereuonema tuberculata | reverse complement strand
TTTTCTTTTCAAAGCAATTGTGGCGACCTTCCAGCTTCTTTTAGAAATAGTGACAAGACTATTTTGGGGGAAGAGTCATCCATTTTTGGCGATGGGGGGAAAATCCTTGGGTTGTTATTTTGGTACACTGAAGAAATCCCAAACGAAAACGTATGGGAAGAATATTCGTAGATGATTTACTAAGGAAAGGCAATAAAAACACGAGTTAAGTAATAATAAGACGATGGTTGTATTGCTTATTTCTAATCACATTAGAAAAACATGTTAATCACATTATATCTAACTTCACTTATTATCCGCCAGTTGTAATGTGTACATATTAACTACTTATCTTACTACTGTATTTCTGTCTTTGATTAATTATTGTTTTTAGATTGAGTAGAAAACAAGTAGGAACCAATTGTTCTATTGTATTTTAATATAATCTAATCAGTTCATCTTTCCCTAATTTTTTCCATTTTTATATTATTCATATTTAAATAATCTTTTAATGTCACTGCTCAAGAACATGATTTAATCCCTACTTGTTTGAGATCATGTTACTGTGAAATCTAGAAATGTTAAGATTGCCGGTAATAGATCGCGATTACCGGAATTCACTGTTTTGTACTGGTGGATGTCGGAAATTCACTTTATTTTGCCGGCTTTCACAACAAACCGGAAACACGGTTTTTAGTGTGTATCGGTAATACAAAGACCCAATATGGCGAATACAGTAATCGCGAGGGTACTCCTGTGTATGTTGGAACAGCGCGACGCTTTGGGTTCAGTACAAAATTAGATGTAAAAATAGACACTTATATGGAACCTATTAAATAAAACTATATTGGCCTACATTGTAACGACTTTTGAACCTTCTGTGTAATTTTCACACAATAATATTCACACCTTTTATCAGGCGGCCAATTACAGAGAAAGACATACTAAAATTCAGGTAAGCTTATTTAAAAATGGTTTTGCACGATCATTTACTAGAAAAACTAACCCTCATCTGGCTAACCGCGATCTTGAGGTAACAGTCGCGACTCGCGCCAGCGACGAACGCTCCTAGCCTATTAACAGTTGTCTGCGGCGCAGATGTTCTCTGAAACTATTATGTCAGTCTGTACCTATCATTTTAACCAGTGCCTCTTAGCTTAAATGTTAGTAGTAGTGAGCACCGTCATGTCATCCTGAGTTCCAAGAAGTGTGCATTACTTTCGACACTAAAACTTTTGTTATGTTTTTCTAAAATCCACAGGGCACAATTAACGACTTCCTGAAATCACCGATGGCTGTTAGAAACTAGCACTCAAAGTTTTTAATTTCATTCAAATTTATTTCTTCTTTAAAACCCAATATATGATTTAATAATTCTTCCTCTTCCCAATTAGTACATAAAAGTATAAATTTATAATAAGTTCTCATGTTTCTTTTTCAAAACTGGGGATTTTAAATGAGATGATTTAATGAAACTTCTTAACATCTTAATATCTTTTATTAAATGATAAACTTCACCTTTGATGACATTTCGACGGCCTAAGCGGCCCGTGTTTTTCAAGCCTCTTACATAAAAGGGGAAAAGTTTATCGTTTAATAAAAGATGTTAAGAAGTTTCTGTAAGTTTGATTTTTCTTGTAGAATTGAGATGATTCAATGTTTTTTTCTATACTTTTATCGCAGTTCAGCAGTTTGCTCTCTTTGAAGACCATTTCTTTTATTGGAAAAGTAGAGACTTACCATAGGAATTATCATCAAAACGTGGAATGTTTTGTCAAACTTGAATGTAATGTTGTGTAATTATTTATACATTCAATGAATATCTCTGCCTCTATCATGTTTATACATTTATTGATTCTTCGATAACAACTTTTTACGATTAGATGTAAACCATAATTTCTTCCATATCATAATATTCTACAAGCTATTCTAGATTATCTGCCCATTTGCAGTGTTCATTTAGATTTTCAAATATTTTTTCAAGTCCACATATTTTGATCCATAAAGATTCAACTACTTAACTTTAGGTATTTTACTTTGCTTGAAGATCAGCCCATTGAATTGCAATCACAGATGTTAAAGTAGTTCTCCCTAAAAGAAGCAGTTTTGTGTAGCTGTTAGTTTTTGAAGTCACTTTCTATGTTAATTATAGTTTCATTCCAATAAGGAAGACCCGATTCCATAAAATTCTTCCCAATTCTATTTTATTGTAACTTTGATGTATTTCTTATCCACCCACTGATTTGCTTTTGGTATGGTGTCGTTAATGTACTTTTAAATATTTGTCTGTCATTATTTATCACTACCCCTGGGTATTTATAGTCATTTGTTCTTTATTTCTTGTTTGTTAATTGTTTTGTTGAAGGTAAATTCAGATGCATCTGGACATACCCATGACAGTTAAATAAGCATTCAGTATCGTTACATAACTTATCTTTTGGTTCCATTTATCGACGGCATTTTAAATCCACACCGTTGAATACAGTTTATATCGAAATGTACAGTGTTAGATGTTTTGTTTACAACAAATGGTCTATCTGTGGAAATGCCTACATTTCTCAAGTCGCCATTGAACTTGATATGGTAAACAAAAGGATCAAAAGAACTAGTATATTTAAGGCACAATATATTATATGTTAAAATCTTCAGTATTGTTTGCTTTTAACTCCTTACTCACTGATTCACTAACGCCACAGTGTAGCAAAATTTAGACTTCTGTTTAAATAATGAAAGCATCATCGTGAACTAGACAAAGTTTCGAACAACGTCTAAATGTCTTTTGTTTCAAAGTAAAAGAAATAATTAAACCAAACAAAAACTTGCTTAAAAGCATTTGTAATTAAAAAAAATCAATATTAAGCGACCGTTTGCACAAAACATTATGAAAAGATTAAAGAGAAAATAAAAATAAATAAGTTTCCATCATCAGACTACAAAAATATATAAAAAATATAAATTTAAATATTTTCGCTTCATATTTATGAAAGTTGCACTTTAATACATTCATTAAAAAAAATAAATCAGTTAACTAAATTTACAGATTCATGAGTATGCCGCAGTGTTAATGGCTTTAATTTCTTCATCTGAATTTCTGAAGTTTACCATTTTTCTTTGAATTCCTTCTCGCCAATCAAAACAATTCCCCGAATGGAAAACATGTGCTTTAGCCCTTGGCCTTACAATGACAGTTCTTGGTCGTCTTTAATCAATAACGAAGAATGGATTCCATTTAGCCAGAGGTAGCAATAAAAGTACTTAAAAGATTTACGTTACAGCATTAAAGACTACCCCTAGTATCAGACAAAAAAAAAGAATCTATGGAAGCTAGCTAATAGATTTCCTGGATGATTTGATGAATCATCTGAAATCTATTCGCAGAATTCTGAAGACATAAATCTCTTATCATTGGAAGTTTACTGTCAATTGATTCTTGTGAAAACTCTTTTAATATTTCATGAGAAAACTGTTAGTGATAAATTCGTGAATGAAATTTGAATTTCAAATTTGCGATTCTTCACCTTTGTTTTTAATTTCCCCTAATTGAAAAAGAAAGAGTAATCATTCTTTTCAATTTGACGAGGATTTTTTTGTTTTTCATTCCACTGTCGTATTTCCTTTATTGATCCCTAGTCCACCTGAGATTCATCCTTGAAAATCCAGGAAGAAAAAAGAGAGATAGTAGATTTGGTTGCCATGGTGATCTGGGCTTGTTTAAAATAAAGGAGGGAAAAAAGTGTACGATGGCGTCTGTTCAGAACTGCATTAGAGTCATTAACCACAGCAATCATCAAACGACTTACGATAAAATTTAGTAAGTTACATTAACGGAACGACGAAATTGAACTCTGGCATTAGGTAGTTACTTTAAATGAGGGCTTAATTAAAACCTAAGATAGAATCTTAGAAATAGCCAGAATTAAAACAAGCAACTCGCTATCGTTATCTGTTTTATAAATCAGATAATGTGTGAACTATGAACTTAATTATCAAAGGCCTTATAATCTATTGCACTTTTATCGCCTTCTGTACTGATACATTTTAGTCAATCGGATGCAGGATTATACCTCTATAAATCTCTATACATAAGCTAGTTGTTATGTTGCTGCATAAATTTAAATAAATCATTATTTCCTCGATGAGAATGTTCTTTGAAATTTCAGTATCGTGCAACAAAGAATATTAATATTAAACTAGATGGCTATCCATCGCTTCGCTCTGGAAGCTCGCATATGTAACGGAAAACAACATTATATTTATTAAAAAGCACAAATTACATCGTGAAAACTTAAAACTAAAACTAAAAATAAATCAAAGTTTAAATACTAAAGAATAAATGCAATACAATATTTAAATCCATTTGTAACAGTCGGGAACTGTTGAGTTGACCATCAATACTCCTGCTGCCTGGCAGCGCGCATGCACGCTTCAATTGTTGCGGACGTAGCACACAACCTGTTTTTTTTTTAATATAGATACTTGGGTCTTTTATTCTTTTCCTCCAATATGTGTTTATACGTATCTTCCTCGAAGTTTTGCCTCTTTTATTGTTAACTGAAAAAAAAAATATAAGTTAATTGCTGAAATATCTTAATTGTTACAATTACAAGAATTCCATTATACTTCTATTAATTGATATGTTATTACAAAGTTTTGAAAAAAATTGAAAATGGTAGAACTATAATTCAAGACTTACTGAAATATTGATTTTAGGTATAGGGGAAGAAGGTGCTCCCTTGGAATGCAATGTTTTATATAAAGACTATTAATAGACAACAATGGATGAGAGCAAATTATTCACAAGTGACATCCTGGAACAGCTGTTTCACGCTCGTTGGCGATCATCAGCCAGGAGAAGTCACAGTAAATAGCAAGGTCTCCATACTGAGGCTAGTATGAACACTGGTTTTTTCATTGGTGAGTTTTTCATTGTGTATTTTTTCCTTTGAGGCACCACTGCGCTTCCGATATACTATTTAATAGGATAGGGATAATCCTTAAAGTAAAGATTTCCACAACAAACAAAATTATTTTTGATGAAAAGTAAGGTATAGTAGGCTCTTGATAATCCGGCCCTTAACAGTCCGGCCTCTCAGTAATCCGGCCTCCGTCTCCGACCGTGAAGTAAAAGAGGCGGGGTTTATTTTTAGACGATTTGTCGCTACACAGGCGACGCTGTGATGGCACGCTGGCCACGTGTGAAAGGTTTTAGTTTAGCTGCAACATATGAAGAACTCATCAAAAGTGTGGAGAAAGAAAAAGATGAAACTGATGAAGAAGAAGACACCTAGGCAGAGAGCCATGACGATTTCTCACATTGCTGGCGTTGTTACATAATATAACATCCAGACATGTGTAGTGCCGACGTACTGCTAGTTAAGCAATTGCGTGACAAAGCGTGGCATCGACTATCATCTTCCTTAAAGCAGACAAAAATCCGTGACATGTTTCGAAGTGACCTCATTTAGTAGAAAATGCAAGATTTCATCTGTACTGTATTGTAAGTGTACGTTTCTTTTATTGTGTATGGTACAAATTGTACTTTACTGTACTGATATGAAAAGATCAGTACATTATTAATAACAGTGTACTGTATTAATAACAAGTACGAGGGACTTTTCAATAAGTAATGCAACACATTTCTTTTTAAAGAAATAAAGCTTAATGTGGAGATGAAAATGTTACAGAAAAGGGGAATTACCCATGATGCATTTAATAAAAACAAATTATGTATGAGCTTTTCAACGAAGTGGAGTATGCTACGGCCGTTTTATCATTGTTTTGAATCCTCAGCCAACTTACCATTTCGATGACAAGTTTCGAAGGCATAAAGAATATGTGGAACCCATACTTGTCCCGACTGTGGGTTCCTGGTAGGCAACAGGTAATTTTCTTTTCTAGTCTGTTTGTGTCGGAACCCACAGTCGGGAGCGAGTATGGGTTCCATATATTTTTCATGCCTTCGAAGCTTGTCATCGAAGTGGTAAGTCTGGCTGAGGATTCAAAACAATGATGAAACAGCCGTATCATAACCACTTCGTTGACAAGCTCTTTGCATGTTTTTGTTTTCATTAAGTGTAACATTTCTTTTTAGTTTTATTAAAATGAGGAAAGTATCACATTGTTCCCCAATATTTTGGCTACACATTCCTTTTTTTTACATAATTGTCATGCAATTCTATGAATTTGCGCCACCTAGATGCGAGAGCCTGTTTACCCTCATGGTACCACTCTTTAGGTGGACCTCTCAGCCATCCTCGTATTGCTGCTGCAATGACTTGTCGTCGTCAAATTTCTTTCCGTGGATTACATCTTTCAGAGGGCCGACGAGAAAATAGTCAGAAGGTGCAAGATCCGGGCTGTAGGGCTGATGCGGAAGGACAATCCATTGCAGTTTCGTTAGTTCTTCTCCGGTGCGTGGAGACTTGTGCGTGGCCTCGCGTTTTCAGAAGAAGAATCAATTTGGTCAATTTGGGATGAATGTGCTGGAATCGCTTTTTCAACTTCTTTAGACATATGCTTCATAGTTTATTGTTGCACCATGAGGCATAACGTCGATCAAAATCACCCCTTCAGCATCCTAGAAGACTGACGTCATCACTTTGCCAGCTGAGAGTACTGTCATGAACTTTTTCTTTTCACGAGGAGAACCTTTGTGACGCCATTCCATGGATTGTCGTTTTGTCTCAGGCTCGAAATGATCAATCTATGTTTCATCTAAGGTTTTTGACAGAAAACCTTCACGTTCAGCCTCTTAACGACCAAGCAACTCTGAACAGATGGTCATCGTTGGTCTTTACGGTCAGCAGTTGGGCTTCGAAGGACCCATCTGGCACAAACGTTTGAATATTCTAACTGGTGGATAATTGTGTTGACACTACCCACAGAGATGTCAAGTTCAGCAGCAATTTGTTTCGTTGAGACACGCCGATCATCCAGAATAAGGGTATCGACAAGTTACCGTTGTCTGTGTAGTGTGAGGCCGCCCCGAGCGCGGTCGATCCGACAGAATGCTTCTATCGTCTGTCGAGGATGACAACCGCTTAACCCAACGACTGACAATGCTTGTATCCACTGCTATTTCTCCATGCTCATTCTTCAAGCTCCTATGATTGTTTGTGACGCGCTTACAATATTTTCCGCCAAGCACGTCACTCAGAGACTCCATTTTGAAAGCTAACTGTATTACTAGCATCTAGCGGACGATGACGAAACTACATGAGGTTGTGCGAGAGGTTCAAAGATGCTACACATACAATATTTTATTTTTCCTAGCAAAACGAATAGAGATAAAAAATGTGTTGCATTACTTATTGAATGCATCTCGTATTTGCTAGATGACATCCCAGAATAGCTGTTTTCTTTTAGCTTTGGAGGTGTGATTGTATTTTCTACGAGACCATTTCATTGTTGTAAATGAGACAGTTAGTACGAACTGATCTCATATGCCATGATCACATGCATGTCTCTTATTTATATATATTTTTTTAAAACTACATACAGGAAACTTGTAATGTAAAATTTTATGTACTTTCAGTAATCCGATACTTTGGCTAATCTGGCAACGCAAGGAATGGCCGGATTAGTAAGAGTCTAGTGTGCTTACGCGAGATTGTGAAAAAGAATTGATTTGCTTGTTGTGCCAATTACTCAGAATCATGTTAAACAACTCAGATTTAGTTTCTTTTATAATCATTAGAATATTTACTATTGAATACAAATGAAGAACAAATAATGCCGATTGCCAAACATTGGAAGTCATACTTAATATGGTTTCCCTTCATAAATAGAAATAAAAATTGTCTGAGTAAAGCCTTTGTTTTTCAGTGCATTAAGTTTAGCGCAGTCAGTGAACTGTCCCTGATAATGAGGTCCCTGACAATGAGGTCTAAGATATAGGCATTTTGTGAGAGCAAGA
Source organism: Thereuonema tuberculata (assembly GCA_023159025.1). Taxonomy (NCBI): domain Eukaryota; kingdom Metazoa; phylum Arthropoda; class Chilopoda; order Scutigeromorpha; family Scutigeridae; genus Thereuonema; species Thereuonema tuberculata. Next base: position 40,257,155 of record JAFIDM010003189.1, on the reverse strand, counting down.
TCAGATGAATAAGGTGGATATGAGAATTTTAACCGAAGTGTTTAAAGGGGCCTTTTAGATTGAACGCTGGAAATGTTAAGATTAAGATTACACTATTTTTATTAATTTAAATGGAATTTAATTTGGACTGATAACTCCATGACTGGATAAAATACATACACTAAGATTTATGTTATGTTATGATGTTATTTTATGTTATGTTAGGACATTCAAATCAAAACAAACCGTTTGTCCACTAATTGATATGACGTGGCAAACGAACATTAAGTTCATCATTACACCAGATATTAGTCAGAAGTTTTCTTCATTTACAATGTTGATGTTTTAAAGAATTATTCATCGATTGCTTAAGTCTTTCCTCTGGGAACAACCCTGCCTATATTTTATAATAGAATGTTCCAATCCATTTCAGTCTCTCATGCCCGAGTGCACCAAACTTCAGTTAACTTTGATGATTGCAGTTTGGACAGAGCTAAAATTAGTGGGGGGTATTGCTCCAGAAAAAGTTTAGCCTATGTTTTAAAATTGTGTGAAAGGAAACATATATAAAAAGAAAATTTATTCAGAAACTTGATAAATTTCTTTTTAAACATGTTTGTTTCCTTTCACACAATTTTAAAACAAAGGCTAAACTTTTTCTGGACCAGCACCTCCCCCCACTAATTTTAGCTCCGTCCAAACTGCAGTCATCAAAGTTAACTGAAGTTTGGTGCACTTGGGCATCAGAGAGGAGAACTGAGATTTAGTTTAACAGCCGTTCGTCTTTAGCAGGAACAGTTCCAGTAACTTCGTATAATGTCATTCATCATTCTGCCTACGATAACGAAGTTCAAAGAAAGTAGCAATTGACTGTGAAGTCTGCCTACAAACAGCATAGAGAATTTGCTGTTTATCTTAACAGAAAGTAAAATGTACATAAAAATATTTAACTTCGAAAAAACGAAGATCTTTTCGAAATTCATCAATAAAGAAAGCTTACAATTTTAATTGATATATACAACAGTTTAATAATTACATGAGAAACAAATGAAAAACGCAGTTAAACTTGCGATTATGGCTCAGCTGTCTGTTTTAGGACTATATTCAAGATGGCGGACAGGTTTGAAAGGTTGAAATTGTTAGGAAATTTACCAAAACATACATCCTGCAACTGAGCAGACCTAATCTTACCTAACCTACAGCTAATTGTAGTAAACGATTCGGTCCTACGGACCTCATTAGCATGAAAGTTGTTTTGAAGGCCGTACGAGGGCGGTGTATCGCTCCGCGCGATCCGCACCGAAGCATAATGTGAGCCGTATTCGGAAGTCTAGCCAAAACGCACAAGACTAAGAGTTCACTGATAATCTGTTTTTGGAAATTGTGATACCGGGAATCCAAGATAGCCTATTCCAATTTCCTGACCATCGTCAGTTGGATCCGCCCAGTATCTTACATCTGAATGCTTATTTGGGTTAGCCCTGTACCATCATCACCATTCCATTAAGAGTTATTCAAAAGTTACAGTTTTGTTCTGGGAAAATTACAACATCGCCATGGTCTAATATTTTACATCTTTTATTTAGATATAAATTTGATAAAAACTTATAATTTTGCCTCTAAGTGAATTACTGTAAACTCAGCATTATTGAAATAAAAATAGTTCAAAGTAAGAAATAAATTGAAATGAATTGAGAGATGTTACGTAATCTGCTTAAATTTCAAAAATGCAGTTAAAGTGCACTTGTTAATCATTAAAATAAATGTATATACTTTAATAGACTACATTTAAGCTTTTAAATTCAAGACATTTCTTTTATACTTTTACTCAATAACACTAAAAAAAAAAAAAAAGAAAAACCCATTTTACAGAAAACACAAAAGGTTTTTCCAGATCTTGTTTTTTTGAATTGGTTTCAACAAGTTGCTAAAAAAAAAAAAAACCGATAAAAACAATTGAAATCTGCAGCAAAAATATAAAAGGTTTGGCTGAAATGTGAACAGTTATTTAATTAAATCAAAATGCCAGCAGAAAATTGAAGAAGCTTCATTAACGTAATTGTATGAAATTAGATTTTCATGTGAATGAGAAAACACAGTTTTTCTTATTACATTTTATGAACTGTAAATTTATAAATGAATATTAGATTTTTCGAAAATTTTAGCTTATTAAAAAATCGTTAGTTATGGAAGAAATTTTCTTTTGTTAATTTTACAGTATCGTTATTTTATTATTATTCTTTTTATTTATAAGTCTGGAAGAGACAATCCACTTTCGCCTTAATTATTTTAATCATATGTCTTAAATAAAGCTTATAGAAAACATTCTTTGTTTTTCCAGAACTTTTCATTAG
>JAFIDM010003189.1:40217723-40242931 GCA_023159025.1 Thereuonema tuberculata | reverse complement strand
GTTGACATTAATTTAAGGTTGAAACCCCTGCACAATTCTATTAGTCTATGAACCTATCATTATTATAATAACATCGTGGTAATATCCTACCATATTTTATGAATCGTATACATTACTTAAGATCATAATCTAAAGCGTTATTGATAGAAATATCTGTGTTATAACAGTTCTGTGACTTAATAATTAAGGACTCACAAAATTTTCTTAAATAATGGTCGTGTTGAACAATATAAATAATTGGATTATCCGTTAATAAAGTTTTTATTGTTTTCGGTTTATTGTGTGTTTGGTCCATCAATAATTATTTATCACACAAAATGATCGTCCACATTATTTATTTTTTCGAAATGTAATTAATTTTAATCATTTCAAAGCGAGCGCACGAGGATTACTAAAACAATTAATATTCATTGTTGGATATCAACGGAACGCCATTGTTTCGGTTCGAATATGTTTCTGTAAGAATTTAGAAAACCCATTCGGAAATTAATAAAAAAAAAAGTGTTAGATCGTCTCTTGTCTATTTAATATGCGTACGCCTGTAGATTAAGAATCACTGATATGCATCAATGTAATTGTGAATACACACGCATCGAATTCATTATTATGTTGAAGTTAAGAAAATACAGAATCCATTACATGTTGATAAATTGTTAAAGAACGTAAATGCTCTGAAATAGACTTGATTTTTGGATGCTTTTATTACATAATCGTTGATCAGAATGCGAAAATCTAACAGCGTTTTCTGCCGATCAATAGCTGCACGAGGGAAATACCATCTGCCACAGATGGTTGTAGCTTTGTCAAAGAACACTCTTTCATTGCGATAAACGAGCGCAAATTGTTACTGTAGAATTTGCTATTTTTGGTTCAATTATCCCCTTCATTTACGTGTTGCCTTATTATTAATGGTGAAAAAAAATCATCGTATGTTGAGAAATATCAACACACGTATTAATTTGAAATTAAATTAAGAAGATCTCGTAAAAATACTGTATGAATAGAAAAAAGAAATAACTATAAAAATTAAAATTATAAAAATATTATTTGTGATTATGTATTTTACCTGTGTCAATACTGGTTATTAAAATTCAATGAACACGAATTTTTTTTTTTTAAATGTCTGTTTTTTAAATTTTATTCAACTTGAATTTTAATAAAAAACAATATTTAAGAGAGGTTAAATTGCTGCAACATCAATATGTAAAAAAACTAATTTTAATGAATATCCGTCTTCCGTATCTTTTGTTTTAAACTGAAAATAAAAGTAATTTTTTTAAGGATTAGAAAAGTAAGCTAAAATATAGAAACAAATAATATACGAGTAATTCCTCCATTCTAAACATGTTTTAGACTTAAATTAATATTATCTATAGATATTTTTAAAAAGCTTATCTATTTGTCCGTCCTGATATTTTTCAAAACTAACCCCATGAAAACATCTTATTCCTAATAGGAACATGCTCCCTAAATTGAAAAGAATGTATTAGGGAGCATGTTCAAGCTGAGGTTAAAGGTAATTTGAATTATAATACTGCATCCCATGTCCAAGACACAGGTCATATCCTCGATACCAATAACCCTATCGTTTTTGGTTGTGAGGAGAAGATGGCATTAGAAAGCTTCGAGAATCAATTCCTATTCTTTAAGAAAACCGTTCAATGATCGAATTTCTGTGGATGTGATCATAATGGTTGACTCCTGTTCCACCCAAGTCATATGGATTTCTTAAATTTATATTGGTTAATGCACTTGACTAACTCCTTTGCTTGAACCCTTCTTCTTCCAGAAGCGTTCAAGTCGAAACTAGTCCCGTTATTTCTCTTTTAAATTTTAGTATATCTTTAACGTTTAATCCCTGATAGATATTTTATCTTTAACACCACATAATTTTTATTTTTATAGACAACACACGTAAAGCTTTGAAAACATTAATAATTCAAATGTCTTCCACTCTTCAGTTAAATCCGTTGTTTGAGACTAGAATCACAGTCATATATTAATTGGACAAACGGTTTTTTTGAAGCATATTTGGAACGTCCCTGAATAGCAGGTGGAGGTAGTTTTAGGGTAAAAACGTAGTGCGGTCTTAGGAGCGTCAACGAATTTAAATTTAATCGCAAAAAAATCAAATGTCAGGCCTTGAAATAAATCAGACCTTAGGAGGACTGAATTTCGATACAGCCACGCAGGTTCTATTCCTGTCATCTTTATTCCAAGTCATAAAATTACTGATGTACTGAAGGGGAAGGGAGGTTGATAGAGTTTAGAACCCCGCATTGTATCTGAAAATGAAAGAAATCTAGGAGTTTGGACCTGGTTTTTTTTTTTTGGTTGAACGACTACGATCATAATCCTTTCCCATTCCATAATCCTGGAGACGCCTTTGATCATAAGTAATATAAAATATTCATTCGAACAGTAGCTAAAGAGGGTTCGAAAATTTAAAGAATTTTGCAGAACATAATATGGATTTATTTTACTATCGACACAATAACTTTAAGGAAATCTTTTTTCTTGTTATTTCCAGACAAAAATTATTACCCTTCGTTATTTAAAACTGCTTTTCTAGATAAGTATCTAGACGACATATTTTAGGGTTAAAGTTTTGAATTGCTTCCTCTACAAATGCTCTCTTTATTATCAACTCACAACAAGTGTTTTGATCTACTTACGAATTTAGGTTATTTTTAGGTTATTTAAGCGATAATTTACATACGTGTCATAAAGGTTTATTGTAAATTTGCTTCTCCTAAATTACCTATTGATGTAAACTGCTTCGAGTTTTCAACAATCTCTAATAATGTAAGGTGTACATGAGATTTTTATTACACTTACGTCCCTTGGTAGCCTTGTAATCACTTCTGCTGCCTATTAAGACTATCGGTTCGAATCTAAGAAAGTGCTTCTCTACTTTTTCTCCAGATGCTTCCGAAGCTCATCGAATGAGAGATGACGCTGTTTTCAACTTATTCCGTAGGTATTTCGCAGGTAAATCAACGTAACATTATTATCTCCACAACTTGAACAACTTATTTCGTTATATTCTAATTTATTTGAAGTTATATTAAATGGACAAGTGAAAGGCACATTACTATATTTTGTATATTTCGTTACTAAACATTGCATATCTTTCCGAAGTCTCTGTGATTGGAAATACGTTAATGGAAGTTTTGTTTCTTTTCGTTGTCTGATCAAATCATGTGAGTCATTCATATCCTATCAGAGGATGCCTCAAAGTGTCAAGTGTATTAGCTTAGGGATACCATGATTTTTTCTGTTGTTTTGTTAGTGGTTAGTAATCACAGCGCTACAATCATTCTTTGTGCTAGATTACCATAACAATGGTATCCTTATCAATATTGCAGCTATCTTAATAGAGAAAAACCATACGTTCATGTCACTGTTAGCCACATAAGAATAATCCACAGAAATGTCAGACCAAACACAGTAGAAAACACAGTACTATGTCATCGAAAAATGTAAATAGTATTCATAAGCTGAAGTTTTTAAAGGTAAAAACAATACGACCTCTTTTCTCTTTCACATTATTTGCATTTGCTTTGCACAGATCAAAGTAAAAATGGAAAAAATAAGACCTCAATTGAAGATCAAAATCTAGATTTTCTATATTTTTTCCAATTCAAATCACAATTAGAATTTAAATCACAGGTTGCTGATATGAAAAGAATAGAAGGCAATGTTAATTAATAAATCATTTGTATAAGAAATTGATTCATTAAATAGAAAGAAAAATTCACATGATAGATTGAATCTTGGAATATACCAGAACACCTTGGAATAACGGAATATTGCAGCAGACTGCTTCTTTTTATTCGTAGCTCCATATTAAATTCAAAGGTGATGTTTAGCGTAATGGAAGTAAACATTACTCTTTCCTAAATTGCTCATGTTGTACTCCGTATGTGATAAAATGTAATAGAAATATGAGTGCTTTGCTGAGTGTATAGTGATTGGAAATCTTGTTGTTTCTTTTACAAATGAATAGGTGCCACAAAGTATCTGTCATTTTGTTTGAGAAACAGATGTCGTGAGATTTCGATATCGAGTTCCTGGAACTTAGCGTAATTTCATGAAAATATCCCATTGCAAATGTGGAGCCAAGCATTAAATAATGAAGTTCAATCGAATATATTTATTTTTTAATTTCTATTGTTATCTCGTCATTTTTTACGGTATTTGTTTGAGACATTCACTTAGTTACTGGGACAACCTTAAATCTTGAACTTTGTCAATATGGCTAGAGATGAAACATATATAAATAACCCGAAGCATTATGAGAAACGTACTGTCAGGTGCATTTCCAATGTCACATTGTGAAGTAGTGCTTTCCTGCATTGTGCTTTCCATTCAGCTCTTATGGTTGCTTTTACAGCTAGTAAATCTGCCTATGCCACGTAAAGCTTTTGGACCAGGCTTGCCAAATAGGTTACAATCAGAAAAAGAAACAACGCTCCCATCTACTATTTATTCTCCTCTACTGCAAGGTTGCAATAAACCAGTCTAAGAGCGGAGAGCTTCTTGTATGCGGGGAAGCATCGGGCAGCTAATGTGACATTGGGAATGCCACCCACAGTACTTTATCTAAAACTTAACCTAGGAAAACAAAATCACTCGAATATAATGATTTGAACAATACATCGGAAGCGCACTGGTGCCTCAAAGGGAAAAATACGCAATGAAAAACTCACCAATGAAACATTAGTGAGAAAATTCATGTGCCAGCAGTGCGCAGGCCTCGATGAATTTTTTTAAAGCCTAAAAAAATCAAACTGCGCATTTGAATTATTAATAATAACAATGGGTGAGACCAAATTATTCACAAGTGACATCCTGGAACGGCTGTTTCATGCTCGTTGGCGATCATCAGCCAGGAGAAGTCACAGTAAATAACAAGGTCTTCGTACTGAGGCTAGTATGAACAATACATCGGAAGCGCAGTGGTGCCTCAAAGGGAAAATATACAATGAAAAACTCACCAATGAAACATTAGTGAGAAAATAAACGAGCGTGAAACAGCTGTTCCAGGATGTCACTTGGTAAATACTTTGGTCTCACCCATTGTTATTATAATAATTTGAAGTGTTATTTCCGGATGGCTATTTTTCCGGAATTGTAATTTCATTAAGAATCAAGATATTAACACAATCTTAGGATATTTTTGCTATTTTTGAATATTCGTAAAATTCTTGATGAATGTTGCCGTTCTGATCTTAAAATAACTTCAAAAAAATGTTGCAGATATACGTTTAGAATTCCTGACTGTTTTTAAGTTCAATCGTAATTAACTACCTCCGCAAACAACGAATTTTCATTTTCGATCATTTTATTGGCAAGATGCCAAATCGAACAGCCACTCTCTTTCAATTTCAATAAATGAGTTTTTCCACGTTTCATTGAAAATCAACTTCCTGATGTGAATTCCTGATTAAAATTCCTGATTAAGTGACTTTTAATTCTTAAACTATGAAGATTGAAGATTGAAAACGAAGAACCTAAGCTTTTTACAAAATACAAAATATTTGCTAAATACAGACATTATAAATTTTGTGAAAAAACAAAAACAAAAAAAATTAAATTAAAACCTACTAAAAAACTTTAAATCCGCATTTTAAGTTGTCGATATGGGATTAACTTTAATCTTATCAAAGTTAACCCATCTTATCAAACCACGCGCTAATTATTGGATTAAAACTGACCTTGTTTCAAACAACGAAGTATGAACAGAAATAGGATAGAAATCCACTGTTTAGAGCCTAATACTTTTCTGTGGTAACTTTTATCGCCTTCTGGCGCCGTTTTCCCACCAATGGGAAAATATTTCAAATATAAAAGTTGGATTAATCTGAGTATTTCATAATGGCTTTAAAGGTGAACTAACTTTTTTTTTTATCAATAAAGCTTAGTGATGATCAATCCTGACTTAAGAATGATTAATATAAATGGAAGGTTTTGTATCCACGCATCATGGCAAGATGTCCAAATTAAATCTAAACAATAGTTTTGTTTAGATTTAAACAAAAAAAAAAGGTAAACAAAATAAGACACAATGCTAAAAGAAGGAATTCGCATCCTGAGCTGTCACTGGGAAGAGACTGGGACGGACCGTTTCGTCCTTTTAGGACTTAACAGCCAGCCAAACTCTACCGATGACAGACTCAGAAGGTGCGAAAGGGGGGAGGTCCCGCTCTCGGGAGCGAGACCCGGGATCCTCTCGCACCTTCTGAGTCTGTCATCGGTAGAGTTTGGCTGGCTGATGAGTCTTAAAAAGGTTAAACGGTCCGTCCCAGTCTCTTCCCGGTGACAGCTCAGGATGCGAATTCCTTCTTTTAGTGTTGTGCCTTCGTTTGTTTACCTTTTTTTTTATTTAGATTTATTTTGTACATCGTGCCATGATCCGTGGATACAAAACCTTCCATGCATATTAGTTATTCTTAAGTCAGGATTGATCTTTACTAAGCTTTATTGCTATTAATTAATTCATTATTATTATTAATTTCCTTAACAGTTTACAGATTCGGAAGTGTTTACAGATATAAGTGGTTAATCACTTATATTACAATCCGAACTATATCTTCAGTATATCAATGTAAACTCAAGATATAATACCTGCCTATTTCTTAGGTTACATGTTCATAGGTGCTCTCAGAGGACAATAGATTTACACATCATCTACGATTAAATTTACAGTAGAAAATTACGGTATTTTAGATAATATCTGCTGATGCATTGAAATGTCCCCTTCTAGTCTTTTAATTTTTTTTGTTTTAATTACTAAATTCTTTTTTATACATTCTTTATTATCAAACTTATTTGTAGGGCAATGTAAAGTTGGCAAATCTTCTTCTTTCCCAATATTATCATAGGTACCTTCAAAAACACATCGTGTTCAGTAATGAAATACTGTTTCATCTTATTATTTTATTAAGCATAATACATGGTATAGGTCCACTAAAAACCCACCCTGGATGGCAGAAGGAAAGATGTATTATGATCTACTAACTGTGGTATGGATGATTAATTTGGCATATTATAGCTGGTTACCTTTATTATTATTATTTATTATTCCTTAATTCGACGACATATCATTATCTGACTAAGTACCATTTCAGTACCATGCTATGATATCCCATCATTTTTCTGCAGTCAATTTCTGGAATTATTTGGAAGAAACTTATCAAGCAAGTGGAGTAAAGAGAAGGTCTGTGGAATGGCCCCCTGGATCTCCAGAATTAACTCCTGCTAACTTTTTTTCTTATTGGGCCATTTATAAGTTGCTGTTTATGGTAATCGTCCCAAAACCATCGGTGATTTTTCTTAAATAAATAGTTAAGCATTCATTTTTTTTTGAAGATCGTAGTTCAGAAATTAGGGGAGCATTTTGCAATTCTTTTCGCAAAAGAAGCATCAATAATTGAGAAAAATCTTTATTACTAAATAAAATCTTCCTTTTCCGATTGTCCGGCGCAGTTCAACAATTGCAAAAACATTGTTACCAATGTCCGCCGTAGTTCCAAAATGGACAAGGGCGTGCCGGGGTAATTGTCGGTGGAATTGTTGTGTGCTGGGTTATTGTTGCGTAGATGTCGACAAATGCAAACGGCGCAATTGTTGGGATGGTTCGTTGTTGCGAGGAAGTCGACAGATTCACAATGAGCATGGTTGAACTTCAAAATTGTTTGTTTTGACACAAATGTTTTATTCTCTCGGCGCGCGCTATCAAATGATGAGTTCATGCAAAAACGAATAAAATAGAATAATAAAATAATACTAAAGATTTCAGTAATATATAGATTTCGTCAACTAATTCATCAAATAACATCAAACTAAATATGGAAGCGATTCCCGGAACTTCTTGGATGACGCTGAAAGAAGCAGCCATAAGACACAGTATCGAGATGGACAGTGAGAGAAAGAGGAAGGCAGGAGAAAAGAAGAGTAAAAAATATTGAGCAAATATCTATGCAATCAAGCGATAATCTACTTCCATTCACTATCACAAGAAGACAATTTCCAATCACACCTTCTTATGTGATATTTATCAATCAAGCTCAAGGACAGACTCTAAATAAAGTTGCCATCTTTTTGGAGAACGATGTCCTCACTCACGGACAACTGTATGTTGCGATGTCTAGAGTCACAAGTTATCAGAATTTAGTTATCTTCACTCTAAAGAACAGTCATAATCAATTGTCGCAAGAATATCGTATACAAGCTATGAACCGAAGTATATTTCATCTAACATCCATCTCAACATATCTCTTCTTCAAAAAATATATATCGATCAAACTATACACGGGAGATGACCTAGAACAATACAAAAACAATTAAAGATCAATACAAAAACAGTATGTACTGTTCATGTACTGGAAATTATCAAGATTTACAAATGGCATCAATTTGACGGTATAGCACTGACATTTTACGTTAGTACTAGTAGCATAACAGTTTGGTAGAATGCCATTTTTTGACCATTAACATTAAAGTCTTTTTAAAGTTTGGGGTTCGATTAAGAATAAAAACTTACGATCTAAATATCACGAGGCAGGCATACATCTAAATGTCAAGAAGAGCAAGTAGCAGTTTCCTCAAATAATCTTCGCCTTTAGGTGGCGCATACTCTTTTGGTATCTCTTGCATATATTGTTTGTATCTCTTTTGAAAGAGGAACTCAGACAACATGTTTTAGGAAAATTACAAATATATTGCTGATAGAAGTGATGTATCTCCTACTGATCTCCTTCAGTTTTTGTTTGTTTGTTTTAAAACAAACTAAAATTATTCTTTTCGTATTGAAAAAACGTAATCATTTCATTATCTTTGATACTAACCATTAGGAAAATCAATTGAAATGTCTTTCTCCTTCTGCCTTTTGGAATTTTACTGCTATAGAGTGCAAATGTTCAGAAACACTCCAATTTCTGAGTGATATAAATTAAAACGATACGGATATAATTTTAGTATGTATCATTTACTATTTAGTTTTATTAAAACGTTATTCGTAGTCCCATCCACAACCGACGTGGGTGGAAGGCAAGATGCTTCCATCTGTTGTAATTAATTTTACTGCAAAATTAATTATAATTAACATGTTTATACCAAACAATATTTCTCAAAAGATTACCGGCCAAAGATTGTCAATGCATCCTCAAAATTAAATCTGAACCATTCGATAGAAGTTCAGAAAGAAATAGAAAACGATGTTAAAAAGTGCATCGCAAATCCACAGGATCAACGACTCAAGCATGACGAAGCCTATTCGCCAGCAGCTTCTTTCAGATGTTTTTATCTTTCAAGTCGAAAAAAATTTGCTATGAATCTTTAAAAAATAATTATAATTAAGGCTCGGATTATATGCAAAATGTATATTTGTTATTAAGAGTTATATCAACAAAATAGTGATATGAACTGCTGCCAAGAAGTCAAGAGGAGGATAGCAATAGCAAAGGAGGCTTTTAATAGGAAAAGGAGCATCTTCTGCGGACCTCTGGAAAAAGAACTAAGGAAGAGACTAGTGAAGTGCTTTGTGTGGAGTGTGGCATTGTATGGGGCAGAAACATGGACATTACGACGCAGTGAAGAGAAACGACTAGAAGCATTTGAAATGTGGATATGGAGAAGAATGGAGCATGTGAAATGGACAGACAAAATAAGAAATGAAGCTGTGCTAGAAAGAGTGGGTGAAGAAAGACTAATGCTGAAACTGATCAGGAAGAGAAAAAGAAACTGGTTGGGTCACTGGCTGAGAAGAAACTCCCTAATGAAGGATGCACTGGAAGGAATGGTGAACGGTAAAAAAGTTCGAGGCAGAAGAAGATTTAAGATGATCGACAACATTATGGTAAATGGATCTTATGTGGAGACGAAGAGGAAGGCAGAAAATAGGAAAGATTGGAGAATGCTGGGTTTGCAGTGAAGGGCCTGCCCTTGGCAGAGAACTATGTATATATCAACAAAATTGTAAGTTTTCTATGCACATCTAATGTTTTTTGATTAAAATTGGCCATTCTATGAAACAACATTAGATATGCATAGAAAACTTACAATTTTGTTGATATACCTCTTAATAACAAATATGCATTTTGCATATAATCCGAGCCCTAATTAAAGTATAATATTTTAATAGTTATAATTATGTAATATCGCATAATCCTGAATATCACCCGCACTTTTTTTACAGAAATATTGCTGCTTAAATTCGGGTGAGGGTCGTATTTAAGCCTTTAGTAAACATGTGATTTGTTTTTTTTTTTCCAAATTTTGTCGTTAGAAATTCAGGTGTGCGGATCTTATTCGGTGGCGGGTGGTATTCGGGATTATACGATATTTTAAAATAATCTTTATACAGGGTGATCCAGATAAGCGATATCCTTCAGGTTTTCGTAACTTAGAAATGATGAAGACGTTGATGACGGAATTCTAAATGGAATCACGTGCATCTCTCCTTATAATTTTTGTTTGGGTTGGCCTAAATTATGAAATGTTGAAGTATTCTAAATTAGGCTAAACCACTTCCCAGTAGGAAATGCCAGGGAGGTTCGCAGATTATTCTACGTACTTCCTGTTAATGGATAATCCCAAGTTGTTAATGGATATCTTGATAGCGCTCAAGAACACCAGCTATTGAATGCTAGGATGGCTTCATATCCAGTAAATAAACTTAGACATGGTCCTAAGTTAGAGCGCTAGCCAGCAAAGCATGTATTTGGTAGTGAGGATGCCAGACAGAAGATATTCATCAAGACAAACAATGATACGAATTATTTCGAAGATTCCAGAAAATTGGAAGTGTTATCCCAGGATCATGAGCAACGAAGCATTCACTGGCAACAGATGAGGAGACTGTTATCTTGATCCTAGCGTCACGTGGTGCAAATCCACATACAAACAACAGGACAATCGAACATCAATTAGAAATATCTCACCAATCAGTTCTCCTTGTTTTCAGAGCTCACCAGTTTCACACATATCACAAGTCATGAAGGATTAGAAGAGCAGGATTATCCAGCAGTATGCAAACTGCTGCAATGGGGTATTAGAGGCGAGTGATGAACATCCAGAAGTAACATCACATATTCTGTGGACTGATTAAAACCAATTCACAAGAGATGATGTGATGAATAGCTACAACATTCATTACTGATCTGAGGAAAACCTACGGTGGCTTAGAGAAACAAATCATCAGAGGCAGTGACACATCTGTGGTGTGCGTTTAGAGTGTAGGACTTTTATTTCTACGATAATATGCTGAATGGCCAGAGATATGTAGACCTAATCCTGAAGAATCCAGTAGATCAGTACGTAGACAGGATATCTTTGGGAACATATCTAGAAAGCTGGTTCCAACACTCATTATGCATTATGTGGTCGAAGATTTCTAGCCGATCGCTTTCACCACCCCCGTTTAGGTCGCTAAGGGTCCATACAGTGGCCGGCTAGATCACCAGATCTCACACCCTTGAACATTTTTTGTGGGGACACTTGTACACTACAGAATTTATAACAGTGCATAACGCTATGCTGTAATGGAATCATTGTGCTGACATCAGTTCATAGATCCATTATCATAATTGCATGGTTGTGCGAAAAACCAAATAGTTTAACGTGCGTGCAAATTGACACAAAGACGAAAGTAATAACGCACCAATACATTGTGTATTGGCAAGAATGGGCAATATTTTGTGAAAGGTTTTGTAAATCGTTTCAGTTGTTTGTTTTTGACCTTAAGCGAAGTGTTGAAACAAACAGTTTTGTTTTGCTAGGGTCAATACGGAAAATTCATTCTGTGATTTTTTACAAAAAATTAAAAAAGCTATTTTTTTCAATTCAATTCAATTCAATTTAATGCCAAATAAAATATTACAAGATAAATGTTTACATGACATTTTGACAAACCAGTCGTCTTAAGGGAGATCCCGTCGAGAAGACAAGTAGGCGTCTTGAGTAGGCAATTAACAAAGGGACTTAACAAAGGGAATTAACAAAGGGAATACATAACTCAATAATGAGGAAAAATATTTCCAAAAGAGAAAATAACTGAAATTTTAGCAAATATTTACATGTTTATTTTCGACAGGGAGAACATATTTAGATATTATGGATACATGGAATAAAGGGAACAGGAAGAGAGTGGGAATAGAGTGAGGAATTAGGCGGATACAGAAAGGAGATAGAATAGGAATGAAAGAGGAAGGTGATAGGTGGAAAGGTGATAGGTGGAATTTATTTGATAACAATAAAAAAAAAATCTTTAGCACACATGGTTTCGTTTAGAATCGGTCATCAAAGTTTCAATCATTCCTAAATAACGAAAAATCTAGGAAGGAAACACTTAATACCGAGTGGTTACTTACCTGGACCTTATCTAACAACTTCTGGGAAAGCAATAATCCCCTTTCTGTATTTCTTTTGTAAGTTTAATAGGAAATCTTTAAAATTTCTAATAAATATCAAAATATTAATCAACTTTATAGTAATGCATTATCCTTTCACGCAAGCCATCAACATAAGGTGTGTGTGTGCTCTATTCCTTATCTCACATCGCAACTTATTCCATATTCTCCGTGTGCTTTTACTGGAAAACCATCCATTCTCTGTTTTTCACTTTTATTTTTACTTTTATTGATTTCTTTTATGTAAAGGCATCACTTATCCTAGCTGGTCATACAAGGCATGATTAGAAACATTGTGTATTCTGAATTTTTACTTTTTGTTTAACTGGGAATAATCACTGTGAATATTTTAAATGAAATTTTTAATTAAGTCTTTTATTGCTTATGCATCATATAGAATCGTCTGGTCATGTTGCACAGAGAAACAATGCCTTTCCTACCGTTGATTTACTTTTATCTCTAACTTACGATGAATTTCTAGTTGTTCATTTCCTAACTTAAGTTTAACACAAAATAATTGCTTTGCTGTTGCAACCCATGCTTTTTGAAAAAGCGACTGTAATGATTCAAGTATTGTGAGCATAGCTTCGGCCGAAGGTGGCAAATGTATTTAGGTTCTTTGGCGTAACTGGCACAGAGCTAGTTAGTGTAATCCTAATGTGACTGTGGGCGAAGTTATTGCAAACGAGACTCTGGGGTATTTCCCACATCGTTAGAAGAGAGATAGACGAGGCCTTTCGCGTCCTATTGTTCAGGAATCGTCTTCGGTCTGAGAGATAGAGTTGGGAGGGCGTAGAAATAGATAGTTAAAAAGCGGACGGGAGAGACATAGGTCTGGTTGGAGCGGGTAAACGTTGGTTTTGGCGGGAAGGTTAGTTTGGGCGGAAAATCGGCGGACCGAATAGAGATCGTCGTTTCCTAACACGGGATGTTGGGGAAGAGAAGCCATTTCCAAATTTGGTGAAGGCCTAGGCCATCATTTAAGTTGACTGAGGTGGGTCCTGCTTTGAGAATATGAATACATTCTTCGATGTTTCTGGAAATGTAGAATGGTAGCTCTGTCCCAGTTGAAGGAGTGACCGGGGATGTTGGCGTGGGTGGTGACGGCGGTTGTTTTCTGATTTCTTATATCTTGTTGGTGCTCGTGTAGACGTTTGCCGAGGGAACGTTTAGTTTGACCAATATAACTTGACCGCAGCAACAGGGAATCGAGTAGATACCTTGTTTTTGGGGAGTGGGGGTGGGGTCTTTAGAGTGGGATACGTTGTTTCTGATTTAGGAGGTCGTAACTTTGAAAAATTCCGCTGATTTTTTGGTTACGGTGGGAAAAAAGAGTAGAAAAACTTTAGGAGATCATTGTTGAAGGGAGTGGTGGGCTTAGGGTGGAGGGTCATTCTTAAAATTTTTTTTTGGAGTAATGGAGGAAGAAAAACCGTTGTTGTTGGCATCATCTTTGATGTGTTGTGGTTCTTCCTGAAGAGCTTCATTGGTGAAGTATTGGGAAAGGACACGTTTGATGAGCGTACGAAAAGACGCAGATCATTAATTGATAAAACATTAATGTAGATTTCGCAACAAAATGCAGTGATTTATTAAACTCCTCTTTCCGACGCTGTTGCTGTAAAATGACTTGAGAAGACAGAAAACATTCAGGACAAAAATTTCTTGCAGAAACGATTCTCTCACACCAAAATATAAATCAAATCTTGATGTAAAGTGTAATGAACGGTCAAAATATTTAAAGTGATAGAGGGGATTTGACCCCACTAAAAAGTTAATACTATTACAGTATAGAAATAAACTTGGCATCTGTTTCA
This sequence comes from Thereuonema tuberculata, assembly GCA_023159025.1. Taxonomy (NCBI): domain Eukaryota; kingdom Metazoa; phylum Arthropoda; class Chilopoda; order Scutigeromorpha; family Scutigeridae; genus Thereuonema; species Thereuonema tuberculata. The sequence continues at coordinate 40,228,701 of JAFIDM010003189.1, read as the reverse complement.
CTGGGTCTTTTCAAAAAGAGTGACCATTAGAATTCTAAGAAGATACTATATTTGAGTAAATTAGAAAATATGAAGCTGATTCATTTTAATGTGCAGATTAATTATATTAAAAGTTTCCACTATTAAAGCACTAGATATAAAAAATAAATAATTAAAACTTACAAATACGACGTTTCGATTCTCATGAAAGGTCGAGTCCCTTTTTTAAGTAAAAATTAAGGACGACTCCACATCGGACGAAGCTCCTTATTTAAAGGAAATTTTACATAATCCTTAGGTAAAATTAATCATATTTTTCATCTAGTTCTTTAATGGTTGAAACTTTTAATAGAATATTTAAAGGTTACAAAATTTTGATTTTGCTTCATTAAGTTTAGAGAAGATTCTACTAACCTCGGAAGATGATGGATAGATTATAATCGTGTATGAAACTCTGTCAAATTTGACTTGGTTCTAGTTAATATTATTTGGCTGACATATATCTTCACGAAATCATTCGTTTCTTTAGGTTCTAGATCAAATGTCAAAAAAAGAAATTACGAAACTAAGAAACTTTTTAATCAAACCGTTTTCTAGAGATACTTGTAAGTTGATTATCTTAAAAAATAATAAGAATAAATCATAGGAATCTTTTACCCGTGAAATATAATCTTTTCTTGTAAAGTTCCCATATTTCTTTTGTAGATCCCTCCTTCTACAGCCTCTACCATTAAATATTTCCAACATCACAAATTTAAAAGTAAAAAAACTACATTTAATACTAAAGCAAATTTTCAAAAAGATTACGTCTTTTCTTTTTCAAGCCTAAAGATAACAATAATAAGTTGAAGAACAATTAAATTCCTCGAGAAAATATTAACAATATCATTTACTTACAATCTTTGACATGATACAGCTTAACAATTTAGTTCCTTAACTGTAACCTTATTATTACATTTTGTGGACATTTTATCTACAAAACTTTTAGCTAATCTTATGAAAAATTTCTCTATTTCCATACCATCATTCCTATTCATGTTTTTTCTTTTTGTGTTCCGGATACACATGCTTTCTATTATCTTTCTTAGCTTGGTGTCTCTTTCAATATATAAAATTTGTATCTCGTTGTTAATGCAATGATTTCTGTTCACACAATGTTCTGCCACTTCTGATTTTTCAATGTACTTGTTCCTTGCTGGAAATTAAAGATTGTAAGTAAATGATATTGTTAATATTTTCTCGAGGAATTTAATTGTTCTTCAACTTATTGTTATTATTTTTTAGGCTTGAAAAAGAAAAGACGTAATCTTTTTGAAAATTTGCTTTAGTATTAAATGTAGTTTTTTTACATTTAAATTTGTGATGTTGGAAATAATCTTTTCTTTCCTTGTGTTTATCCACTCTCTCCATTTTTAAGTTTCAAGAAAGTATAAAGGAGAATAAAAACATAAAGTATAAAGGATATTTCGTTTATTCTGTCCATCCGTCCGTCTGTCTTTCAGCAACTCTGTAGCCCAAACTATAAGTTGAACAGACTCACACCTTACTACAACCCATATGACATATACGTAGAGGTGGGAAAAGAACGAATATCAGTCTGCGATAACTTCCTTTCTCAGGAGAATAATGAAACATGTATGGGTCGCTTTGGTTTAGGTTGCATTGTGAAACCACTTATCTGCCTTTCTTATCTTCATACGTCTTCCTTTTATTTTTGTTTTACATTTTTCTTTTGTTTTCCTTGACTTTTAAATATTTGAAATGAAATTCTCTCTATTCGTAATTACAAATTTTACAGTTGATGTTTTATGTATTAGTATATATCAAATATTCTGTAATTCATTTTAGCGTATATCTAGAGCTTGATGACTTAATATATTTCGAGTTTGTTTTCTTCCTTTTTTCCTTTTCTAAGACCTTGGAAGGATTCCAGAACGTATTGATAATCTTTAAGTGACTCCAATAGCTTGTGCCATAAGGCGGTTTGTTTGTCCATCCACAGGGTTGTTATTTTAACCTGCTGCTTTTCTAACACTTTTCAACAATCTTACTGAAAATGATCTGATAGTTGTTTGACGGTATAATAATTAATAAGAAAAAAAGATCATTCATTTACATAAAGCATCCGAATTTGCGCCTATCATCTGAACAATGGTGAGATCAATTCGATACCCCCAATGAAAAACATAGTAACTCAATTTCAGCAATTTTCGAAAGCATCAAAATAAGTTCAAATATCTATCAAAAATAAGGATTTAAAATAACAAAATAAGACCTCCTAAGTATGTTCACAGTATGCAACTACTACAGGGCATGTGTTTGCCATTGGATATTCAAGGATATAAAGGATATCGTTCCTTAAGCATCGTCACTCAAATACCATGTTTATTCGGGATATGGAATTTGTTTCATTCAAATTTCTGAGAATATATTGGTAGTTTCTGTGAAAAACTGAGATTGACAATAGATTTAATAAGGCAGATAATGTAAATAGTCAAATAGTTTTATCTGAAATATATTAAAAAAAAAATCTTTAATGTACAGTTTGCACAGAATTAAGCGTGAACTAATTATTTTCATTGAGTTCTGAATTTGTTGACGACAATTTAGCTAAAAGAAATCAGAAAGCAATGAAAAGGCAATGTTAGAAGCATTAACTCTCTCTGGGGAAACTGTTACCACAAGTTCAGAAGAAGATCAACAAGAATCAAATTTAAGATAGTATCGCGGACATTAGCATCGAATGGAAGAACAAAGATTGTCATCTGAATTGGAAATGGATAAAAACAACCTTCACATAGGTAGAGAACGGAGGATGAGGAATGAAGATAAAGCAAAATTATTTTAATTTTTGTAATATCGCCAAATTTGTGCTGCTGTTCCATTCTTCTCAGAACCCATCAATAAGTAAATATATTTCTCAGATTTGGTTTTATAATGGAGGTGAAGAATAAGTTGTTTCCACTTGATAAAAGCAAGCCAGAAATCTATAAATAAAAACTCTCAAGATTTAGCTTAGTAATGGAAATTGTTTTTTTTTTTTTTTTAATACAAATTTAAGAAATGCCAATTTATGAAACACATTCTCAATAGTAATTTTCAGAGCTTCAGAATTATCTTTGCCAATCTAATGAATTTCCAATGGAAAACATTGTTGAAATTCTGAAATAGACTTTGCGTGTAACTTCTATTCATGTATCAATGAATTTAACTTTGTTCAAACAAAGGTTTTGATAGATTCAGCTGCATTTGCTGTACATTCTTTTACTCAGATGCAGGTTCCCTTTAAATCCAACCGCGCCCTGAGAATTCTAAAAATAACTCGCCCCAATTATTAGACATTGAATACCTCCAAAGAATAGAATCGCGTTTTCTAGAATCTTCTCTCTGGCTTCATAAGCGACCTCAGTTTGGTGGTGGTTACAATTGCGGTTGAAGGAGTTAAAGCTGAAATAATATGGCTATTTTAATGTTGGATTAGATAATAATGTCGAAAAAAAACTTTTTTCCAGGTGAATGTTTATCTAATAAGAATTTTTTTTTTTTTTATTTCTAGCGGAAAAGAAAATTTTGTCCGTTTTTCATAAACTGTCTTTATTTTTACTTCTGATACTTTATTTAATTCCTATTATGATGGGTTTAAGAAAAGACACGGTGTCTAACAGTGATAAGCAATGGCCGGGAATTGAATTTTTTTGGTTTCCAGCAATTCACATACAAACTAATGTCCCAATTTATCGAGCTTTTCATTAAGAATTCCAAACAACGTCGTTTTAATTGATGATTTCGTAATTTCTTTTTATCGATAACCGTTTTAAATCTTACTTTTATATCCGCAGGATAATCAAAGCTATACAGTGGTATTATACGTTTGATTTAACATTTACAACACTGAAGACAAACACTTTATAAATGTTATAATAAAAGCAAAAACTTTACAATTGCAATTTTATGTCGAAATACGGTATGCGCCAAAAGTGCAAACGATACTCTACGTCACAAGCCTTTGTTGCTCATGCGCATCACGTGATGACCTCATCGAACGTCGTCATGGAAACGTAACAGTATGCAGTTGGTTGATGCTTGATAAATTTTCAAATGGTGCTAACAATGGAGGGAAAAAAATTATTGTGGAGCATTTATTTCCAGTCATATGGAGTTGGACGTTGAATTGGACTAAGTTTGTTATATGTTGGAAATGCATTTCGAGAACGATTTAACAAACCCACAAACATGGTTATGTTAGCCATCATTAAAAAATTTCATTCGACGAGCAGCGTTCTGACACAGCGCAAAGGCTGCACCGGATGTCCAGTTACAGTGACAACAAATGTGAAGCGAGGAAGGCTCCTCGAGCAGGTGTTGCAGTTGCCTACTCGAACACCTGCTTTGACTTCCATGTAGTGGAAGCTTCCTCTAGTGTTTGTATTAGAGGAAAGCTTTATTCTGTTTGTCACATAAACCTTTTTTGTATACAAATATTAAAGTATCGTTTGTTTTGGCGCCTTCTGTACTTATCAAGATCAATTAAAATACTATTCACCTTTCGAATTACTAGTAGGTTAGATTGTACTAGGTATGATTTTGCTGTTTAACTTTACAGTTTTCACCATAAAACCCTAGATTTGATATTTTTGATATTAGGTTTTGATTTTGCTGTTTAGGAGATCTTTAGGTGAGGAAGTAGAAGACCAAACTGCGTCAAATTTCTATTGCTATTAAAACAATTTTTTATTATTTTTATTCACATTCGTACATTATTGACTTGCTAGGTTTTCAAACAAAAATCCTATGATTCAGGTGCTGAATCGATAAACATTTATAAAGATTGAAATAACTAAAACTATACGATATACGAATAACACACCAAAAACAAAAGAAACAACAGATTTGTACAAAGTAATTAATTAAAAAAAAAAAAAACCAAAAATATAAAAAAAATTATGAGCAAAAATTATGGTTATGTAAAATAAAAGTTAGGTTAATAACAAAAATATTGAAAATTTCAAATTGTACACATATAGTCGACAAAAACAAACGAAAGATTAATAGCTCCACGTAATTTTACCATCTATAAGATCACAAAGGAGTATTAATTTTAATCGTTTGTGAGATGTAATTTGAAACATATATAACAGTAATTGGTTAAAAGTTTTACTTAGAATTCTGTCATAATCTCTCATGCCGTAATTATTCTTAGGAAAATCAAATATTTATTCCATATATTTCTTGTCTTAGTAGAGTTTATAATGTTTAGAAAAAGGTTGGATACACAAAAAAATTATTAAAATACGAATATATACAATTTTTTCGATAGTTTAAAAGGATTTGACGTAATTTTCTAGTTTCTGTTTTTTGTTTATCAGTATAAAATTGATAATTATTGAAAATTAGTTTTAATATTTTTTAATTAACCTATTTACATTAATTTAGTTGTTTTTTATTTAAGAAAATCTAAGAATCAATATCAAAACATAACAAGGAATCTACAAAAAAACTTGAAACATCATAATTTTTTGTTTTTGTGGAAAAATACACTGAATGTGATTAAACATATATAATTTCAAGTTTAGTTTTTTGATAATACTTCAATTATTAATTAATTTTGATAATACTTAAAGAGTATTCCAACTTAAATTTGCATCAAGATAAATACTTTAATATTTCTTAAGCTTGTATTCTTTCAATATTTTTACAATTATAATAACTACAATAAATACAATAACTAGTTATCTTTGAAAATGTAATTATAGCCTACAAATAAAATACCATAAGCAACGCAACTAATTCTTACAGCTACAATGAAAACGCATGTTTTCTGAAGTGTACCATTACGCCTTACAATATAGGAATCAAATAGCAGTGCGTTTTTAGGAAAATTTCCCATTCTATTTTCTGTGTCACCACCTGAAGCTTAATCTTTGCCAATTAATAATGTCGTGGAAATTAGGATAACCAATCGTATTTTTCGCTCTTGCGATACAATTTGTTTTAATACCACGTGACAGTTTCTCTTTTGTTTTAATTGCCACGCAGTTTAGAAAGTTCCAATGAAGAAATAAAGAAATAACATTTTTTGTGTTCATGAATCCCCGGTGTTTCGTCAGAACGGAAAAATGTTACTTAGGAAGTCGATATTACGTAACCTGCTGAAATAATAAGTTTTACGACGTTGGTAATTAAAGCTCAGGAGCAATGTAAGCTTGTTTCCCCTTCATCAGGCTGTGTTCTTTCATTAACCATAAGACAAAATAACTCAAATCAAGGGAATTGGGAATTAAAGGCAAAGCCATCCACTCAAGAGTTGCTTCAACTTCTAATGAGTTAGAGTTGGTGTGTGGGTTGAAGCATTTATTTAAAGACAAGCCGTATTGATATAAGAAAGAAACTTACTAACCGTCTTCAAATCAATGACGTTTATAGGCATTCATGTCATTTCTTAGAAGACATTAAGTCCATATTATATAACATTTCCACTACTTCTACATACGTAATTATATTGGTAAGTTTGCTTCATTGGCAAATTAAATTTAAAATTTAGATTTGGATTATACGAAATCACCTTGAAATGCAATTACAGTTCTACCAAAATATTAAGCTAAAGTTTTCACAGCTTTAAGAAATACGTTTTATTGAAAATATAACTTTTAATTCAGAGTTAGATACCAGTAAAATTTAAGTTCATTTTTACGGTAACATTGTAATATCTAAATTTCGAGACAATTTCTCATTTCAGGTTTTAGGAGAAATTCATAGACTGCGTAGTGATTTTAACAGCGAAGAATATGTTGACATTATCTTCGTCGGAATCGATCAATTGCTATTTTTATGCATGTCCCTTTTTTCCTGATTAAATTATCGTTTTCACTAACATTAAACAAAGCCTCGAGATGATCCTACAAATATTATTATTCTTTTGAAGCGATCTTTTTAGCATTTCGTTGTTGTACTGAACTGTAATGAACTGTGACTTGAGCTATTTGAAATGCACTGCTGACTATCGTATTCAATAGATAAGTGGAAATATATCCCACAAGGCTTTGTGCGTGGCGTTTAAAAATAGCAGTCCAAACGATATTATTGATTTTGCTCTTCAAAGGGAAATAGCGTTACGTAAGAATTTTCAAAATATCATCTTTTGATTTCCTTTTTTTATTTACCTTTTCGGAATCGTAATTATTACATATTCGAAAATACAATCTTTGCAAAAAACCAAGAAGGAAATTGTTTTTGTGTTTTTCAAATATATATTTAATTTCTCCGAATAAATTCAAATTCCAAGTTCAATTTTTAACCATTCTTTTAATTTTTAATTTAACAGAAATATTTTTCAGTGATTTTCATTTGCCGAGCTTCCATTTTTGTTACCATAGCAACAATTAATTCGTCTCGGTTGCTAACTTGATTTGAATAACTAGTTTAACTGATTGTGAATTACTACAGTAGAATAAATCTACGTTTAGGTTATGAATAATTCGGATCCCATTAATTTTGAAACCTTCCCCTCCCCTCCCTTCGATTTCAGTTCCCTTGTACCCGCGGGGGATGAGTTCCAAGCTTCCCAGCGGATGCTTGAAACCTCGGATAATTTAGAACCCTACATAATATACGTTTTTAAATACATTTACATATATACAGTACATACCTAAATTGCAGTTTAATTTAGAAATTGTACACATTAACACATCAACAAAAATATTTAACAAAAAAATGGATTCTTCGTTTTTATTTAAATTTTAATCTTCTCATTGGACACGTCTCTTTGGCAGAATTGCCAGTATCACTAATTTGGGTCCTTATTAAGCAAAATAATTTATATAAAGCAGTGTACGGTACTTATAGCAATTCACATTGATTATATCGTGGATGCTGTAGTTGGATTTAACTGTATGAGCAGGGATCTGGAAAAATAGTTGACTCATGATGGTTCATGATGATGTCAAGGCAGGCGGTCGCGCGCGAAATTTATGAATTCAAATTTATGAATTTATCATTTTTGGATTTTATTTAATATTGTTATTTAATATCTTCAAATCCGGGTAAATGAAACTGCTGTTGATGATACGGGGGAAATACTGTAATTTCAAATTTTTAATCAAATATTTAGAGCACTTCAAGATAGCTGCGATTTTATGGTTTCTCAGCTCGTTAGCTGGAATAATTCCGAAGTTTCAAATTTTCATTTACAACGCCGTCATTTATTAAGCTACGTTGAATGGAATTCCAAACAAAGTATTTTATTAAAAAACGTTCCACTTTCGTAAATTGCCCCCCCCCCCCCAAAAAAAAAAATAGCTGTTAATACTTGGATGTGGGATGGGGGTATATATTCTTCTGACATTTACTTAAAGTACTCCTCAGAGGAAACTGTAAATCTTTTAAGTTACCGGTATCTAAAAACTAACTATTCGACTACCAGACAGCTTAAAAGAATTCGTAGGAAATTAAAGTCAGGGGCGTAGACGCGCTCCGGTACTTTTTCTGCAATCTGGGAGCGCCGTGTCTGTTTTATTTTTAAATTTATAAAAAATAAGAATGGTTACGGAGGTCTTCCTCAATTTTTTAATGACAAGGAATTAGGCGCCATTAATAAAACTGTTCTAAATGACATCGTAGTACAGCTGTTTCACGCTAACTCGGCGATCATCAGCTAGGAGTAGTCACCAGTAAACAACAAGGTCTCGGTACACAGGTCAATAAAAAATATCATCGGAATCTATGTGGAACCTGAAAATAAACAATAAACAATGAAAAATTTATTACACATTGATTCCGACGATAGTTATGCACCATGTTTCTGTTGTTTCTCTAAAGGCATTCAAGTGTCTGTTTTGTTCAGACAACAGGAACCTTGAACTTAGAACAACTGGCAAAGGGTCAAAAGAGGTCATTTGCAAATTTCCTTTGCTCTCTCTCCTTCTTTCTCTCTGTTCCCCCCCATAACAATAAAAATAAACCATTCACGAAAGCCCTAGTACAGTTTAAGACTACTATTAAAGTTATAGCAGTGAGAATTAGTGATCTCGTTTACAAAATTTTATTCATGTAGAATTACAAGGCAAAAATATTGGAACTACCGTAACATGGAATAAGCTAAGTAAATCATGATACAGTGCACTCTCTCTATCTGAACACTCTCTAATGTGAACACCCCGGTATTATGAACACATTACGACGGTCCCGGCGAAACTCCATAGACTTAACATAAGATGAACTCTCTGTATTCTGAACACCCTCTAATCTGAACACCCCAGTATTATGAACGCTACTTTTGATCCCCATTCTACCTTTACCTCTCTGTAAACTGAACGTGTGTTTGCAATTGGAATTACCCCGATTCGGGGAATTCCCCTAGCATAGAAATTAGAAGAAATGCCCCGCCTCCCCACTGACAGATAAGAGACAACAGGTGTTAGAGGGAGTGGTCAAAAAAGGCTTATAGTTTCTTTTCCGCACATGTGATTGGACAGCATTATCGCTTCTGTTTCTTTCTTTCGTTTTGCTTGAGAAAGGAAAATTTTTTTCGCCATTTCGATATTGTTGCAGGGAAAGAAAGAAGAATCACGCAGATATGTCGGAAATAAGTAGGAAAACGAAACAACGGAAAGAACTGAAGCTTCAGGAAAAATACGAAGTTGTTCTTAAATTAAAATCGAAAGTAAGTCAAAGGAAAATTGCATCTCAGTTTGGAATTTCCATAGGCCAAGTCAACACCATCAGCAAGAAAGAAAAAGAAATTATATCCGCTTTTGAAGCAAATGAACCTGCTTCAAAGTGTAGAATTTTCGAAAAGAAAACTGGAAACGAGAGCATAAACAATCACTTATGGAAGTTTTTTTGCCAAATGAGGATGAAGAATCTTCTTATCACTGGACCCTTACTAAAGCAGATTGCTCTGCATTTTGCAAAAAAGGAGAAAATCACGGAATTCAAAGCATCAGAAGGATGGTTGACTCGCTTCAAAACTCGCCATAACATCGAATTCAAAGTAATCAATGGTGAAGCTGCAGACGTAAATATGGACACTGTGGAGGAATGGAAAACTAAACTTCCGGACTTCACGAAGGATTTCGACGCCGCTGACATTTTCAATGCTGACGAAACTGGCCTGTTTTTTAGGCTCTTCCAAGTAAAACCCTAGCAGAAAGAAGCGAGAAATGCATGGGCGGGAAAAAGTCAAAAGAAAGACTTACTGTCATGCTCTGTGCCAGTTTTACGGGTGAGAAGCTCAAACCACTTGTGATCGGAAAACGTGAAAAATCACGATGTTTCAAAAATGAAGATTGCATCATTGCCTCTGCGCTATAAATCAAATCGAGAAGCCTGGATGACATTAACAATTTTCTCACAATGGTTGGAGGGCATTAACGAGATTATGAAGAGAGAAGGATGAAAAATTCTTCTTTTTGTGGATAATGCCACATCACATACACGTATAAACATGCAGCTGAGCAACATGAGGCTGAAGTTCCTGCCACCGAACTGTACTTCTACAATCCAACCACTGGATCAAGAAGTTATCAAAAGCTTTAAAGCTCACTACCGAACCCATTTTCTGAAGAAAGTGTCCTTGGTGATGGAGGAGGGAAATTCGGCAACCGAACTAACGAAGAAGGTCAACGTCATGGATGCTGTCCATTGGATATCAATGGCTTGGAATGAAGTAACCCCCTACACCATCCAAAGATGCTTCTACAAAGCAGGATTCCCGTGTAAGAATGAGCAATCAAGAATAGAGGACCAAGAAGCAACAGCTGTGAGTGACTTGGGGCCAATTCTTCAGGAGCTTCATAGTTAAATTGAACCAGAAGCTTATCTCGAAGTCGACGGAAGCCTTCCGGTTTTCAACAACAACATCGTTGAAGAGGAAGAGGATAGTGAAGAAGAAGCAGAACCAGAAGAGACCAACGAAACAAGAAGTATGATTCAAAAAACTGTACATCAATATATCGTCTTCTTGAAAATAGATAATCACATAAATAAACTCCTGACAACTTGA
>JAFIDM010003189.1:40173588-40188283 GCA_023159025.1 Thereuonema tuberculata | reverse complement strand
GACGCCGCCATTACAGTAATCGCTTGTTACTTTGCAAAAGAGCATTGTATTTATAAATAATATATATTTATTTATTTATATAATTACTTATTGTTAGCAACTGGTATTGAAATAACGCTAAATAGTCGAGAGAAGTTTTAATTTGGCGTTATCAACATGTCTTTCTCAGTGAAAACAGACCCCGTCGTCCATTGTGACAGGAAAACATAATTGATCAGCAACCGGAAGAGCTGCGCAGTTCAAACTTCCGCCGGTCATCTCTCATTTGGAGGACAATAACTCGCTTAAAATAGGAAATTACCAAATAAATTTACAATGGGTAGCTATCACGAACAGCTAATAAAAAATAAGGAAAATGTTAGATTTATCCTCACATTAACGAAAACTACGATTATAATTAAGATAACAATACCTCGCGGACGATCCACTCGAGATCTGTTGACAATACGTAGAACACTAAACAACTGGATATCAACACGAATATCCGGTTTACTGACCTGCGCATGATGAACTACTCATGCGCAGTTCCTTCTTTAACCGTAGAGTATTACATTATCCAAGTGTGTCCAGATGATGTCATCATTATCCGGATAAACTTCGAAAAACTATTTTCAGTGTTACTTTATTCAACATTCTCCACGTATTTTAAATAATGTCAACATTATCCGAATAGTTTCTTTATCCAAGGTCGGACTTTACCCGTAACAGATACGTGACTGTCAGCACTTGGCAGTCATAAGCGGAAAGTAAGATCTGGAAAAAATTGGAAAACAATTTAGTTACCGGACAAAAAATCTGACTAACTGCGTAATGTAACACATGTGGATGAATCTAGCTACAAGAATTATTTAACGAGACAATTTTAGTCCGAATTTACCAGATTTAAGACTGATAAAATTTGCTACAACCTCTCATTCTACAACTATTTTCTCTTCCAATTGTTCTTCTCTCAGTATCTTCTCTTATCCTCTTGTTAATTTTTCAAAAACCCAACTCTTTTTAACAGCTTTCAACTTTCTGACACTAACAGTGGTAATCTAAAGAAGAATCATTTCATTCATGTAGTTACACTTGTCTTTTTTTTCCCCTCAAACCCAAAGACAAAACAGACTCCTAAAAATGCTATACAATGAATTATTTCACACTTCTTTGGTATTTCCGCTGCCCACACATTCTCTCGAATTCCAAAGTCCAACCGCACAGCCGCGTCTATAGAGAGACGGAAGTGTAGGAGTGGCCGGAGGTAAAAAAATACACTAGAGTTCCGTTAATTATATATACTAAAATTCTTTTACAAACTGATGTATCGTGAGTATAGCACAATGATATTTTAATTTATTTTTGATATCTTGTTAGCAGTGAAGTCATTTCTTTTTTGCTACATTGTTTCATAATATAAACTAACCTTTAAATTAATTTACATTCAAAATTTCTCTCTTATAATCAATAATTTTTTTAGATCTTTAATAAATTACAGCATAACTAACAGTGAGTGTAGTTCATATAAAGAAGTGTTTCCCAACGTGAGGCCCACACCCCACAGGGGCATAATTTGATTGTTAAGGGGGGTAATTCGAAAATGGATTCGTCCAGAGTTTAAGTTTCTTGTTTATAATATAGAGGAATTGATGATATAAAATACGACATTACAAATCTATTTTTCTTATATATAATTTATATATTATTATTATTAATTCAATTTTTGAATATTAAAAATTATGTACATTTTACATAGGGGTCATAAGAATTTTAGAAAGGCTTATGTAGGGTATAGCACAAAAAAGGTTGGGAAACACTGGTATAAAGCCTTAATTTATGTTTTAATTAACTATGGGAAATACGTATTTATATATGTGTAACGATATTCAGAGAATTACAATAATAGTAAAATAGTGTAAAGACAAAAGGTATCAAATGACCTCATAGTAGCCGTCACTTTCTGCTTGCGCTTTAGATATGGATTAATGCGTAATAGTAGAGGTCCTTTTACAATTAATACAAACATTTAATACCATTTACTTGAATTTTAAAATACGCTTGTGTAATGCCCGAATCCGAATATCATACGAGTTTTTGACGAACTATTATTGGCATATTAAAAAAAATAGAATTTTCAGAAGTTAATAAATGAAGTGGAACTTGAAGAAATAAAAAGGCAGAAATCCTAAATAAATGTCAGAATTAATTTGAGAAAATAAGTTTACAAACATGATAAATCTTATGTAAACGTTCACTTTGATAAAAATGCATATTGGCATTATTAAATACTGTACTTCATGTATTTTATCGAGTTTCAGTAGTAATAATTTAAGGTAAAGCTTAATTCTGTCCTAAGACAGCTTAGGAAAGCAGCATTCTAGTTACAGAGATGTGGTACGGTTTACCATCTTGCAAAAACACTTATATCCATTTGGTAAGACTTTATATTATACATTGAATATAAAAGTGAATTTATAACATCACTGTGCAATTGACTTATAACAAGATCTCAGTTTAAATAGTTCTAGGAAATAATTCGTTTCAAACGACTTCTTATTCTCATGTTCAGTTGTTTTGGAATCCTGAAAAAGATTTTCTTCAAATTGTCAATGAAACAAGTTGTATTGAATTTTATTGCAAACTTCTCAGTCAATTCGTGTCGCAAGTGCTTTTACTGAAGTTAGCTCATCAGTGATTTTAGAAAGAAGAAGAAAATAACGCGTTCTCCTATTCGCTGTCGGTCGAATTCTGAGATTCTAAACTTACCAATCAATTTTAAATTTAATTGGCAAAGCTCGATGGTTAGTGGACGAATTTTCATGTGGTTTCATACCTTTTTTATTTCTTATTTTCATGTGATTTAATCGTTGCTAGAAAACGTTACGTGAAATGTAACGAAATGATTTTTAATTAACGTAACGAAAAACGTTAATGAAATTTTCCAAATAGTGATAACAGAAAATGTACCGAAAAGTAAAATAAATCATCTTAAATTTTGCTTTTTCGTTAAAAAAATGATACGTTGTTTCTATGTTAGTGGCGGCATTTCAAAGAAAAAGTAACGTAACCCTCCTTCCCTTGTGCGTTAATCACTTTTCTCGAAAATTACAATGTTCCTCCCGTATCCTTAAGGTCGTTCAATGTATGAGCTACATTGAAGAGAGTGCATATTTATTTTTCGATCCTAAGCATATTCATGTTCCTTTATATGTCCGTTATCTGCACCACCTCTTACAAATTATATTGAATATCATGGAGAGCATGCAGAACAATATTCATTTTAAAATAGAACAAGAATCTGAATCATTTATTCCATTATGAGATACTTTTATTACTAGATCACAAACCGGATTTAATACGCAGGTTTATCGAAAACCCTCCAATACAGGTATCACCTTAAATTTTAATTCAGCATACCCTATCGCATTTAAGAGGAACATCGTCGGCATGGCGATCAATAGAGCTTTTGTTGTTTCTAGTTCAGAACAATTATTTCTTAAAGAAATTGAGAAAATTAAATCCTTATTAATATCCAATGATTATCCAATGACATTAATTGCACGGCATATTATCAGTACCCTCGAATATGTATACAATCCATCTAATAGTAACATAACTAGTAATAAATATTATGTGTCGATTCCGTATCGCCCATCCATATTTCCAGCATTAAGAGCATATTGAGGAATCTTAATATCTCCCTCACTTCTCCTATCACACAAACCATAAACAATTTTGTAACTAAAGACAAAGCACAAGCAGCTGATGCCAATCGAGGGATATAGTTTATGTAATCTCATGCAATGAAGATCGATGTAGATATATTGGTGAGACTCGCCAGACATTGAAGAAACGTATAGCACAGCACACTAATGCGGTAAGATGCAGAGATTGTAATTACTTAACAGTGGGCCATGTTAATAATACTCAGCATTCTTTAAATTATCATAAACCTCAAGTCATATGTCGGGAATTAAACGTTTCAAACGAAAATGTAAGAGTCCTATTTCATTCTTACTGATAAAAAATGTTATAATGACACTCTGTTTTTACTATTCCACAGTATGGATTTCATAAATGTTTATAATCTATTTTGTGTTTGGGCACAAATTTATTAATTTGACAAGTTATTGATTCACTTTGTTAAATTTATCCCCTCCCCCCTTGTCATGTCCGAATGAAGCTTTATCTTGTTCTTTAACTTTCAATGGAACCGCCTGATGTCACATGTTCCCATGGATTTTAGATCTTATATTCTGACTTGTTGTATTCCGACTACTTAACAACGAAATGTCGAACATTTCAAAAGTACTCGTATTTTAATTGTACATATATTTTATTTTTAATTGAGATGTGTGGTGGCCTAAAATTCCCCAATGATATTATTACAATAATAACAATAATATTAACTAATAATTAATTGATATAATGCTTTTAAAATAATTATTTGCTCCACTCAGCCTAAATTTATCAGTGATTTTAATGTCAACATTACAGGGGCTAAAATATGTATATTCATCGACATATTTATAAATATCTGCCTATATTATAATTTTAATTTTTTTTCTTTGCTAAAGTACTTTATCACAATGATAACAACAAAAACAAAGTACTTTGAATTAATTCATGGTTTATTCAACATTGAATTAGATATTTATTTATTTTAATAGTTTAATTTTGGTCATTTTTATTATTAACTGACAAAAAGTGAAGAAATTTTCATGTGAAGAATGTTTTAAATATTATGATTATTAACTTTACTTATTATAATTACTTATATTTTTTGTAGCACTTTCTTTATCAAAAAAACGCCAATCTTACCTGAATCTTGAAGGTCCTGTGAGTTTACAGGCAGTTTCTTTTTCTGGTTTTATTTTGTTGGAACCCATTGGCGGATGCGGTTGTGGGTTCCATAGCTTTCCATGCTTTTAATGAGGGCTTGTCAATGAGGGATAAATTTGGATGATGATCCATAATAATAGCGAAACAGCTGTTCCAAATTCCCCGTCAATGACAAAATTACAGCGTGATAAGTAAATTGGTGAGCGATGGGAAACATTTTCCCGGGTTATAGAAATGTTTTAAATATATTTAAGTTTAATATTTTGCAATAGCTGATTTTTTTTTATTCTAATTTCTTCCCTTCTATAATGATTTGGGGAAAAAAAATCTTAATTGGATATTTTTTTGTGACTAATGATTTAATAATATTAATAATAATAATAATAATTTATTGCCTATAAAAATATTTACAACAACATTATATATCTATTACAATTTTGACATCCCAGTTGCTTTGAGGGAATCCCGTCGAGAAGAACAAAGGACATCAGCATTGAGATAAACAAAAGATGAAATAAAACCTAAAGTATTACATGAAAGATAAAGTAAAATAAAAATAAAAAGGATTAAGAGATTGGATTTCTTTTTATATAAATTATTGCAAAGCTATTTACATTTTGAAGGAAAACAAGAACATCCATTTCTTTATATTCTGAGGAAATTATTTGTCGAAGAGATGATAGAACATAGAATGAGACTGATGGTACTTGTCTAGATAGAAGAAAGAGAAAGGGAAGAAATGGAAGGAGAGAGATAATATATCTAATGAGGATTGAGTTGAGTAGATAGGTGTTACTTAAATTTTCTTTTAAATTGGGTAAGAGAAGAACAATCACGAATTTCCTTTGGAATTTTATGAGGAGCTGAACAACTGACTTCTCTTCTTTGAAAGTAACTGAAGGAAATAGGGTATGTTATTATATGCCCCTTATAGATGAAAAGGGGCCAGCTGAAGCTTGTAGATATGATTGAAAGGAATTAGTTTACATTTTGCCCAGAGAGATTGGGTAGAGTAGAGAAATATTTGCCGAGGAAGAAAATAAAGTTTCCTAATGATGCCTAAGTTTTTAGAGTCTTTATGAGCGATTTGTTATGCCTGGAGATTCCATGACAGATCCTGTGAGAGAAATATCTGAAGGACTGAAATTCTTGTAAAAAGGACCATATCTTTATCTTCATTATCATTTAAAATTCCAAACAAATACAAACTTCATCAACATGTCTTCAATATTTCGTCCTATTTTTCAAGGACTTTCTCAAGATCCATATGTTTAAAACTTAAATAACGAAAAATACAAAATATGAAACATAAAAGGAAAGAGAAAAATCCTTTTTCTCATTCCTAACATTACAAATTATAACAAACTCTCATATGCGAGATCTTACATTGTAAATTAAACAATTGAAATCAAATATAATCATAAACAATTGAAATCAAATATAATCATAAACAACTGAAAACAATACAATCATAAACAACTGAAAACAAATAAACAATTAATTTTAAAATAAATATTTGTGAATAAACATGTGAACGTTTAACTAATCTTTAAAATTCTTTTTAATCTTTTGTTTTTTATTAATGATTTTCTAAATATATTTAAGGATACCTTATTAACTCTAAGTGATTTGTTTTTATTTATACATATACAACAATTTATTAAGCAAGATTCCAAAGCGAATCTCTTAAATTCATCTATTGAAGACATGTTGATCTATTGAAGACATGTTGATGAAGTTTGTATTTGTTTGGAATCTTGTAAAAAGGATTTCTGGTAAGTGATAAGAGAAATTATTAGAATTGAGTATTTTATTTCTTTGCCAAAAAAACATACAGACCGTTTTGGTTGCTTTTAAAATTAGGTTATTTGAAGATAGTCAGGATTCAAGATAGAGAAGTGAGGACTGGACTTCATGCTTGAGTTTTTCCACATTTTTATTAGCAAATAGAAGGGTTCCATTATCAGCTTAGAAGATACATTTTGGTGCAGGTGATGTGAGAATAAGATCATTTATAAATAAATTAAAGAGAAGGGAGAGGAGAGTATAGATCCTTGGGGTAAACCTGTCGACGTGTGATATACTGAAGAGGAATATACTGAATAGGATCGACTTTGAGCAAAGAGAGTCGATCTTGTCTTTCTGATAGATGTGAAGAGAGTCATGTTAGAATAGGAAAAATATTCTGTGAATCTCCAAGTCTAAACTAAAAACAAGAAATACACAAAAATAAAACAAAGAAATTCATGTGTCAGTCTCCTCTAGCCTCAATGAATTTTCTATGTGCTAATCAAAAATCGGCTAAAAATGTATGTTAGAGTTGGGCCTCGAATTCCCGTACGTTCTAATTCTTGAAGTGAAAAGTCTTTCTCAAGTCCAAGAAGAGGAGACCTAAGACGATCTTAGCCGCCATATTCTCCGTGATAAAGTCTGTGAGATTAATTAGTGCACTTTCTGTATTTTTCTCTGTGATGGAAACCATGTTGTTGTTGTGCAATGATTTTATTTTTTTGATGTATAGTTAGAGAGTTTACTTTGAAATAATTTTTCAAATATTTTTGAGAAAGAGTTTACCACGGAGATAGAAAGGTAGTTGGTCAGTGTGTTCACATCGCCTGCTTTCCATAACGGAACAACTTTTAATCCATATTTCTTCTTAATCTCTCTTAATATTCATATTAGTTCGTAAAAAGATACTTCATCACTCATAAAACTATATATATTAATGTGCGAAAAGCAAATTTTCGGAAAGAATAATAAGTCTTTCCTTAAAGAAATGATAATATAAAGCTAAAAAAAACTACAAATTTGAAGTACTTATAATTTAACATAGCGGGTTTATTTTTTATTATTAATTATTATTGAATTTACTATATTATTGTTTTTATTGTAACAATTAGGTAATAATTTGATCTTTAATTTATCTATTATTACTGGTAAATTATTGGTTTATTGTGTATTAGAATGTTTAATAATGATATGATTCGCATTGTTATAGAAGTTTCTTGTTTCTTTAAATTAACGCTCATTATTCCTGTTTTGTTATTTTGAAATTTTATTCCATCATGTAATAGCTTGACAAAGGAAAGACGTATTATTTTTTCCGAAACTTTGCATTTTGGAATAACTTTTGCTTGTTTGAAGGAAGTAAAGACATTCTCAGATATTGAGATATTAAAAATAAGAGAAAGAGGAAATGGAATATCATCCACGATCTGTTTGAGGAGTTCGAGGAGATCTCATCAGGACCAGAAGAATTTTTGTTAGATAATGATTTCCAGCTTATTTAACTTCATAAGGGGAAGTTGAAGACAGAAGTAAGGAGGAAGAACTTGCATTGATGGGTGTAGGATTAATATTTTTCTCTGTTGTACTGAAATGAATATTTGGTAAAAAGATGATAAATTTACTTAGATTTTGTTCGATTTCTTTTAAGTTTTAAGAGTAGAAGGAAATTTTGCTTTCGTATTATTAAATATTAATTTGTTGACATTATTCCATTTTTTTTATTGAAAGATTATCATTAAATAGATTTTTATATCATCTTTCCTTGGAGGTTCTAATTCTTGAATTTAAGTCATTTGATTTTAAGGCGCTCTAGTTTTATGGCTGTTGATTGTTTCTTATATGATTTATATAGTTTATGTTTTGATTTATAAATATAATTTGATTAATATATCGTTTAAGAAGAACGAACTAATTTATAACGAATTATTTGTTAGCTCGACAAGGACTTTTTTTTTCATACACATTTTTACTACAACTTCCCAATTTACCGAACGCCGTGTCAATGATGGACGTGAGCGCGGCAAAGTCAGTGAACCTCAGATAGCCGCAACCCCCGACCTACGGGAAGGATGATGTGTAAGATCATTATTTAATATCTGAGAACTTTAGAAGCAGTGGAGATTTCATTTTTGGAATAAAAATCATGAACGGTACCTTCCGTCTACTGCAAGATAGACCAAAACTACTACACTTCTGAAGCCTTGATCGTTGCTAAGCAACATATGATCGGAGTATATATGCTTCCCGCTATTTTCTCTCGTTCCGCAGCTTGAAAACCACTGATGAACTTAACTCCAGTAAAATCAGTAAGTTCGACAATGACAAAGCGTTACCTCTGTGAAGTTTGCTATAAACATTTAATACAATTTATTTCGAGTATCTTTGAAGAGTTGTTGAACAGTTATTTTATTATATATGAATAGCAGGTTAATTTATTTTTTTTTTTTTGGAAAACTTTAAAAGATTACAAGTTAACAATACAAGAACTGTTATTATACTCCTGAACTAAATAAAATACTATTTTAACATATCAACTCATAGTATAAAACAAATGCATTAATCTTTCAATAAACTCAATCTCTAGTAAAGCTAATAATGATAGTACACAATTATAATCAGCTTTCAGCAAAGCATTCAAATAATCTAAATGTTCACATTATCATTTAAGCTTTGACTTAAATATATTACTTGATTGTACTATTGTCAATCAATATTTACAATCTGATAATTAACAGATATGAGTTCAGATCAACATTTGTTTAACTATTAATATTATATTAAAAGTTTGTTCACAGTTCAGCGATTAAAAGTTCTGTATCTAACATTCGCATGTTGAGTGTCTTGAGTTCTTGTTATACTGTTTCACAAATTAACACTAATTTAAGTAAATCGACGGTAAAACATCATATTGCGGTGCATGCTTTCAGCGAACTTTTTTTTCTCAATTTGTGATGTCACAAGTGTGTGAGGACTATAATGAACATGGCGGATTTCGTCGAAGGGTTTAAGATATTAAAAATGGCGGACTTGCTAGAATGGCGCAACTCTCAAACACACAAAATGTGGCTTACCTTGAAATTGTTGACACCACATTAATTCCCCCCAAGGAAGTATGGAAATGTGAGGCACATCCTATTGTGTTAGGCCTATCCATTCTCGTGTACCGTACTTATTTTAGGCCTAAGCATCGTCGTTTATCGTATTTCTGTTAGTCCTATCCCTTATCGTTCATCGTACCGTACGATCATCGAAAATCAGAGAAAATGGTTCTCCCTGGCAGAATAAAGCTGTTGATGACGATCCTCAGCATTTTACATCCATGTCTTAGCCATCCAAGATAAATGAAATCATATTTATCCATAGACAACCAGTGAGACCCATTTAAATTTCCCACTGCTGGGAAACGAAGTAAAAAAACATGGCCGACCAAACCACATGATGTCAACACCAATTTATGTATCCCTCCGCGATGAAACAACTGCAAAAAGTCACCAAAATAAAATATCCTTACGAAGCATGTGATTGGTCTGTACCGGATACCCTGCTTTAACCTAAATCGACTTATTTTACATCTTCTTTAACCTCCATGACATAATATATTTATACTTTCCGTACAAAGTTCAATTTCACCAATATGGCGGTCAACGTTCGAGAGAATCTATCCTCCATCTTGTATCCTCAAGCCTATATGATTACTGCCTATAAATATTGAACACATATTAATACTTAAGATACACAAGAAATAATACAACACCGAATATTCAACATATTTGAATCTGCCTCCTGGTACAATAAATTACCACTCGTCTTATATGGAAAAGATTTCTTCTTTCTTCATTGATTGACATGACTTCTATCATATTTTACTAATGTCGAACTGTGTATAACACTGCCTCACACTGCAGTTTACTTCCTATCACTGCAGCATTAGTTTATCATTATTGTACAGCGTTAAACTTATAATAATTAAACTCATTCTTGTACATGATCTTGGACATTGCATTATTATAAACAATCGTAATATTTTACATTCAAAATTGTTATTTGCTAACAGATTTATGATTTACTCTTATAAATCTACAGTCTATGTAAGACAAAAACCTTTGCCAAGACGTCGAAAAAAATCAAGAAGGACAGAACGAATAAATTCCCGGCATTGTCTAACATATCTTAGTATAATTGATACGATCTTATAAATATCAGTTTTATATTCAATTCCTAATATAAAATCTTTACAAATTTAGTGATGTAAGTGTTTAGTTAAGAACTTTTTCCTTGCGCGAGATATCAATGCTGTCTTCGTTAGCAGTCGCCGAGTGTAGTTCAATTTTGAGTCCAAAGAAAATAAAAATTCAAACAATTATTTTGATAAAAAAAAAAAGTGCACTGAAGAAACTCACGATATAATTGTTTAAAAGTTCCAAGACTAATTATCAATTACCGTTAGTAGATAAATGAAAGTTTCAGGAAATAATAATAAAAAACTAGCGTGTCTTCCAATTCTGAAAGTATTGATTATTTGAGCAAAAAAAACTTCTCACTGTAATTTTTTGTCTATTTCTTTTTTTTTTTGTTCAAATGGAAACAATTTTCTTAATTAAATCTCCAACTGTAAAAGATTAAAAAAAAAAAAGAACAAAAGGTTTTCTTGATAATTAAACTGATCAAAATAATACAGTAATACAATAAAAAAAATTAAAAAGAAATAATCTAATTCAGTGAAATGCGTTTATTCAATTCTTGGGAAAGACATTTTCGTTGGAAAATCAATAAGCTGAAATCAGATCTTTGATCATTGATATATCGTACAGAGAATTTATTTTTCTTTCACGATAAGGGAACAATATTCAGTGAGGTTTCAAGAGCTAATCATTGTTACTTAAAAGAGCTAATCATTGTTACTTTATTGTTGCAAAATCATTCTCAGTTTTATTTACTACCTAGTAATTAATTTTTGTTTTTCGTTTGAAGCAGAGGCAAGGTGGGAAGCATGGAATAACATTTTATTTTACAGAATTATATCTTCATAAGAAAAATAATTTATAATCAATATTTATAATTTAAAATTTTTAATTTATAACATAATTATTTTTTTATAAAGAGGTAAAACTGATTTATAACGAGAATGATTTTCACAAATGCATTTTTAGATTTACAAAATCAGATGAAGTTATATTAAAAAAATAAACTATATATAGTATAAAAATATCTATAATTCAAATACGATAAGGCATGAATTAAAATAATGGCTGGTTCTTTTTTTTACTTCCAGATCTTTAGTTTCCCTGTGGGGTAATCCAACACCCGATGGATTGTGAGCAGATATGGAATAGTGAAGCATGTCGTAAATAAAGCTGCATAGTTAATTATTTATTGATTTGTTACGATAAGAGCACTTTAACGGCAGCATGCAATGTTATCATAACTGTCATTTTGGCACTACAAGGTCAGTGAACGTTGACAGTTTTCAGCCTTTACATTGCTTCAACACCTATTGAAATCATTGGAGATCTTACTTTGAGAGTCTAAAACCTAAAGCTTCACTTCTGTAATGTTAACAGTGATTGTGATTCTTTGCCGATAGTATAGAAGAGAGTTTTTAATCTAAATTTCCTTACCAAATAAATGTTTAGCCTATGCCCTAGGAAGTGACGTTCATCAAATATGGATGAGTTCTCCCCCTAATAACTTCTCAAACGCTGGAGCGATCCTCTTGAAACTTGTCGTACTTACTTAAAAGTAAGAGATGATCTAATTTTTATATTTGGAATGTTTCTCATGTGGCTCCTTGTTAAGAAATAATCCCATGAAGATGACAAAAATCATTTCTATGGATATCTTAAACAATGAACATTATTCCGCCTTTTAATCCTCTTATATTTGCGCGAGCTATAATTTAATCAAAATTAATGGTATTTCAGCAATTTAAGAAAAAAAAAAGGGATTTTTTTTTTCCTTTCAATAAATGAAAATTTCTACTATTTGTATTTAGTAGATATTTACAATTTATAATTACATGAAGACTTGTCGTTTTTATTATTTTCATGATTTAAAAAAGAAAAACAAAAGGAAAAAAAGGAGCAAGATTTAAAGAAAGTAGTACAAATCTTTCATTTAATTGCTTAAACTTTCCAATTCCTTTTCAGCTATGTAAAGAGAAATACGTTTTTTGAGTTTTCGTGGTCGTAGATGGTAGATGGGTGGATTTCAAATTACTCGTAATATTGCAGTCTAAACATTTGGGATTTTTTGATTTTGAATTAAAATTTAAACTTTTTAATGCGTACAATAATCCTGACTGTGACTCTTATTCCAGTAGAAAACAGATCAAGATCGATTGGTCGACATTCGACCCACTAACAAATATGTTTCTTAGCAACATCTTATTTGTAAAATATGAAAATACTAGCAGCAAAGCCTGTTGGACGACAGGCATAAAAAATATGAAAAATCATTTTATTATCAACTATCAACTATAAAGTAAATATCTCATATAAACTATATTTTTTGTAAAAACAGCATCAGATCCTTCTATCAGATGTCCTTGATCTATTCGGTCAAGAATTTTGATTTTTAGAAATCAATATTTTTGAGAAATAGCAACATATGACAAAAAACAGGCTCTGATAAGTAAATACCAACCATATCTAAAGTTTGTCCTTGTAAATAAATTTTGCTAAAAGTAAGAATGGAATAATTATTATTTTTGACCCATAACGCCGAAAGGCATTTAAAACTCACCTTTATAATCTAAATACTGCGTAATTTGTGAACGAAGCTTCTACGGCAAAACTGGTTTTGAGTTTCAAAATCGGCGTAAAAAGCTGAGTAAGTTTGCCAAATTTAATTAAAATGGGTGCAGTGGTTATCAAAATTATTTGATTTTGAACGTATGTTTTGTTAGAATTTCAGTTGTCTAGGTCAGTTCCGAAGGATAAAATTTCATGGAAACAACATGGAATGACAAAATGAACTAATATGTCATCCAATTTGAGTACCCTTGATTCAATGGTACCATTGAGCACCTTGGATCTATCTTAATAGCTTAATTATATTGAGTTACAGACAGACAGACGAACTTAGCCAATTATATAAGTTGATTATATTGGTTCATCTAATTTTTTGGCTTCAAAAAATGCGAATTTTTATTTTCAAAATTCCAAAAATATTTAAGAGAATAATCTTCCATTGCGTGGGCCCTGCAGCCGAGTGGGTAAGGGCGCTTGGCTAAGAGTTGGAGGTAGCGGGTTCGATTTTCCGGCGGGAAGTTTTTCCACGCTCCATTCTCCTCCAAACGGGTCCTACGGTCTACCCAGGCATCTGTAGAATGGGTACCGGATTTCTTTCCCGAGAGTTAAAGGCGGGCGAGCGTTGGGTTGACCTCAACCTAGTCCCGTTGGTCATGAAACGCCGGGAGCCATACCTCCCGCGAGCCCTTGGGCCTGTATAGGCCTGTTATGGGAACCCTTCAACTTTAACTCTTCCTTTGTAATACTATATTTCCTATTTGAAACATCTCAATAAGGAATTGCAGCATATGTATTGAAGTGCGTTCTCCGATACGGAAGCACGCTCTCATGGAAGGATTCATGAAATCCCCTAGGGCAAATACTCTACGTAAGGGTCCCAAGAACCAAGCCTAGGATTGGGCGTTTTCCTTCTCATGTTGGAGTAGATGCTGAGGGGATTTTCCTCGGTAAATCCTTACGGAATGGATTTAAACCTGAAGGGAAAATGAAGCAGCAGCAGACAAACTCAGGAAAGGAAGTAAAAGAAATGTCGCAACCCAGATTCAGACACGAGAGCTTCGTGGCAGGTCAACGTCATGACCACAAGGCTCTGTCTGAACGACCATTCGCAGCCTAGGGTGGTGTGAATGTAACGCAAAGATAACAAATAACTCATGAATGCACCTAATCTTTTAGAGACACCAACAGTTTTATTTGAAATATTTAATTAAATATATTTGCACATGAATTGCTCTACATTACATTTATTCTTGCCTCTGAGAAGTTGTAGTTCTATTCCGATTTAACTTGTCAGATATATATTCTTTTAGTCTTAAGATATTGCTTTACAATGTTAA
>JAFIDM010003189.1:40124888-40164891 GCA_023159025.1 Thereuonema tuberculata | reverse complement strand
CAAAGGTGTTAAGTACATTTACGACTGAGTTACGACCAATAAATGTGGTTTCAACAAAATCATGTTTTTTCAGGACAATTTTTAGATATTAGTGATCATTAATAATTTACTCTGAACAATATACAGCTTATTTTCAGGGAGCAGCCAAGCTTTAACTTTAACGTTAAATATCTCGAAACTGCCAAGATGTTACTTAACACCTTTGTCCTTGGGGCCCTTCATATAGTATCGTAACTATCTGTCCTTTGTTCCTAAATGTGTTGCGTGTTCTTTAAGGGCCATTTTGGCTACTGCTTTGTTTTAATAGAATAGCAAGATCAATAGTCTCATTTGGTCTACAGCTGTTGTTTTTCAACCATTTATTATTAATAACTTATAAAATAACATTCTACCATTAGTTGCAATAAACAATATGAAAATAGTGTATATATCAGGGAAGGGGGTGGAGGGAGAAATAACTTCTTAAAAAACTGTTATTTTGTATAAAATAATTGTTAAAATTCTTTAATTGTATATTGAAAGTCTTTTACTGAAAGTATCTTTTGGGATACGACTTCTGGTGACTTCATGTACAAAAGCTCTCCAAACAGATCTATCATATGTTGATATGTCTACTTAATAAGTACTAATTTAAGGAATTGTACTTTGCTGATAATTTTTATGGCAGTTCATTGACCTATCTTTTTTAGTTATTTTCTGTTTCAGTTCAAATCATTGGGCTATTCTGCTTTTATTTCATCTGGGTTTTCATACATGCAATCTGCTTAAGGATGCTGCACTAAAAAAAAAAAAAAAAATCTATCTATCTTCTTGGTCTTCAACACCACCACACAAAGACATTGCTTCTGCTAGAATACTAAGTTTATCTCAACAAAATAGAGAACCTTATTGGCATGGGAAGAGTTCTATGTCAGGGTCTGTGAAGGATTCACATCAGACAGAAAGACCATCAACAAGTCTGAAAACATGCTGCTGTGGAAGAATCCATAATGTGATCTCCTGTGAAGTTGACTCAAGCATGCTGCCAAATTGAATATTTGCTGGTCAACCATGAAATCACATTCGAAAGGATTTGAAAGTGAAACTTTTTTGTGCCCATTGTCATTGAATGAGCTATCAAATTTAGATTTAATAACTGCACGAAAAAGCATGCTACCTGCTTCTCCAACTTTCCCAATAAGAGTAAGATCAATGAAGAGTTTAGTGATAAATGATCTATCTATCGAAGTTTGAAAGATCATTTATTTTTGATCCAAGGAAAAATCCACATTTCTTTCAAGAACTCGAACAAAATCCACCGCATGTTATGATTTGGGTGGGAATAACAGAAGAACATTTGCTTGGACTGTATTTCTTAATGGCCCAGTGAATCAGATGACTTATCTGTATATGATAACGAATGGTTGCTGCTTGAACTCCAGCTGTGTGGTTTCAACAAGATGGAGCACCAGCTCATTTCGCCATGAGAGTGTGATTGTGCCTTGATGAGCTTTCCCAAACAGCTGGATTGGCGGGGGATCCTAGAACTTTCCTTCACCTTTGCCATGGCCACCACGCAGCCCAGATCTCGCCACGCCAGACAATTCTCTGTGGTGAATCATTAAACAGGAAGTCTGTAAAAAACAGTTTCCTATGCCAAGTTGCAGATTGCTGTGCCTAATGCCTTTACGACTGTGACATTACAAATATTTTGAAAAATGAGCATACAGATCTGAAGACTCATCAGTCTGTGCAGAGACCATAATGATTATTTGTTAGTGGCGAACATTTAGTGAGACCCAAGTATGCCTCCACGACGGAAGGAGGAGAAATTCCAACAACTTACGTAGTTTGAACGGGGGAGGGTTATCCTATCGCGCATTAGCAGCTCGTGTGCAGCGGCACGGAATATAACGTCAGCGTGCGACGATCGACACCTGCTCCGCATGGCGCTGAATGACCGTACAGCTTCCTCCAGGTTGTTGGCAGCACGTTGGTCTACTGCTACAGGTGTACTAATGTCGGCTTCGTCAATTCGTCGATGTTTGCTAAACCGTGGACTGCGTGCAAGGTTGCCTTTATACAGGATCCCCCACACGGCAAAGCATCGACGGCTGCGTCTGCAATAGGCTCATGAGCACAGAGCCTGGCAAGCTGATTGGCACCAAGTTGTCTTTTCAGATGAATCACGCTTCAGTTTGTGGGACCACGATAGCCGCATTCGTGTTAGACGCTATGCCGGTCAACGCTGCCTTCCAGAGTGCGTTATCGAACGACATAGTGACCGAACACCCGGAGTTATGGTCTGGGGTGCGATTTCGTATCATGGACGATCCAATTTGCTACGAATTGAGGGTAATCTCAATAGCAACAGGTACGTTTGTGAAGTGCTACAGTCCGAAGTCGTTCCCTTCCTTCAAGGCATCCCTGGAGCTATCTTTCAGCAGGATAATGCACGCCCACATACTGCAAAGACTGTTCGAGACTTCTGTTCAGCCCAACACATGCAACTTCTTCCTTGGCCTGCTTATTCGCCGGATATGTCGCCTATTGAGCACGTGTGGGATGTGGTTGGTCGGCGTCTCCCCCGTTAACCCTCCGTAAGTTGTTGAAATTTCTCCTTCCGTCGTGGAGGCATACTTGGGTCTCACTAAACGTTCGCCACTAACAAATAATCATTAACTATTGTAAACGTTCCGCTACAGCCCTCTATTTATATGCTTTCAGCATCAGTTCAGAGGACGCTGCGCACGCCATGCTTGCGCGGTGGCTCTGAAACTTTACTATTTTGCATAACATCCTATAATTGACATTTGCTGCAAATTTCATTTAATTCTGATGATTCCTTCATGGTGTTGCATTTTTTACAAACAGCAGTATATTTTTGAAAGGTTTTGAAGATCAAACGAATTCAAAAATCTCTTTGTATGCTACACTTATGTTCTTTATTAAAGTTAAAATTACATTTTTAGGATTACACTAGGCTACATCAATATACAGTATTCTGTACTTGATAGTTTTTAGCATATGAATTACTCATTTAAAAAAACTCAGTAATTCAAACATAATCTGCAAGTAATTACTAAAAATGATACAAGATAAATCCTCTTCTTATCTATCGCTGTATTTCGCATTTTTATTTCTTTTAACTGCTTCATCAGGTCTTCTTATATACATGGAAAAAACTCTTTTTAAAATATAATAAAGAATCTGGTAACAATATAGGAAAACTCTTGGGAATATATACAATTTATGTGTTGTTAATAACATTGTTTATAATTGCAAAACTTTTTTTTACAATTGATTTGCTGATAAAACTTCCATATTATTGAAAATATTTTTACAATAGATTTCGCTTACAAACTATTTTCAGTATTGAAATTTTTCCAAGTTTTTCACAATTGACTTTAAATTTATCTAATAGTGTTTGGCTAATTTCTACTCCTTTTTGTTTGTTAAAACATTTAAAACTGTTTATAATACATGCCTCTTAAGATAAACCTGGTTTCTTTGTCATAAATATTTTTATACATTATCTGTACAATCGGATCAGGTTTAAGATTTAAGTTTATACAGTGATAGGCCCAATCGGAAATTTCCGGGTGGTTATTGCGGAAAGCACTTATGTGTTCCTTTACCCGCTCACCTAATTTCCTCCCCGTGTTTCCAAAATAGATCCCATCACAGGTCCTACACTTAGCTTATATATAACCGCTGCAGTATCCATTAATTTATCTTTTTCCTCCTCTTTTTTACATATTAAAGATCCTAAACTCTTTATTTGCCACCCTCACAATCGAAATCTCGTTTGATTTACAAATCGTATTTATCCGTTTAGAAATTTTCACCTTATATGGTACCCAGATGATGTTTTTGATTTCTTTTTTTGGACTTTCTTTCATTTTCTTTTGAAAATAATCCCTACAAACTCTATCCACTAATTTAGTAGGATACTCATTAAAGTGCAGTTTTTGTTTGAATTCTTCTATTTTCATCCAAAGTGTTTTTTGTTATTCTTTTTAGGCCATTCATTATTACTGCTTTTTTGGTGGACCAGTTATGTGTGGAATTATAGTTTAACATTATAGCACTTAGGTATGGTTTTTGATAATGTTCATACTCAATAAAATTGTTTTTGTTATATAATTTTAAATCCAATCTTCCTCTTCCATCTTAAATTTAATTTCATTCCTTATGTTATTAATTGTATTGAAAAAAATTTTTAAACTGTCTAGCTGATCCTTTCCATATCATCAAGATGTCATCTGCAAATCTCATATATTCAAACCTACACTTGTTCCAATTTAGTATATTATTAACCTCAATATGAATATGTGCACCTCAATTCCGGTTAGAGAAACTAGATGGTTGGAACTATATGTGACCAAAACTCCAAATCATGTTAAATAGTAAAATGGATAGCAAGCAAGTGAAAGATATACTGGAATTAATATGCTTCAATTGTTTTTTCAAATTAATCGGAAATAGTTTAAACAAGATATGGGATTCCCAATGGGTAGTCCTATTTCCCTACAAACTCTATCCACTAATTTAGTAGGATACTCATTAAAGTGCAGTTTTTATCTGCTGTACTTCACTTAACCTACTAGTCTGTTCACAGAAAAAGAAGGGTTTGAGTTGATGTTTTTTGGAAAGGAATCTTAGATGTTTTGTGTACCTAATTTGTTTAAGTAAACAACTTAGAACTGATTTTCACTAGGTGTCCAGTGTTCCTGCTGCTTATTGTCTCTCATTGGACCACTTTCATTTTCACTACAAGAACCGGTCGAGACAATCCGTATAGATATTATGCTCTTAAAAAAAGCCAAGAGTTACATTCTGGCCATCTAAGTTAGAGGTGAAGCAGCCAAAAGCAATTTTAAACAGCCTGTTTATTGGACAGTATTCAAAAGAGTGGGCATTCTGCTGAGCATCAAGATGTGTGACCTTGACCTATTACTTTCAAGTGATGGAAGACAGCGATGATAGAGCTCCCTTAAGCAACCAACCTGTTAATTTAAATAGTTATTTCTATGGGAGAGACACTTTTTCCATCTTCGTCACTCCGACACAAGAGACATACAGCTTGCACAGAGACCTTAAGTGAAAGTCTGCCTTTATTATACTGTAACCTCTTGTGCATGTTTTTGGAGAAACATGGAAGCATTAAGTTATTAAAAAACTTGAATTTTAGGGCAATGGATATAGAAGCTTGGGAAAAATCTTGTTTAAGTTAGAAAGGATTCGAACCACTCAACAAATCTTAATATAATAAAAGAAAACTTTAATAAAGCAATTAACTTTTGAGATACAACAATTAATATTACTAGTAAATTATCATTGAAATAAAAACTGCACTTTCCTTTGTTCATTTTTCTCTATATCCCAATATGGTAGAAGGAAGAAATAGTGATATCAGGCTTTTGGGAAATAACATGGATCCAGTGCCTTTCACTAGCTTCTTGGCTTCACTTCTCCTCACACATCAACTACCCCCTATTAGTGTGACGGTTTAAACAAGTCTCACAATGGGATTCATAGCAAATTTACCTGTCCATCTCTGAGAAGAACAAACACTTGCAGGCTGACAGTGAGTCAAAGATCCATTTGCTAACTTAGAGTGCATATGATTATTCTGTTTCTGTTCCATCAGTTGCCAAAAGGAGCTATTATAATTACACTTCTATATATACCTGCACCAAATGAGAAAAAATTGACCAGTCTTAGGCTTCTGGAAAATTTCCAATAATTCCTTCGTTTACAAGGAATGGTAGATTAAACAAAATTAAGAGAAGAACCCTCATTTCAACATTTAATCTTCAAGCACTTCCTGCTTAACATTTCCCAACCAAATTAAAATAATTATGGAACAAAGGAATTACAAACTTCTGAAAAAAAAATTATTTACACTAAAAACTACATAATAGATTATCAAAAAAAATTGCCAGTCATTTTGACTACTCCTACAGTGCCTTATATATTTTCAGTATTCACAAGAAAATAGTGAATACAAGCAATCTCAGAGCCAGACAGGAATTTACCATTTTTATTAATTTTTACAATTTTAATTAATTTTAGGCAACAATACAATACTCATCTATGTAATTCTTTTTTATTAAAGAATTACACAGCAGTAAAGTAGAATTATGTTTAAAGCTAGTGTTTTCTGCCTTTTTAAGAAAAATAACTAAAAAAAAGATAAAAAATCGTTAGTTTTTGGATAAATTTGAAAAAAAAAAGAAGTCAAAATGGCAGAAAAAGATACAAACTTTTTTGCAGAAGGATTGAAAAAGCCATCAATTTTATTCATGAGTGTGATTAGAATACACTTTAGGGTTTATTTTAAAAAACTATTTATACACCCTGCGTTCATTAAATTAATGAGATTGATTTTATTTACTCCGATCCCCGAAAATGCAGTGGTTGACTCTGGTGTCGTTATGATCAATGGAATCTCTCCTTTCAAGTGTTCATATGTGGATATATATCAACTCAACCATTACCTAATTGCAGTACTTGAATCTAAACCATCCCTGTATCACATGTAAGGAAAGAAAAATGGAACAGCGCGATATTATGAAATTTTATTTTAATTGTGGTAAAACTGCTTCTCAGGCAAGGGAGGACATAAAAAATGTTTACAAAGATTATTTATCCATGGCACAACTTTTCTGCTGTTTTAGAGCTTTTCGAGATGGAAAAAAAATCGATAGAAATCTGGGAGACCGATCAGCTTGAAAATGTTGAAAAAATTCGCCGAATGTTGCAAGAAGATCGAAGAATCACCATCTGCATGACTGCTGAGAAGTTAGACATTAGTACTGGTAAAGTATCTGAAATTTTGAAGGACTTGAACAAGAGGAAGTTTGCTCCAGACTGGTGCCTCACAGCTTGTCCCCAAACAAAAAGAAAGAGGAGGCAATTGTTGTCTTGATTCTCTGAAAGCAGATCGCGACATGTTGTGGCGAATTGTAAAGGGGGATAAAAGCTGGTGTTTACAGCTTAATCCAGAAACCAAATGACAGAACAAAGAGTTTGTCGCGAACTCTCCAAGATCCAAAAAGGTTCGAAGTCTCAGGTAAAGACAATGATGATTGCCTTCTTTGACATTAAAGGGATCATCTATAAAGAATTTCTGCAACCAGTATTACTTGGATGTATTGAAACATCTGTGTGATCGCATGCGCCATCTGAGTCCTGATTTGTACCGATCCAATAACTCGATTCTCTTACATGACAATGTGCCATCATACACTGCCTTTGAATATAAGTGAGTTTTTGACAAAAAGGATTGTCACAGTTGTCGACTACCTACCCTACTCTCCCGATCTTGCTCCAGGAGACTTTTTCTATTTCCCTTGGTCAAGAGGGTCTTGAAAGGCGAACACGGCGATTATATGAAGACATCCGCCGTGACGCGCCAACAAAATGAGGATGACTGAAGTGACGTGCCAACAAAAGGTTATCACAAAGGAGCAGTTCCAAAAAGAGTTCCAAAACTTAATGAAATGATGTGAGAGGTGCATCGCATCCAGAGGAGACTAGTTTGAAAGAATCTAAACAATTTTCCACGTATGTATCATTCCTTTACCTATTTAAAAAAATCAGTCTCATTACTTAATGAACGCAGGGTGTATTAGGCTTATTACGGTGTATTTTTTCCTTACGTTGAATATTCAGTTTTTAGTAAACCATATTTTATATGAAAAAAAAAGTAGGCAAAGGATATTTTATTTATTTTTTGATATGTTGAAACAAACATTTAGTGTTCAAATTTTTTTTTTCTGAAATCCTCGTGCATTCATTGACAGGGTTGTAAAATTTCAAAGAAATTAAGTGATTTGTGAGGAAGGAAAGGGTTTTGTTAAAGTGCAGCTTTCGTAGATGGCCTCGGAATTCACTGAAAGTTTGATGGTCTATAAAATTAAAACTGAAATGAGATAAAGGGCGAAAAAAATGTTATTACTTAACGCCAGACCCAACTAGAGAGGAGGAAAGACTGGGCAAATTCCCGGGACCCACGCCACCTGAATGGTCTGGATTCTTTATTTTTTTTACAAATAACTGGCATAATTTCTTTAATCTCTTAGTCGGTAATTATAATACGAAGTATTTCTTGTAATAACTGTTTTTGTAGGGCCCCAAACCTGATCTGACTGCACTTAAATTTATGTACTTTAGCTGTTATCAGTATTTTCGGTTCCTTCGTGACGTTTATATCGGTAGCTTATGCACTGACAGTGGATATGTCATGCTGCGCACTACATGCACATATTGCACAAGCCTCCCTTTCTGTTGAATTCGTATGTATTAGTTGAGTCAGTCACTCTTGCTTAGCAGAAATGACATCAAAAATAAACAAAATTTACTCAAGTTATTAAAGAGAAGTTATTAAATTTTGATACTGGCCTTCTAAAGTCATATTTCACCACCAATGAAATAGAAGACGCTATTCAAGAAGGACCAGAACCATACCCAACAATTTTTCCTCACAACCATGAAAAAAAAAAATTTTTTTTTTCGTGCTGAATTGTTGTTTATGGAATAATGAAGTTGTTCCTTGAGACTGGCTAGTTTGGAGTAAAACCAAAAAAGCTTTATTCTGCTTTCCTTGTCTATTTTGCTAATTTGCAAAACTATAGTGATCTATTTTTACAACAGAAATTGTTTGGGACCTTCCAAATGCTATAAAAAGCTCTACGACAGAATTCCTGATCATGAAAACAGTAACAATCACAGAGTGGCGAAATTTTTAAGACAATCTGCATAAAAACACAACAGTGAATTGTTTTTTAATGCACAAAATAAAAATTGAAATGTAAGTATGGAAAGACTTACACAATGGCAATATCTGGATATAAGTTTTGTTTCTTTCCAAACGTGGATTACCTTTTAGGGGGAGCAGCAACTTGATTGGTGATTCAAGGAATGAAAATTTCTTAGGCCCGAGTACACCAAACCTTCGTTAACCTTGATGGCTGTTAAAGGAACGATCAAGTGACATTTTCTGTGCACAAACGTTCATTCGGAGTTTAACAGTCGGTAAATTGCTGATGAGATACCAAATTTTAACAGCTCGGAAACTGGCGAGTTAAATGCGTCATTATATAGAAAACTCCCATCCGCCCCCGAGTCGTTCAGCTTTAGGAAGATGGCTGACATCGAATCCAGTTTTTTACGAAATCTCACCTGTGGAATTAGGGCTAATCTGTTTGTGTTATGAAGAAAGTGCTCAGTTAATACATGATGGAAATAAAAGCGTTGGAAAATCTAGGATTCGTTTTATAATTTTTAAGAAATTTATTGATTAATTGGAACTCTTTGGGGGCAGTGGATGTACATTTTCGAAACTTGAGGTGTTAGCGCCTTTATGAGTCGGTGAAGGCCATGTCCGTAGTGCTGTTACGATATGACCGATAATTCCATCTGGCGGCCAATTTAAATTTATATCCGAAACTGAGAAAATTGTGCCGCTAAAGGCGGTATCGTAAGTGAAAATAGATAAAATTCGTGATTGTGCATGCACAGAGTGATCCAGAAATGATGTCAAATATTGTTAACCAATCGCAGCCACTTTTATAAACACGTTAGATTTTTAGCGACCATCAATAAATGACTGACAAAACGTCTTTGGTGCACTGCAACTCCTATTTAACGTCTGGTTATTAACTTACAGCTCCACAACTAATGACTGTTTCATTTGTTGGTTGGTGCACTCGGCCCTTAGGAATGCTAGAGATAGTAAGTCGTTATGCTCTTCACCTTGCATTTCAAAAAAAAAAGTGAAAGAATCACAAATTGAAAAGAAAAGATTGCATGGTCATTA
This sequence comes from Thereuonema tuberculata, assembly GCA_023159025.1. NCBI lineage: Eukaryota > Metazoa > Arthropoda > Chilopoda > Scutigeromorpha > Scutigeridae > Thereuonema > Thereuonema tuberculata. Next base: position 40,155,086 of record JAFIDM010003189.1, on the reverse strand, counting down.
TTTTCAGCCGAAATTCAAAATGAATTTATTTCTTGTTGTGCTGAAATGTTCTTAGCTGCATTTTACAGGAAAGAGAACTTACAAAATACTTTTCTATAATTGTAGGAGCAATGCCAGATTCTGCCATATGGAGCAAACGACATTCATTTTACGTTATGTTCTTCTAAACAAGAAAAAACAAAACAAAAATGAATATGAAATCTTTGAAAGATTTATGGAATTTGTAGATTGTAGTAAGAAAATAGGAGACACTATTGAAAATTTAATTTAAGCTTGAACGCCTTGTATGCTCCATTCATATTAGAACCATTATCGTATCCTTGCACGTGGCACTCGCTTATTGGGATACTAGTAGTATCCCAATATGTAAGTGCCACATGCAAGGATATGATAATGGTTCTAATATGAGTGGAGCATACAAGGTATTCAAGCTTGAATTTTGGAAATTAATCCCCTGTTTAAAAAACATAGTATCTCAAAAAGCGTTTCTTAACCAAAAAAAAGAAGTTTGAACTACTTTCACAGATAAATACTTTTTCTCAGACAACTACAGCATTGATTTAATGTAGGAGTGACAAAGGTTATACCATATTAAACAATAGCTCATAAACCAGGCATATCAGCAGCTCATCTATCATCTTTTTCAAGATTTTTATGATATTTTTATTGTCAGTTTCTCAGTGTTGGAGGTTTCTTAAGGCTTGCAATTGTTGAATATCAGTTTCTGTTTCAGTGTTAAAATATTTAGTATACAAGGAAGAAAGTATCATAATTGTAGTATGTATGGCATTTATGGTTTGAATTCTAGATCATCTTTTTGTTTTCATGATTTAAGATTCCATATTTTTCTTGTAGATTTAAGGAATAGTTTTAGTACAATATTTGGTTTGAGGCGATGTGCATATGTTGTTTCAATATCGTAATATCAAAATAGTAATTGAAAATTAGGTTTTTGATGTTAGGCTACAGTTTTTCTTTTCAATTTAGTAGAATTAGTTGTTCCTAGTTGAACTTAGGCCCTATGATGCAATATAATTAATGATCTAAGTGCTTGAAATCTATAACCTCAGATGTCTAAAAATAACATATACCCAAGCTCTGATACAAAGTCAGTCATTAACAGATTGTGATAACAAAATAAAAAATACAATGATCCAATACAATCAGTATCAATTACAAAGAACACCTGTTTTTCAGAAATTATACAGCCGTATTAATTACTAACATGATATTTTGATATAAGAACATCATAAAATTGTGTGTTGTGGCCAAATCTTCAAATACTTTAGGATTGTCTTTGTCTTTTTTTTTTTTTGGTCTTTGTTTTGCTTATCTTTCACTGTTTCCATTTCTTGACCTTCTATTGTTTCTCTTCTACGTTATCTATATGTTGGTTCCATTCTGATCTTCTTTCTGAAGTCCATTTCTTTATATATTGTACTTAAGACAAAGAATGACTGTATCATTTTTCAAGTTTTATTCAGTTAAGCCAATTGTTTAGAATTTACTTGTCTTGTCGGAATATGCTATCATTAGTTTGTTTCTTTTTTGTAGATGTTCATTTTTTCTTAATTTTCATTAAAATCTTAAGCACATAGTGTATTCTATAGGCTTTTAAATTGAGGTAAAAGGCTTAGGTAATTGAAAATATTGCTACTAGATGGCAGTATAAGCAATGATGTCACATTCTTATTCTCCCCCCTCCTTTTTCCCTTCACTTTCTAACCCCTTTGTAATCTCGAAGTGTGCTCCCTCTTTTAACCTCTTATACTCAAGGGAATCTTAAGATTTAATCTTCCAAAACAGCAAATGCAAATCTTCACAAATCTATTAATAGAGTAATGAAAATTATTTTCTTTGTTTTATCAACAGGTACAATATTTGAATGATAAAAGAAAACATTAAAAACACATTCTAATTAACTATTAATAATTTTCAATATCTCTTACACTATTATACGTAATAATAATAATATAAATAGGGTATATTTATTGAAACTTTTATATTTGTATATTACTACAGCCAGGAGAAATTGGAAATTCTACAAATTATTCCTTCCTTTTCACATCAAAAATATTCTTCTTTGAGGGAGTTCTTGTGTGATTTATTGAAACTAAATATCGATGAGAGTGCAGTTCTTAATTTTATGAAATTATTTACTAAAGTAAATGGATAAAATTAATTTATTAATAGTGATAGAAACTAGATTTATCGCAATCGATAATTTTTTTTAAAGGTTTGTATTAATTTGCGTATATATATCCTTGTAAATTAGCATGTTATGTATAATATATAAACTCCTGCATATAAATATATAAAAAAATAAAGCAATTATAATATTCCAGACTTTATCACTGTTTAACAACTTTCATTTTATGCTTTTTGCTTCGGTTAATAATTTTAATTATCGAATGAAGAATAAACATTTTATAATGAATAGGAAAAGTAATTTTTCTTTTAAAAAAACTAATTTCGTTAATAAATAGTTTTTTAATATAAGAGCGCATGCGTGTAAGCAACTGCATACACAGCTTCATCTTTCTTAAAAAAAAAGCCTCGACTTTTATTGGTTATTCAAGTTTCAAGTGTGTTTACATATCATCGAAGAAAAAGCAGAAATGAGGGAGTAAAAAAAAAAAAAAAATCAAAATTCATTGTCTTAAATGTCAAACTCTTTAACGTACGACAAACTTAGATTGTATTATGGGGTAGTGAATAGATTTTAAGGTGTGCTGAAAGCAGTGAGGAAACAACAAAAACAAGACCAGTCAAAAGACACTGAAGGAAGTGTTCAAAATGTATCAATTACAAAAGGAACAACAACATTAGAAAACCAAAAAATTTTTCACTCTCCAGTGAAATAATTAAATTGGGAACAATAACTCCAATAGGGACCGTGCATGTGACTGGTGCTGCCAGTGGCGGCAGAAATTGGAAATATTGTAAGGAGAGCTTGCTTACAAAGGGTTGCATGCCCATTCTTTCAAAAAATTTCTACAATGGGCAAAGGCAACATTAATTGCTGCACTTTTGGATGTAATAATACTTATAAAAATATAGAAAATGTTCACTTTTATTCTTTTCCTGCAAGACCATTTGTTTTTTTTATTTTTATTATCGGTAAATAATCTAATTTTTGTGTAATTATATCTTTAAAGAAACAAAATATTATATAATTACCAGTATATCTCTTTCAAATTGTTTTATAGGCCAAATGGTTCCACCTGGGAACCAGCTAAAAATTTAAAATTATGCAGTAAGCACTTCATTGGAAATGAAAATTCAATGCACCCACTCAGACCAAGTTATTTACCAACTATCTTTCCCAATGTATAAACAAAAACAAGTGCCATTCTTGAGAATCGATTTGGCTATAAATTACTTTGAAAAAGATTTGTAGAAGTCGCAGGGTAAGAACAAGCTATATTTTCGTAAAGGAAATATGGCTGTCGCGTCCCAAAAGTTGGGACTGCAGTAGCCGCCAATGGCGCTGTAGTCGAAATCGGCCATCTGTGCACTGTCCCTATAGGTGACAGGGAAAATCCCCAGAAAACACAATGATAATCCTGACCTTAACCATCATTTTATAACCGAGAACAGTAGAAGATGAAAAAGGGCTTCAAAATGGAATTGAGGGAATTTTAAGTGAAAATATCCGATTTAAAAGATGGATGGAATGGTCTTCATAAATCAACAATATCGGGACATTATTGATAAGTTACAATCAAAAGGACCTCAAAAGAGATAAAATGAGAAAAGCATTGATTTTAGAAAAAGCAAATCAAAACAATTTGGGGAAATAAAAATCTCGCAATAGGGAAATGCAAATTGAACATTTGGAAAATATGTCAAGGAAATACAATTTTAGAAGTGATTGGACTAAAAGTACTTCCAAATGATACTATAACAGACACTATCAGCAAGCAAACAATGCCTTACAACTAAAAGACTAACATGGATGTGGTTCAGATATCACTCCTATAATAACACCAAAGTTAGGCTACGATCAGTAAATTTAAAAATTGAAACCTTGAACAATGATGATATCTTCAATAAGCAAGACCCCAGCAAAATTTATTTAAATGACAATTTGTCAGCATAAAGGAAAACTCTTCTGGAAAGCAAAAATGTTATTACAAAAAAAACAACAAACAAATTCACATGGATTGAGAATGAAAATATTTTTTTGAGAAAAAATGAAAACTCAAGAATAACAAAATTGAAAAAGAAGATCATAGAAAACTGTAAACTCATTATCCTGTAGAAAATTTTTTTTTATGTATATTAAGAAAGGAATGGAAGATGTAATATCCAAAGGAGTTCGTTTCAACTATGAAAATTTAAATGAATGGCAATTTAATAACAAAATCGTACGTTTCAAATGAAATTCGAAAGCATATTACAGTAAATCCCCGTTATTACGCTCCCGCTTATAGCACTATCCCGTTCTTTACGCTCCTTTCATACGGTCCCTGGAATTTTCTATGTAACTGTATTCTTTTACCCTCTTATAATGCTTCAAATCCCGCTTGTAGCGCTTTTTTTATATCGGAAATTTTGTATCGAAAAGAAATGTAACACTGTAAAGATTCTTTTCTTTCCCTGGTAGTAGGGAATCTTTGAACTCTTTTTAAAGTGCGGGTCTGTGATACAGTAAGTTAGTGCAAAATTTCGAAGCGGAAATCCCTTTCTATAAGTGAAAAATTACAAATTCTCCGTAAGTACGACGAGAATTCTACACTAAGTCAAAAGGATTTCACAGAATCTCTAGGAATTCCCTCATCCAGTCTGAGAACAATAATAAAAAATAAGAATGGAATTATCAATGCAGCGAAGAGTGGTTGCAAACGTAAAAAATTAAAGTGTGGAAAATATTAAGATGCCGAGGAAATTCTAATTGAATGGATTCATCAGTCCCGTGATGCATCAGTGCCATTAAGTGGCCCAATCATTCAAGAAAAGGCGCATGAAATAGCGGGCAGTGCACTAAATCTGCTCCAAAAATATATTAGTGTTGCTCCTAGTGGTGTATCAATTGATGTTAATAGTTACTTGAACAGCATTGAAAATGTCATAATTCATAACAGTAGAACATACACATGGCAAACCACAATCAAAGATTTTTTTAGTAGGAAATAAGCTCACATTTGCACTATATCTATTGCAGAATCAAGCATCTTTCCTGTAAAATGGTGTCTAAATGTTTCCCCATCTCATAAATCATTTCCCGTCTATAGCGCTATCCTACTTATTATGCTTGTAGTTCATGGTCCCTTGACGAGCGTAATAACGGGGTTTTACTGTATTTTTAAATATTAGAAACCTCAAAACAAATTTCAATTATTTTGTAAGTCACATCAATAATGTAAATAGATTTGAATTACTAGTAGAAGTAAATATAACGGAAGAAATCATCTCTTACTATACTCTTCCAAATTATAATATTATTCATAAATTGCGGAAAAAAATCAAGAGGAGGTGGTGTAATGATATTCCTAAAAACATTATAATATAGGCTCCATAAAAGAGTTTGTTTATTCCATTCAATCTTCACAACTACAATTGCAACGTGTAACTAACCTGGATTTAATAGCAATTTTTGAGAAGTTTTTAGATGAAGCTTCTTTGTTTTCATTTGCAGAGCAATAAAAGCTTTAATTAATATTGTAGCTTCCAATGAAGTGAAATGCATAGCTTTGTAAAAAAGTTTGGCACGAAGTAAAATAAATACAGTGGAACCCCGCCATTCGTCTGCCTCGCTATTCGTACAACTCGTTTATTCGTCCAACTTTTTCAAGTAAAATTGAACTCGCCATTCGTACGCTTTCTCGCGATTCGGACAGCGTGACCTTGTTACTGGCCGCCCCACGCGATCGCTTCAGTCTCGTGCTAGCTTCCGTACGCTACGCATCATCCACGCAAGCTTCATGAAACTTTGTGATATTTTATTGATATTTTTTGTTATTTTTATTGAAAATAGTGCAGCCATGGGTTCAAAAAAGATTACTGATTCAACTAAGCCTAAAAGGAAAGCAGTGAGAACGACAATTGAATTGAAAAAAGAACTCGTTGCGAAGTTTGAAAGTGGAACTCGTGTCTCTGACCTGGCAACTCAGTATGGCATGGCGAAATCAACCATATCGTCTATATTGAAAAAGAAAGACATAATAAGAGAGGCCTATATATTTATTGTTTTCATAGTTTTAAGTATTTTACGCTTAAAGTATTATTACAAAGGTTTAAATAATTAATCATCTCTGGGTGCTGGAACGGATTAATCCAATTTACATTATATCTTATGTGAAAAAATGATTTGCCATTCGTACAAATCGCCATTGGAACTGCCTCCTGGAACGGATTGTGTACGAATAGCAGGGTTCCACTGTAAACAAAAGTTCAATTTGCATCCTTGCTTCCCTATAGAGATTCAGAAATATGTAATTTTGGATGCAAACATAGATACTTAATGGATAGAGGAAAAAAAAGGTTAATAAGACAAAATCCCATGCTTTTATCTGAAGGTTATCATTCCAATGAACTGAAATAAAAAAAAAAAAACTTGTTAGCTTAGTGCATATGAGGTAGATGCTGAAAATTGAAATATTATATTGATCAAAAATTAAGAAATTGGAAATTAAATTATCCTGAGTGAGAATCCCCAAAAGTAATAAAATTGAATCAATTTACTAATGTAATTTTTCAGAACGTTTCAGCCCAGCTTGAGGCTATTTTCAACTGTGAAATTGAGTAGTGAGATGGGCTTCAATATTTTTTTATAATGTTATTGGAGAGATCATTATTGATGGTAGGGGAGTTGGCAATGTGCCAGGACTCCCTTAAGGTGAGAGAATATGATGGGAATCTGGTCTATTTATTACAATATTATATAGATGTACAACATTTTTTATCTTTCTCTTTCATTGCTGTAATTAAAATCAATGTATAAACTATAATTCTGCTTATTGTGATCTAGAAGTCTGTTTTCTTTTCTAAATCCATTTCGAAAAATTAAAAGATTTGTAAAAATCTAGATGACTTTCAATAAAATAAACACATTTTAAAGCTACGCAAACACCATGCAACTTTTCAGCAACTTAGTCGTCCGATTTTGACGTCACGAGTTGATATAGACAGTTTTGAGCCCGTTTATATGCAACTTGACTGCTACTTTTGTCATCCGACTCGAGTTGTTTCTACACCTGCAACTCGAAAAATTGCATTGAAGTCGCTGGGAATTACCCAATCACAGGGCAGCGTTGGAACACGTCAGTCGTGACGTCAAGAAATGGCGTCGAAAATGATATTCGCCGATTCGATTCGAAGACATGCTCGTACTCAATGAATATCAAGAGTATTGCGAGTTTCTTTCATGCATAAATAAAGTTTATACTGAAATGCAGAAATTGTATGCGGCAGATTTATCAAAATCTCGATTTTTTCGGATTTTCCACATTGGGTTTGGGAAACGCATTGCATTATGGGATTCCTTCTATCATAGCCTACTTCATGTCGATTTGCATAGTGTTCGGGGTTTGAAAGTTTATATCAACTCATGACGTCAAAAATCGGACGACTAAGTTGCTGAAAAGTTGCATTGTGTTTGCGTAGCTTAAGGAAAAATTGGTTGCTGTATATTAAAAAATTTCTTGTACAAGTTTTAACTCTTTAAGAATACATAGATTTATAAAAGCATTAATTTCTTGAAAATGAAAGTAATTAATCTGTCTTTGCCAAAATAGTGAACAGAGGTATTTTATCTTTTTAACTTGGATCTTTCGTTACATCAATGATTTTTATATTAAAAATTGTTGAGATTCTTTAAAGTCTTTATTTCATTTTGGCTGTAAAAATTTCAATCTAATTTAAGAGAAGAACAAAATAAAATAAAAAAATCGTAAAGATGAAAATCAAAACTACAGATTCCGTTTTCTTTCTTTTTTAAAAAAAAAAAATATAAACAAAATAAGGGAAATATTCCAAACACTGTAATCGTAATTAGTTTCTTTCTTTTATTTTAACTTTGAATAAACAAAAAAAAATATTTCAGTTGATGTTCTGCAAAATCTTAAAGACGTTCGTTTTAGGATAAGTTTGAACTTTATTATTATTAAAACTAATAATTTAAAATTAAAATGCTTTGAAAATAAAAACTACCTTCACTTACGTTTTACAAAATTTCAGATTTTTATCTGCAATAGTGTTTGAGATATAGTAAGTTATTGAGGACTCGAATATCGAAAAAAAAGCCTTTAGCTACCCCAAACATCTTTCCTTTATAATAGGGGTGGGTGAGTAGTGGTTTTTTGATTCGAGTAGAGTAGTTGAGCCAACTACTCGAGTATCGAGTTGAGTAGCACGGGTTATAAGTAAAAGACTTAGTTTCCAATAGTTTTTATTATAAAATTTAAAACAAACAATGTTCCTTATCTCAAGATATTGGTTTACAATTATATACGTACATTTTTGTAAAATAATAGCGATCGGCATTTTCAACCCTTTTTAATTATTCGACTCGCGTTTTCGAGTAGTCTCCACTACTCGCTCGAGCTTCGAGTATTAAAAAATACTCGATAGAAACTCGAGTACTCGCCCACCCCTATTTTATAATAATAGTATAGATGAGCTATAACTTGGGTTATATTAAATTTTTGATAGAACTAGAATGAACTATGTATGTGTTAATCTTTCCCCCTCCTTTATTTGAAATGAAACTAAAATTGAAATTTATATTGATCTTAAAAAATGTGATGTGAAGATATTTATTATAATAATGAAAGATTATAACTTTAAAATAGTTTGATAATGAAGTGAATGCTTTGATTAAAAAAAAGAATGAAATAATTAGCAAAAATGTTTCTAAATTATCAACTTTCTGATTTCCACTTTCAGTGTTTTGACACAGGTTTTTTTTTTTTTCAGTAAAATTTCAAAGCTACGTGAATATCTATGTGATGAAAAATAAATGAAAAATCTCTCATTTTATCATTTTAGAACATTTTTTATTTTCTTAATGCTACTGCAGAATTATATTTGCAATTAAAAGATGTCAGATCTAAAAGATATTCTAAATCTTGATACAAAAACAAAAAATACTGTAAAATTTGCTTGCATATTATGGACCTTAAATCATGGCTGCCTCCTTTATGCTTAAATGAATTATTAGATTATTTGGAATGGTTCACAGGTATCTTTACTTTTCCAGATATTCAGAAATTTAATGTACTGGTAATGGAATTGTGGATTGAAGTCTGCTGCTGGTTACCTTTATGAATTATTTGTTTTTCTTTGCTGATTTTAGACTTTTTGACAGCAAGAATAATGTAAACAAATGCTTTGAATGCTTACCAGTTTAATGAACTTCTGAGAGAAAGTATGCGGGTTGTCCAGAGCCTTAATGGGAAGGCATTCCAATAAGTTCCGCACCTTGTTACGTTGTAGTCAAGATGTCGTGGCACTGTTATTTGATTGTAATTGTTCCGAACTACATGAATGTTTTTGCTATAGGTCTTAGGAAATATTCTTAAAAATTAAAATAAATAGTTTAAAGATATCTTTTTTTTTTTTTTTTTTTTTTTTTTTTTTTTACAGTCTATTTTTCTGAAGAACTTTAAAATAAATAATGCTATTTAATTTTATCCTAATGCTTTAGGATAGTTTAAAAAAATATAGTTGTGCCTACATATTTACTATTCATACTAATAATGATGTTCCTCATTTTTATGAATCTATGATATTCTTAGTTTTATTGTATCCTGATCTCTGATTCACAGCTCATGAAAATTTGCTTTCAGATTTGCATGGAATTCCAAGTCCAGTCTTTATTGCTCTTCAAACAACACTTAATTTTAATATTTTAATACTGTCTAATGGTATTATTATAAAAAAAATTGCAATATTCCTTGAATAACATTGTAAATAATACTGTTTTTTTTTTTTCCTTCCTTTGAATAGTAACTTGCCATTTTCATGGAGTAGTACAATTAAGAAGTTAAAGAGGTCACTGAAATGGATTCCTTTCACCAATATCTGGAAGAGGTAAACTTTTATTCTGTTAATGTTTTATTAGTGTCTTATTAAGTATTAATCTCTAGGAAATTTTAATTGAACAGAAGTTGCATTTACAGCAGTTGTGCCTATCTATTACAAGAAAAAGAACAGCCATAAAGATATTTATCCACTTCACTGTTTCAGGGGAACATATTAGTCATAGTTGATGCAAGATATGCAAACAAAATAAAAACTTTTTTAAATCTAAAATAAATAGTTGTACATGAATTGAGCCGTGGTCAGGCGGCGATCTGCCGTGTAGCCAGTTTGCCGGTACCCTGATTCGAATCCCGGTAGAAAGCATGGATGTTTCAATTTCCTTTCTTGTGCTGTCAGCCTCTTCTTCACTTTCTGTTTGGTCTGACGTCATTCCGTAATGGCGTCCTGGAGAAGGCAACGGGAAACCACTACTGTATCTGTTCCCTAGATTATCTACGGCTTTTCCTAGGGGTTTGCCTTTCGAGGGTCACCGTTTAACTTCGAATACGAAGTTCGCATGTCATGATATTGATGACATGAATTGAAATCATGGACAGTGCAAACTGTATTCCACCTTGCCACTACATGATGATGGATTGCCAAACAGGTTTATATAAGGTTTTTTTTTTTCCTTTGTTATTTGAAAGTGATATTAATGTTATGTTTATATTTTATGGAATTATGTACCTTTTGTAATTTAGGATTTTATCCAATTTGGGCTTACCTTGCAGTTTCAGAAAGCTTTTTTTTGTGCGTTGCAAATTTTAAAGACAAATTTTTTCTATAAAGTTACAATTTATTATATCTTCCAATGCTGTGTGATATTTTGTGAAATTATCTTTTACAGACCTCTATTCAATTCTCTTATAAGAGTTTTATAAATATTTTAGAAACAGATTGACTAGCTACTAATTGCACTTTTACAAAGTACAGTCTGAATAAGCTTAAAGGTGGTGTGCCCTTAGAGCTTCTGAGACACTGACCGAATTGCTGAAAGAAGTCTAGTTCCAGGCCATGCAAAAATTGGCATCGCTGAGGCCGAAAAATCAGGGGACCTGCCGTTTTAACCTGTGTTAATCATCATCCAATGGTAAAGATGGTGACAAGCTGTATGCTTCTATAAAAAACACATAAAATGAATTCTAAAATTTTTAGAATCTTCATTATCAGTTCTTTTTACTTACGCATGTTATCTTAGAATGATTTAATTGTATGATTCTATTTTCCAGGTTGTTTGCAAAATAAAAGAAAATTAAAAAAAAAAAAAGTTATATTCATTACAATATTAAAAAAAAAAATCTGAGTCATATATTACTACGCTAGTTAAATTGTCATGACTACCTTAAATTCAAAGATATTATCGAAACATGTATTATTACAATTTTACAGAAAAAAAAAACAACAACAACATAAAAAGACAAATTATTGACATCAAATAACGTATCTTTAAAGAAAAAAAAAAAAGGAATTTATCTGTATAAATTGAATTATCTTATTTTTACAAATTACTTTAACAAGTGCAAACCTTTTTGCCATTTATTATTGTAATCGTGTTTGTTTCCACAGAATAATTCAGTGCACTATTTATTTTAATACTTTGCTACAGAAGCTATCAAAACTAGTTTGGCAGGTACGGAAGTTGTGTAAAAACTGGTCTCTCGATGAGTCCAGAGCTTCTATTCTTCAGCAGTTCCGAGAGAGGGGCTTCAAAAGCCCCTATCGCAGTTTAATACTTCTGCCCCCATTTGAAAAACAATGACCAGCTGCTCTAGTAGGTGGTGGGGGCTTTTTCAACAGCCAGGTTCTTACGTTTGAGAAGCTCCAAGGTCTTGCCACCTTAAGGCATAATGCCTCAGAAATTTTCCTTATTAACTTGCAAATCTGTGCTAGATGTGATGACATTATCTGTATTTTTAATCAAAGAGCACTCATCTTTCCAAATTTAATCCTTGAAATTTGAATGTGCCATTTTTAACTTGGTTAAAAATCATCAGGTTTTATGATAAAAATGTCTTATTGTTATTTGGGATGGAGAACCTCTTTATTTGTAATTGCAATGATTGCTTGCAATAAATAATGATTCTCACTTGATAGTAATCACAGTTTGTGCTATGTTTGAAACTTGATTTCTTTCTACTAAGATTAGCTGCACTGATGTTTACCATAATATTTTCATAGACTGATTATAGATTTTGTAGTTTCTGACCTGCTTTATTTAAATGCTATATTTTTCTCTAATTATCTCTTCTAATACGTCGTCAGTTTTCTTTTTAATTCTAAGCCCACGCAAAACCAAACACGGAAATTTGCAATTAGCAAATTATATTAGTAGTCTTTTGAAGTGTCTTCGTGTACCAATTGCCATATCTGACAAGGATGCTTGAAATGTTCCAGAAAAGACAAAACATTGCTACATCATCAGATATTTCATGATCTAAAAATAAAGATCGTATTAATTGAGTTTTTCAGTGTGGAAAGAGCCATTCTACAGCTTTTAATTTTTTATGAAGGCCTACACAATATTGATTGTTCTTCACAAGCTTAGATGAGACTTTACCCAGCATCCAATATTTCGCTGCTGGAATTCCTTAACTATAGTACAATGCAAATAGGCACACTTCAACCAGAATGCTATAAGTGATTTCATTTTGAAATTGATCAGATGTTCCTTAACCTTGTGAACAGCAGCATCATTCAGCATAGTGTGGATGTTAATACATTTTGATTCATGTGTGTGTGGAACAAGTAGGTTTTTCATTTTACATTTGCATTTCCTTAACAATGATCTAACCAAAAGATCCAGTGATCTTCAGAATAATAAATAAAATCATTTTATATTCTTTGAAAACCTTATCACTTGTCACATTTAATTTGTTCCCTCAGAATTTTGCTATTGTTATATACATTGATTTTTCTTTTTGTGCATATAATCTTCAGTCTTAAGATTTGATTTAAGAAATGTGGGCATTAGGAAAACGAATTTGAAAAGGCCCATAACCTTTTGACAGGGAATTGCTTCTTACTGTCGGGTAAAAATCATATCAAGTGTCATGTTTATTTAAGATCCATTTTCATCAGATACTCTTTTCATTATCATCTTAATCTTATTTAATTCACCATTACTATGACCCTTTCTTTATTTCATAGACATTGTCCTTCTGTATTTCTCAAATCATTCTATTTTCCCAATCCTTTCTGTTAGTTTCAACATTTAAAGCTGTGGATGAAGTAAAATACCTACCATATTTGTATTAAGTTAACCAGCTTGTTTTTCAGTTAGTTTTATATCAAAGTTTATTAGGTTACCAGAGCAATGTCCTTGTTAATGGCTTAATGAGAATCATGCCAACAAAACCCAAATGCTTATAGTGTGGACAGCAGTTGAGGATGTTGGTTTTATTGTGAATGTTAACAATAACCCTTGTGTAGTTGTCTGAAGTCTGGATGAACGATGCATCGACTTTCTCCAAGCAACAAACTTGGCTAAGTAAACAGTTTTGCTCATTTGTTGTTCATTAAAGATGAAAGGCAGAAATCCAGTGAAGCAGCGTTACACTTAGTTTTCTGGCCTTATCTGATTGTTGGTATTGAGAAACAAGTAAAAGACCAGATCGAATGCCATGGACCAGTGGTGCGCAACCTACGGCCTGTGAAGGTGTTACATGTGGCCCGCTCTTTAATTCCTGTTTTTTTGTTTGGTTTTTTTTTTGGTCGTTGAATAGAAGATTCCGTTTTTTTTTTTGGTTTTTTTTTTTTTGGTCGTTGAATAGGAGATTCCGTTTTTTTTTTTGTTTTGGTTGTAAAATAGAAGATTCCGTTTTTTTTTAGTTGTAAAATAGGAGATTCCGTTTTTTTTTTTTTTTTTTGGTTGTAAAATAGAAGATTCCGGTTTGTTTTTTTTTGGTTGTTGAATAGGATATTCCGCCACATTGTGGCCCGCGAGATTCACAGCAAAGTCAATTTTGGCCCGCATATTACAAAAGGTTGGGCACCACTGCCATGGACGATGTGATTGTTGGAAATTCTGATGTTCCAGTTTGCCGTTCTTTAGTAAAGGTAGACAACTTTAACTACACTTGTCAGATTAAAGGACAGGAAATGTTTATGCGAGTTAAAAGTTAGAAGAGCGGACATTTTCCAGAACTGAGATTTAGTTAAGATAGCAAAAAGGAGAGAAAACTTAAACCTAACTAGTTTGAATGGAACCTATAGCTTTTCCAGAAGTTAATTGGACAGTCAGTAAGATGCATATTTTGATTCTAATATAAATAAAATCAGCCAATATATTTTACATTAGATTCTAGGAAATAAATTAAGAGAAACTAGTTTAGTTCGAGGTTTCTACGACAAATGCTGAACGGACAAGTTCGACATTCTTTAGAAGATGAATTAATGTTAACATGCAGTCAGTTGATAAGAAGTTTCATTTTAATTCCGAACAAGACAAGTTTGACATAGAAGATATGTTTTATAACAAATTTAAGTTAGCTGATGAGGTTTATGGGAATTGTACATTAAAGATTACGTTAATGCCAAATGGTCGACGTAGAAGACATCTAATTTCTAACCCAAAGTTAATGAATAGAATGGACGAGTTCGACACAAAAGAAATTTAGTCAAATAGAATGTGCATGTTTGATTCGTCCAAAGATTAAAGTAAATGTTAGACATTTGTGTTTGCCAAGTTGATAAAATCATCATGGACTGCATTTATTTAAGACAAACTTTATTTTTAAGGATTTGGAAATTTTCATTTAGATTTAATTTATCCATATATAAATTTATATTAAAGTAGCTGTAAATAATATGGATTTATAAATGTTTTTCAAGTTCTTATCTGTGTTCTTAGTATGTTATTCAGGGCATGTATTTCAATCAAAGCAACCTAAATACCCTTAAGCAAAGTATGGGGCTTATCCTTGGGTATTTAGTATGAAGATTAAGTTATTAAAGTTAAATATGTCCTCTTTCACATCATTCTATAATCTGCTGGCAATGAAGTTAAAAGTAAATTCCAGTTATTCAAGAAAGCTTAAGTTATCAAGTATTTATAATTCTTCAGCATTTCATGAAATCAGTTAAAGTACTTACAAGTAATATTATTTTATTAGCCACAAATGCAATTTTAAATCATCCTCCAGAGGACAATTCTCCATATTTCATTATTTAGCTACTTGATATAATAATAATTCCTTCAGAATTCTACATATTGTTGGCTACCAATTGTAACGATGTAAAATGTCCGTTACATGTTTATTTATTATGATACAGCCGTCCGGGGAAAAGCTGTTTGTCACTAGGTGTTAGTTTGGTTTAGTTGATCCGAAGAATGACTAAAGATTGTTGACGTGCAACCGCACATGAAAAGGGTTACGAATTGAACGGACTCGACGCAGATGGATATCGGGGTCAGGAGTAAGGCGAGCCGGCAGGACCGAGGCAAGACCGGGCAACTATTATGTTTACGGAAGATGGTGGCCGAAACTCCCATTGGTCACAGATTATAGTTTCAAGACTACACGTTATGGTGGCTTCTCTAAGCAAGCGGCGATCTTTGGCGTAGTGACTCCCGGAGTGTGTTAACTCCTTCGAGAGGGTTTTTCGGATGGGGAAAATCCGACGCCCAAGCTCCGCCGGATGGGGAGCGAGTTCCACGCCGAACGGGACACTACATGGAGTACGAAGTGCTTGGCCGTCTCCGCTGCTGTGAATTCCGCTCATGTGTGAACAAGTCAAAGGAGGACTAATGTCGCTGAGTAAAGACTAATGTCCAAGATTACATTGTGAAATTTAAAGTGTTTTATGCCGAGTCTACGCTGAACGTTCTTTGCCGAACTTTGCGCTTACCTTCGAACTGCCTTCCCGACGGGATGATTTCGTCGTGTTCCCAAAATGAAAAGTAATACTGTGATAGATAAAGGAGGCGATGTAAGTAATTGCTTATTGTAGATAAAGTAATAGACAGGTTCCCGAAGGATAAGTTCCTTGAAGAAAGACTTTGTTAGTTTAACATTTCAATTATTCTATGTTTGAGATTAGGACTTTAAAAGAAATATTAAAATTAAGGAAAAAAGTAAAACAAAGTAAAAGAAGTTATTTGGTATTCTATTGACATAATGTTGTCCTTAGTTCCTATTTTGTATCTTATTGTAATAACAACTTATTATTTGAGAAAGGTGTTAACTTGAACGTTATTATCTGGTTTATTAGAATAATTTATGGTGCACCATGGGGATTAAGGGAAGGGATTAAAACATTAATTAGATGGGGAATGGAAGGATTACCTTTGATTAAGAAATTTGTGTTTTGTATCATTTATGTTTGCGAATTTTAATAAATATATTTTTCAGTGTTTTTGGTAATTTTGTCTTGGTTTAATTTTTATATTTAAAAATGAGGAAAACACTTATTTTTAGTGGGTTTAACCTAAGTGGGGATATCCTGAGTAATTTGGTGAAGTGTTCTGATGATTTTAATGTGTAGTTTACTAGTTAGGTAACGGGACGGGTGGATTGTTTTGGGGTGGCGGCGCCTTTACTCTCATGGGCCCGGCAGAGGTGTTTCTGTCACTCTCGAAGTCAACGACTTACAACTCCGTCGTTCCCGGTTAGCTTATTTTAGTTTAATATCTTAGTTTAGTTTATTACTTATTTCAGTTATTTTTTTTTACGTGACAAATAATTCCCTAACGTCACACAATTACAGATCACTCCTTGAGGTGAATGAATTCAGCAAAGAAAGGAATATACTGTACCAACCATGTACAGCCTGTTGAGAACATCATTCTATCTTTAATAATATTTAATAACTTTATGCTATGTAACATTTTGGATTACTTAAAAAGAGAAATTAAAATTTTGAAAACATTTCAGAGAAAATGTAGATGACATGCCAACTGATGAATATCCATATCATAAAATTAAAAATTGAGAAGCTAACAAAAAAGAAATAAAAGACATATCTTCTTCGTTTGCCTGTTTACTTTTGGTGGTTATAAAGAAAAAGAAAATAGTGCCAGGATTAGCTTCATTTAATATTTTTTTTTATACATATGCTCAGATATTTTAAAAATCCAGTTACTGCCATTATTGTCAAATGAATAGATTTATTTGATGTGCTGTTTTATTAAATCTTAAGTGTGCTAAACTTTCTAGATAAGCAGAACTATATGCATGTTCATTGTCAGCTTACATTTAAGTTAATTCTTATATTTTATTTTGTAGGAGTCTTATATGAGGAAATTAGGACTCAGACCAACACAGTCGTCTAAAACAAAGATTCTTCAAAAAGAAGGCAGTGTGATGTGTAGATCTCCTGTGGTAGTTATTGAGCCCATTTCAAAGCATTTACGGACTACTCTTTGGCAATTAAGACCTGCCTTTCGAAACTATCATACATCAATTGAATTTAGTTCAAAATTAGGCCAACAAATAACTTCTGAATTACAACGGAAGAATAATGTTGATACTTCAGCTTATGCTGCCTTAGGTCTTGAAAAATGTGAACGTTACTGTTGTCTTAATTATCAACCTCCAGAGACATTACCCAACTTGCGAGATCGTAACACTCAAACAAAATTTCCAACAACGTTTAATGCATCAAGGCATTTGTATACTTCAAGAACTTACCAATTCAACAAAGCACAACAGGCTGAACGACAAAAAGTTTTAGCTACAGGTAAATTTTATTATTTTTATTATAGTGAAATTTAAAAACAAAAAAAATCCCTTTATACACAATTTTTGGGCGATTTTTGAATATAATTTGCCTTGTTCTAGATAATTTAATGTGCAAAAAGCTAAAATTAATAGTTGAAAGCAACAAGAAGTTTCTTACAGTGGTCAGTAATACAAAATGAACGATTATGTACTTAAAATACTGCCCATGGTTTTGGTTTCGTATAGGAGATCATTTTCAAGATGAGGTAGTACACAGGACATCAAAGGGCTGAGACAGTTTCCTCAGCCACATGTCTGCCTCAAGCTTTAGATGTCTTGTGTACTGGTGCACCTTGAAAATTTTCTCTGATGTCTGAGATCGCATGTACTGCCCATCTTGAAAATGGTCTCCTTTGCGATACTGAAACTGTTGGTGTTATTTTAATTATAATTCATTAATTTGTATTGCTATCCACCTTGTAAATTGCCTTGATTCTTTAAAAGTAAAATTTCTTTAAAGTACCTGAGAATCTGGATTGATCCAGTCCCCTAGCCGTCAGAATTTTCAGACTTTTACTGTAATCAAACCCTTCATTTTTATATAAATATCTTGAGTTAGCAGCAAACGAATAGTTTTATGTTTGAAGATAATTTGTTTTAAACATCTAAATAAATTTACCTTATTCTTTTTTTCTTTCTTTTTTCAGGATTAGATAAACGATCTCGAGCACTCAAGAGACTTTGTAAGCCACTTCATATCATTGTAAAGCCGTTAACTAAAGAGCAGATAGAAAAATTTACAGCACACAAAGTTGTGAATGGTGTACAGTTACAAACGAAACTATCAAATGGTTCACATTCTCCACAGGATAGGAGTACATCTGTTGATAAGTGTAAAAATGTGAAATTAGAATCCCAATTGCACTGCCCCTATTCAGCTTCCAAACAATATTCAGTTGGTAAAGAAATTGAAGTTGATGGGAAAGTAGTGATTGATCTCACAAGTGATGACGAATCGGATGAAAGAAAAGTAGTGCCATGTAAATTGATTTCAAAATTCAAAAGTGAAAGAAAGACGAGCATTACTAAGAACTTGTGTTCCAAGGAAGTTACAAATCACTTGCATAAAAGATCCCTGGAATCCGATGACAATTGGGAAGGAAGTGATACCGGCTTGAATCCTAGCAGAGCAGCTAAGTTAGATCACTGCTATGCTTCAAATTCCTTGGTAAATACTTCTGAAATAAGGAATTGTCCACAACACAATCACTCATTTGATGCGCTGGAAAGGAAGAACAACATTAAATGTGCTGTTATGTTGGAGGATGTCACAAATCTATTAAAGAAAGGTCCCAACGGTGAATTACTTGTGGATGGAACAAACATTAAAGTATCAGAGAATTATTTCAGTAATTCTTCCAATTTAAGTCATAGTTCTTTTTTAAAGATGGAGGACAGTGAGGCATTGACAGAGAAATATCCTTCCCAGAATGAAAAAATGTATTTTGGGGATCTGGAGACATTTCAGATTGCACATTCCATATTTCAGAGATTTATGAATAGTAGCAAAAATAGTAAAGAAAGCTTGTTGCCTATGATTACAGAGAAGTCTACGGAAACTACATTAAAGCATTCAAGCAGTATTTCCAAAGTGACAACTCTGCGGAAACGTTCAGCCGATACAGCGGAACTGACAGAAATTATTGATCTTAATTTAAAAGTGAAAAGAAGACGTGAGATGAGTTTATCCTCAGAAAACTTTGACATTATAGACAAAGATGAGAATATCGCAGAAACTGGAAAACCAAATTGGAAGAACAACTTAAAATGTGCAAAACAACTCTTTCCCTGTGCAGATATTTCAAATAGTACTGGCCATGAAAATTATGAGGATTTTAATTCAAAACTGTCCAATGATCATATACAGAAAACTCATACTAGGGTTTCTCAGAAAAACAAAATCTTAGAAAATATTTCTCAGAGACAAAAGCTTAACTATTTAGAATCTAGTTTAGAAGGCAGAAAAAATGGTGGCTATTTGAAACTGAGCAATTCGAGACAGCTTTTAACTGGTAAGAAAACGGATAATCAAAGCCATCAAGATTACATTACATCGAGGAAGTCCTGCACCAGTGTGGAATATAGTAATAATGGTTCTCCTAATACTCCAACGACCGTATTCATTTGCCATGAATGTCAGATAAGAAAGATATTAATGCATAATGTGCAGGAACACATTAACTTTCACTTAAAATTTGCACACAATAATACTAAAGTAAAACTTCAAAAATCAGTAGGTAAACAAAATGTTATTAATCTTGAAGCATTCCCTGAGAAAAAGTGGCCAATTCCAGTTTATTAAACTTAAAGAGAACACAGTATCCATTTCAGGGTTTGGGATACAATCATTTTTAATAATCCGTTTGGTTTTTTTGCCTTCCCATTCTTATATAGAATGCTTGGGCCATATTCACAAAAATTTTACGTAGTATGATGTACGCTAAGAATCTTCAATCTACTTAATGAATGTATGATGCTTTAATTCATTCAACGCATTGCTCTCTTTTTTCGAAAACCTGACACGACAATTTGATTGTCATAGAAATCCAGAGATGCCAACATTCAGTAAAAGTGTTTGTTTGAAAGAAGTTTTTAATAATTCTTTTGAAGCGTTTGAATGTCATCCAATTAGTTTGCTCTTTCATTTCTTTCTTTAATTTAATCACTAATGTTGATGTTCGTTAGATTTTCTATGATAGAAAATAAGATATATTTATTTTTAACATTATAGAACAAACTAGGTTTAAGAAACTTCCACGTCAGCAAGCAAAGGCTGCAATATACCCTTGTGATACTTTTAATGTTTTGTTTGGATCTGTATTTTTAATTTGTTTTTGATTTTAAAGTGCTATTGTAGTTTTGTAGGAAACAGTTTTCGTTGTGGGTTTTTCTAGGAGCATAACGGGCAGGAGTTCACCCCAAAAATAAAAAATACTGATATTTGCTCCTATCACTATTAACATTATTTTCACAAGACATCTTTGAAATGTTAAGTGATGTCATTGCTCTATATTGTGAAATTCCCATAAATAAAGTTTCCAGCTAAATCTTCCCTTAAATGTTTTGTGAATATGGTCCGGTATGTAAATAAAGTATTTATAATGTGGATATTAATTCAGGACAGTCTTTCATTTGTAACCTTTCAGTTTTTCTTTATTTTTTTTTCTTGTAAAATAAGCGATAATTTATATGCCAAATTTACAGAAAATAATTATTTTTAAATATAAAATATAAATATATATAAATGTAAATACTATTTCTTAAGTTGGAAAAAAAGGAGGTGTGTTGATATTGGAAAAGTTTGGTTACTGAAGCAAAAGGTTGTCAATTATGTGTGGAAGATGTGATTTTTATTTTTGTAGTTTAGTATTTATTAATGAACTGTTTCGATTGAAGACAATAAACTTATAATAAATGGCATTTTTGTTATTAAAAGAAAAAAAGAAAATATACTTATTTTAACTTTAAAATGCATTTTTCTTCTTTAACAGACTATCTGAAATAAGTACAATTTAAACATCCCATCTGAAATTCCGAAGTAAAATACAACAAAGAAAATACTTAAAACACTGTGACAACTTATGGAAACTGGATTGTAGATGTTACATGGTTTCTTGTCTCAAATGTCTCTAACCAAACACATCAGTAAATTTTATCACTTTGCTAAGATTATATTATTCATTGGATATAAAAGTAACTTTTATAAGAGCATCGAAAGTTTAATATAATTTATAATGAGGGATTACTTTAAGCATTGCCAGAAAATAATTTATTTAGTGATTCAGTATGACTGTGTTCTCCTGCTTGATTGGCAAAAAGTTTTGCTTTTTTATAGCCAATTGCACAAATTGTAGTGAGTAGCAATCGTATTGCAGACTTCATGGACATAATCCTTCTCAGTCAACTCATCCTAGTGTTGAAGTGACAAGTGATTTTACAGGAGTTAACTCATCAACAGTTTCAAGCTGCAGAACAATGAGAAAACTAGCGAACTGTGTTCTTCTTCTATCCAGTAACAGCCGTATACTAATTCACAATAGGCAAGGCTTCAGAAGTACGATAGTATATATACGAATATTTCAAAACTAAGTTGTGATAGTATTTTAGCAATGAAAAAAAAATAAAAATTGTTACAAAGACAAATGTTTGAAATGTCACAATAGAATCTACTTATTTCATCTCGTGTAATGTTGATAATAAATTATCACTCATTGGTAGAAGGATTGCCTCATTCAAGTAATCATGAACTGCTTCAGTGCTGTCTTCTTGAGTTATGGTAAACTGGAGGATTTTTAAAAATGTATAAACAACATATCAGCTGTTTACTTGGCATTGTTTCATTATATAAATGAAAAAAACTTACACTTCTTATTTTACTTGCCTTTCCCTCTACTACTACCACAAATACACTAATTTTAATCGAAGCTTAATTAAATAAAGATTATATATATATTTAAAAAAAAAGAAAGGCTTAAGATATTGCAAATAACTGAAAAAACCCATTGTTTTAATTAACCCAAAACCAATTCAAAAGATGAATAAAAGACACAATTCAAAAGACATAACTAATTTAATATAATCCAAATACATGTTTTGGATGTTATTTACGTGTATCTGCATTATATTAAATTAGATATGTTTATAACCTATTTTTTTAATAATTTTTGGATATTTTGAATATAAATTTTAACAAAGCCTATTCTTAATTAAATTCCTTAATATAGATCATCAGTGAAGAGATGAAAATTATAATTGAAACTTAGAAATGCTATTTTGTTTATTAATGGAGTGATTTCTGAAATGAACTTAATCATTTTCATATTAAATATGTTCATGAGTTAAAGTAGCTGCATAAACGGAAAACATCTTCCTGGTTATGTACAATGTGTGATAACAGGTCATGAAACTATCTCAGAACTGTGCATTAGGAAACTATTATATAATAAAACTTTCTGAGAGGTGAATCCCCAATTCATCTTATTCCATTAACAGTTTATAATAAATTATAGAGATCTGAAAAGGGAGAAAAAAAAATTGAGAAGTAGGAATTAATAATGGAAGAGAACTAAAATATACAATAGTGGAATAAAGAAATGTAAGTATACAGTCAACGTCTCTGTATCTGCAGGGGATTGGTTTCAGGTCTTCCCACAGATACCAAAATCTGTGGATGATCTAGTCCCTTATAAAATGGTGTAGTATTTGCATATAACCCACATGCATCCTCCCACGTACTTTCTACATTGCTTAATCTATAATATCTAATACAAAGTAAATGCTATGTAAATGGTTGTTCTACTGTATTGTTTAAAATGATGACAAAAAAATTTACATCTTCAGTATAAATGCAACCAACATAGGCCTCACTACATAATATACATCAGCAACAATGTAACTTTGTTTCTTTGAACACTTAGCTTTCGTGTAATGACCTGAAAGAGAAATAAAACACAGTATATTTAAAGTACAGGTACATATAGAAAATGCAAGTTCACACACATTGTGTTACTGACATTATGGCCCATTTCAGCAAGCGACATGCCAGTTTTAAAAGGTCTAAGATTTTTTTTTTATTATTATTTTCTCATTGAGAGATACCACTTTACTTCCCTGTTAGCCTTTGAGAGATTGCTTTTTTTTTAAGAACCATTTTTCCACGAAAAAAAAGTATGCACACAACACAATAGCAACAAATGTTCAAACAAGTACTGGAGAACTGAGAATCTGAAATGGTGCGAGGTTATATGAAGGAAGGATATGTCTACACATCAGCATAGATTCAGCATAGTGTGTGTTAAATTCAAGTTTTGCTTTTAGGAACTTTCTGGATCTTTCTTTGTTTTTTCTCGGTTGTTTTTGTTCTGCAGTTGGCTAAATCTATGCATGCAGAACCCACAAATACAGGGGACTGACTGTACATCTATTTGTACCAACAGGTCTTTTTTTCTTCCTGAAATTTAAGCCCTCAATATTTCAAGTCGAGAGGATGGGTGACTTAATGTTGAACTTAGATTCAGAATAACTATCATTCCTGGGGAAAAAAAAAGAGAAACTTATTAAAAAACTTGAGTTTGCCTGAAAATATTTCAATTGAACTGTGGTTCATTAATGCTGTTACAAAAGAGAATATATATTTAAAAATTGATGAACCTCAAAATATATCCTACTAATTTCTTTAAATTAGATCTTTTTCCCAGTTCATCCGTATTTTAAATTGAATTATAAAATCCCTTATTTTTCATATCTCCATAATATCCTGTGCTTTTTACTTTTCTCCATTGCTTTCCTCTTTAACTTCAAAGATTAAAAAAAAAGGTGTTCTTCAATTCAATAACTTAATTTTCTTCAGTTGGCAAATGCCCCTACCCTCCATCTTTATTTAATGTTAACAACATTAATAAGAAAACTTTGTTGATTTTAATGTCATAATTAATAACTAGTGGCAACCTGTGAAATATTCACGGAAGTAAAACAAATTACACATTTTGAAAAAAACAAGATTGAAAAAGATGTTCATGGCTTTTAAAAAATGAGCTTAGAATTCCGTAACAGCCCATATATAGTTTGAATGACTAAGCCAAATCTATATTACCAAAATCTTTTATTTCTCTGTCTGTCTGTGTGTCTGTCCGGCCCAATTTTCTGAGAGAATGGAAAATAGAAATTATTTTTACAATGAAACATCCGCGACAGGAATCGAACCTGCAACCTTCTGATCCGAAGTCAGATGCCTTATCCATTAGGCCATAAGGACTACAACTCTCTTCATATGTTTTTTTTTACTTATATCTCCTTTGCTTTCCCCCATCAATAAGGAATGTATTCAATCTTTTTTTTGAATCTCAAGATTGTTTATTTATTTCACATCCGTCAGTTTATTTGTAATTCGAAACTGACAATTAGAACGATAATTGCCGAAACGTTGCAATATTTTAAATATTCTTACTTAACCAAATTCTATGTGATATTCAAAAATATGTGCGTGTACACGGCAGATGTTCGAGTAAAGAAAACAGAGTCAAGAAAGAAAGAAGCACACTTTTTTTTTTTTTAGGTGGAATACCGAAAAAAAAACTATTTGCAACTCAAAAACCATCAATATTTGTAACTCAAACGTCACTGAAAAGTGACAATTATAATTAAAATGAGAGTCAAAAAAGAATGAAGCGGTACTTCTATTAGATAGAATACTGAAAAATCACTATTTGTAACTCAGAAACCATCAATATTTGGAACACAAAAGCCACTGAAAAGTGCCAATTAGAATAAAAAAAGAGACTCAAAAAAGAAGGAAGCAGTATTTCTATTAGATAGAATACTGAACACTATTGTAACTCAAAAGCCACTGAAAAGTATCATTTGGATTAAAAAAAAAAAGTCACGAAATAAGAAGCAGTATTTCATTAGGTAGAATACTGAAAAATCACTATTTGTTACTCAAAAACACTGAAAGGTATCAATTGGAATAAAAAAAGGGTCAAGAAAGAAAGAAGCACTATTTCTATTACGTAGAATACTGAAAAATCACTATTTGTAACTCAAAAACCACTGAAAAGTATCAATAGGAATAAAAAAAAAAAGATACTCAAGAAAGAAAGATGCACTATTTCTATTAGGTAGAATACTGCTTCGAAGTTAGACGTCAGATGTTGGAATAGAGAAAACAGTCAAGAAAGAAAGAAGCACTATTTTTTTTTGAGGTGGAATACCAAAAAAAAATCACTATTTGTAACTCAAAAACCATCAATATTTGTAACTCAAACGCCACTGAAAAGTGACAATTATAATAAAAATGAGAGTCAAAAAAGAAAGAAGCATTACTTCTGTTAGGTAGAATACTGAAAAATCACTATTTGTAACTCAGAAACCATCAATATTTGGAACTAAAGAGCCACTGAAAAGTGACTGAAAAAAAAGTCAAGAAAGAAAGATGCACTATTTCTATTAGGTAGAATACTGCTCAGAAGTTAGTCTTAGCCATTAGACCACTAGGCCTACATTCTAATCTCTAAAAAATAAAATATATCGTAGATATATGATTTACTGCTCAGAAGTTAGTCTTAGCCATTAGACCACTAGGCCTACATTCTAATCTCTATAAAAAATAAAAATATATCGTAGATATATGATTTACACGGTGGTTCTAAAAGCAGTCGTAGATTGAGAGAATATAGACATCAAAAATTAAATTAAGAAAAAGCTTTTAAAAAATTTTAGTTTTAGTTTCCTTGATGTAATTTGTGTGTGTGGTTTTTTTTTAATAAATAAAAAATTGTTTTCCGTTACGTAAGGGAGGCTTCCGGAGCGAAGCGACGGGTAGCCGACTAGTTTTGTTAAATAAACAAACAAACTGATTTACCAGTTTCATTCATCATCATCATTGTCCCTAGCTGGCGGGTGGTGGGGGTTTTCCTCTCAACCAGTACGCTGCTGTGTGTGCCTTTGAACATTGAACTTTGCAAATGATCTTCCTCCAATCATGGCGGTTAGCGGCTAGGACTTTGGCCTCGTCTATTGATATGTGAAGGCTCTTCAAGTCTTCCTTGATGATTCCAATCCAAGTTTTCTTTTGGGCACTTCTCTGGGTTTTCCAATTGGTTGGTCGTTCTTTCCATAAAGCTTTGTTTGGAAGTCGGGCATTGTTCATACGACAAACGTGTCCAAACCACTGTAACCTTTTTTTCTGGATTTGTACTTGAATGGTTGCCTGATGATCACAACTGTCTCGAATGGATTCGTTTCTGATTCGATCTTTTACTGACACTCTCATTATTCGTCTCAGGCACCTCATCTGGAAAGTTTGGAGTTTGTTGATGTCGGCTTTGAGGAGTGTCCAGTTATTCCAATAACGAATAACAGCCAATATCAATCATCTTCCCTGGGCAACAATAACAGCACGTGTTGAGGCAATATTAACGGAAGTAAAACAAATGCCACATTTTTGAAATACCGTGAAATTTTTGAAAAACACAAGATTGAAAAAGATGTTCTAAGCTTATTTTTTAAAAGCCATGAACATCTTTTTCAATCTTGTGTTTTTCAAAAATGTGTAATTTGTTTTACTTCCGTGAATATTTCACGGGTTGCCACTAGTTATTAATTATGACATTAAAATCAATAAATTTGAATGATTAAGCCAAATTTTGTTAAAAAAAAATAAAAAATTGATTAACCAGTTTCAATAATAACGAATGTCCAACAGCCAATACCAATCATCCTTCCTGGGCAACAATGACAGCACTTGGTCCCCTACTGCTGAGTAGTGAGCAAACAGCCGAAGCTGTGGAATTATGTAAAAACCGAGGTTTTACGAACTGATAAATTTTGACGCATGAACTTTCATGCATTTCAGTGTAAACTTCATGTATGCTGATAATTGTGTAATCGCGCTCCGTCGTGCTGAAGTGGGGCGAATAGTAGAGCACCATGTTTACAAATGGGCGTGACGTCACGACTGACGTGTTCCAACGCTGCACTGTGATTGGTTATTTCTCCGACTCTGCTTACAAATTTACAAATACCCATACAATTTTTGCCTATTAATAGTATGATTTCTGAAAAAGAAAAATACAGATATATACACACACACTTCAATGAAAATTCATTATATTGTAGATGGAAGGTAGTTTGAGATACTTTTTATACATGAAAGTAGAATTTTGTTTCTTGTGGAGTATGAAGTAACGTTTGAGCAGAGAAAGACTATTTGTGATATATTGTGTTATTGGCTATTCAATTCCAATTATATTTATTAAGAATATTTGTTTTTAATCTTTGAAACATTTCTACATGTTATAGAAAATAAATGAAAAAATTATATAAATTGTGTCACATAACAAAAAGTTAATCCGAATTCCTGCGGAAGAGAATGACGACATATTACTGACGCAAAGAAATAAACAAAAAAAGAAAAAAATTACCTTCTCTATAGTTTTCTAACTTTTCAGGAAATGTTATTCTGCTGTTGTCATGAATCCTGGCTGGTTGGAGTTAATTATTATTATGGTTTTCTTTTATTGTTTGAGTTAATCTATATTTAACCAAAAATCTGGCACTAGCTGTTAACAATGCACAAACTCAAAGAAATCTTTAAATCGTGTTACTTTTTCTATCAAAGAATTCATGTAGATCAGATGCAGAACAAAAAAAAAAAGTTGTTTGATTGTATATACTCAGACAGCAGTGTCAATTTAAGTGGACCAGGCATCTTCATTTTGTAATTTTCAGTAAACTATTATATATTGAAAGGTAGGTAATAAAGCAAAGAAGAACTCGAGTTTCAATAATAAAGAGGTTTAAATACGAACATTAATTGAAATTTTCCTCCCTCAAATCACAATCGTCATTTTGTATCGACATTATAAAGCAGTATCGCCCAATAAAAATAAATAATATATCTACATCAGCCTGAACAATCCCCATTCGGAGAAAGGGCCTTTCCTAGATTCGTTGTAAACACAATAGAAGAATTAGGAGAGAATATATATTTCTAAAAGAGGAAAAGAAATAATTCGTAGCAATAAAATATTCTATGTATCGTCAAATTTTTACTACATAAAAATTATTTATTTATTGATGGTAATTTGTAAATAAAAAATGGTTTACTGTCCGGTTTTGTTTACGAGAGCCTTCAACGCTTTTGCGCATGCGTCAGGTCTCCTTCGATTTCATCAAAATGGGGGTTAGGAGAAACAAAGATGGGATGTTTACTTTTTATAGTGTTAGTTTACTAGTAGCTGCGTTCTATTTGCGCTTTTCCGAAAAGAATTATGGAAAGAATAAATACTATTGCAAAAATGTTCCTCGTTATTTTTTTCTTAGCGAAGGATGTCAAAAAGAATTTCTTAGGAAAGTACCCATCTCAGCGTATCACCCCTCTGCGGAGTAAAATCGTCCGGCAGTGTAGCTCTGCCATTCATAAACGCACTAGGTTTTACTGAGTTGCTGCTGAAGTTGCTTATAAATATTGAAAATTCATTTACATCCTATTTATTTATTTATTCTATGGACCAGATTCAGTGTACTGATACGTTCCATATCAGTCCAAAGCCTCATTTAAGAGCTGTACAGCAATACTTGAATGATCTTTCAACGGTAATTAAGGCCAGAGTTGTAACTATATTGGTAAACCGGAAGTATACAAAGATTTCAAAAAAACTGTCAAAGCGCGCCATAGCTTTGGAACTAGAGAACCTTAGAAAAAATATATGTATATGGTGAGTATATATATTTATAAGGCAAGTGATTATTCCATTACAAAAAGGGAACTTGATATGTTCCAGTTATCAAAGAATTGACCAAGAAAGTGTCTGCTAATGCCTGCTTGTATTAGAAAGAAAAATTTAAAGAATTTGACAAGATGAAACACACAAAAAAAGCTTAAGTTGCCCTTGAATGTAAGAAGTAACCTTAAGACATTCAGGAAATCGTATTGAGCAGAAACAAGGTATGAAATTAAAGAAAGTGTTCGACAAAATATCTGAACAGGAAAACTATTTCAAATAATTTTGAAAGAATGAAAACTAATGAGACACAAAAAATTAAAACGAACAGTTAAAATAAAAGTCCCCCCCCCCCAAATTGGGAGGAAAGTACATTTTATTATTTTATTAAATTTGCACAACCATTTTGTATTTTTAAAAAAATAAGTAAACAAACGAAGACACAACGTTACAAGGTAGGATAGTTTGTAGAAGTTGAATTAATGAGCAACGCTTATTTTTTTTCCAATGGCCATCTGGGGTGTCGGAACATTTTCTGGAGGGAGGGGTCGAGCAATGAATTCTGGATTAATTATAGGCTTATTTGACCAAATATGTTAAGAATTGAAGGAAGGCGTAGTAATAGTTTGATTTACTTTAATATTTTTGTTTTCTTTAATATCTTTTTATGATATGCATCACAATTACAGTCTTATAATTTCCTTTATGACTTTATTCGAAAGTTTCCCTTTGTGAGAAACCATTTGCAAAAGATTATTATTGTGGGTCCACCTATGGATGTATTTAAGGGGTTATCTTCAATTTCTTTCCGTGATGCATTAATAAACACATTTCTCCCGCCTGTCCAAAATGCAAACTCCCCCTCAAGTGTTGACGTCTTTCATGGACGGTTCCATTTTAAACCTGTTTCATGGCTTGCTGTCGGGAAGTTCCCAAACATTGAAATTAGTCTGAGAAGTAAGTAATTTATTCTTTTACCACTGAAATCGCAGGAAGATTGCGCCAAAATGGTTGAGAAATCTTTAGAAGTTATACTGAAAACTTAGGGTTTATTGGAATCTCGATTCTATTTATTATAGCGGCCTACAGCAGGATACCAGGATTCATTTAGTCTTCACGGAAAACCACCATTTTCTACTGCGCAGTGAGTCATTCTTTATCAAAAACTTACTTTGATTCTTCTAATAGGTTTC
Organism: Thereuonema tuberculata; assembly: GCA_023159025.1. Taxonomy (NCBI): domain Eukaryota; kingdom Metazoa; phylum Arthropoda; class Chilopoda; order Scutigeromorpha; family Scutigeridae; genus Thereuonema; species Thereuonema tuberculata. The sequence goes on along the minus strand of JAFIDM010003189.1, from coordinate 40,124,927 downwards.
CTGCGTCAAAAAATTGTGGGTAATTTCCTATTTTATGTT